>CM057054.1:10000000-11200000 GCA_029948455.1 Solanum rostratum
TCTTCCTCTAATGGAAGGTGAGGCCCTCAGACATAATATCACTAACCTGATAATTTGAAAAATCAGCAAACTAAGAAATAAGATCAACAGAAGCGGCTAATACCTATTCATCTGGGGATTAATTGTCAATGTCTAACATATCATTACCTTTGGATTCATCCTCTAGTCTAGACAAGTGATCGGCTACCTGGTTTTCACTTCCTTTCCTATCTTGGACCTCGAAATCAAACTAATGCAAGAGAACCTACCTGGCCATTCTAGGCTTAGCATTCTTGGCCATCAGGTATCTCAAGGCCACATGGTTAGTGTGCACTATCACTTTTGCACCCAATAGATAGGCCCAAAATTTGTCAAATCCTTCTACGTCACTGTATAATTTCTTTGGGCCTCATTCAGGGTTATGTTGGCATAGTATATAGGGTCAAATTCTTATTGAGCTTTTGGACCAACACAACACCTATAACAATCCCACTAGCATCACACATGACTTCAAATGGGCCAGACCAGTCTTATGCCACTATCATAAGTGCATAGATCATCTTGGCCTTTAGAGTGGCGTAGGCCTGTAGGCATGCATCATTAAAGTGAAACTTGGCATCTTTCTCCTACAATTTGCACAGTGGGTGTGCAATTTTGGAGTAGTCTTTTATAAATCAGTAGTAGAATGCCACATGCCCTAAGAAGCTCCAAACCCCTTTCACAGAAATGAGAGGTAGTAATTTTTTAATAACCTCGATCTTTGCCTTGTCCACCTCTATTCCTCTGTCAGAGATATTCCAGCCCAGTACTATCCCCTCCTTGACCATGAAATGACACTTCTCCCAGTTTAGGTACAAGTTTGCTTCTTCACAACATTGTAGGTCCCTTGCTAAGATTGAGCAGACAATTATCAAAAGTATCACCCACTACGAAAAAATCATCCACAAATACTTCAAGGGTGTCTTCGATCATATCGGAGAAGATTAACATCATGCAATGCTGAAATATGGTTGGAGCATTGTAAATCCACTTCGCATCTCCGTAAGGCAAAGGTCACATAAAGGCAGGTGAGCGTGGTTTTATCCAGGTCTTCAGGTGCTATTGAGATTTGATTGTAACCCGAATATCTATCAAGAAAATAGTATCACCCTCGGCCTACAAATGTATCTTGCATTTGGTCCATAAAAGGCATGGGAAAGTGATCCTTAAAGGTCTATCTATTCAGATTGTTGTAATCCATACAGATCCTCCACCTTGTGACTGGTCGCAAAAGGACCAACTCATTCCTATTATTTTCTACTACGATCATGCCACCCTTTTTGGGGGCATATTGCACTGGGCTTACTTAACTACTATCTGAGATTGGGTATATGACCCCTGCATCTAGCTACTTTAATATCTCTTTCTTTATCACCTCTTGCATAGGTTAATAAAGCCTTCGTTGATGCTCGATGCTGGGACATAGTTGTCCTCCTAGGAGAAATACCAATGATATCTGCTATGGTCTAGCCAATGGCCCTTTTGAATCTTTGGAGGACCCCCAACAAGGCTGTAACCTAGTCTTCCTAAAGATCTATAGCAAAAATGACCATAAGAGTATTGTTAGAACCCAAAAATGCATACCTCAAGTGCTGGGGTGACTCTTTAAATTCCACTAAAGGATGTTCCTCAATGGATGGCCTGGTAGGCGGGTTGGATTTATTTTTCAAGTCCAGATCTAACTTTTTAGGGGTAAAGGGTTTTAAACCCATAGCAATGCCTGAACAGTCTCATCAAACCCTTCAATTCCATCATCTATAAAATGTATGAATACTGCTACCAGTGGCTCCACACTTAATTTCTCCTCTATGGGGACCGCACTAGTGCATGCATCATCAACATCTATGATTGACATCACTGTGACATCCTTTGGTTTTTTCATTGATGCACATACTGACCAAGGCTTGACCCATTGACCAAGGCTCGACCCATGGCAAAACATGGTCTCCTTAAGATGATAGGTACCTCAAAATCCACCTAGCAATCTAGAATGATAAACTCTTCTAGGAAGATTAATTTCCCAGCTTGAACTCACACTTCATATAGGATCCCCATGGGTCTCTTCATTGTTCTGTCTGCCATTAGTAACCGCGTAGACATGGCTGTGGGGGATCCTAAGCCCAATTCTTTATAGACTGCTAGCGACATGAAATTAATGCTAGCTCTTAGGTTACATAAGGCCCATACAAAATCATAGGAACCAATGGTTCATGAAATTATGAAGGATTTTGGATCTTCCTTCTTTTCATTTAAAGACCTTGTAGCAATAGCGCTACAGTGATAAAGGTTATTGCGGGCTCAATTGTGACTGTGCCTTTCTCGGTAAAGTCCTTCATGAACTTAGCATAGCCCAGCATTTGTTCAAGTGCCTCCACTAGAGGGATGTTCACAAACTGTTCCCTTAACATAGATAAAAACTTATGGAACTTTCCATCTTCAACCTTTTTCTTCAACCTGTGAGGGAATGGAGGTAGTGGCCTGGGGATAGCTAGAAAAGGCTTTGCAGCAACTAGTTTTGTCTCTCCAGGCCCTTTAGTGACTTCCACCCCCTTTGGTGCAACTTTTGGACCTTTGGCCTCATCCTCATTCTCAACATCAATAGAGTCTAAAGCTTTGCCATCATCATTATTAACGCCTGAATCACCTGCAAAAATAGGGTCAGAGATTACCTTACTACTTCCGGTGGTCACCACCATGCAGTGCCCATTTGTCTTGGGGTTCTAAACTATGTCGCTAGAAAGTGACCCAACCTTTCTTCGATTTAGTGCATTTTATAACTGCCCTATTTGCTGTTTAAATTGCTTGATCAAGGTGGAGTGTAGGCCCACTGGTCATAATCTTTACACATGTCTCGCAGCCCCGCCTCTGTGGATTCAATCTTTGGAGGAATTTAGCCATCATTTCCTCCGGTATCGAACTACCACCACTATTACCTAGGCACTCTCTGTTCATGGGTGACACATATGCTTCAGTTTGGTCGCTTCTATAGTTATCCCTATTTAGCCAACTCCCCTTTTTCGTGATTTCTGGCTAATCATAGTAATTTCATGCCATAGTTCCGATCTATGATCGTGGAGTTGTATGTTCAGAAACCCCTTTAGGTACTCAGGAACATAGCCTCTTTATCAAAATTTGGCTCATCATACCTGGCTGAGGTGTTCATGACTTTAACTTTTTCCAAACCTCTACCAAGTAATCATTTGGTAAGCAAGTCCATCTATGTCTTCATATGGGCCATGTCCTGGCCGTGCTCTTCTTTCTTCTTGCTTTGCTCAACAATTACCTAAAAAATTTAGAGTAGTCCCCATCTTTGGTTTACCATGCCCTGTTGTTCCTATCTACCTGATCTAAAATCACTTTGATATTCGGGAATTTTCTGGCCATATAAGATCCTCCACACGTCGCATCTATGATTGGTTTGGTCACAAAATTGCAGGTTCTGTAGAAGACCTCTTTCAAGTTCTCATCAGTGAGATTGTGGTTGGAATATTGTTTAAGCTTCTTCCTAAATCTCTCTTATGTCTAGTGTAGTGCTTCTATAGGTAGCTGCTTTTGAGACCTGATCGCATATTTGGATTTTAGCTTCCTTGACGATAGGAAGAACCTTTCCAGAAAAACATCTTTTAGCTCTCTCTGGGTATGAATGGAATCATGAGGAAACTTGTTCAGCCACTTTGTTACCTTGCCAGTCAGAGACAATGGAAACAACCTCAAATGGATAGCCTAGTGACTAACACCAGGAATCTCTAATGATTAGCATATTGCAACAAAGTTCGTGAGATGCTAGCTCACGTCGTCACCTGCTACTTTGCTGAATAATCTTTTCAAAGTGAGTATTTGTAGAATTGTACTCATGATGGTAACGTTGACACCTGGGGGCAATGGGGGAAGGACTATCGCTCCCATAACCCTGATACAATTATCATCATCATGCACTACTCGTAGCTATTGAGGACCAAGCGACCTGAGTGCCAGCTGCTATTGAAAAGGTTGTGCGAGTGGTACTGCATCATATTGAAAAGGTTGTGCGAGTGGTACTGCATCATCATTTAGATCATTTAGACCTAGGTCGTCATTACCCCTAATGTCAGGATTCACAACCAACTCTCTTTGCCTCTGTGCTTCATGCTCTTGGGCATTCATTTTGTGGGTTGACTTTGTCAATTCAGGATCATAGGGAATGAGTGATTCACCATTGTTTTGGGTGTTCGGTATACAAAACATGGTTCCTTATAAAAGCAAAAACACCAAATGAAAGTAAAATGAGGAAATAGAACTATAACTGAAAACATAACTAACAGATGTACTTCAAAGTCGTATTCCTTGACAGCGACACAAATTTCTATAACATTCAAACATACTTCCTTATAGAAATATGGATGATTATTAGTAATCTAATTACCCAACAAAGAGTCAGGGTCTATCCCACAGGGAATAGGTTGAAATAAGTCTATCAGTTATTACCTTTCAATTGGAGTCACCACTTACCTAAAATAACAATGCACAAAGTAAATTGGGGGTTTCTTTGTAATGAGTAACATTATTCAGTGGACAAAACTAGTGTGACAATAGGGTGTATAAGAATGAGAATTAAGCTAGGATTGTGTTCCTTATGACGAACAACTCATCAAGGATTACGCTTTCGACATATTCCTGTACTCAATACAAAAACAATTTAGTGAGTTACGTAACTTCTAATTCACCTCTCGTTCTTCTCAAAATTATTTCATTCATCTCCTTTAGAACACAGAATGTAGCTCATGTTAATCCTCACTTTGGATTTTTATGTACTTTTCCCTCATGGACTCATGCAAATTAGACAAGCATTTATTATCTCAAATTCTAGTTATGATTATCTTTTCAGTTTTCTGTTGAACAAGTAATAAATATGGGCAAGTTCTCAATCTGTCGACTCATCAAGAAAACAATGTAGATGAAGATAGTCATAATACATGTTGTTCGATATCCGAAATTTACCCTATGCGTTTGCCTAACTCATTATTATGTCATGGTTCCTAGAATCGTAGTTGTGGGTTTAGCTAAGAATAGATAATGAAAATAACCCACACATGGATGAAGAATTTATGGTAAAAGTTACTTACAATGTAAGGGGGATGAATCATAAATCCAAAATCTTGATTAAGCAATGAAGAATATTAATGTACGATCAAATTGTGTGTTAAGTCGTGTTGTTGCGTACGTACCCTATCCCAACCGTCAATAATAATAAAAAAGTAATGTAAAAATCTTATTTATACATGAGAAAAACCTAATCCTAATCAAGATAAGAAAACAAAAGTTGGCGCGAACCATGGGTGGTTGTATGACCCGTGAAGCATTGTATGGACCGTGAAATGGTCTGTGATCCTTCTGTTGGATTTTCATCTGGGCCTCTCCTTCCACAATGGCACCCACGAGTCGTGGTGAGATTCACAGCCCATGAAATGGTCTATGAACTTTGCCTTTGCTAATCTTTCTTATCAACTCTTATCTCCATCTCCACGATCTTTTTCACAGTCCGTGGTGTGGTCCACATCCCACAAAGGATCCCGTGGACTTCCACTTGCATGATTTTCTTCTTTATTGATAGTAAACCCCAAGTTATGTAACTTCTTCATGGTGACTTGTATGGTGCATTCAAGGTTCCATGATATGTGAAAGGGCCCGTGGAACCTGCTTGGGCTCACTCTTGCTTTATCTTTGATATTCTCTCCAAGTGTAGGGTCACGATGGACTCCACAGACCATGAAGATGTTCACAAGCTGTGAGAGTGTCTGTGGGACCTTACTTGGACCTTTTTTGCTCAGCTCCATCTCCATGGCAGGCCCACGACAACTCCCATGGTTCGTGAAGTGTTGCACGAGCTGTGGAAGTGTCCAAACAAGTGCACTTTGACTCTTTTTTGCTCATTTTCATGTATTCCGTTCAAATTTCCATGCCTTACTTATTTTCCTGCAATAACACAAAACAAACATCAAACTAACAAAGTTTTTTTAGAACTGACAAATAATCTATGTTTAAAGCATCGTAAAAGTTATATTTTCACGACTTATCAATGAACACCAAACAAACAAGGTACTCAGCAAATGGAAATTAACCTAAAGTAAAGCAATGAAGAACACAAGTACTATTATCCACCCAACCACATATTGTCGAACTATACACCTGCACTCAAGAATGTCATAAAATAACACAATACACATGGACATATATTCACATTTCGTATAATAGTATCTTAAAGTATCCAACTGGTACAACAGATCAAATATCATAACAGATCTCCAACATTAATTGTAGTTTCAACTTATTTAAATTTCACACGCATCACATATAAGAATATCAAGGAAAAATGATACGAGATGGAGTGTATGCCATGGAATATAGATTATGCAATGTAACGTCAAATAATCGTGATGCATGTTTATCCTATGATACACATCCGCTGATCATATCTGTGTGAGAGCGGAACCCATAGGGCCACGCAAGGACCATTTATCCATGAATATTACAATGCACAAAGTAAATTGGGGGGTTTCTTTGTAATGAGTAATAGTATTCAGTGGACAAAACTAGTGTGACAATAGGGTGTATAAGAATGAGAATTAAGCTAGGATTGTATTCCTTATGACAAACAACTCATCAAGCATTACACTTTCGAGCTATTCCTGTACTCAATACAAAAAAAATTTAGTGAGTTACGTAACTTCTAATTCAGCTCTCATCCTTCTCAGAATTATTTCATTCATCTCCTCTAGAACACAGAATGTAGCTCATGTTAACCCTCACTTTGAATTTTTATGTACTTTTCCCTCATGGACTCATGTATATTAGACAAGCATTTATTCTCTCAAATTCTAGTTATGATTATCTTTTAATATTCAATGATTTTCTATTTAACAAGTAATAAATACGGGCAAGTTCTCAATCTGTCGACTCATCAAGAAAACAATGTAGATGAAGATAGTCATAATACATGTTATTCGATCTCCGAAATTTACCCTATGCGTTTGCCTAACTCATTATTGTATCATGATTCCCAGAACCGTAGTTGTGGGTTTAGCTAAGAATAGATAATGAAAATAACCCACGCATGGATGAAGAATTCATGGTAAAAATTACTTACAACGTAAGGGGGATGAATCATAAATCCAAAATCTTGATTAAGCAATGAAGAATAGTAATGTACGATCAAATTGTGTGTTAAGTCGTGTTCTTGCGTACGTACACTATCCCAACCGTCAATAATAATAAAAATGGAATGTAAAAATCTTATTTATACATGAGAAAAACCTAATCCTAATTAAGATAAGAAAACAAAAGTTGGCGCGAACCATGGGTGGTTGTATGACCCGTGAAGCATTGTACGGACAATGAAATGGTCTGTGATCCTTCTCTTGGCTTTTCATCTGGGCCTCTCCTTCCACAATGGCACCCACGAGTCGTGGTGAGGTTCACAGCCCATGAAATGGTCTATGAACTTTGCCTTTGCCAATCTTTCTTATCAACTCTTATCTCCATCTCCACGATATTCTTCACAGTCCATGGTGTGGTCCACATCCCGCAGAGCATCTCGTGGACTTCCACTTGCATAATTTTGTTCTTTTTTGATAGTAAATCCCAAGTTATGTAACTTCCTCATGGTGACTTGTATGGTGCGTTCAAGGTTTCATGATCTGTGAAAGGGCCTGTGGAACCTGCGTTGGGATCACTCTTGCATTATCTTTGATTTTCTCTCCAAGTGTAGGGTCACGATGGACTCCATGGACCATGAAGATGTTCACAATCTGTGGGCCCTTACTTGGACCCTTTTTGCTCAGCTCCATCTCCATGGCAAGCCCACGACAACTCCCACGGTTCGTGATGTGTTGCACGAGCTATGGAAGTGTCCAAACAAGTGCACTTTGACTCTTTTTTTCTCATTTTCATGTATTCCGTTCAAATTTCCATGCCTTACTTATCTTCCGGCAATAACACAAAACAAACATCAAACTAACAAAATTTTTTGAGAACTGACAAATAATCCTATGTTTAAAGCATTGTAAAAGTTATATTTTCACGACTTATCAATGAACACCAAACAAACAAGGTACTCAGAAAATGGAAATTAACCTAAAGTAAAGGAATGAAGAACACAAGTACTATTATCCACCCAACCACATACCACCAAACTACACACCTGCACTCAAGAATATCCTAGAACAATACACATGGACATATATACACATCTCAATAGAATAGTATCTTAAAGTATCCAACTGGTACAACAGATCAAATATCATAATAGATCTCCAACATTAATGGTAGTTTCAACTTATTTAAATTTCACACGCATCACATATAAAAATATCAAGGAAGAATCATACGAGATGGAGTGTATGCCATGGAATATAGATTATGCGATGTAATGTCATATAATCGTGATGCATGTTTGTCCTATGATACACATCCGCTGATTATATCTGTGTGAGAGCGGAACCCATGGGGGCCACACAAGGACCATTTATCCATGAATATTACCAGCAATGACCTCGGCTAATGCTCACTCGACCAAAAATGACCTTAGCCAAAAAATAATCAGCCAACATATTACCTTAGTTCGCCGGCCGAAACCTCAGCTAATAATCAACTAGTAGAGACCTCCACCACCAATCCACATGTTACCTTACTCATCTCTCAGTCATATCCATCACAAGTATCAATGCATAAATAGTATTGAATGCAATATGCACTATCTCAATTATATCACAGTTCCAATATTACAAGATCACAATATTATTAGAGTTGCAACATCATGAATATCTCCATATAGGTACTACTTCAATATGAATGTCAAATAATGCACAATATCAAATCATGGATCCACAATTAATTCACAAGTCAAGAATACACCACATGAATAATTACTCCATCCAAAATCTCATAATCAATGTCTATGAAGATATAATTCTACCCCAAAGCACTCAATTCCATACACATAGGATAATACAAGGTTCAATCATACTTTAAAACAGGTTAAAAGTCTACTTTCCTAAGAAGAAGTCTCTAATCGAGCCAAATTCAAAGCTTTTCCCTTTCTACGATACTCTGAATCACCATAATCTACTTAAATGTAGCATAACGATCACATAACGAATCCAATGATGCTAAAATCAATCAACTTGGGTGAAAAGGGTAAAATGATAAAAAAAATCTCATGCCAAAAAGTGACTAAAATTTCAAAATTAATACATAAAAACGTTCCTCGAGGGATAAGGATTCCAACAGTGAAAACTATTTTGAAAACGGGCTTAACATGAAGTAGAAATCATCAATTTAGTATTAGGAATCAAAGTCCTAAAAATCCCCAAATTCTTCAATCAAAAATCCCAATTTCTAAGTCAAAAACACAATTTAATCAACGAAAATTAAAGAACTAGGTTATAAGATAGTTACTCGATAGATTTGCCTTGAAAAACCTTGAAAAGTTTCTCAAAAATGGAAGTTGGAGGTTTGAAATAATGGAAAATGGCTAATCCCGCTATCTTAAAAGAGCTCATTATTCAGGCACATTTTACACTCTACAAACACGCATAAATAACCGCGAACGGGGAGGCTAGGCAAACTTATAACTCTGTAAATTCGAAGGGCCTTACACTAACACGGAGAGTATGCACAGTGCACTCTGTGAACGCCGAGGTCATGGGCCTCTACACTTTGCGAACACGGACCCACATCTGCGAACACAGAGAACAATTTTAATTGCACCAGATATCAGCAACTACACAACATAGAAACTTATGAAATGGACCCTTGAGATTCGTTCAAATCTCGTGAATACAAACCAAATATGTAACCCTACAAAATTTACATTCTGGACTCAATGGAACTGTCAAAAATCTAATTGGAGATCTCCTTAGCCTGGAATATGATAAAACTCAAAGAAACTAGTTAAAACTTAAAATACCCAAACTGCCCTCGGAAACTCTAAAAATTACAACCAGACTATTTCTACCGTTAGTTTCACCACTCGGAACCACTAGAACTATCAGAATTTGATTTGAGCTTTAGAACTCCAAATATTGACCAAAGTCAAACTATGATCCAAAATCAATTGAAAATGCAACTTTAGGTCCAAAATCTTTGTTTTAACTCCAAAGTTAGTTCCGCAAGTTCTGCTAGGCCAAATTCTGCATTTCAAAGCTGTTGGAATTGAGAGAATTAAATTTTGATACTCGGAACTAAAGATGACAACAAAACTTGAAATTTTCACCTTTAAGGCTTTAAGATTCTTTCTTTAGCAAAACTCCAACTTTTTACAAGATTTTCAAAATTTGACTTTTAGACTCAACAAAAAATGATCCAAGGCAACTTTCAGGAAGGACAAAATGATAATTTTGTCAAGAATTTAAAAAATAACCATCGAGCTCATTACATGAAAGTACTCAAGTAGGCATGTAAATCTTCATACAAAATAGTTTCAAGATATCTATTATTAAAATAACTCAATATTTCAATTCAAATAAATACTAATAGTTTTCTAAAATTAACTCTGAAAGTAAGACATACTCCACTCTAACTCTACCTGATTCTGTCTATGAAGCCTTTATAAACTAATAAGAAGGTTCCAAGAAAGGTCTAAAGCTACCTTGACAGACTACTAAGAGGAGACAACTCAAAATAATAGATTCCTCCCGAAGCAAAAAGGTCTCACCAACTGAATAGATCTTCCATGATTATCTACTGAGGATCTCTAAAACTTGTATCTACATCATAAAATGATCTAGCACCAAGTGACATCAGTACGTGAAATGTACGGTATATAATATGGCTTATTAGAACAAAACTAAGAGAAAATCTCAATGAAAAGAGCAAAGCACAACTCAACTCAATATGATATGCAAGTTTAAAATAATATAAAATGATTCTTTTTAAAATTGCCTTAATTGCATTCAATTTCATTACACAAAATTCAATTACCATTAGGGAGTTCCCTTAATCGACACCCATCACCATATGAGAGACTGATAATACAACGCTTTGCACTGCCGCTGCCACAACTGTTCAATACCTTGCTAGAGTAAGGGATGACTCATCTTATTAGATACACAAATTAAGTCCTCTTTTGGGACAAGAGAAGCTAGACCTCTATCCTACGCTATGTAACTCGTTAATTCTTTTCACCTAGTCTGGGTAGATGCACAGAGAAAATTGAGAAAAATGACTGAGAAAAGTTGCTGGAAGAGAAACCACGAAGGTTATCTATGGCCGTAGATGAGGCCTTATAGATCCCCAGGTGACTTGGTGATATTTCCTAAGTCTGAGTCCTATGAATGAGACAACATACGACTTGCAAAATATTCCATGGCCCGTGGATTAGGTTTCGTGAGTTGGTAATCCAAAAACCAACTTTTCAGTATCTTGAGTTATGAGTTATTAGACGGCCAATAGAAATATTTATGACCCTTAGAAGAGGCTTCGTGGATTCTATGACTACTTCTAGTAACTCAAACTTTTGATCCCTTATCTACTAGAGGTCCTCTACGGCCCATAAATATGGTCACGTAGAACTTGTCGACAGTTTTTAAGAAGGGGATTTTTATCATTTCCTATCCCTTTTTAAAGATCCTTGGATGTTTTGGACTTAATTAAAGTCCCAAAACAAAACCCGGATCATATTTTCACCATTCATCCACACTTAGGAATTCTTGGGAGCACCAAAGGAGGGAGAAGAGCGACGGTTTCAAGTTAAAATGAAAGGATCGACTGAAGTTTGCTTCCTTCATTTATTTTCAAGTATGTAAAGCTTACTAAAGTGTAGAAATACATTCATTCACACACCCTTTTCTCTTTTCGAGTCAAAATTGAGACGTAGAGTTGAGTCTTGAGAATTTCATAAGTTAAATATGAAATCTTCTATAATTTCTTGAGTTCTCGTGATTATAAACTGAATAATTGATGAATTACACTGTTGTTGATATGATATTGAGACATAAACCATATTCATTGATATCATGAACTCTAAATTGCATAATTATATAAAGTTCTGTGCATGGACTATGTTGAGACTTGAGTTGATTTATTTAGTTGAGTAACTTGAGCATAATTGAGCATGAGAAGCATGCTACATTTTAATCACATGTATATTTATGAATTTTTCTTGCATCACATGATGAGTCCAATTGAGTGAGTCTGGACGACTGTCTGAGTACAAATTGAGTCTGATGTTTTCCCTTGGTTGACTGAGTTGATGAGAAACTGAGATGAGCTGAGTTCAGATAACCTAATGAGGTTGAGGTTTGAGTTGATTGATTAAGGATTTGAAATTTGAGTTGATTGATGAGTTTATCATGTTTTAGTCTTCGGAGGAGTATCAAACACCGAGCTGGGAGCGAGTAAATAACTACTCTAGCTCACAGAACTGCATTGCCAGTGTAGGATAGTCATACAACATATTTTGTTGGCTCTTTTCCCAAAAGACGTACATTTAGTATGGATCGAAAAGATAGTTGATCGTCCTTTACTTGGGAAAGTTTAGGACGGCCATAGCAATAATGATTCTCTCATGGAACCCTCAGCCAAATTGTTATTGTGTCAGAAGCTTCTTCTGACACCTAATTCAATTGTTAGCAAGTCGGAATATGAAACCAGATTTAGTATATGTAGGAAAGTGACACCAATTCAATATGTGGCAAAATGCGACACTTGATTCAATAATATGTGAAAATATGATATCCAATCCAATATGTGTCAAAACATGACACTCGATCCATAATCACAATTGAACCACAATTAATATTTTACAAACTTGCACAATTAAGTAATAGGTTCATCGCTTGCAATTTGATTTTATATAGTTATTCATTAGGTTCATTTTGTCATTCCCTTTTTTATATACATGCAAATAATACTAACGACATACTTAACAATCCATATGACACAAATGAAAATTCAAACTATCACCTACAATGCGACTACCACACTTGAAGTCATAAGTAGATCAACAGATTCATTATATGAGATTGTCAACATAAACTCCTTTTACATTCACCCTTTTATTTCTCGAATATGCATTAATTTGATATGTCACAGGGAACAGTCAACATGAACATACTCATACGCTCTCTCTCACATATACACATATATATAGTCCTTATTGAACCCCCTGACTATCACAAGTCTCAGGATCTCAAAATAATCCAGCAATGTCTTTACACATAAACTTCACAAAAATCATCAATCATCTCAATAAGAAGTGTTAAGGACAGTAAAAAACTAGACTATCCACTGGTCACAGACTAATCATAATCTACATAATACATTCCTATCGTAACAACAATAAAACACATATAACTATCCAGATTTTATGCTCGAAAACCTATATGTGATCTCTCAGTCAATTTACTTAATATCCAATAATGAAAAACAAGTTTATTACTACTCAATTGCAAAAATCTAGCCTACTCGGGTGCCAAGCTACTACAACAATAAACTCTCACTAATGATCTTCCTTCCTCTTCGTGTTTTCAAGGGTTAAATCATCTAATAATAATCATTATAAGAGTAATTAATAAACTATTCTTTCAACAATTACTTTGGGATTCAAATCCCATATTTATACCTTCCAATCTACTGAAAAACCCTATGTTTTGAAATAGGTAGATTAACTTTCAGCCCCTAAGACATAATCTATTAGCAATCACTCAGATTCAAGAGATTTTAACCTATTAATTCTCTTTACAATAGAAAATTACACCCAGTTAACTTTCCAACTCTCCCATTATAATCTAACATTATCTTAAGGATCAAAGAACCTAACAAGTGTCAGATTGATGAGAGGACTTACATTGGAGGGAAAAATTGATGAAAAAGTGTCAAAATGGCCTCTCCCTTGCTTTAGACGGACCTGAGAGAGTTTTGAAAGTAAAATAAGGTTTTGGATTGAAAAATACATTTAACAGAGAGTATCTCACCCAGGCGGTCCCGCAATGGTAGCCTAATCCTGCTATCCCGCTATAGCGGCCTAATCCCACGATAGCGGCCTCCGTTTGGACAATATTGCATAAAATAATCATAACTTTTTACTCCGGACTCCAAATGAAGAAACTTGGTGGCATTGGAAAGAAGACTAATAGACCTTTACTACGCCACTGAATTCATTATAGACCTAGAGTTATAGTTGTTTGAATTTTTTGTTAGTTTAAATTTAAGCGCAAAACTAAATCAGTAAGGTACTTTCAATTTAACTTTGTGATAGGGGCATTGTACGACATGAATTCACAACTAATAGGCTTGTTTATCAAGAAATTGATCCTAAACCTATAATGAATGAGATTTAAATACAATTAATGCCAATATTTTCAATAATGATAGAATAGGTCGTTACATTAACAACTGAGTGACGATAAAATTTATAACTGATTTGGAATATTTTTTTGTCACGCCCTGGGAGGGTACCCTTGGTGTGGCCGGTACTTAGAAATTATTGTTAGTCCTCGAGTGAACCACTTGGCCTCATCTTTGCCTCATGCTCAACAGCGGAAGGAACATCCTCAAGGAAAAGATTGTACTGTAATTAAAGTAATCAAGTCTTTATATAAAAGTTAATTTCCAATAAAGAAGAGTTGGAAAAAAAACAATACATAACATCCTCTACTCAATGTCTATGAAGCTTCTACCTCTAAAATCTTGATATACCACGACAGGCCATAGTTACCCAACTCAAGAAAATTAAAGTACTAACTCAAGCTAGATGATAATAATATGGAAATCCTCCGAAAATAAGAAGGTCTCACCGATCAGCTGAATGTGAATAGATCCTCAACGGAGCGTCTGTCGATGGTCTCTAATACATGCCTCTGCATCATAAAACGATGCAGTCCCAGAGGGGGACATCAATACGCGAAATGTACTGGTGTGTAAAATAGCTGAGTAAAATAGAAATAGGTAGAATAATATAGGAATAACATCAACTCAACATCATACTCCATCAGAATATCAAAATGTCTATCTAAAAAAAGAATAAAGAGCAGACAAATGATCCATCAACATCTCATCAATACATCACCAATACATCAGACTTACCTCAAGGAAACTCGACTCGACTCAACTCAACTCGAAGGACTCATGCCCATTTAGGACAAGGATAAAGAGTAGACAGTAAAACATCAACATCCATCAAGACTCATATCATTACATCAACATCAGAGTTCTATCAAAATGGAACCTAACTAGGAGTTTCTCTAACCGACAACTATCACCTATGAGCCAGTGATGATACAATAAAGCAGTGTCGTTGGCATACCCATCATGTACCCTACCCGAGGTAAAGGACATCAACCTCAGTGGATCCATAAGAAAAACATCAGTCCTCTTTAGGGAAAAAGGAAACATCCGTACGGCGGTTTGATCCTCTCTTACGCGGGCCACGTAGTTAATGGTTTGAGTGGGACTCACTCTCATCCATGTCAGTGCTCAATACTCCTCCCATAACTCGACATGCTCATAAAACATCATCATCATCAGTCCCATAGGACATAATACATCATCATCAGTCCCATAGGGACATAGTACCTTAACATCAACATCAACTCATCTCATCAACATCAACATCATCTCATTAATATCAACATCATGGACTTGAAACATTCTTTTTAAAATTAAGTTTCAAGTTTTAAGACTCATGAACATCATTCTCATCAACATCATCATCAAGACTCTCATTAATTTGGACCACAATCATAACATCATAAACATCATCATCGTCAAAGGCTCTAGACTCATTCCCCTATGTTTATTCTTTTTTTCTTGAGTAAAATAGACATAGAATTTTGTAAAATCATTCATGAAAATACTTATGCAGTAAATCAAGTTTATGATGATCATCAATTTAAGAAAAATACATGCATTAAGAAGAATCTCAGTAAAATACTTAAGGATTTTCACGTATAATTCATCATCTTCAATCATAGACTTAATTGACTCAAAGAGGGCACATGGAATAAAAATCCCATGCTTTAGGTTAGCCTTACATACCTGGAAAGTTAATATTACAATCAAAATTTGATGAATACTCATTTCTTGGAGAAAATCCTCGATCTCAGTTGTTCTTTTAAAGTGGAAGAACATGGGAAGACATTGTTTGAAGGGCTTCTCTTTGATTCTTGAATTCTTAACTTAGAATTTTTAGAGTTCTTGATGAAGAACCTTAATTTTTGAAAAAGAAGAATCAAGAAATCCTTTCTTGGGATTCTTGAATTCGTTTTCTTGAATCCCTAGGTTATGATTTAAGATTCTATTAGGGATTCATGAATAGATAAAGATATTTAGGTTGGGTAGCTTAAAGTTTATGAAGAATAACTCACCTTGATGATGAATCTTTAAAGTTAATCCCATCTTGATGATTTTCTTGAAGATTCTTGAGCATTTATTTTTAGGAGAGAAGAAGAGGGTTTTTACTTATTAAAACTGATGTTTATGTGTTTTGCAACCTTAAATAGGACCCCAAAGATTTTAGGATAAAAGTACCCTCAAACTAAAATAAAGGGATGTCGCTTAGCTTATGCAGAAAGGGTTCGCGATAGGTCCGCGACGGGGAGCTATCGTGGCTCTTCTGACAGCTCTCCAGGTCTCTAGTAAAATGGTCATAATTGTTTACTCTGAACTCTAATTAAGACGAAATAACATGCGTTGGAAAGCTAATTTAAAAATTTTTAATTGGATATATTATAGGTCACCTAACTCATTATACTTTAGGAGATATGGTCATTTGAAGTTGAACCTTCTATCAACTCATATGAAAATTTAGTCGGTAGAAATTCTTTGGACTTGGCTTGATGTAAAAAATCATTTTATTATCTCCAATTCTATTCACACTCTTAGAAATTAACTTTAACATCTATGCTCAATTAAGAATCATCAATTAAGATCATATATCATATGAAAGATAGCTCAATTTCAGTTAAAAAAAAAGCTAGGGTGTTACATTTTTATATTGAATAAAGTGATTTAATGAATATAAATAAAACTATATTTATGAGAATTTTTCAAAAATTATTTCTAGTCATGATTGAATAAGGGTATAAAAAAGTAAAACAATACAAATTACAATTGAGTGAAATATAAGTATGACATCACTAATTCATCTACTACTAATATAAAATACTAATAAGAGAAGTGACATAAAAAAACTCCAAAAATTGGCAGCAAAACTTAGTTTAGCACCTAAACTATATGGGCATTCATTTACCCCCCCCCCCCCCTAAAAATTCACAAGTGAATTTAATTCCACCCAGATACTACTAGAGCAATCTTACAATGGAGAGTGCACTGCACACGCACTTCATCTGCGCCAGGTCAGCACCATGTTAGCACCGTGTCAGTGCCATGTCACTGCCATATCAACACCACATAAATATACATATAAATTTATTTTTTAATATTTATTTTGTTTATTATTGAAAGATCTTTTTTCCCTACAATTATGAAACATCAAAGAATAAGATTTGTTTTTTGGTATATTAATCTTCTTCTCCATACTTTTTTTGGATAAACTAAACAGAGTAAAATCATTGATGAAAATTGGGTAAAATCAATGATCAAAAGAAATTGATGAGATATTATTAGAAGAAATTAAGGTTGAAAATATATAGAGATTATTAGTGAAGATTTATGATAATGAACAAGTAAGAAGACATTAATGCAGGTGAAGGGCGGAGTATCCATAGAAGAAGAAAGAAGGGAAGAAAAAAAATTAAAATTTGCCATTGCTGAAGAAAATTAACTTTAGTTTTGGGTTAATACTGATAAAGTTCAATAATTTCTATGAATTTTTTTACTATATTCAATTTATATAAGAAAAACAAGCAGAAGAATAGAGAGACGAGGAAGATGAGAGGAGAGGTGGTGGAAGGAGAATTGGCATTAGAGTGGTTCTGGGTGTGTTGTAGGGGGGGGGGGGGGGGACAAAGAAGGAGAAGTGGAGTGGGGTGTTAGGTGGGTGGGGTATTTTGAAGAAGAAAAAAGGAGGTGGAGTACTTTGACGAAGATGAAGAAAGAGGTGGGGTTGGGGTTGGGGTTGGATGGATTTTTCATTTATTTAATTCTTTATATAATATATGTGTATGTTAAGATTATTTTGTTTTTCTAAAAATTAATACAAAAACACGCCTCTATTGTTTTTTCTGCCATGTCAGATTTTGGGGTGGAATTAAATTCACTTGTAAATTGTTAAGGGAGGAATATGAATGTCCGAGTGATTTTAGGTGCCAAAATAAGTTTCGCTGCCAAGTTTGGAGAGGGGGGGGAGGGGCGAGTTTATGTCTTTTCTCTACTAATAAATACTAGACCATTCAATTTTTTTTATAAAAAAGGAAAAAATAGAAAAAAGAACCGTAATTTCAATAAATTCTTCACTGAAATGGAGTCCATATGATTAGATCATTACAAAATGCATTTGCTCCTAATGATTGACTAGAAAAAAAGCAAAAAAACCAAATTATTGAGGGGGGAAAAGTATAAGTATACAATTGATATATAAAATACAAGAAAAAAACTAAGAAAATCAAAGAGTCAATGAAAGAAGGGGGAAGGGAGCAAATATTTATTTGATAGAAGCATAAAAATATTAAAAAATAGAGGTGCATGAAAAAGAACAAATATTAATTTAACACAAACCCAAAAAGCAAAATACAAGAAAAAAAAGTTATCAAGAGAGAGGGTGTGAATGAGGGAAGGAAGGAAAGAGAAAAAAAACGAAAATTTCATTAGAGAGAAAGAGAGAAAAAGAGAAAATAAACAATTGATATAAACACATAAAGTAAAATAGAAGAAAGAAAGTTAAAAGGAAAAAGCATAAATATATAATTGACACAAACACACAACATAAAATTTTAAAAAAAAAATGCTATAGAGGAAGGGGAGAGAGAGAAAACACACAAAATAAAATTAAAAAAAAAGTGAAGAAAATAGGTAGGTAGTAGAGGTGGCAAATGAGTGGATTGGATTGGATTTGGATGAATTGAATATGGATTGAGTCAAATTGGATTGAATCACAATCCATCCATATAAAATATAGGTAAATATGGATTTGGTCAAACATGGTTTGGGTAAAATAATTTCAACCCACTTTAATCCCCTAAAGCCAAAGGTAGATTGCTAATATTCAACCCCTATCATTCCAAATCCATTCCCAAATAATTTTCTTTAAAAAAAAAAAATTATGTTTCGTGAAAATAATAATTAATTTTTTCTGCTTCTGGACCTATCCCCCCACCTCCATCCTCACTCCCACCCTACCCCCCACATCTGCCACCCGCGACTTTTAAATAATAAACTATATAAAAAGTTATTTTTTTTCACAACCCCACCCCACACTTCTGCGGTTCCACCTGACGCCCCCTACTCCCATCGGACTCCTCTATCTCCACCCTCCCCCCTCCCCCCCCCCACCAAAAAAAAAATCTTTAAAAAAATTAAAAAATTCAACCCCACCCCCCAATGGACCCCTCTACCCTCACCTCCAACCCCCAAATTTTTTAAAAAGAATTTTTCTTAAAAAAAAAAGTTAAAAAAATTCATCACTCCACTACCCGCTTCCACCCTACCCCTCATTAGACCTCCGACCCCCAAATTTGTTTCTAAAAAAGAATTTCAAAAAAGGGTTAAATTCTTTCGATTGACCTCCCCATACTTCTACCGTACCCCCACACTCTTACCCGCAATTTTTTTTAAAGAAAAAATAAAAATAATTGTAAAAGAAAATTAACTTTTCTCACTACCCTGTCCCCTTCCACCCTACCTTTCACCCTCTACCCCCACCGACCCCCTTACCCCAAACCCACCTTCAAAATTCTTTTTAAGGAAAAACTAAAAAAAAAAAAAGAATTTCACCCTCCCCCCAGACAAGTTCCACCCTACCAACCCACCCCCAACCGACCCTACTCCCACCTCCACGCTAACCCGTAAACTTTTTTAAGGAAAAACAAAAATAATTTAAAAAATAGTAAATTTCTTTAGTGTAACTAAGAATTTTTTATTATGAGTGGTGGATCAATCCATATTTACCCATTTGTACCATATTAGTATGAGCTCTTAAAATAGACCAATCCATATTTACCCATTTAGAAAATATGAGTGATCTATCAAAATAAGTATGGGTAAAATGGACTCATTTCATCTTATATGGACTGACATTACCACCTCTAACATGTAGTGAGAGAACAAACGATAGAACAAATATAAAATTGATACAAACATATGTGCAATGCAAAATACAAAAAAGTTGTTGGAAAAAAATAAATATATAATTGATAAAAACACATATTAAAATATTAAAAAGGTTATAGAGAGAGAAAAAGAGGGAGAGATAAAGAACAAATATATATTTGATGTAAGAATGCAAAAGGCTATAAATGAAGAGAGTGAGAAAGGGCGGGGGGAGGGGGGGGGGGAGCGGAAATTTGAAATTGATACAAATACACAAAACAAAATTAAAAAGACTAAAAATACATAAGTATGAGCGAGGTAGAGAGAGAAAACACACAAAGTAAAATACACACACAAAAAAAAAGGAAAAGCTTAAGAGGGAGAAAGAGAGGGGGGAGGGGAGAGGAAGGGAGAAAAAAATATAATTGATACAAACACACAAAATAAAATACAAAAACAATTAAAAATTAATGAGTTACTGAATGAGAGAGGAGGGAGTGAGAAAGTACAAACATACAATTGATACAACCACACAATGGAAAATACAGAAAAAAGCTGTAAAGAGAGAGAGAGAGAGAAAAGAGGGGGAGGGGGATATAGAATTGATAGAAACACGCAAAACAAAATATAAGAAAAGGGTACAATAAAAGAGAGGAAGAAAGAGAGAAAGAACATATATATATTTGATACAATGCACAAAGAAAAATATAAGAAAGAAAGACTAGAGAGAGAAAGGATGTGGGGGAGGAGGGAGATCAAATTTACTATTGAACAAATACACACAAATTTATACAAGAAAAAAGGCTAAAACATAGAGAAGCAGTGAGTGAGAGAGCAAATATATAATTGATACAAAATACAAGAAAAAGGCTTCAAGAGGAGAGAGAACAAATATACAACTAATACAAATAAATAAAGTAAAATATTAAAAAAAAATAGGTAGAAAGTGAGAGAGATGGTGAGAGAGAGACAGAGAGAGGGAGAAAGAGAGGAAATATACAATTTATATAAACACACTGTTTGCAACAAATTTTAATGTGATGAAAAATAAATTACAATCGCAAATAAAATATGAAAAAACATAATTTTATTCATAAACGATGTGGGTACAAATCTGTTCCTCCCTTGATTCTTCTCTCATAAGATTTCTCCATGATTCAAGGGCCGTTAGTGGCGTATTTCTTGAATGTAGTATGATTTTGACCTCATTGAGCCATATTTTGATTTCTTGCTAAATATCCTTGGGATTTATGGGATACTTGAGATGTCTTCTCAAGGAAATATAATGCAAGACTTTCTACCCTGCTTTTCTTTTCTTAAAAAATGGCGAATTACACCGAATTTTGCCTTCAACCAAGCCTTTCCGTTCCGAAATCGAGAAAGATCACTCTGAAAAGTCAGCCTTTTCTTATTATACGATATCTTCGCCATGGCCCTTTATACAGACATGGATTAGGGTTTAGGGTAGGATAGCCTCCAAGAAACCCTAACTGAAATAGACTCATTTTGTAGAGTCCTACAAAATTTTGATGTCTACACACACAACATAAAAGACAAAAAAATGCTAAAGAAGGAAAGGAAGAGATTGAAAATTAAATATACAATTGATATGAATACACAAAATAAAATATATTGAATAAGCTAAAAGGGGAGCTAGTCAGTGAAAAAGAAAGAAAAAAAAAGGAAAAGAAAACAAATATAAATTTGATACAAACACATAAGAAAAAGTATAAAAAATAAATTATAGATGGAGATAGAGAGAGGGAGAAGGCCGAGAAAGAGCATATATACAATTAATATAAATATACAAAGTAAAATACAAAAAAAAGGACTAAAAAGAGCAATGCAATAATAGAGAGAGAGAGAGAAAGAGAAAGGAAGGGAGAGGACAAATATACAATTGATATAAATACACAAAAGAAATTACAAGAAAAAGAGAGAGAAAGGTAGTGAGGGAAAGGAAAAGGGAGAAGGGAGACAAGAAAATGATAAAGGAGAGAGGCGACTGAGACTAAGAGAGAAACAAGAGAAATATTCGAAAAAAGTGATGTGCAGTTATATTATGTAACTTTTTTTAAAATGTAATTATCCACACTAAATATATAGACTGTATTTTTTCTTTTAATAGTTTTCACCCATCAACTTTGCTTTTAAAATCAACCCGCCCCAACTTTGAACAATAACCAATCTCACCCCCCACCCGCCCTCCATTACAATTAAAATTTTAAAATCCCTATTATGCCCTTTCATTATCAAATATTTTTTTACTTCTTTAAAAGTCATGATATTTTTATTTTTTTATTTAGTGTAACGTTTTTTTTTATAAAAGTAAAAACATTGTCTTTTGAACCAAAAAAGTGAGAAGAATTAATTAAGTATAGAAGTTAATGATATTGTATGATGAAGTCAATTAGTATAATGAGAAAATTATCCTTATTAATAATAATCAGAACTCTAATATTTATTATACAAGTGAAAATTGTAGAGAATAATAACTATATAAATATATTTTGATGTAGAAAAGAGAAAATAAGTAATCTAATTATAATTGGATTTCTAAAGATTATATTTCTTTAGATTTTAAATTAGTCTAAACTATAATTTATGTAATACTCCATCGATGTCTATCAAAACTTGTCTATTTATATAGACGATAATAATCGCCCTGTTATATTATTTGACCCTCTTTTTAAAAATAGTTGTCTTAATGTACCTGTCCAATTTATGAAATTAAATAAATTTTTTATATTATTTTATTTCTATTATTATTATTATTATTAAATAACTGCTTAAAGTAGTAGAAGTCAAATTTAAAATTTAAAGCATTATTAATAATGTTAGTTAGTAAAATACACTTCTAATTAATTTTTTAAGGGATGTCATATCAAGAAGAGTTAAGTAATATAAAACACATAGTGTGTGAGAGTGGAGAAAGACAAAAATATATGCATACATACATATAGACATGCTCAATGCATATAATATATTAAAATAACGATCATGAAAATAATATTAAATTTTGTAAACATATTCATAAAAATATTATTCTACTTATAAAGTTAATGAACTTGAAAACTTTTATAAATCCTATAATAAAAATAAATTATATACAATATAAAGATGCATTACATATATGTGATATAACAAGCGCAAAATGGATTATGCATATGATAAAGAAGGGAGTTTGATTATTGTTCAAAGTTAAGGGAGGAGATTGATTTTAAAAGCAAAGTCATGGGTTAAAATGATTTTCACTCAATTTTTGTACTATATGTTCCCAAATATTAAATGGAAAATGGGCCTATTAAGTTATTAAAGTGAGAAGTAAAATAAAAAGTACTAAAGATTAAAATTTCTAGGGGCCCATTTGGTCATGTAAGATGAAACTATGATATAAAATCATATAAGATGAAATTGAATTCTTGTTTAGAACAATTTGAATTTTTAAGTTGCATGTTTTATTCATAGACATATAAACTCTATAAGTAGTGAAAACTATCAAAATTGTACCAATTCTTTTTATAATTTTATCAAATAAGAAAAACTTAATAACAAAAGTATAATGCATTGTCATAAGCTCTTCTAAGAAAAATATCATATCTATTAATTAAACTTTGATTCAAGAAAAAAAATTAAACTTGAACATGAGTTGTAGTGTACTACTTTTAATAAAATTGAACATTAAGATAAGTATAGATGTCTCCATACCGATCCTCGAGACTCTACTAGACTCGGCTTGCACACACGCGAGACCTATGAACCTGGAGCTCTGATACCACCTTGCATTGCACGAAATTGCATCTCATCCTTGCATATTATTATGTGGCATGATGTTATTCATGTGATTGATTATGTTATCACTTGTGGGTTATGACTTGTGATTTGATAATTGTGATACACTGAAAAACTATCTTTACTGTGTATTATGTGTTGTTGGGCTGGGACTTTTCTGAGTGCAGGTTTGTAGTTCAGCGGTATGTGGTTGGGTATGAAGGAGTACTTGGTTCTTCATTATTTTACTCTAGGTTAGTTCCATTTGCTGAGTACCGCGTTATTTTGGTACTCACCCCTTGCTACATTTTTGTAGGTTGCGAGCCCGGTCCCTCTAGTTAGAATTTTCTCATTGCAAGACCGAGCTTCCGAATTATCCTTAAGGTAGCTGCTTATGTCACCGGTAGACCTTCAAGGAATCCATTATTATGTTATATTCTATTTGAGGACTAGACATTTGAGTACTATGTATTTAGAGGCTTGTACACGTGACACCAGTTTTGGGATGGTTGTAGTTTGGTCTTCCTATGATTATTTGTCATATTAGACTATTTTCTCTTCCGCTATTATTGTTATATTTGGATCAGTAGGTATTGGGCTGACTCACCTTGGTGGGTTAGGTGAGTGCCATCACGTCCATTTTCGGGTCGTGACATTAACAATATCATTAGTAACTATATCATATTGATATACCATGAAGTCATTTCTATGGTTTTACTGTTATTATGTTGATTTGAGCATGTGTATAGTAACCCCGGAACTATTGGGGTGATTATTAGTCGGGTTATTCGGGAGTTATTGGGATTTTGAGTTAATCAGGGTGTTAGGGTAAATTTCTAGTAAACGGCCTTAGAATGGAATTATGAAGATTCCATTAGCTCCGGAATGGTCGAATTAGGCTAAAAGCTTGTCTGGTGCAATTATATCATGGATTGCAAATTTGACTGCCGGAACCAGTTAATAGTTGACTAATCAACGCCCTCGGGAATCAGGCCTTGGAAGAAAATTTTGATAGTGGGATTAGCTCCAAAATGTTGATTTTTGTCTAGGACGACCCTTCGTTTGATATCGGGACGTCCAGATGTGATTTGATTCTGGGGGCTTTTAGTTAAAAGTTGCATATAAAGATGTAGGACCCTGACGTTATCATAGGAAGCTCCGTTAGAACTTCTGACCGCACTGTTGGATAGGGTTACTTAGTTCGTTTGCAAAAGTTAAAGTCTTAACGAGCCCGAAACGATGAAAAATGAATTGAAGGATTAATGGGAGAGGGGGTTGACGTGGCACATCTTGCTGCTGCCACGTGCCAGTGCCCTAGCAGCCACTATATATATATAGTGATGTGGCACCGTGATTTTGAGCTTATTTTTAATCCAATTTGAGTAATTCAAAATGCTACATGACTCATATTTTCACAAGGAACGTCATGGTGAAGTCGGATTTGGGATTTGATACGTATTTCGATGTAAATCTCTACTTTTTCATTGATATATCCAGAATGAGTGAAAACATCAAATTGCGATATCTTGCTCATTTCTTAACAAAATTAAGTGAAATTTGAGCCAAAATTATTCTATATTTCGAGTGGAACGCTGTGGTATGCTGGATGTTTGTTGATTTTGTCTGGTGTTTGAGAATTTTGACCAAGAAAGTTTTTGAATGAATGTTTTCATGGTAAATTTTTAACTTCATTTTTGGGCCTTCAGTCTTTTACGATCCGTTTTGGACCGAATTCTGGCTATGGACTCGGGTGATGTGGGGATCAATTTACAGGCATTGGTTTTGCATTTTAGGCGTGGGCCCAGGTTTTTTCCATTTTAGTCATAATTGATATAATTTCACCCGTTTCTTGAGATTTTACAGCCAAATAAGCTGTAATGATCTTATGACTTATGTTGCGATAGCTGAGTAGCATCGAAAAGGATCTAGAGGGAAAAACCTTGGCTTAATTGACTCAGAGCAAGAGATGTCAGATGCCAGGTAGGATAGGCTTTCTCTAAACCCTAGACTGAGTTGAAATGTTTGCATATTTGAGTTGGAATGTGTAGAAATGTATTTCTTATGATTGAGTTGTGGAGTATATATTGTATATGGCAAGATGTGATATGTGTGTTGTATATTTGTGTGTGTGTATATATATATATATATAAAATGTTATGGGACAGTAGTATTTGTATTGAGGGTTGTGTTGGTTCTAGCTGCTATATTACCTGAGTTCTTATGTTATATGACTACGAAAGGGCCTGAAAGGGGTTCGCTGGAGCTTCGAACATGTGAAAGGCATGTACACTTAGCTTGACTCTTGCTTGTATGTTGTGTGTTCTGAGGCTACCGAAATATACTAGCTATTAAGACTGACCTGTGATTATATGCTACCCGGTGCACTGAATCTAGTATCTACATCTTATTGGTATATATATGCATGATGTACCTGCAGTTATCTATATATATTCTAGGTACTTGTGGTAGAATTTCCTTATTAAACATAATTCTGTGTTTCCCTGTGGGTTATATGATCCTATGTACTATTGTTATCTGTTATGTACTTGTGCCACTGGTTAGTGATTGGAGAGATACACCATGTTCTGGAGACGATCATAGCCTACCCCTAAAGGAGCCTTGTGACCGGTAATACGAGATGCATTGACACTGAGCCACTGGTGGGTTAGAGATGGGAGTGTAACCTAGCTCGTTAGCAAGGTGTAGGTTATATCCTATGAGCTTTCTAGGCTATCTACGATGAGATACTAGTTACATGGGTTAGTCTTGAGGACTGGCATCCTGTTTAAGTAGGGCACATTTTTAGTGGGCCGGCACATGGTTGCCTTGGGCGAAATCCTTAATAGCAGCTGGGCTTCAATATGATTTTGGGTAGGTGACATCCTTCCGTTTGGGCCTTAACTTAGGTTATACAAACGTTGCCCAATGAGTTGCTTTACACGAGAAGGGGCCTGGGAAAGGCCACATATGGGCTAGTGCCCTAAGACAGGCATGTGTTCTGACTTGACTCGTACCTGTATGAATGTGTATAGCCTGTTGCTACTGAGATATGATGACCATGAGACTGTGTATTGATTATATGCCGTGTTGTGGCCTGATTCTGGTATAGATATGATCTAATGACTATTTGACCAGTTGCTAATTCCTTCCATATTATGATTTGATTATGGCATGATATGCTTCTGTTGGGCCTATCATTTTTTCGGACACTCATGATATCATTTTTATTATCGCTCGTTTGCTTCCATTATCTGTGGTTGGCTAGAGTATAACATGTTTTCCTATTAGGCCTTATTCTATCTCGATTTTTGAGGTCTATGCTCTTTTGTATTGTTGTTAGCGGCTAGGTTGGTTTCTACTAACATGAGTTTGGGGGTGAGTTATCACTATCCATAAGATTGTGGTAGTATGGATTGTGTGGGATACCTAGTTTGAGAATGTTGTTGCATATGTTAACTCTAGAAACGACATCACTTTGGAATTCCGGATCCGAATACACTTGCTGAGTGACTGATTGATTGATACCTCGAGTCCTAAGATGACGCTCCCCGTTTCTATTCAAGCACCGACAACCACACTCGAGTATCTGAGTTCATGGTTTACGCACCCCTTGTTTCGAGTTTCGGTGGTCCTGTCTGAGTGTTGGGCTTCAGATGGTTTGGGCCCAAGTCCCTACTGATTCCATTTTAGGGGCGGGAAGTCGTGTTGGATATTCTGAGCTAAGACACACTATTTATGCTAGGGGGATTCTTTCTCCCACGGGGGATATTTCCCACTATTATGTTTATGGTCAAACCATTTGGCCCTGACTGACTGTCCGACTGGAGGCCAAGCTAGAAGACCTAGGGGTATGAGTCCCCGAGTGATCTTAGGGGTTCGAGTCCCCATGTGATACCATTTCTGAATAGGTCGAGGACTCGATTATTATTGTGATGCTCGGGACTGAGGGCCGACCATTACTTGTGGATCCACTCACCTTTTCACAACATGATTGTGCGTGGGTGTACCCTCTAGGCTTATGGGAGCTCAGGGGTGTTCAGGCTTAGATATAGGGTCGTACACTCACATACAACTTACCCTTGTTCTGATGATGTGGGGAGCTGGGCTCTGTGATGATTCTATGGGATTCTGTGATGGTTTTGAGTTTTTCTACGATGATCTATCGATTCTATATTGTGCGTGGGTATACCTTCTGGGCTTATGGGGGACCAATTGGAATATAAGCATAGATACTAGGGCCTTGCACCCGCATACAACACTATACCTCAGTTAAGGTAGTTGTGGATGAACCTATGTAGTTTTCATTAGTGGTATCGATGTTCATCACTTGGATTGGTTCAGGTTATTCTGGTCATCACTTGGGTTGGTTTAGTTATCATTGTTCATCTCCTTGGTTGGGTCAGTGGTGGTTTGAGGGTTTCCAAATATACCTATTCCTTGATCTGAGTTCTTTTTGCTATACTGCTACAATTCTCTTTATATCTTGGCTTTATATGTTTACTGTTTCACTCGATCGGCGATGATACTACTGGGTGCCTTTTTGGTTACTCACCCCTACTTTAGTATATTCCCATGGTGTAGGTCTAGGTACGATCGGTGATAGATGAGTTGGGGAATTTTTGGAGAGCTTAGGAGACTTTTGGTGAACACCGACAAATCTACTTTCTTCGCAGTCTCTTTCCTGTTGATGGCCATCTTTTGTATCCTGACGTTAGCCTTTGTTACAGTAGTGTTGTGTATGTGTAGAGGCACTCTGATTTTGTACATTATTATGATTATTGATATTTGTATATGATATGTCCTTGTGTCTATTGTTGCTCTGTACAATTGACTTCTAGATTCTGTGTTGGTTTTTGTTATATATATTGTCATATTGGTTATGGTTTGGACTAGAAATCTAGGAAAGGTACCCTGGGGGTTGGGTAATTGGCTTGCCTATAGGTGGGATCTAGAAGGCACCATTATGATCGGAATTGGGTCATGACAAGGTGGTATTAGAGCTTATGGTTCTCTAGTTTCAGCTATACAGAGCTACCATCTAGTTGAGTCTTGTTGATGGGTGCGGATACGTCTGTGGCTTATCTCCAGGAGGCTATAGGATGTTTAGTAACTTTCCCCTGTCATTGATTCTAGCTATGCATCTTCTCAATAGTTCTTTGATTTAAGAAAATTTGGCTCCGTTCGTTTCTTTGCATAGATACCGTGTAAAGGTTAGGCTCTGGGCAGGGAAAGTGTCACATCGTCATTCCCAAGTAGGGAGTAGTCCCAGAGCCTATGGAACAGAGGCTAGATGCCCTCGAGTTGTAATAACCAAATTGGAAGCCCCTAGTCATTGGAGTTGTGGGTGCTCCTAATAAGGATATTGCATGCGGAAGAGATGTGACTTAAGTAATGCGAAGCATTGGTGCTTTTGGTATACCCATCTTTGGTCATTTAACTACTGGTTTGATCTGTTGGGTTCTTGATATTGATGAGTGTACTAAGCCTGATAGGATTCTAGGTAATTGTCACTTATCTTATGATTATACCCTATCAGTGACTGAATGTAAGGCAAACCCTGTGATTTATACATATGACTGTTTTGATGCTTACCTATTGGAGTAGGTAGTCGGATACTGGTGTACACCATATTTGAGAGGCTGACTGTCAGTTATACCCTTCGCTACACCTTGTGCCTTTTATGGTTATAATTCTATTGTGATGATCCTGTTGATATGCGATTCCCCAAATTCTTGTGTGACTGGATTGGGAGATAAATGTTGTGCATGGAGGCTTAGTTAGGTTGTCTATTATTGGATGGGAAATCGATGCTTTATCAGCTGAGTTGCTGGCCACTCCGCCTTGGGGACTTGTTATGATTGTTAGTTGGCTGGGATGGTGTTGTTCGGATTCCTGGTTATGCTTGTTAGTGGGAATGTTGATCATTTTGTTGCATTGCTTGGTACCTGGGTTATGGTTATACAGTGTTAGATATTTTGCATAGCCCCTCGTTTACTTGACTATGGGTTCCGAATTTCTTTTATCTCGGGTCAGGTATTGAGGTAGTAGAAGGTCCCTTTTGTTAGTGGGAGATTTAGTATGGTGATCCCTCAGGATTTTGATACACGGGTCGAGCGATATATCGGATTGCCATGGTTTTGATATTGCCTTGGGGCAAATTGACTTGTTCCTATTATGCGGTTATCGATGTGGCACTCTAGTTGCCTGGTGTGAGCCTACTAAGCCTGGCCCATACGGTATAAACATGTTATAGGGCGCCTTATAGGGGTTCAGGGTATTCAAGATAGACTAAAGGCAGCTCTGAGTCGGCACCCGGAGTTATGCTGACCATGAACACCGATTTGTACAGCTTGAGATAAAAAACAGAGTGGTACATGTTGCGCCGGTGTATTCTGGATGAGGTACATGTACCCCAGTATGATTTCTTTGAGTTAGATGATTGTCTGATATTATTAAAGGAGGTTGTGGTGGAGGACACTATGGGGGCTATACCCAGATCTTTTATGGCCATTGTGAGTGGATGATTGTGGTTGTTAGGCTGACCACTGTGCTGTATAGCATTAGTTTGGTGACTTATCAAGCGCTAGTGGTTGCTGTCATGATTTCTACCAATAATTAATCTTTAAATGCTACAAAACAAGGGACTGAATGGTAATAACTACTGAGGACCATGTTTGAGAAGTGAGATACGAATGTATGGGTACGAAGGGAAGTACAAAGAGCCTTTTGAGTGGGTAGCCTATTGGGTATTTGTTACATTGGTGAGTGTTTGGTGGTGATGCCCGGTGGATTGGACAGCAAAGGAAGGGGGGTTTTGTCCATGTGTGTGTGTCATGAACCAAAACAGATCGCAACTAAAGAAACATAAATAAAGCGAAAACAAACTCATAAGATATAAGGAATCTCCCAAAACCTAGAGTTATGAGTACAAGAGCATCTAAAACAATATTAAGGAGTAAATACAACTGTATCAAAGAAAATACAATGATGTCTCATAATATCTAATACATAGTTTGAGAGATAAGAAAATAAAAAGAGGACCCAAAGATCCACAGTGACTCGGAGTGTTAGCCTTACCACGGAGATCTAGATGGTATCGATAATACCCGAATGCAATGATCAACTACCTGTCCTGAACCCTGTGTACGATCTGCAGGGAGGAAACAAAGTAGGGGTTAATATCCCAAAATGTACCCAGTAGGTTCAACCAACTGGATTAGAGAAATCGAACAAGTAATGTAATAACAAAGAAGCTTACACCTGCATCCAAAGAGGTTAGTACACAATGAAAATATACATAAATCCTTATAGGATCTCCCACACGACCGGTGTTATAACATCATAAGCAATATATACCTAATATATGAAGTCTCATCAAATCATGCATCAAGTGTCTTGCAACCTTGCCACATGTTCGTGATCAAGGATATCACAATGTCTCACCCTTGCCACCTACTCGTGATCAAGGGGTGTTACAATACTTCAACCTTACCACCTATTCGTGATCACAGGTATTAGAATACTTCAACCTTACCACCTACTCGTAATCAAGGGGTGCTACAATACTTCAATCTTGCCACCTACTCCTGACCAAGGGACGTTACAATACTTCAACCTTTCCACCTACTCATGATCAAGGAATGTTACAATACTTCAACCTTGCCACCTACTCATGATCAAGGGGTATTACAATATTTCAACCTTGCCACCTAGTCGTGATCAAGGGGTGTTACAATGCAACATGATATAAACACAAGACAGTAATATCCATTCAAATATGTGCATAAATATAACAATATCATAATGAGAATAATACATCATAAGCCTCACATAACATGGAAAAATAACATCAAATGCCATAATCTATCATAATGTCGCAGATAATTAGAACCATATAATGATCGAGTATGCTAAAAATATCGTACCTCACTCGTCCCCACAATATAAACCCATTATCAATATATCCTAGAAATAAGCACATCATAAGTGCCAGACCTTACTTGTCCCCAGGACACATATCAATTGTAATTATATCAAAACATCATGTATATAACACATATACTCGACCTTAGTCGGCCCAAAAATATATAGGCATCATGAGTACATCCTAGAATCAAGTATAACACAAGGACCGGACATCACTCGTCCATAAGGTACGTATATGGGCATCAAAGTGTCTCATTAACCATCAATTACCAAAATGTTTCCCCTATATAGCATCACAAGTCTCAATTGATCAAAATAATATTTCACAGGACCTTAGCCCATAAGTTCCCATCTCAAGTTTACAATAAAATCACAATTACTCATAATTTGACTTAATCAGAATCACGTCACCATCAACATTTCATCTCATAAACATCATTAGTCATGAATCAATCTATATCTCATAATTACCACATAAACATGATCAATAACTCAAATCCAGTCCCAACAAGGTTAGCCGAACCTACCTCAATGTCGAAAGCCGCACTTGGACAAGGTTTCAATCAACTCAAACCTCCAAATGATCCTCAAACTGACCAATCACTATCCAAATCAGATACTACGCATCAAGAGGAGCATTTTTTGACACCCATATTGGCATAATTTAGGCTTAGGAGCAAAATAGTCAAAATTAGGGCTAAAATTTGAAAGTCTCAAATCTGAAAATTGACTTGGGAATCATGTTCTACTAAAAAAATAGAGTTCATGGGCGAAAATCCCATTAAAATCAATCTTAAATTGAATGCGAAATCAATGGTTAAAGTTTAGAAAACATAGTCCGGAACCCCCCCCCCCCATTTTGGGTGATTAATTTCATGAAATTAATGATAAAAAAACTCATGAAAAATAATTAATTTAGTGTTAGAAACACTTACCCAACACAAATATTTGAAAACCTTTCTTCAAAATCGCCCCAAAAAGCTTAGAAGTTTGGAAATGAGTTAAAAAAGATGTTTTCATGGTTTTAACATTGCCCGGGTATTAAATACACTCCACCAATGCGGGTGGAAAACCAGGTCTACCCTGATAACGCAGATGGAGAACCAGGTCAACCCCCATGAACACGGACGCCTGAGCGCGAACTTGGAGAGGAACCAGGTTCACTTCTGTGAATGCAGAGAGTAAAACAAAGCTGCACCAGAAACTTCCATCAGCAATACACAGATTTAACAAAAACTCGAAATGGGCATTCAAAATTCTTCCAAAATCACAATTTCAGAAACTTTATATGTATCCATATCAAAACAACAATCCGGACTTAGTGGAATCATTAGAAATCAATTTTAAGGCCTTTTTGCCACATTTACCGATTCGAGTCAATAAAACTAGTTTAAAACTCAAAATACCAAAACAACCTCCGGCAACTCCAAAAAATATGATGAGACCATTTTTAGCGTTATTTTCACCATCTGGAACTATTGGGACTATCGTAATTTTGATCCAAGCTTTTGAACTCCAAATGTTGACCAAAGTCAAGCTTTGGATCCGAAAATGACTAAAATCACAACTTTGGGCCTAAAACCTCATTTTAACTCTAAATCCATTCCACAACTTCTTTTAGTTTAGTTTTAACATTTTGGAACTAATAGAATTGATGGATCCTTGATCCGACATCCAAAACTCAGAATGCAAAAAAACTCACTTTTTCAATAACTAAAGCCTCCAAATATGCCAAAATTCATATTTTCAACTTTTAAAACTTAGTATTCAAGTTCCAACCATTCAAATAGTTCAAAATAGGCCTAAAGCAACTTATGAAAGGGTAAAATAGTAATTTTCACAGAAAATGCCAAAAATGATCAACTTGGTCATTATAGTGTGCAGAAAAGCATATTAGCTATTGTCCGCAGTTAGTTGGTTCGCTTGTGGGTCATTTGTGGTTGATTGTAGGAATCGCTTGTATAAGGAAGTTAGGAATAGAGTAAAAGCTGTATATGTGAACCACAAGTATAGTTATGAACAACCATTATTATCTGAACATCTAGTGATGTAGTAAGGACATGTATGTCTAGCCAATTGATCCTCGTGACTTGTTACCTGATTAAGAGGATGGGACAAATATTGGATTCTTGAGAGTTCCTTGTTGAATTTTCGCACTGACTCGTTGTTATATATAGATGGGTGGTGGGATTTCTGGATAGTGAGGGTGATACTAAATTATTGTAGAATATGGAACATGCTTATGACATATGTACTCGTGGTGTGGGTTGGAGCGTATAGGTATGCCTATGTTCATACTTTCACAGATAAAAGTCTTATTAGTGGGGGATATTGTAATGACACTTCGGATCATTTCTATGGTTTTGCTATTATTATGTTGATTCGAGCATGTTTATAGTTTCCTCGGGACTATTAAGGTGATTATTGATCGGGGTATTTGGGAGTTATTAAGATTTTTGAGTTAATTGGGAAGTTATACCCGTAAAATGAGTTTTCAGAGCAAAGTCCTTGTAAATGGCCTTAGAATGGAATTCTAACGATTCCACTAGCTCCAAAATGGTCTAATTAGGCTAGAAGTATGTCTCGTGCAGTTGTATCATGGATTGTAAATTCGACCGTTGGAACTGGTTAATCGTTGATCTAGTCAACGCCCTTGGGAACTATTCCCCGGATGAAAATTTTTATAGCACGGTTAGAGCCAAAACGTCGATTTTTGTCTAGGACGACCCTTCATTTGATATCGAGGACGTTCAAATATGGTTTGACCCCCGAAGGCTTTCCGTTAAAAATTGCGTATAAAGAAGTGAGACCCTCACCTAATCGTAGGAAGCTTCATTGGAAATTTCAACTGCACTATTGGATCCAAATAGTCAAAATCCATAGGATTACCTAGTTCGTTTGTAAAATCAGAGTCCAAACAAGTCCGAAACAACAAAAAAGGAATTGGAGGATTAATGGGAGAGGGGGTGATGTGGAACATCCTGTTGCTGCCATGTGGCAGTGACTTGGCAGCCTATATATATGTGTGTGCGCGTGTGTGTGTATATATATATATATATATATATATATATATATATATATATACAAATGTTTCCAGGAAGCTATATATTTATATTTCCTCTCAACTTCGCACCATGATTTTGATCTCCTTTTTCATCCGATTTGAGTGATTCAAAATGCTAAGTGTCAGGAACCAAGACTAGGGCCTAGATGTGACACGACGAATGGGAACTCGAGAGTCCTCAAGCAAGCCTCAAGTATCCAAATTCATATCATCGGTTCGGAAAGAACATTCAAATAGCAACACATAGTTCTAAGGGACGGGAGGATAGGGCTCACACTAAGGGGCAATACGGGGCTTGGGACTTCCCACATTTCCACACCAAATATGCATATAACCAAATACGACATATCCATAGATCAATCCATACGAATACATAAACCAAATACCACGCATAGCATAAAGATTTTAGCGAGTCTACATATTGTCCAACAAATACCTCTAATCAAGATGGAACGGGGGCCAGGACATGTTCTGTGCTCACCCTCAAACAAGAAAGGAAATCTGAGATAACATAATTAGAGGGAAGATGACTTATCCTTGGAGGATGGGACTCACCACAGGTACTCTTCTGGACCGGTCTACTCGTCGAATAGCTGGTAATCAAAATGGTCACCCCTACATGGTAAAATCATGTAGGCATAGAGTATGCATTAGTACGTTTGATTATACTAAGTATGCAGGCATGCAATGTATATGATTTGTTAAACTTGCACTTAAATGTTGGATGACAAGGGTACATAACATAGTAAGAATCATATAATCAAGGGAGTAATATATACAAGATGCCATGAAATTCATGATGCATGAATGAGATGATGCTCATATATAACAGAGATGTGACCTCAACCGACATATGTAAGACCAAATGAGCTATAAATTCAAATCCCGATGAATACCCCTCACCAGTACAGAAGTGGTCTACTTGCAAAACATAAACCATACTTCATGTTACGGGAACATATCCCATTTGGTATGAAGCAGCCTCTTACGGGTACATATCCCATTTCATATGAAGCAACCTTCCTTATGGGAACACATCCCATTTCGGATAGGATTCTCGTAACATATGCTAGGAACATAGTTCGAGGAAAGGGAGAGAGCCCTTAAGGACAACCCTAACGCCCCCAATCAATCGATGCTAAGTCGGCATCCCACGAGAATACTTATACATGTACGTGCTTTAAAGAGATACACTATTCTTTTCAAACCATAATTTATTTCAAAACCGTTCAATGCACATTTAGGCTCAAATGCCAAATCATAAGTCATAGTCATGATACTTATGCAAGGAATAGCTCATTCACATGTACAAGATGATGTAAGCACCCGAGATGCTCATAGAACCCTAATCATAAGACATGTATGTGATCACATTCTTATTATAACCAATGCCTTATCAAAATCATATCATAATCGTTTCATTCAACATTTGGGCTTAACCCACATTCATAGTTTCCATATAAACCAATGTTCATGAATGCAAATGCAATGCTTGATGTGAGAATAATATGAGTAATAGAGATTCAATCTAAAATCAGCAATATAAAATAAAATTAAGGAAATCCATAACTAAATCCACATGTAAATTATAATATAGATCACCCATGCATAATTCAAACTTTAAAAGGGAACATGTATGTTCATAACTTCATATCTCAATGTAAATCATCATAATAATGATCAAAGTAAATTAAAATCACAGGTAAAGTTCAGCATCAATCGGATTTAATAAAAATCAAATAATGAAAACTCACATTTAAAGTAAACTAAAATTCATGAAATCAATTGAAAGAAGTTTTGGGTCTTCTTGGTTGAAAGGGACCAAGAATCGATCCCACATATCTTGATTGAGGAGCTGAATTTTGGGGAAGAACCTAGCTTGAAGTTGAACTCCAATTAAAACCTAGCTTTGAGTTTTGAGAGGGAGAGTAGAGAGTATTTGGGAGTTGATCTTAGGATGAGAGGATTAAAAGAGAATAAATTAATAGGGGAGGGATATTAGCTGAGTTTAGGGGTTTGGATAGGTAAACGGTCACAATTCATAATTAAAATAAACCGTAATTGCATAAACTCCATTGATGACACAGGTAAAATTTGAACCGTCAGGTCCATACGACCTCCTACACGGTCCGTGAGTCGTTACACGAACCATGAACAGTGCCCGTAAACCTGCACTTAGACAAATTTCGTGGTGCCAACACTTGGAATCTACCCCCAGCTAAGGGGTACCATACATACGACTACACTGCCCATGTGACGCCACACGGGTCGTGTCATGGGCCATGAGACATCACTTAGAAAGTTCCCGTATGAAAAAGTTACGAGATGGTAATTTCGTACTTAGAAACATTTTATGTAACGAGCCAAACGGAGGGCCACACGGCCCGTGACACACCATACGGACCGTGTGGGTGGCCATGTGCCTTCACTTGGACCGGAATCCTCAATCGCATTCCCCTCCATCAAAACCTTGGCCAAGCACCCCTCCACAGGAGGCCACATGGTCCATATTGCTTCAGACGACTTGTGTGGGCCTTCCATGGAGTGACGCTGGGCAAATTTTTCGCTCAGGGCGATACTAAGGGGTCCGGCAAGGCCGCTTGAAAATCCAGGTCCTTACATTAAGTGACTTGGATTTTTGAAAGGAACGTTGTGGTGAAGTTGGATTTGGGAGTTGACGCGTATTTCAAGGTAAATCTCTACTTTTTGATCGATGATATATCGAGAATGAGTGAACTTTACATTACGATTTCTTGATCATTTCTCATCGGAATTAAGTGAAATCTGAGCCTAAATTGTTTTACGTTCCAAGAGAAATGTTGTGGTATGTTGAGTGTTCACTGATTTTGGCTGGTCTCTAAGAATTTTGACCGAGAAAGTTTTGAAAAGAATATTTTTCTTGTAAAGTTTTTAACTTCATTTTTGGCCTTTTCTCGATCTTTTGGGATTTTGGGCCGAATTGTTTACTATGGACTCGGGGTGATGTGGGGATCATTTTACGGGCATTGTTTGGCATTTCAGGCATAAACCTTGATTTTTCCCATTTAAGTCATAATTGATGTAATTTAACTCGTTTCATGACATTTTACCACCAAACCAGTCGTAATGATCTTGAGACTTATGATTTGATAGCTGAGAAGTATCAAGAAGTGGTTCAAAAGGGAAAGACTTGGCTAGATTGACTCAGAGCAAGAGACGTTGGATGCCAGGTAGGCTAGGCTTTCTCTAAACCCTAGACTGAGCTTAATTGTTTGCATATTTGACTTGGAATGTGTAGAATGGTACTTTTTATGGATAGAGTTGTGGAGTATATGTTGTATATGGTTGGATGTGATCTATGTGTTGTATGTGTGTATATATATAATGTTATTAGACGATAGTTTTTTATTAAGGGTTGTGTTGGATGTAGCTGCTATATTACTTGAGTTCTTACTTTATATGACTACAAAAGGGCCTGAAAAGGGTTGGCTAGAGCTACAAACATGTGATAGGTATATGCACTTAGATTGACACTTGCTTGTATGTGTGTGTGGTTTGAGGCTATCAAAATTTACTAGCTATTGAGGCTGACCTATGATTACATGCTACCCTATGCACTAAATCTAGTATCTATATCTGGTTGGTAAATATATGAATGATATACCTGTGGTTTTCTATATATATTCTGAATACTTGTGGTAGAATTTCCCGATCAAATATGATTTTGTGTTGCCTTGTGGGTTATATGATCCTGTATACTGCTGTTATATGCTATGTACTTGTGCCACTGGATAGTGGTCGGAGAGATACACCATGTTTAGAGGACGGTCATAAATGTACCCCTAAAGGAGCCTTGTGACTTGTAATACGAGATGCATTGACATTGAGCCACTGGCGGGTTAGAAACTGGAGTGTGACCTTGTTAGCAAGTGTAGGTTATATTGTACGGGCATTTTGGGCTATACGTGATGAGACACTAGTTACATAGGTTAGTTGTGGGGACCAACATCCTATTTAAGAGGGGCATATTTTAGTAGGTCACATGGTTGCCTTGGGGGAAATCCTTGATAGCAACTAGGCTTCGATATGATTTTGGGTATGTAACATCCTTTTATTAATCTAGCCTCTTGGGCTTAGTTTAGGTTATCCCAACGCTACCCTATGAGTTGCTTTACATAGAGAAGGGGCCTGGGAAGGGCCAAATATGGGCTAGTGCCTTGAGACAAGCATGTGTTCTGACCTGACTCGTACCTGTATGAATGTGTATAGCCTGTTACTACTGAGATATGAAGACCAAGAGACTGTGTATTGATTATAGTCATGTTGTGGTCTTATTATGGTATAGATACGATCTGATGTATGTGGGACCACTTGTTAACTCTTTCCATACTATGACTTAATTACTGGCATGCTATATTTCTGTTGGGCCTAATTGTTTGGACACTCATGATATCCTTGTAAATACCGCATGTTTGTGTAACAACCCATCTTGAGATGAGATGTCCCACATCGGCAGAACATAAGAGAGATGTTGGGTATATAAGTACAGGACTAGTCTATATATTGGGAGGCGCCTTTTGAGGTGAGCCCAAAGGGAAATATCTGTAATGGGTTAGGCCCAAGAGCAGACAATACTTCACAGTGTTAGGCTAGGTCAGTACAGGTGGTGTTAGAGCCACTCCTGTGTAAGCCTTGTCGATGTGGGGCTAGTGTTCAACTGAGTTTAGGCGAATCCCGAAGAAGTGGGGCAAACCTTAGTGTTGATTCTAGGTGAATCCCATGCGGTGGGGGCAAATCTCAGCGAGGATACTGAGTCCATAGAGGGGGTGTATGTAACAGCCCAACTTGAGATGAGGTGTCCTACATCGGCAAAACATAGGAGAGATGCTGAGTATATAAGTAAAGGACTTGTCTATATACTGTGAGGTGCCTTTTGGGGTGAGCCCAAAGGGACAAATTCGTGATGGGCTAGGCCCAAGAGCGGACAATACTTCACAGTATTGGGTTAGGTCAGTATAGTTTGCTTCCATTATCTGCGGTTGGCTAGAGTATAACATGTTTTCCTATTTGGCCTGAACCTTTCTCGATCATTGAGGTCTATGCTTTTGTGTGCTGTTGTTAGTGGTTGGGTTTGGTTTTGACTTACATAAGATTAAGGGTGAGTTGTCATTATCCACAGGATGGTGGTAGTATGGATTTTATGGGATACCTAGTTTGAGAATGTCATTGCCTACATTACTCTAGGCACAACATGACTTTGGAATTTTGAATTTGGATACATTGGCTGAGTGATTGATTGATTGATACCTCGAGTTTGAAGATGATGCTCCCCAATTTTATTTGAGCACCAGTTGCCATGCCTAAGTATTTGAGTTCACGGGTTATGAGCCCCATGTTCTAAGTTCTTATGGTCGCGCCTAAGCGCTGGGCTTCGGATGCCAATTCTTAGGACTACGCACCTTTCGATAGTTTCGGTCCAGGACCCTATCAATTCTATTTTAGGTGCGGTGCAGCATGCTGGATATTCTGATCTAAGATACACTATTTATGCTAGAGAGATTCTTTCTCCCACGAGGGATACATCCCACCATTATGTTTATGGTCAGACCATTTTGCCCTAGTTGAGTGCCCGACCAGAGGCCAGGTTGAAAGACCTAGGGGTTAGGTTCCCAGGTGATCTTAAGGGTTCGAGTCCGTATGTAATACCATTTCTGGATGGGTCGAGGAACTAGTTATTATTGTGATGCTGGGGGCCGAGGGCCGCCTATTACATATGGATCCACTCACCATTTCACATCCTGATTATGCGTGGGTGTACCCTCTAGGCTTATGGGGGATCAGGGGGCGTTCAGGCTTAGATACTAGGGCCTTACACCTACATACAATTGGCCCTTGTTCTGATGATTTGAAGAGATGGGCTTTGTCATGGTTCTGACAGATTTTGTGATGATCTACAGATTCTATATTATGCGCGAGTGTACTTTCTAGGTTTATAGGGGGGCAATTGACATTGGGGGCAGTTGTGGTTTGAGCCTACACAGTTTTCGTAAGTGGTATCAATGTTCATCACTTGGGTTGGTTAGTTTTTGGGTCTAGGCTAGACGTATAGTAATATGAATATTATTAGTTTTGAAATCTTATTGTGGTAATTTATTTGAGTAGATCGTGGTGCTACGGATTCTATTCAAAAGGGAAAGGCTCAAGTGTTTGATTGATCCGTTTTATTTGACTAAGGCAAGTGAATTTCTTAACCTTTATTGAGTATGTAGAATCTCATGCTTCCTTGTGTGAGGTGTTGAGGATGATTTTGAAATGTTTAGTCAATATTTATGATGTACACAAAAACCATGTTGTCATGAATTGTGCATTGTATTAAAATTAGTCATTTCTTCATCATTGTGTAAGCATGCCTATTTGCACTGACCTGTGTGACAAGTGTTATGAAGACTGGAAAAGAATAAGAATTAAAGAGGATACTACATTTTGAGGATCGTGTCGCACGCCGCGATGGATACTATATTTCGAGGGTCGTGTCGTACGCCACGATGGATACTATGATTCGAGGGTCGTGTCGCATGCCACAACAGATATATGGATTACAAGTTCCCCATGGATCCCGTACTGGGAGATAGTAGGCGTGTCTCACAAGGTTAGACATGCATCATGATACTTGACACTGGATTGCATCACACATCATTATTATTTATGAACTTGCGAGTGTCTTTTTATGAAACTTGCGTGAATAAATTGATCCTTATGTTGTTGAACTATAATTATTGGAGTGATATCATTGAGCTATACAATATGTGAATTGTGGACTGTTAGGTTGGGCTGATTTTATGCAATTTGTAGTTGTGGGGATTCAGTTGGATTGTTAGGAGTACTTGTATTCTATATTACTTAATGTTGTGTTTAGTAGTTCACTAGTTGTGTACCGTTTGTTTGGTACTCACCCCTTGCAACTATATTTTTCATAGGTTACGAGCCCGGATCTTCGTGACACCCTCTATTATTCCTTGTTCGAGGCTCTTTGGAGATTGTGTGAGGTAGTTGTTTGCCATCCCAGCTGACTTCTCGCTCCTATTTATGATTTTATTCTACTTTAGAGACAATATCATTTGAGATTTATACTTTTCTTTCAAATCTATTGTAATACATTAGAGGCTTGTACGCGTGACAACCAAGTTTTGGGATTTTAATTATGTTGACTTATTATCTGCAATTAAACTTTTATTTTTATTATCTTTCCACACTTTATTATGTTAATTGGGTTTTAGGCTGACTTGTCTTGGTGGTTAGCACGAGTGCCATCATGTCCATTTTTAGGCCGTGACAGATGGTATCAGAGCCCCAGGATCATTGGTCTCACGTGCACACAAGCAAAGTCTAAGTAGAGTCTCAAGGATCGGTACGGAGACGTTTGTACTTATCTTTGAGAGGCTATAAAGACTGTTAGGAAACTTCTTTTTATTTACTCTCTCTTATCATGCTTGGGTTGTTCGTTAGTACTGAGTTGTGCCAGTGTTCATTTGACAGATGGAAAGGACTACGGCTACTATTGCCGGTGGTAGAGGTGAGGTAGCTCCCGAGATAGTTGTTGAGGGCCCAATTAGAGGTAGGGGAAGGGGCCGAACTAGAGGACATGCTCGAGAGCGAAATGAGTTAGAGGCCAGGCTAGAGGGGCTCCTCTGGAGCCACAGATAGTGGTTGGTGAGGATCAGGTTCCTTGAGAGCACGTAGCCTCACCTTTGCTGCAGGATACCTTATTGAGGGTGTTGAATGTACTTGAGCGTTTTGCTTTGAATAGTAACTCGACAGGCATGTTAGGAGGTTCTCAGACCGGAGGAGGAGCTCAGACTCCAGATCAACATCAGGCTCCCATAGTTTGCGGTATGGTACAACATCCACCACTGGATCATAGAGTTGAGATTGATCCTGCACTAGCTGTTGAGGTTCGGGGTGCACCAGTGGCCACATTGACTTAGAATGAGCAGCATTGCTATGGGATGTTTAGGAAGATGAGCCTACCTCAATTTCAGGGTGGAAGGACAGAGGATGCTCATGAGTTTATGACTACTTGTAAAGAGCTGTTGGATATGGTCGACTTAGCCGAGTCACACAGGGTTCGATATGTTACTTTTCAGCTTCGTAGGCCAGCCAGAGAATGGTGGAGGAAATATTTAGGATCTTTGCCAGTGGGATCTCCACAGTGTCTTGGGAGATATTCTCTAGTGCCTTCTATGATCGGTTTGTCCCTTGAAGCATGAGGGAGAAGAGCCGCTTGAGGTTTGAGAGTCTGAGGCAGGACAACTTATCAGTCACTGAGTATGAGACACGTTTCTATCAGTTATCTAGACATATTGCAGCCATTATTCCATATGAGAAAGAGAAAGTCCATAGGTTTGTGAGAGGACTGACTTATCATATCCAACAGGCCGTTTTTAGAGTATCTAGGGATAGAGCGTCTTTCCAGTCTATTGTGAGTGCGGCTAAGGAGCCAGAGCTGATGGAGAGAAGAGTTCGGGGACCCCAAGAGGGCTGGTGCATCCGGTCAATTTTCTGGTACTTCATCTAGAGGTAGAGTGCCCTATAGAGGGAGTGACTCATCTCAGCTTCGAGGACCAGTTCATGCATCATTACCTAGTCCCAGGGGGTGGTCTGACACATCGTGGATCTCATAGTACAGCTCATGACTTGTATGGTTTGCAGCAATGACTAAGGTGAGATATCTATAGTAGTTCTTCAGGATCTGCACATTCGTCTTAGAGTCAGAGATTTTGTTATAGTTGTGGAGATCTTGATCACTTGATACGACAGTGTCCCTCATTGAGGGGACAAGGAGGGAAACCACCATAGAAGGGGCGAGGCAGAGCTCAAACATATAGAGGTGGTCACACTTCAGGCAGAGGGGCGAGTGGTGTCATAGTTCTGCAGGGTAGGGGCAGAGGCGTTGCTTAGACAGGTGATGGTAGGGGATCACAGTGTTATGCATTTATGGGGGGGCCCGAGGCAGAGGCTTCTAGTGCAGTTATCATAGGTATTATCCCAATTTGTCATCGATTTGCGTTTGTATTGTTTGATCCTAGATCTACCTATTCTTATGTGCCCTCCTACTTTTCATTTGGATTTGATTTTCTATGTGATCGTATGCTTGTTCCTATTCATGTTTCCACACCAGTTGGTGAGCCCTTAGTGGTGGATCAAGTGTATCAATCTTGCCTTGTTTCTCTGGCTGGGTATAATACTTGGGTCGATATAATTATTCTGGAGATGGCAGATTTTGATGTTATCTTAGGGATGCATTGGCTCTCTCCATACCATGCCATTCTTGACTGTTATGCTAAGACTGTAACCTTGCTCGGTGTACTAAAGATTGAGTAGAAGGTTGACAGTGGTTCATATCCTAGGAAAGTTATCTCCTACATCCATGCTCAGAAATTGATTGATAGGAGGTGTTTGTCTTGGCTTTTATTCGGGATACTAATGTTGAACCACCTTTTATGGATTCCATTCCTGTGGTTCAGGAGTTTGTCGATGTGTTCCCTACTGACCTCCCGGTGTTCCTCCCGATAGAAATATTGGCTTTCCTATTGATCTAGAGCTGGGCACGAAGCCCATCTCCATCCCCCCATATCAAATGGCTCCAGCGGAGTTGAAAGAATTAAAGGAGCAACTTCAAGATTTGTTATTCGTCCTAGTGTGTCGCCGTGGGGTACCCCAGCCTTGTTAATGAAAAAGAAAGATGGGACTATGAGGATGTGTATTGATTACAGGCAGTTGAACAAAGTGACTATTAAGAACAAATATCCTCTTCCCAGTATTGATGACTTGTTTGATCAGCTTTAGGGAGCGTACTTTGTTCTCTCAGATTGATTTGAGGTCTGGTTATCATCAAATAAGGATTAGGGCATCAGATATTCCTAAGACAACCTTTCGAACTCGTTATGGCCACTATGAATTTTTGGTAATTTCCTTTGGGTTGACTAACGCACCTGCAGCGTTCATGGAGCTGATAAATGGGGTGCTTCGTCCGTGCTTGGATTCTTTTGTGATAGTATTCATTGATGACATCTTAATATATTCCAAGACTGAGGTTGATCATATTCGTCATTTGAGGATAGTACTACAAAGGTTGAGTGAGGAAATATTATACGCAAAATTCATTAATTGTGAGTTTTGGCTTGATTTGGTGGTATTCTTAGGGCATGTGGTGTCCAAATAGGGGATTAGAGTGGATCCAGCTAAGGTGGAGGCAGTTACAGGTTGGACACGACCTACTTCAGCTACCAAGATTCATAGCTTTGTGGGGTTAATTGGGTATTATCGGCGGTTTATTCAGGGTTTTTCTTCTGTTGCTGTCCCATTGACTAGATTAACTCAGAAATGTAGCCTTTCACTGGTCCGATGAGTGTGAGGTGAGCTTCCAAAAGCTCAAGACTTTGTTGACTTCAGCTCCCATTTTGATACTACCTGAAGTAGGTGTGGACTTTACGGTGTATTATGATGCTTTAGGGGTGGGTTAGGTGGTTGCCTATGCTTCTAGACAGTTGAAGGTTCATGAAAAGAACTACTCTACCCATGACTTAGAGTTAGCGGCTATGGTTTTTGTGCTTAAGTTGTGGCGTCATTACTTATACGGGTGTACATTGTGAGGTCTTCACTAATCATAGGAGTCTTCAGTATGATCTAAACTTGAGGCAGCGTAGGTGGATTGAGTTGCTAAAGGACTATGAGTTGACCATCTTATATCATCCAGGGAAGGGTAATGTGGTGGCTGATGCTTTGAGTAGAAAGAATTCTAGCATGGGGAGCCTAGCCGCCATTCGAGTTGAGGAGCAACCTTTGGCCAGGGATGTTCAGCGTCTAGCTAATAGCCTAGTCAAGTTACAACTTTCTGATGAGGGTGGTGTACTTGTGTTCATTGAGGCTTGTTCTTCCTTGATGGACTAGATTCGGGAGCGCCAGTTTGAGGATGAAAAGTTGTGTCTTATCAGAGACAAAGTGGCTAGAGGAGAGGATAAGGAAGCGATGCTTAATCTTGATGGTGTTTTGAGGATTTGAGGTTGAATTTGTGTTCCTAAGGTGGGTGACTTGATTAGATTGATTCCTGTGGAGGCTCATTGTGCTCAATATTCCATTCATCTAGGAGCAGTGAAGATGTATCATGACTTGAGTCAGCATTACTGGTGGTGTGGCATGAAAAAGGACATCACAGACTTTGTGTCCAGGTGTTTAGCTTGCCAGCAGGTTAAGCATGAGCACCAATGGTGTGGAGGTGAGTTACAGAGGATGCCCATTCCTACATGGAAGTGGGAGTGCATCTCCATGGATTTTGTGGTGGGTTTGCCTACTACTGTGGGTGGTTATGACTCTATCTGGGTAGTTGTGGATCGATTGACTAAGTTTTCCCATTTCATTCCTGTCAAGGTTAAGTATATGCAGAAAAGTTGGTTGAGCTTTACATCAGTCAGATGGTTAGATTGCATGGTATGCCTGTTTCTATCCTTTCGGACTGTGGTTCACTCTTCACTTCCTATTTTTGGAGGGCTTTGCAGCATTGTCTAGGTACTCTGTTGGATATGAGTTCAGCCTTTTATCCTTAGACAGACGGACAATCTGAGAGGACGATTCAGGTGTTGGAGGATATGCTTCGAGTGTGTGTGATTGATTTTGGTTCCCGTTGGGACCATCATATTCCCTTAGCATAGTCCGCCTACAATGATAGTTATCACTCCAGTATCCAGATGGCACCATTTGAGGCCTTATATAGTAGACGGTGTAGATCTCCGATTGGTTGGTTTGATTCTGCTGAGCTGGACTCATTAGATGCAGACTTCCTCATAGATGCTATGGATCAAGTCCGTATGATTCAGGGTAGACTATTGACAACACAAAGTCGACAGAAGAGTTATGCAGATAGAAGGGTTCGAGCTCTAGAGTTTTTGGTAGGCGATCATGTTTGGCTTAGAGTGTCACCTATGAAGGGTGTTATGCGGTTTGGTAAGAAGGGAAAGCTTAGCCCTTGATTCATAGGCCCATTTGAGATTTTGGAGCGGGTTGGAGAGGTAGCCTATAGACTAGCCTTACTACTTTGCTTATCATCTGTAAATCTTGTGTTTCATATCTCCATGCTCCGAAAGTATGTGCCTGATGAGTCTCATATACTTTCATTTGATTCGGTGGTGTTGAGTCCAGACTTGTCAATTGAGGAGGAGCATATGGCTACTTTGGATAGACAGGTTCGAAAGCTTAGAAACCAAGAGATTGCTTCAGTGAAGGTGCAATGGAAGAATCGTCCAGTTACACAGGCTACTTGGGAGACAAAGTCTTATATGCATGGTAAATATCCTCATCTTTTTTAAGCTTCAGGTACTTTCTTCTATCTCATGTTCGAGGACGAACATGATTTTTAGTGGTGGATAACGTAATGACCCATTAGGTCATTTTGGTAATTGGTTCTCTTGTTTTCTTAAAATGTCCTTCTCGTAAATTTTAAAGGAGTCTTTTGGATTATTCGATAATTTCTATTACTGGGTTGAAGGGTAATTTTAGATAGTCAAATTAGCTGATGGGCTAAAGTGATAGTTAATTAAAATTCTAAATCACTTACACCGCATTTACTAATTAATAGGTTAATATAATTCAACACTTTTAGTACATAATTAGGTTAAAATAAAATAAGAGGAACAGAAGAGTTTGGTGACGACAGTGCAAAATTCAATTGCGGCCAGTAATCATTCTCAACTTCTATTAAGTTTCATACTACTAAGATTTCAGTGATATAATGTTGATAGTTTGAGGAAAGACTTGAAGTGGTTAAATTGGTATGTTGGAACTGGAGACAAAGTACTGAAACTGAACAGAATAGTATGATGGCTACTGCTAAGTTTATTCAAATGGTTATAATGTTGGTTTGCTCTTGGTTATAATTAATATAATAATAATTAGTGACTACTAGGTGTAAATATGAGTTGATGATAAACTATTATTTTGGAGAATGTTATTATAGACAACAATATGCTTAAGAGATTCATGGCCAGGTATAATTGGCCTTGGTTTCAGGATGGAATTGGATTTTGAATTCTTTTATAAAATTATCACAATTCAAGTTGACATACTAGTATGTGTAATTAAATATGGATGGAGAATTTAAAACTTAACCCTAGGCTTGAAATTTTGGGAATTGACTATGGAATTGGTTAGTTTTGGGGTCTAGAGTAGACGTATAGTAATATGGGTATTATAAGTTTTGAAATCTTATTGTGGTAATTTATTTGACTAGATCGTTGTACTACGGATTCTATTCGAAAGGGAAAGGCTCAAGTGTTTGATTGATCCTAATTTAACTGAGGCAAGTGAATTTCTTAACCTTTATTAATTATATAGAATCTCATGCTTCCTTGTGTGAGGTGTTGAGGATGATTTTGAAATGTTGAGTCAATATTGGTGATGTACCAAAACACCATGTTGTCGTGAATTGTGCATTGTATTAAAATTAGTCATTTCTTCATCATTGTGCAAGCATGCCTATTTGCACTGACCTATGTGACAAGTGTTATGAGGACTGGAGAAGAATATGAATTAAAGAAGATACTATATTTCGAGGGTCGTGTCGCACGTCGCGACACATACTATATTTCGAGGGTCGTGTCGCACGCTGCGACGAATACTATGATTCGAGAGTTGTGATGCATGCCGCGACGGATGCATGGACTACAAGTCCCCCATGGGTCCCGGACTGGGAGACAGCTGGTGTGTATCACTATGTTAAACATGCATCATGATATTTGATATTGCATTGCTTCACACATCATTATTATTTATGAACTTGCGGGTGTCTTTTTATGGAACTTATGATGGATAAACTTGATCCTTATGTTGTTGAACTATAATTATTGGAGTGATATTATTGAGCTATACAATATGTGAATTGTGGACTGTTAGGTTGGGCTGATTTTATGCAGGTTGTAGTTGTGGGGGTTCAGTTAGAGCGTGAGGAGTACTTGTATTCTATATTATTTATTTTTGTGTTTAGTAGTTCACTTGTTGGGTACTGTGTGTTTGGTACTCACCCCTTGCTACTACATTTTTGGTAGGTTACGAGCCCAGATCTTCATGACACCCTCTATTATTCCTTGTCTGAGGCTTCCTGTGGAGATTGTGTGAGGTAGTTGTTTGCCATCCCAGCTGACTTCTCTCTCCTATTTATGATTTTGTTCTACTTTAGAGACAATATCATTTGAGATTTATACTTTTCTTTCAAATCTATTATAATACATTAGAGGCTTGTGCGCATGACAACCAGGTTTTGGGGATTTTTAATTAACTTGACTTATTATCTGCAATTAAACTTTTATTTTTATTATCTTTCCACACTTTATTATGTTAATTGTGTTTGAGGCTGACTTGTCTTGTTTAATCAAGACGAAAGGCATCACGTTCATTTTCGGGTCATGATAATGCTGGTCCCACCGGGCGCCAAAATCAATGACATATGACCCAAGTATATCTTTCAACTCTTGAATGGTGCGATCGGACTGACTATCAGTCTAAAGGTAAAAGGTTGAACTCAAATCCACTCTATTTTCCAAACTACGCTGTAAAGATGTAATGACCTAGTTGATCATTTTTTACCTTATCTATGAAAATTACTATTTTACCCTTTTGTAAGTTGGTTTGGGCCTAACTATCTGTATTGTTAGAACTGAAATTCTAAGTTTTAAAAGTTTAAAATATGAGTTTTGACATTTTTGGAAGCTTAAGTTGTTGAAAACGTGAGTTTTTATGTTATTTTGAGTTTTGGGTGTCGGATCGGAGATTCATTGAGTCTATTAGCTCTAGAACGTCAAAACTGAACTATGAGAAGTTACAAAACTAAATTGGGAAAAAGTATCAAGTCACACCTGATGTTGCACTTAAAGGTATATTACACACTTTAGCTATTGAAGTAACCTATTACACACTTTAGCTATTGAAGTAACCTATTACACACCTGAATTACATAAAAGTTAATTTATTTCTATCCTAACACACATACAACCAGTCATATGATGGAAAGTGTTTCACACTCGTTCCAAATCATCACCACATCACCGCCATGTCACTACCACATCAACAATTATGTCAAATTTTAAAAAAGAATCAATGTCACGCCAATTTCTTCTTCTTCCTCATACATCATTAACCCACCATTGTTGCCATTATAAGCTTATTTACATCTCCACCACCGTATATACACCACTCATAACTAAATTCTCTATCAAGATCTTCCCACAATCATTGCCACCATAAAAAAATGATAACAACCATAATAAATTCGACTAAATTCATCTTCAGAATAAATTTCCAGTAACAACTTCCCTTAAAGTACCAATTCTATAATCAATCCTCAATTTTGAAACCCTAATTTTGACTAAAGAAAACCCACCAAAAATTGTTTTGTTTTTTGGTTCACAAAATCCCAAATTTAAACCATAATAAGATAAAATCAAGTTCACGATTCTGCAAAAATCACTTCTCATAACAACAAAAAAGGACATTTAAGTAAAAAAAATGAAAATACCCATTTCAGTACCCACCACGACCTCTACGATCGTTGTCGAACCCATCATGGCTGCCATTAAATCCACCAACGGGTGCAATTATTGCCAGTGTCTGCTCTTCCTTGAATACCATACCAGGTAATTCACTCATACCCATTGAAGTAAAAAAGTCAGTAGTCTCTTAACAACTTCAATCATATTAGTATTAATAGTAGATTTATCTGTAACAAAGTCCATACGATGTTCTCTCTCTTTCTCTTGTAGCTTAAAAGAAATTCCTCTAATGGGACCCTTTTCAATTCACTTCATTAGATGAGTGGTCGAGTTGTGTACAACAAAAAAATTCAGAAGTTGTAGCAAGAAGAATTTGTGCATAAGAAAAGTGAAGGAGAAGAAAAATAGGGTTGTGTGATGGAGAAGAATATAAAGTAGGAGAAGGGGTTGAGGGTGGAGAAAAAGTATTTTTTGACTTAATTTTTGACCAAACGCGCCTACTTTTTTATTTATTTAGTTTTATTTTCATGTCAGTTTTGAGGGTGGTAAGAATATCACTATCAGTAAGAATAAGTACGTAATAGGTTATTCCAATAGTTAAAGCATGTATTCTACTTTTTAGTACAACTTCAAATGTGACTTTATGCTTTTTTCCAACTGAATTTAGAATTAAAATGAGGTTTTTAGGACTAAAGTTGTGATTTTAGTCATTTTCGAAACTAAAATTTGACTTTGATTAACATTCGGAGTTCGAAAGCTCGGATTAGAATTCTGACAATTTCAGTAGTTCCGGATGGTGAGACTAACACTAGAATGGTCTTGTAATAATTTTTAGAGTTACCGAGGGCAATTTAGGTATTTTGAGTTTTAAACTAGTTTTATCGACTTGTATTGGTAAATGTAAGAACCCTTAAATCAATTTCTTGATATTTCTATTGAGCCCGGATCCCTATTTCTCGAATGGTACTGTAATGCCCGATAAAATTACTAAAATATCCCTAGAAGAGAGATGTTCGCTTAGTGCATCTTCTCATGCTTGGATGGAAAATCTAAAGCCGAATTCATGATCAGCACGAAAAATTGAGTACGGGAGAGGTCTCGGTCGATTTTTAGAGCGACCGAGTCAAAAGATAATTTTTTGTTCCAAAACGAGAAATAGTGAGGGTTCGCGATAGAGCCGCGTCGTGGACCCATCGTGAAGGGTGACTTATGTTTTTCCAAATATTTTCGACGAGGTTGAGAAAACTCATTTAGGGAGATTTTTGCCAAAAAAGAGTTTTACGTGACCACTCTGTGTCGCGGACTAGGTTACTTCGCGGTTGGAAATTTTTTTGAAATTTTGAGGGGCATTCTAGTCCATTTCTAACATCTTCTAAAACCCATACACGACCAAAATAGGTTGTTTTCACGAAGAAAGGGTCTAAAATCCCATTCGAACCCTCTTCCTAACTACGCTAATACGCTAGAGCCTGAGGAGAGTAGAGGAGAGACGAGATTGAGGAAAACAGAGGGAGTCCCAAGGGAGTTGTATTGATAGCAATCTCCTAGGTATGTAAGGCTAACCTAAAACATGTGATTATTCTTCCATGTGCCCCTTTGAGTAAATTGAGTCTATGATCGAAGATGATGAGTTATATGTGAAAATCATTGAGTAAATTGAGTCCATGATTGAAGATGATGAGTTATATATGAAAATCCTTGAGTATTTTACTAAGATTCTTCTTAATTCATGTATTTTTTTCTTTAATTGAGGATCATCATAAACTTGATTTATTACATAAGTGCATTCATGAATGATCTTACAAAATTCTATGTCCATTTTAATCAAGAATAAAAGAATGAACATAGAGGAAAGAGTCTAGAGCCTTGACGATGATGATGTTTTTGATGTTGTGACTGTTGTCCGAATTGTTGAGAGTCTTAATGATGATGTAGATGAGAGTGATGTTCATGAGTCTTAATATTGAATCTAATATTCTAAAAAAAGAATGTTCAGAGTCCACAATGTTGATGATGCTGATGTTGACTTACTAAGTCCCTACAGGACCGATGATGATGATAATGATGTTGATGTACTATGTCCCTATGGGATCGATGATGATAATGTTGATGTACTATGTTCCTATGGGATTGATGAGGATGAGGTTTTATGATCATGCCGAGTTTTGGGAGGAGTATTGAGCATTGAAATATGTGAGAGTGAGTACCACTGAAACTCATTAACTATGTCGCCCGCGTAGGAGAGAGGATTGAACCGTAACGCAGATGGCTCCTTGTCCCAAAGAGGACTGATATTATTTTTCTTGTGGATCCACTGAGGTTGATGTCCTTTACCCCGGGCAGGATACTAGATGGATGTGGCAACGATATCGCTTCGTTGTATCATCATCGGCTCATAGGTGATGGTTGTCGATTAGAGAAACTCCCAGTTAGTTGCCTCATTGATAGAACTCTGATGTTGATGTGATGGTGTGAGTCTTGATAGACATTGATGTTTTACTGTCTACTCTATATCCCCGTCCTAGATGGGCATGAGTCCTTTGAGTTGAGTGAAGTTTCCTTGAGATGAGTCTGATGTATTGATGATAGTGAGATGAGATGTTGAGGAGTTGTTTGTCTACTCTATATTTCTCGCTTTAGATAGACATTTGACATTCCGATGGAGTATGATGTTGAGTTGATGTTGTTCCTATACTGTTATACTAGTAATGTTACATTCAACCATCTTACATACTGTACATTACACGTACTGACGCCATTCGGCATTGCATCGTTTCATGATGCAGATACAGGAGTTAGAGGACTTCCGCAGACGTATCGTTGAGGTTCGAAGATTTCTGAGTTCAGTCATTGGTGAGCCATCATTGTTATTTGGAGGAGCCCTTTCCTTTATCTATTATTTATATTTATTGAGCTGGTTAGCCATGGCCTTTCATGGTACCCTCTTAGACTGTTTAGTTGAGTTAGAGGCTTCATTGACATGAGTTGAGAATTGATGTAGGGTCTTTCCCTCTTAGACTTGAGATAGTAATATTATTCACTTATCTTTGATGTTGAGATAGAGTTTATTGGCCATTGATCCTTCTTATTGATGTAGCCCACTATCTTATTATATTGTTTCTGCTATATTTGATATTGAATGACTTTCCTCAGATTGAGTGGTTCGCTTTGGAACTAGCAATAGTCTCTGGGTGTCAGCCACGCTTAGGGTACCCTCCCGGGGCGTGACAAACTTGGTAACAGAGCACAGAGTTCAAGAGTCCTAGGAAGTCTATAAAGTCGTGTCTAGTATTGTCTTGTTTATATGTGTGTTAAACTTTAAATAGGAGGCTGTAGGACATTAGTAATGGTTACACTTCTTTGATGTTCTATGTTCGTGCGATAGAGTTTGACTCTATGAGCCCCCCCCCCCCCCCCCTTCTAATTTGTGCGTTACGCATTTGCAGATCATGCCGCCTAAACACACTGCTGCCCAAAGAGATGCCTTAGCCCCAAATGTTTAGAATCCCCTACCAGAGATCCCTATCCAATTTGAGACGAGGAGATAGGGCCGACATGCCAGAGCTACTGAGAATCCACAGGCACCACCTTCTCAATCAGCCTCCACTTCGGAAGCAGACTTCAGGGGAACCATTGCTATGCTCACTCAGTTGGTGGCCTCCCAGAGTAATAACCATAGTCCCCAGGCCCCTAGCTCCAGCTCCTAAGAGCCTACGGCTGCAACAAAGCTTAGAGATTTCCTGAGGATAAACCCGCCAATATGTATGGGGTCTGTTGAGGAGGACCCACAAAATGTTATTGATGAGATGTGCAAAATTTTGAGGGCTATGCACGCTAATAAGGTTGAGGGATTACGATGGTCTCGTATTAGCTTAAGGATGTTGCTAATGTCTAGTATAACCTGTGGGAAGATGGTAAAGGTGAGGATGTTGAACCTGCTGAGTGAGAGGAGTTTGAGAGTACTTTCCTCGACCACTTTTTCCCCCAAGAGTTGAGGGAGGCAAAGGTTGAGGAGTTCGTGAATTTGAAACAAGAGGGGTTGACTATCAAAGAATACAACCTCAAGTTTATTCAGTTGTCCTGATATTCCCCAGAGATGGTTCTTGATATGAGAGTGAGAATAAGGAAGTTTGTGTCAGGATTGGGCACGCAAGTAAAGAGGGAGTGTAAGGCAACACTACTGATTCCAGGCATGGACATTTCTAGACTTATGGTCTATGCCCAGCAAACTATGGAGGAGAAAAAGAAGGACATGGAAGAGGAGCAGAGTAAGAGGGCCAAATCGGCAAGGCATGAGCCTAGCCAATAGAAGCAGCATAAGGGTGATAGGACTTATTTTTAGAAGAGGTCTTCTAGCTATGCACTCTCGGTGGCAAGTGCACCTGTTTAGCAAAATAGGTATGAGCAGAAATCTTATGGTCACCAGAATTTCAGAGCTCAAGGTCCTCAGTCCCAAGCTGGTGTGACCCAAGGCCCAAGAGGAAAGCCACCTTGTGGATGATGCGACAAACTTAACCTTGGGGCGTGTCGTGAGGGCTCAAATGCTTATTATTCATGCGGACAACATGACCATTTTAAGGGTGAGTGTCCAACGAGGAGATGGGGTGATAAGAGTAAGAAAGCTCAGTCTTCTACAGTGCCCCTTGCGGGTGGTCATCAGAAGGCTACTACTGCGAGTGCAAGAGGCGGGATGACCCGTCTGTATACAATAGGTCATCAATAGGATCAAGAGGTTGCACTATATGTCATTACGGGTATGCTCCGAGTCTTTTCTTATAATTGTTATGCATTACTTAACTTGGGTGCCACATTATCTTTTGTGACGCCCTATGTGACCAATAAGTTCGAGATTTTTCCCGAGTGTTTACTTGAGCCTTATACTATTTCTACTCCTACCGGTGAGTCTATCCTAGCTGAGAGGGCCTATAAAGATTGTGTAGTATCCATCTATCATAGGGATACTTTAGCTGATTTGGTAGAGTTTGTGGAGGAATCAATTTGTTGAGGAAGCCACGTGGGAAGCTGAGGAAGAGATAAGAACTAAATACCTGCACCTATTCGTGCCTGATGACGAGAGTATTGGAGGATATATTCCTAGTCTTACCTTAATTTGATGTCCTGAGTAGATGTATTGAGATCGATGAAGAGTTGAGAAGTTGAGTTGTCAAGTGAGTATCGAGATGAGTCTTGAGTCTATTCATGTCATTATACTGCTCCTACTCATCATTTGAGGATGAATAATCCCAAGGGGGAGATAATTAATGCCCGGTAAAATTATCCAAATATCCCTAGAGGAGAGATGTACGCGTAGTGTGTCTGCTGATGCTCGGATGGAAAATTCGAGGCTGGATTCGTGATCAGTACAAAAGATTGAGTGGGCGAGAGGTCTCGGTCGATTTTTAGAGCGACCGAATTAAAAGATAATTTGTTGTTCTGAAACGAGAAACAGTGAGGGTTCGTGACAGAGTCACGTCGCGGACTCATCGCGAAGGATAACTTATGTTTTTCCTAACTTTTTTTACGGGGTTGAGAAAACTCGTTCAGGGAGCTTTTCGCCAAAAATGATATACACAACCAGTCTGCGTCGCGGACTGGGTTACTTCGCGGTTGGAAAATTTTCTAAAATTTTGAGGGTCATTCTAGTCCATTCCTAACATCTTTTAAAACCCATACACGACTAATATAGGTCATTTTTACGAAGAAAGGGTCTAAAACCCCATTTGAAACCCTCTTCCTACCTACGCTAATACGCTAGAGTCTGAGGAGAGACGAGATTGAGGAAAACAAAGGAAGTTTCAAGGGAGTTGAATTGATAGCAATCATCCCAGGTATTTAAGGCTAACCTAAAACATGTGATTATTTTTCCATGTGCCCCTTTGAGTAAATTGAGTTTATGATCGAAGATGATGAGTTATATGTGAAAAGCTTTGAGTAAATTGAGTCCATGATTGAAGATGATGAGTTATATGTGAAAATCCTTGAGAATTTTACTGAGATTCTTCGTAAGTTATGTATTTTTTCTTAAATTGATTATCATCATAAACTTGATTTACTGCATAAGTGTCTTCATTAATGATCATACAAAATTCTATGTCTATTTTAGTCAAGAATAAAAGAATGAACTTAGGGGAAAGAGTCTAGAGCCTTGACAATGATGATATTTGTGATGTTGTGACTGTATTCTAAATTGTTGAGAGTCTTGATGATGATGTTGATGAGAGTGATGTTCATGAGTCTTAAAACATGAAATTAATATTCTAAAAAAAGGAATGTTTCTGTAATGACCCGTTAGGTCGTTTTAAAAATAAATACTCTCTCTTTCATAAAAGATTCGTTTCGTAAATTAAATTAAAATTTTGGAACTATTCGATAATTACGGTCATTTAGTTGACGGATAATTTTAGATAATAAATGTAGTTGGTGGATTAAAATAATATTTTAATTAATACACTATACTGTTTATTCCATATTTATCAAAAATAGGTTAATAGAATTTGTCACTTTTAATATATTAAAATAAGTAAATAAGAAAAGAAAAATAAAGAAAAAGAAAATAAAAAAAAGTGGCAATGGGTTGAAGGGGGCAGAACACCCCCAAAACAGAAAAAAAAAAAGTTGGGAAAAACTGAAAAAAAAAAACCCGCAGAAACACAGAAAAAAAGGTGCGGGAAGGAAAAGAAAGAAAAAGAAGAGAAGAAAAAATTAATTTTCATCCCAAAACATCAAGGTAATTATTCTCATCCTTTCTATTAAGTTTTCATGAGATAATGAATAAATTTTAGGGTAGCAACGTGTATAATTTATGTTAAATTAAGAAGATATAGCCCTAGGGTTCTTAGAATACAATTTTGATTTGAGAATTGAATAACGATCCGTTTTAGCTGAAATTTAATATATGAGTTTATTTTATGATGGGTAAACATAATTTGAAAGAAAATTTCAGATTTGAATTTAAGGGCTTGAAGTGACTTTCTGACGCGATTTTTGAGCCAAAAATAAATATAGCAATATAGGTGTCATTAGATTCGTATCCTTATGTAGATTATGTATGTGAACAATTTTTGATAATCTAAAAGCATTACGAAAGACTCAAGATTTGGAGTGTTATTCTATTAATTGAGGCAAGTGAATTTCTTAACCTTTGTTAAGTATATAGAATCTTGTGCTTTCTTGTGTGAGGCGTTGAGAGTGATTTTGAAATATGGAGTTGGTGTTGATGTTATATTAAGACTATGTTGTTGTGAAATGTGAATTGTATTAAAATTCGGTCATCTCCTCATCATAGTGTAAACATGTCTAGTGCATTGATTTTGTGACAAGTGTTATGTGAACTGAGAAAGAATAAGAATTAAAAAGGATGTACCATTTCGAGGGACGTGTCACACACCGCAACGGATATTATAATTCGAGGGACGTGTCCCACACCGTGACGGATATTATAATTTAAGGGACATTTCGTACGCGGCGACGGATAAAATATATGATTTGAGGGTCATGTCGCACGCTGCGACGGATATTATAATTCGAGGGATGTGTCGCACGCCATGACAGATACTATATATGATTTGAGGGTCATGTCGCACGCCGCGACGGATGCATGGGCTAAAAGTCCCCCATGGGTCCCGGACTGAGAGACAGCAGGTGTGTATCACTAGGTCAGACATGCATCATGATATTTGACATTGCATTGCATTGTATCACACATCATTATTATCTATGAACTTGCGAGTGTCTTTTATGGAACTTGTGATGGATTAACTTGATCCTTATGTTGTTGAACTATAAATATTGGTGTGGATATTGAGCTACAGGCTATGTACATTGTGAACTGTTAGGTTGAGCTGACTTTATGCAGGTAGTAGTTGTGGAGGTTCTGTTGGAGTGTTAGGAGTACTTGTATTCTATATTATTTAATTTTATGTTTAGTGGTTCACTTGTTGGGTACAGTTTGTTTGGTACTCACCCCTTGCTACTACATTATTATAGGTAACAAGCCTGGATCTTTGTGATACCCTCTATTTTTCCATGTCTGAGGCTTCCTATGGATATTGTGTGAGGTAGCTATTTGCCACTCCAGCTGACTTCTCACTCCTATTTATGATTTTGTTCTACTCTAGAAATAACATCATTTGAGACTTATACTTTTCTTTCAAATCTATTGTAATACATTAGAGGCTTGTGCGCGTGACAACCAGGTTTCTGGAATTTTTATTTAAGTTGACATATTACCTTTGGTTAAAACTTTTTCTCGGATCGTGGCAGTTTCGAGTCCACGATGTTGAAGATGTTGATGTTGACGTACTTTGACCCTATGGGACTGATGATGATGATGTTGATGAACTATGTCCCTATGAGACCGATGATGATGATGTTATATACTATGTCCCTATGGGACTGATGATGATGTACTATGTCCCTATGGGACTGATGAGGATGAGGTTTTATGAGCATGTTGATTTCTAGGAGGAGTATTGAGCACCGAAATGGGTAAGAGTGTGTCCTACTCAAGCTCATTAACTACATAGCCTGCGTAGAAGAGAGGATTGAACCGCAATACGGATGGCTTCTTGTCCCAAGTAGAGGACTGATGTTTTCTTTTCTTGTGGATCCACTGAGGTTGATGTCCTTTACCCCGGGAAAGGTACTGGATGGATGTGGCAACGACATCGCTTCATTGTATCATCACCGGCTCATAGGTGATGGTTTTCGGTTAGAGAAACTCTCAGTTAGGTTCCTCACTGATAGAACTCTGATGTTGATGTGATGGTATGAGTCTTGATGGACGTTTATGTTTTAGTATCTACTCTTTATCTCTCTCCTAGATGGGCATGAGTCCTTTGAGTTGAGTCGAGTTTCCTTTAGATGAGTCTAATATATTCATGATGGTGAAATGAGATGTTAAGGAGTTGTTTGTCTACTCTATATTTCTTGCTTTAGATAGACATTTGACATTCCAATGGAGTATGATGTTAAGTTAATGTTGTTCCTATACTGTTATACTTGTAATATTACATTCAGCCATCTTACATACCGCACATTCCACGTACTGACGCCATTCGGCACTGCATCGTTTCATGATGCAGATACATGAGTTAAAGGACTTCAGCAGATGCATTATTGAGGTTCGAAGATTTCTAAGTTCAGTCATTTGTGAGCCCTCATTGTTATTTGGAGGAGCCTTTTCCTTTATCTGTTATTTCTATATCGAGCTGGGTAGCCATGGCTTGTCATGGTACCCTCTTAGACTGTTTAGTTGAGTTAGAGGCTTCATAGACATAAGTTGAGATTTGATGTGGGGTCTTTAATTTCCCTCTTAGAGTTGAGATAGTAATATTATTCACTTATCTTCGATGTTGAGATAGAGTTTATTGGACATTGGCCCTTCTTATTGATGTAGTCCACTATTTTATTATATTTTTTCCGCTATATTTGATGTTGGATGACTGTCCTGAGATTGAGTGGTTCACTTGGGGAGTAGCAATAGTCATTGGGTGCCAGCCACGCGTAGGTTACCCTCCCGGGGCGTGACAGATACATATTTGGTTTGTGAAATTCTGAGTTCGGATGAGTGTCGAGGGTCCATTATGAGTAAGGGTGGCAACGAGACCGGGAGGTGCCGGTTCCGGTCTGGTTCGGTTCCAATTTCGATTCTATATTGGTATAGTACTGGTTCGTACCGATTAAAGGGGGTAATGGGAGGGGTAACGGGACAGGAAGGGGTAGTTATAACGATTAATACCGGTTCCGGTTTGGTACCACGCCGGTATTATCGATTTATGTTTTTAAATTTGTATTTTATCTTTTAATTGGTTACCGTTGGGGTGGGGGCCACCAATGGTAACCTGGCAGTTCAGTTTTTTTCTAGCCGTTGAACGGCTATTTTGGGATTTTTTGATTTTTTTTTCAAAAATTCCTTAATTTTTCAACTATAAATACCCCTAATGTTTCATATTTTTTTAATCAAATTCTCTCAATACTCTTAAGAATCTCTCAACATTATCAACTCTATCATTTCTCAATTCTCTCTATTATTATAAATTTATAATTATATTACACATACTACACTTAAATTAATTATAAATATTAATTATTTACTCTCTCAATTAATATTAATTAATTTGTCAACTTTCATGTGGCAATTTGGAGCAAATTTTGGTGGATCAATTTGGAGCATATTCAAGCTTCAAGTTTCATCAACTTCGGCTTCTACGTCTGTTTTTACACAGATGTTTGGTACATTCATTTCAACTTATTTGCTCTTCTAATTAGTTTTTATTCTTTAATCTTTACTACTTGAGTGCTTGTCTACTTGAATTAATTTTTTATATTCTTAAATCATAACTTGAATTTTTACATATAATATTTACTTGTTTAATTTAATTTAACATGGATTCCGGTAGAAAAGGAAAGGAAAAAGGTATTTTTTTGGTGGAATTACCAAAACTTTAACTGGTAAAAATCCGGTAGTAGTTCGTCTAAATCTACAAGACAACCACCACTTAAATTTAATACATAAGATTTTACACAGGTAGACAACACTTGTTTTAATATTGATTCTAATATTGAATTAGATTACGAATTTCTTGAACGAAGATTTGGTTTTAACGAAGATTTACCAGAAGATGATAATGAAATTAATGAGGACGACGATATTTTTGATGACGATGAAACTTAACCCCCATATACTGCTACTACTACTCCCCCCCCCCCCCCGGTCCTTTACAACCATCGGCATCTAATAGGCCTAAGACAAAACGAAAAATCTATTGTTTGACAATTTTTAACACAAAACGAAGATAAAAAAAAAAGAAGCAATTTGTAATAAATGCAAGCAAGTTTTAAACCATAAAACATTCAGGAAAGGGGGTGGGACGGGTCATTTAAAAAATCATTTAACGTATTGTTGTAAATTAGAATTTTTGCATCCTCAAGCCATTGCGGATGCAAAGAAATATAGAACTCCCATTCCCAAAGAATCCGTGGGAGGTTCAAATATGGTGCAGTCGCAATTAAACCCTTCTAATGTTTTCCTTCCTAGTACACATTGCTCTTATAATAGACAACGTGACTTAGACGAACTAGCCAAAATGATTGTTGTCACTGGTTTGCTTTTTAGTTTTGCTGTAAATCCTGGTTTTATTCACTATATTCAAATTGTTTATAACCCATCTTTTAATGATTTTTCAAGAAATACAATATAAAAAGTTATTTTTGATTATCAAGCACGACATGCACAATATTTTCTATGTTTATTTGCTTATAATACTTGTAGATTAGCAATTACTTCTGATATGGGTCGTAATATAACCCGTAATGATTATTTTACAATTATCGTATATTGGATGGATGAAAATTGGAATATGCAAAAAAGAATTTCGGGATATAAAAGTTGTGAAATGCGTAAAACTGGTTCTTATATTGCGCAGACTATTCTTAATGTTTTACAATTTTTTGGTATTTCTATAAAATAATTAGTATAACTTTAGATAACGCTTCTAGTAAAAAACGTGTTTTGATTATTTGAGACCTGTTTTTAGTCCTATTTACGAAGATGGTTTTCATATAAAATGTTATGCTCATATTTACAATTTAATTATTAGAGATGGTGTGTCATTATTTGAAAATGGTTGTAATAAAGTAGAAATTACATGTCATTTTATTTTTAAATGTCAAGTAAAATCTAGGCGTAAAGAATTTGAAGGTCGGTATATTGAATGTAATTTGCTTGTTAGGAAAATTCGCAAAACAATAGCTACTAGGTGGAATTCGTTGTATGAAATGCTAAAAGTAGCTTATGAATACAGGGAATCCTTTATAATGGTTTGGAATGCCCATAATGCAGATATAACTTACCGACTAGATGAAAATGATTGGAATAATATTAGGGATTTAATTGAATTTTTAAGAGTTTTTATTTAGCTACTAAATAAATCTCTGGTCTTAAATCTCTGGTTTTTATTCAGCAGGGCATAAGCCTAGTCAACATAAGCAGAATAAGGGTGATATATCTTACTTTCAAAGAAGGTCTTCTAGCTATGCACCCTATGTGGCAAGTGTGCTTATTTAACAAAATAGGCATGATTAGAAATCTTATCGTCACCAGAATTTCAGAGCTCAGGGTCCTTAGTCCCAAGCTAGCGTAACCCAAGGCCCGAGAGGAAAGCCACCCTATGGTAGATGTGGCAAACTTCACCTAGGTACGTGCCGTGAGGGCACAAATGCTTGTTATACATGTGAACAGACTGGCCACTTTCAGAGTGAGTGTCCTACGATACAGGAAGTCCCCCTGCACGCAGTCATCAAAAAGGTACTACTACAAATACAGGAGGCGGGACGAACCATCTATATGCGATGGGTAATCGATAGGATCAAGAGGTTGCACCAGATATTGTTATGGGTATGCTTCGAGTCTTTTCTTACAATTGTTATGCATTGCTTGACCCAGATTCCACTTTATCTTTTATGACTCCCTATGGGGCCAATAAATTTGAGATTCTTCCATAGTGTTTGCTTGAGCATTATACTATTTTCACTCCCACTGGTGAGTCTATCCTAGCGGAGAGGGTCTATTGGGATTGTGTAGTATCAATCTATCATAGGGATACTCTGGCTGACTTGGTAGAGTTGGAGATGGTTTACTTTGATGTAATCCTTGGTATGGATAGGCTCCATGCCTATTATGCCTCAATAGATTGTAGAACTTGAGTTGTCAAGTTCCAATATCGGAATGAACCGGTCCTAGAGTGGAAGGGAAGTTCTGTTGAACCCAAGGGTAAGTTTATTTCCCACTTGAGGGCTAGAAAGTTAATCTCTAAAGGCTATATTTACCACCTCGTGTGAGTTAAGTCTGATGATATTAAGTCTCCTACTCTTGAGTTAGTTCCAATTGGGAACGAGTTTCCTGAAATGTTCTCTGAGGATTTACCTAGAGTCCCTCCTGATAGGGAGATTGACTTTGGGATTGATGTTCTTCCCAATATGTAGCCTAATTTAATTCCACTATAAAGGACGGCCCCTGCTGAGTTGAAAGAATTGAAGGATCAATTGAAGAATTTGTTGGAGAAGGGCTTCATTAGGCGAAGTGCTTCTCCTTGGGGTGCTCCCGTTCGGTTTGTGCGAAAGGAAGACGGGTCTCTCAGAATGTGCATGGACTATAGGTAACTGAACAAGTTCATGATTAAGAATAAATATCCTCTCCCCAAGATAGATGATCTATTTGACCGACTTGAGGGTGCCTCATGCTTTTCAAAGATTGACCTCAGATCGGGTTTTCACTAGTTGAAAGTGAGGTAATATGATGTTCCAAAGACAGCCGTTAGGACTAAATATGGCCACTTTGAGTTCTTGGTCATGTCCTTTGGGTTGCAAACACACGTACAACTTTCATGGACTTGATGAATAGAGTGTTCAGACCCATCTTGACATGTTCGTAATCATGTTAATCGATGAAATTTTGGTGTATTTGAAGGATGAAGAGGAGCATGCCAGTCACGTCAGAGTTGTCCTTCAGACTCTTAAGAACCATGAGTTGTATCCAAAGTTCTTGAAATGTGAGTTTTGGCTCAAGTCAGTGGCTTTCCTAGGCCATGTGGTTTCGGGTGATGGAATTCGGGTAGATGCCCAAAAGATTGAAGTGGTTAAGAACTGGCCAAGACCGACCTCTCCAATTGACATAAGAAGTTTCTTAGGGTTTGAAGGCTAATACCACAAATTCGTTGATGGATTTTCTTCCCTATCCGCACCTTTGACCAAGCTGACTCTGAACAAGGTCAAGTTTTAGTGGTGTGAAGAATGTTAGAAGAGCTTCCAAGAGTTGAAGACTAGATTGACCACCGTACCTGTTTTGACTTTGCCCGACGGGACAGAAGATTTTGTGATATATTGTGATGTATCAATAGTTGGGTTGGGTCGTGTATTGATGTAGAGAGGGAAGGTGATAGCCTATGGTTCTAGGAAACTTAAGATTCATGAGAGAAAGTTTCCAACCCATGATCTTGAGCTGGCGGCGATAGTGTTTGCACTTAAAATATAGCACCACTACTTGTATGGAGTGCATGTGGATGTGTTCACTGACCACAAGAGCTTGCAGTATGTCTTTGGTCATAAAGAACTAAACCTACGATAGAGGAGATGGTTGGAGTTACTCAAGGATTATGACATAAGCATCTTATACCACCCAGGTAAAGCTGACATTGTTGCTGGCGCTCTTAGCAGGTTGTCAATGGATAGCACAGCCCATGTTGAGGAAGGGAAGAAAGAGCTAGTGAAGGAATGACATGTTTGACAATGACGACGATACTTACGACAACCACAACCACAATAACAACAACAATAATACCTATTCAATCAAATAATAATCTAAAATACGATTATAGGCCGGTCAAAATTGGGTGTCAACAGATAAATGGTAGAGTTTGTGTGCCTAAGGTTGGGAATTGGGTGAGATTGATATTAGAGGAGACCCATTATGCTAGATGTTTCATCCATCCGGGTGTGGCAAGCATGAACCATGATCTAAAACAACATTATAGGTGGTTTGGCTAGATCGGGAGGGACATAGCTGAGTTCGTGCCCAAGTGTTTCAATTGCCAACAAGTCAAGTATGAGCACCAAAAGCCTAGTGGATTGATGCAAAGGATGCCCATTCCTGCATGGATGTGGGAGAGAGTGACTATAGATTTTGCTATAGGTTTTCCATGGCCTTGAGCATGTTTGATTCAGTTTGGGTAGTTGTTGATCGATTGACCAATTCGGCGCACTTCTTACCCATGAAGACTAGCTACATTGTGGAACAGCTATGTTGTACATCGGGGATATTGTAAGATTGTATGGTGTGCTAGTGTCTATAATATTAGACAGAGGGTCTTTGTTTACTTCTCACTTTTGGCAAGCTCTATAGTATGGTTTGGGTACTAGAGTAGATTTGTGTTCAGCTTTTCACCCTCAGACAGACGGTCAGAGTGCACCGTTCAGGTGTTAGAGGACATGCTTAGGGATTGTGTCATTGATTTTGGGGTCCCAGTGGGACTAGTACTTACCATTGGTGGAGTTTGCATATAACAACAGTTATCATTCCAGGATCCAGATGGCACCATTTGAGGTCTTACATGGCTGGAGGTATAGATCACTGATCGGATGATTTGATTCAGGTTCAGCTGAGGTGTTGGGTGCTGATTTACTTCTAGATGCCGTGGACCGAGTCTGACTGATTCAGAGTAAACTTTTGATAGCTTAGAGTCGCTAGAAGATTTGTGTTGATAGGAGGGTTAGACCTCTTGAGTTCTCTGTTGGTGATAGTATTTTGCTGAAAGTTGCACCCATGAAGGGTGTGTTGAGATTCGGGAAGAAGGGCAAGCTCAGTCCTAGATTCATTGGCCCATTTGAAATTTTGAGGAGAGTTGGTGAGGTAGCTTATAAGTTGGCTTTATCACCGAGATTATCATTAGTGGCTTATAAGTTGGCTTTATCATCGAGCTCAGTCCTAAATTACTATTTTACCCTTTCGTAAGTGGCTTTAGCCCAATTTTGAACTATCTTTATTGTTGGAAGTGAAATCTTGAGTTTTTAAAGTTGAAAATATCAGTTTTGGCATTTTGGAAGCTTAAGTTGTTAGAAAAAAGTGTGTTTTTATGTCATTCTGAGTTTTGAGAGTTGGATCGGAGATCCGTCAATTTCATTACCTCCGAAACATCGATGTTGAACTATGAGAAGTTACAAAACTAAATTTGGGGTTAAAATGAGTTTTTAGGCCCAAAATTGTGATTTTAATTATTTTCGAAACCAAAGTTTGACTTTGATCAATATTCAAAGTTCGAAAGCTCGAATCAAAATTTTGGCAATTTCAGTAATTTCGGATGGTGAAACTGATGCTAGAAATGGTCTCATAATTATTTTTGGAGTTGCCAAGGGTAGTTTTAGTATTTTGAGTTTTAAACTAGTTTTATTGACTTGCATTAGTAAATGTAGCGAGGAGGCCTTAAAATTGATTTTCGATATATTCGTTGAGTCCAGATTGTTTTTTCTGAAAATGATACATATTTCGGTTTTGAAATTTTGAGTTCGGATGAGTTTCGGGGGTCCATTTCGAGTAGGAAATTGGACATGGCAATTGTTGTTTTTGTTGATATATGGTGTAGGGGAAATTTTTCTCCGCATTCGCGGAGTTCATGGACCTTGTTCTCCGAATTTGTGGAGGTTATGTGACCCTAACCCTCCCCGTTCGCGGAGTGTAATTTTCTGTTTAGTCTTACAAAACCCTGAGAGTCACCATTTTTACTCCATTTTCGAACTCGCAAAGCTTTTGGCATGATTTTGAGAGAAGATTTTCAAAAGATTTTGTTGGGTAAGAGTTTATAACACTAAACTAATTATTTTCCATGAGTTTGATCTCGATTTTATTTTTAAATTCATAAAATTGAACAACCAAAATTGGGAATTTCTAGACTATAATTATCAAATTTTAAATGTTGATTTCTCATTCGATTTAAGCTAGATTTTAGTGAGATTTTTATCCATGAACTCTACATATTGCGTAGAACTTGATTTTAAAGTCAATTTTTAGATTCGGTAACTTTGAATTTTAGCCATAATTTTGACCATTTTGCCCCTAGCCTAATTTATGCCAATATGGGTATCAAACTCTATCTGTTGATGCATAGTGTCTATTGTTGATAGTGATTGATCAATGCGGGGATCATTTGGGGATTCGAGTTGATTAAAAGCTTGTCCGAGTGGGCTTCGGCATTGAGGTAGGTTTGGCTAACCATTTGGGACTGGATTTGAGATATTGATCATGTTTATATGGTAATTGTAAGACCTAGATGGTTTTGGTGTAATTAGACTAACATGTTGGGATAATGATGAAAATGTGGTTCTGGTCGGACCGATTTATGATGTAAACCTTGATTCCTTTGGTGAACTAAGATGAAATCTTGTGGATTATGATGAATTTGAATAAAATGTGATAAGATGAGACTTGTGACAGATTTGGCTTATTATCTGGTAAATGATGGATGTTGAGATATCTTTGAGATTGTACATGTGTAATTGGGATGAGTAAGGTCTGGTATTACTAATAATCTTGCATAATTGTGACAAGTAAGGTTCGGTATTACTGATATTCTTGTATAACTGGTATGAGTAAGGTCCAATATCACTAATATTCTTACACAAATAGGATGAGTAACGTCTGGTGTTACTGATATTCTTGACTAATGAAATAATTATGACGATCTGAGACATGATTATCGTTTGGGTATTAGCTGTAACACTTTGATATTATTCTCTATGTGCATATAGTTATATGTGATACATGTATCGACATTCCTATTTTAATGCCATTATATAGGTTACATGCATTTCCTGGATTGTATCATTAATTTACATCTGTTGTATGTTGCTTGTGACATCCCTTGACCCGAGCAGGAGGCAACGGTATTATGCTCCACCTTGGTACCATCCCCTTGACCCGAGCAGGAGGCAAGGTGGGATTCATATCTTATATTTCCCTTGACCATGGGCAAGTGGCAAGGACATGGCATTGTGATATTCTTTGACCACGGGCAGGTGGCAAGGTTGAGACATTCTGATATTACCTTGACCACGGGCAGATAGCAAGGATGTGAATCACATGGCATATGGATTGATGAATTGTGCATAACATTCACATTATTGATGTATGGTACTATAGGTTATTGACGATGCCTTAGTTCATTATTATGTATATATTTGATTGTGCACTAACCTTTTGGATGCAGGGATAGGATTCTTCGCTATCGCATACTTGTTTCAATTTCTTTTAGCAAGTCCGTTGAACGTACTAGTATATTTTGGTATACTCGTCCCTACTTTGTTCCTCCCTGCAGATCGAGCATACGGACCCGCACAGGGTAACTGACCACTCTAGTTGAGCTATTTTTGCTTCAATCCAGATCTTACTGGTGAGGCTCAGACTTCGGGTCACCAGGGATCTTTGGGGTTCTCTTTGTTGCTTTCTTTCCACTTTGTATTAGATATTATGAGACAGTGTTGTATTTCATTTGGAAATAGTTGTATTCACTCTTCGGTACTATTTTAGATGCTCCTTTACTCATGACTCCAGGTTTTGGAGATTTCTTGTGTTATATGAGTTGTTTCGCTTTATTTTATTCTTCTTTAGTTGCGATCCGATTTTGGGTCGTGACAAGAGCCCACCAAAAGTGAGAAGTAAACACAGACCCTCAGTACGATACAATAGACACTGGCACACCATGCAATCTGACAATATCGTAGATGTACAATGTAGCCAGCTGCTCTACGTTGTAGGTAGTCCTCACCGATAAGAAGTGAGTTGACTTGGTCAACCGATCTACGACCACCCAAATTGGATCAAACTTCCGTAAGGCCATAGGCAAACCTATAACAAAATCCATGGCCACTCTCTCCTACTTCCACTCGGGAATGGGCATCCTTTGCATCGATTCGTCGGGCTTTTGGTGCTCATACTTGACTTATTGGCAATTGAAACACTTGGTCACGGACTCAACTATGTCCCTTCTCATACCAAACCACCAATAGTGTTGTTTTAGATCATGGTACATCTTCACCACACCCGGATGGATGGAATATCTAGCACAACGGGCCTCCTCTAATATACATCTCACCCAATGCCCAACCTTAGGCACACAAACTATACCATTTATCCTCAGAACACCATCAGAATCAATAATAGCCACCTTGGCTTCACCTCTCACGAATCATGCACAACCTGGGATCCTCAAACTTATGAGCACATATATGATCAAACAAAGAAGATCTAGCCTCAACAAAGGCCAAAGTACTCTGAGAAGTAGAAATATCCAACGAACCATCTTTCTAAAACGCGACTGAACCTCCAAAGCTAAGGGGCTCTCCTCAGCCCTCAAGAATGCCAAACTCCCCATACTAGTAGCCTTCCGGCTCAAAGCATTTGCCAGCACATTGACCTTCCCAAGGTGATATAGAATGACGATATCATAGTCCTTGAGCAACTCCAACCACTTAGGTTTTCTCATGTTCAAATTAGGCCGAGAAAAGATGTATTTGTGACTCCAGTGATTGGTAAAGATCTCACAATGCACCTCATATAAATAATGTCACCACAACTTCAACACGAACACAATTGCATGCAACTCTAAGACATGGGCAGGGCAGTTTCTCTCATGCTCCTTCAATTGTGTAGAAGCATAGGCTATCACCTTCCCTCTCTACATCAACACACCACATAAACCCATGCTAGATGCATCACAATATACCACAAATGGCGCTCCCTTCTCGAGTAAAGTAGGTGGTCAACAAATCCTTGAGCTTATGAAAGCTCGCGTCACAATTATCCGATCTCTAAAATACCATAGCCTTCTAAGTCAACCTGGTCAACGGAGCTGCTATAGAAGAAAATCCCTAAACAAAACGCTAATAATACCCCGCTAAACCAAGGAAACTCTGAATCTCAGTCACAGAAGTAGGCCTATCCCACTCACGAACAACTACTACCTTGGATGGATCGGCCATAACACCCTCTTTTGACACAATATGGCCAATGAATACAATAGACTCAAGCCCAAAATCACACTTTGAGAACTTTGCATATAACTTTCTTCACTCAATCTCTAAGGCACGATCCTCAAGTGTTGAACATGACCGGCGTCGCTCTTGGAATAAACCAAGATATCATCTATGAACACAATCACAAAGATTTCCAAATAGGGCTTTAACACCCAGTTCATCAACTCCAAAAAAGCAATCGAGCCATTAGTCAACCCAAATGACATAACCACGAACCCATGATGCCTATAATGAGTTTTGAAAGCTATCTCCGGGATGTCAGACTCCTGAACTCTCAACTGATGATAACCAAACCTTAAGTCAATTCTAGAGAATACCAAGGCACCCTACAACTAGTGAGAAATATCATCAATGTAAGGCAATGGATATTTGTTCTTGATAGTCACTTTGTTAAGTTGACGAGAGTCAATACACATACACATAGTGCCATCCTTTTTCATCACAAATAATATAGGAGCACCATAAGAAGATATACTCAGACGAAGAAGCCCTTTCCTCAACAAATCTTTCAATTGTTCCTTCAATTCCTTCAACTCAGTCGGAGGCATCCGATAAGGGTCAATAGATATGGGCTTAGTGCCCGGCACCACATCAATGGCAAATTTAATATCACGGTCCAAAGGGACACTCGGTAAGTCAGTCGGGAATACATCAATAAACTCTCTAGCAACTCTAGTGTCCTTCAATGATGGAGACTCCTAGGAAACAGCTAGAACATGAGCTAAATATGCTTAACATCCCTTCCCCATCAGCTTAAAAACATGCATATAAGAAACAACACCCTTAGGATAGGAACTAGGTGCTCCAGTCCATATCAACTGAGGCAAGACGGGGCAAGATAAGTTCACGGTCTTTGCATGATAGTAATGAATAGCATGATAGGGCGACAACCAGTCTATGTCTAATATCATATCGAAGTCAATCATATCCGACAATATCAAATTAACAACGGTATCTTTCCCCATAAAAGTCACAACACAACCCTGATACACCCGATTCACCACTAATGATTTACCTACTGGGGTGGAAACACAAATAGGCTTGGGAAGTGTCTAACACAATATCGATATCAAAAGAAATATAGGCTGACACATATGAATAAGTAGAGCTTGGATCAAATAAACTGAAGCTGAATGGTGGCACACTAGAACCGAACCTGTGATAACCACATCTGAGGTCTCTGCCTCAGCTCTATCTAGAATAGCATAACAAACTCTATGCCCACCACTAGCCTGTGGACCACCATAAGTACCACCCCTCACCATGCCATGGCCCCCTCTGGTATTATCCCTCATAGCCTGAGGTGTGTCCCTGGGTGCCAGTGATGGAGCTAGATGAGTTAGCTAAGAGCCTGAAGTCTGAGCTGGAGATATGTGGTGAGGATAATGATGGGCTAATTGCCCAATCTTATCATAATAATAATAAGCGCCAGTCTCCTGCCTCTGGGATGGTTGTCCTGAAAAGCCACCATGCCTGGGTGCACTACCCACTTGAGTACATCTGGATTTATCAACACTATCAGATACAGGAAGAGCTCCCTAAATAGCCCAAACCTGATGGATATGCCTCTGAATCTCTCGATCCTGTGGTAGGTACCCACTAAACTAAGCATGTCGACAAAACCTCTTTCCACCACCCTATCGATCTTGTTTGATGCGCTCTATCAAGTGAGCATGATCCACCACACTCTAAAATGATTCTCCAGCTACAACCAAGGAAGTTGTAGCCTCCTGATGATACCCTGCCAATCCTTTGGTTAATTGTCGAATTCTCTCAAACTAAGTAGGAATGTTGGACAAGGCATATTTGGACAATGTATGGAACCTAGCCTCATAGTCATAAATAGGCATAGACCCCTATTAAAGCCTATCAAACTCATCCTGACGGCTATCTCGGAGGCTATATGGCATGAACCTCTGCAAAATTATCTCTGTGAACTGCTCCCAGGTGATAACTGGAGATCCCACTAGTCTATGAGCCATAACTAACCTCTATCACTTCTTAGCTAGGCTGGTATATTGATAAGAGGTATAAGAAACTCCATGCAACTCCAAAATACTCAGGTTACATAACCGTTCCTAACACTTTGATAGGAAGTCATAGGCTCTATAACTAGGGGATCCATCGAATTGCGAAGGAGCCAACCGCACAAACTCTCGAAGGTCGTCTACTCAGCTCAGGACATGGCTTGGCTGGCAGAAGATGATGGCACCATAAATAAGGGTAGTGCAATAGATTGGGCAATAGCCAATTTCTTAAACTAAGAACCCGAACTCATCTGAGATGTTTGAGGCGGAATCATGGTAGTCATAGAAGGATCGACGGCAGATGAAGAAGGAACAACATGAATCATAGCTCTCTCAGACGGAGCTATGGAAGGACCAAACCGGTGTTGTAGAAATGGATACATCAATAGTAGCTAGGGTGGTAGGTACCCTCTAATCTAGCCAATACCCTCAAAAGTAACTCCTGAACTGAGGGTATAGTCTCTGGGGCTGAGGGCAGTGGAATAGGATCTGTAGGCCCCACCAACTCATAGGTAGGCTCTGGAGAAACCGATCTAGTCTGCTCCCTGGTTGGGGCTGCATCTCTAGCAATGCCACGGCCCCTAGCCCTATCCCAAACTCTTTCTCGACCTCGAGTGGGACCCACATCAGTTGCCTTGGGCTCTCCCACTGATCGGCTGGATCTGGTAATTAGTATTTGCATAGAAGGAGAAGAGTAAACACTTTTAAAGTGGATAATATAAAGAACCACACGAATAGAAGCAAGATGTGAAAGTCTTTCCTATTAAGTGACCCGTAGCTTCCTGGCGATGGGTGTGGATGTCTACACATCGATCTATGTAACTCTACTAGACACCCTGCTCTTGACTCACGAGCCTAATGAACATAGAGCTTTGATACCAAACTTTTCATGACCCAAAATGGGCCGCAAATATAGAGGATAAAGTAAAGCAAAAACAAACACAAACTAACATAAACCATCTCCCAAAACCTGAAGTCATGAGTACAAGAGCATCTAAAGCAATATAGAAGGGTAAATACAATTGTCTCAAAATAAAATACAAAGTTGTCTCATAATATCTAATACAAAGTTTGAAAGGAAAAGATAAAGAGAATTCCAAAGATTCACGGCGACTCGAAGTCTGAGCCTCACCTGTAAGATTTGGATGGAAGCAGAATAACTCAACTAGAGTGATCAACTACCCTGTGAGGGTCCCTGTGGTCGATATGCATGGAGGATCAAAGTAGGGGTGAGTACACCAAAATGTACCAAGTAGGTTCAACCAACTGTAAGAGAAATCGAACAAGTATGTAATAACGAAAAATCCCGTGACCTACATCAAAAGGGTTAGTACACAATGCAATATGATCATGAATAATAGTAAGTACAGATGGTGAACAAATTCAATAATACAATGCAATGGCATCGCAGGCCATGCATGAAGTGCAATCATGACCATCGCAGGATTTATGTACATATTTATCAGCCGAAGCTACAAGATTGAACCCGGGGGCGTCATATGTCATGTACTCAAACATCTCAAGGCCTCGACGGTCATAATCAGAAGTATCTCAAGACATCACAACCTCATAATGATGTGTCTCAATGTGACACAAACCACAACCAATTGTCTCAAATGGTGTAAATGTAATGAGACATATGTATAACAATGCAACCACTCATGCATAAGATGTGTTCATACCAATGCAAATAATCCTATATAAAATGGGTGCATATCAATGCAACCCAATCAAGAATAAGATGTGTGCATACCAATGCACCCGGTTAATAAGATATGTGCATTCCAATGCAACTACTTAGATAAGAGACATATGCATACCAATGTATCCAGTCAATGTAAGTTGTATATAATAGTTGTCACATCAAATGGGTTATACCAATTATATGAACTATTACCACAACACCATCATTATTCCATATCATCACTAGCTCATTAATAACCAAGATGTCAATGAAAAAGGCTCCACAAGAACCCCAAATAAGCCCATAACTCTCGAATTTATTATATTCATCATTAATTAGCCACAACATTAACAAAAATCTATCTCAAGCCTCATATTATCATTGTGAGATCCAAATTATCTGAAATCACATAATTTCATCTAAATTAATCTATAGGATCGCCATTTACTCAATATTCGGCATTGCCGATATCATATTTCCATCCAATCCAATCATATCATGTCATAGGCTCATAATTCAATATACATCTCACAATTATCACATAAACATGCTCCATAACTCATATACAGTACCAAAAAGGTTAGTCAAACCTACCTCGATGCCAAAGCCACACTCGAACAAGCTTTCAATCAACTCACGCCTCCACATGATCCTCGAATCGATCAATCACTATCAAAAATAGGTACTATATGTCAAAAGGTATATTTTGATACCCATAATGGCATGAGTTAGGCTTAGGAGAAAAATGGTCTAAATTAGGGCTAAATTTCAAAGTTCCCGAATCTTAAAAGAAAATTTTACACAAATATACAACTTTATCCTATAAATTACACTTTAAAATTTATTTACCAAAATACCAAAAAAAATACACCCATTCACTTTTTTTTCCATTTTCCAACACTATTATAGCACATCACACACCACAATAATCACACTCAAAACACTCTCTCTCCTAATATTGTAAATAAAGTTGGTATTTTACATGGTAATTTTCAAAGAGTTCGGTAGGGCATGTAATTTTATCCCCAAACTTGTATATATGTGAAAAATCCCCTCTTAAAATTGACTTTGAAATCAAGTTTTGTATTAAAAAAAATAGAGTTTGTGGGTGAAAATTCTACTAAAATTGAGTTCAGATTGAAGGAGAAATCACACTTTAAAGTTTCAAAATCAAACACCAAAAAATCCCCCGTTTTGGACATTCAAAATCATAAAATTTAAGTCAAAACCAATATAAAACTCGTGAAAACTGATTAATATTATGTTAGAAACACTTACCCAATAAAAACCTTCGAAATTATTCTTTCAAAATTGCCCCCAAAAGCTTGACAAGTTTGAAAAATGGAGTAAATATGGCCATTCTCGGGTTTTAAAAATGTTCAGGTAAAATGTACTCCGTGAACGTGGAGGGTAAAGGACATCAATGCTCCATGAATGCGGAACAGGGTCCATGAATTTGGTGAGTGATAGGGGTTTGGAAAACTATAGTTCCGCGAACACGAAGAAGGATCATAAATGCACCGGAAAATTCTTTGCAACAACATCAGCCAACAACAAAACTTCGATAGAGGCATTCGCAACTAATCCGAAATCAGAATTTCACAAGCCAAATATGTATCCATACTAGAAACAACAATTTGGACTTAACGAAATAATCAAAATTTGATTCCAAGGTCTTCACAACACATTTGCCAATGCAAGTCAAATTCACTGGCTTAGAACACAAAACACCAAAAATGCTGACCATTTCTAGTGTTAGTGCCACCATCCGAAACTATTGGAATTGTCAAAATTCAGATCCGAGCTTTCGAATTCAAATGTTGACCAAAGCAAAACTTTGATTCCAGAAATGACTAAAATCACAACTTTGGGCCTTAAAAACTCATTTTAACTTTGAATTTAGTTTTGTAACTTCTCATAATTTAGTTTCGATTAGGGGTGTGCATTGGTTGGTTCGGTTTGATTTTATATATTATCAATTCGATTTATCGGTTTTCAATTTTTGAATATGCTAACTCAATAAGAAACCAATAGAATAATTTTTATCAGTTTTCGATGTATTAGTTTTAAGTCGTTAATGGTTCGATTTTTAGTTTACCCGATAAGAATGATAATGAGAATTTGCATTAATAAAAAAACAGATAAAGTACGAAGACTATGTTAACAAACTTGGCAAAATTATAATTAGTTGATTACAAACAAAAATACTAAAGTGGATAACTAATCACTTAAGTACCTTAAAGATCAAAATAGGTAAAATATTACTATAGTGTCTTATTACTATTAAACACTAATATTTAATATTTACAAAGGGGTAAAATAGTAAATTATTATAAGCTTATTGGGTTATCGATTTACCCAATAGTAAAAATTGATATCAAATCGATAACCTAATAATTGTTTCTGTTAAAACCATTAAAAACTCGATAGCCTAATAGCGCAATAACAATAAACCAATAACGTTTTTATCGGTTCGATTTATTGGTTAGTTCAATTTTGCATACGCCTAGTTTTGATGTTCAAGAGCTTATGGAATCGACGGATCCCTGATTTGACACCCGAAACTCAGGTTAGTACAAGAACTCACTTTTCAATAGATTAAGCTTCCAAAAATGCCAAAACTCATATTTCAACTTTTAAAACTCGGGATTTCAGTTTCAACAATACAGATAGTTCAAAATAGGCCCAAAGAAACTTATGAAAGGGTAAAACAACAATTATTACATATAAGGCCAAAAATGACCAATCAAGTCATTAGACTTCGCAACTGTCAAGTTTGAATTGGTCTTTCATGTTGAGGGTTCATCATAAACATCATTAAGGGCTTTACAACATTCTTACATCTTTCACAACATTCACAACTTTTGAACTTACTTTTTAGGCTATTATCGTCAACATCATACAACAATCATCTTAAACTTAGTGGGATTAGATAATGACTTCAAAATCACATGCTTTTAGGAAGTAATGCAAGATCATGATAAAATTCATCAAGATAAAACCGTACTCAAACAGCTCACATCATTATGTCAAAACCTTAGACAATAAAATCATAACATTTAACAAAATAACCATAAGAACTCATACCACTTCATCACGTTACATCGTTAGAGTCAAAATACATAAAAATAGGTCATTAAACCCATGCTTAAAACATGCTCATGAATCCTCTAATTTCACAAGAATTTAAATAAAAGGTAAAAGAATTTATGGTTGGCCTTTGTGGGTGAAAGGAACCCATAAATCAAGCTCACATATTTGATTACAACCTTAAGGAATGACTTAAAGAAGTTGAAGAAGAAACCCCTACCTTGCCCTTTCCTTGAGAGTGTATCTTACTTTAGTAAATTTTAGGAGAGCATAGGAATGGTGAGAATGAGAGTGAATGGAGGCTTAGGATTGAATATGGGAGGTTGAAGAATTCCAAAATGACATAATTTCAAGCTTAAGGTATAGGAAAAAGACAAATATACCCTTCACTAGAATCGTCAAAATCCCAACTATGACCCAAATTTTGGGTTATAAATTGAACCATGGACTGTACTTGGGGTTTAATCATGTTCAACTTTTGATATGTTCTGAAACTTGGTCTCTAAACTCCATCTATGACCCCACTTTACAGCTCATAGAATGATCTACAGACCTTAGGAACCCCTCATGGTTTCCTTCCATACTTGGAAAATTTCTAGTATTTAGGACCTTAACAACGAGACCGGACCATAAATCGTAGACGTTACTACAACTCATCCTACTTTTCCATAGTTTGATCTTTAGAAACCCATTTTCCATCAACCTAAGGCCTCAGTCCATGAGCACATATTATGGTCTGTAGTTTCATTTACGGACCATAAACTCTTTTCATACATCGCTCTTACACTTGATCAATTTTCCATCTCTACATACCCTATCCATCAGCCTTGTTTCCCACTTGTGGTTTGAACGGCAAGTTGTAAATGAGGCTCCTACTTTTGACCTACTACATTTCTAGTTCCACTTCTTCTGTACTTTCTAACTTCCTAACTTATGGGTCCTTATAGGTACAATCAATGAGTGATGGAAAGAGGCGACGATATGGTTCCTATTGCATGGGAGGAATTCAAGAGTGGCTTCCTAGATCGATCCTTTATGTTGGTTCTAAAGGAGGCCAACATCCAAGATCCAAAAGTTCATCAGCCTTCAGCAAGGGAACATGAGTATGCCCTCAAATTCACCGAGTTGTCTAGGTATATATGTACCTTTCATGGTCACCGATCCAAGGGAAAGAATGAGTAAGTTTATCTCCAGGATCTTAAGCTTGGTGTCCAAAGAATGCAAAATGGCTATACCGGTCAAGGAGATGGAAATCTGTAGACTTATGACCTATGCGAAACAATAAAAGGATGAAAAGATGAGGGAGAGGTCTAAGGAGTTCAATTGGGCCCGAGTTGACAGTGGTGGCTACTCCCACTAAAGGTATCAAAATGGTAGTAGTGGAAGGACCTAAGGTGGGAAAAAGTATATTGGTCAAAATCCAACTAACACTCTTCGTCAATGATTCAACAAAGATAAAAGGCAAATTGCTAGAGCTTAAGAAGGTGAAGCAGGTACTCAAACTTATTAGCTTGCAAGAAGTGTGGGAGGTGTCACAAAGAATAATGATCTAGAGCTTAAGAAGGTGAAGCGGGTACTCAAACTGATGCATGTTTTAAGTGTGAGAAGCTGGTCATCATGCTAAGGCGTGTCGAAGTAGGGATGGTACTAGGCCCCAAGGCTAAAGAGTGCAAGTGGACAAGCTTAAAGTGGAAGTCAACACAGTAATTGGTTTTATGCTCTCCATGCAAGGGAAGAAGTTGAGAAGACTCTCGATGTTGTTACTAGTATATTAAAGGTCTTTAATTTTTATGTGTATGCATTATTAGATCCGTGTGAAAATTTGTATTTTGTCACACCTTTTCTTGCAAATAGGTTTAATGTGTCATGAGGTCTTATTAGAAACTTTTTTAGTGTGTACTCCCATTGGTGAGTCAGTTGTAACTAAGAGCGTTTACCAAGATTATCCCATGTCAGTTTTACATAAAGTTATTTCTTCTGATCTGGTGGAACTTGATATGGTTGACTTCGATGTCATTCTTGATAATGGTTGGTTGCATGCTTCATATGCCTATATTGATTGTAGAACCTGTGGAGTCAAATATCATCTCTTGTTGAGCCTATCCTTGAGTGGGAGGGTAGTGATTTGACATGTAATAGTTGGTTCGTTTCTTATCTCAAAGCCCGTAAGATGATTGTTAAGGAGTGTATCTATCATATTATGAGGGTTAGGGGCGTCACTTTAAAGGTTCCTTCTCTTGAGTTGATTTCCATTGTGAATGAGTTTTTTGATGTCTTTCTCAAGGACCTACTTAATGTTCCTCCCAAAAGGGAAATATACTTTGGCATAGACCTTTTTCTAATATACCCGACCTATTTCCACAACTCCACGTCATATGGCCGCGATGGAGTTGAAGGAGTTGAATGAATAACTAAAGGACTTGTTGGAGAAGGGTTTCATTAAACCAAGTAAGTCTCTATGGGGTGCTCTCATATTGTTTGTAAGGAAGAAAGATGGGTTGCTTTGGATATACATTGACTATCAGCAATTGAATAAGGTTACCTTAAAATAAGTACCCAGTTTTGAGGATAGATTACTTGTTTGACCAATTACAAGGAGCTAGTAATTTCTCCAAAATTAATCATTGGTCTGGCTACCATCAATTGAGGATAAGAGAGTGTGACATTTCAAAGACAGCCTTTCGAATAAGGTATGGTCACTTTGAATTCTTAGCCATGTCTTTTGGGTTGACTAATGCTCCGGTAGTAGTCATGGATTTAATGAATAGGGTCTTTAAATCTTATCTTGAAATTTTTGTGGTGGTATTCATTGACAATATTTTTGTCTACTCTTAGAGTGAGGAAGAACACAAGGACTATTTGAGAGTAGTGCTTCAAACATTGTGGGATAAGTAATTATATGTGAAGTTTAGTAAGTGTGAGTTTTGTTTGTAGGAGGTGGCCTTTCTTGGGTATGTGGTGTCCGAAGATGGAATTATGGTTGATCCAAAAAAAATATAAGTGGTTAGAAATTGACCTAGTCTATTGTCTTATTCAAATATTAGGAGTTTCTTGAGTTTGGTAAGGTATTATTCATTAAGGGATTCTCATCTATTGCTTCACTCTTGATGAATTCGCTCAAAAGAAGGACAAATTACGATAGTCGAGTGAATGTGATCAAAGTTTCCAAACTTTGAAAGACTGGCTTACTTCAGACCCTATCGTGACATTGCAGAAAGGTTTACATGGATTTTTGGTGTATTTTGATGCCTTACATGTCAATTTAGGTTGTTTCTCATATAAAAAGGTAAGGTCATAGCTCGTGCCTCTAGGCAATTGAAGGTGCATGAGAAAAATTATCCAACTCGCGATCTTGAGTTGGTACTGATTATCTTTGCATTGAAGATATGATGTCACTATCTCTATGGGGTGCATGTCGATGTGTTCACCAATCACAAGAGTTTACAATAGGTGTTAGCAAAAGGTACCAAAATTTAAGGCGAAAGACATTTCTCAAACTCCTCGGGGATTATGACATAAGTATGTTAAATTATCTAGATAAGGCAAATGTTGTGGTTGATACACTTAGTAGGGTATGTATGGGGAGTGTGGATTATATTGAAAATGGAAAGAAAGAATGAATGAAGGATGTACATCGATCGACCCATTTGGAAATAAGGGTGAAATGGGAAATAAGGGTGACAGATTCCAATGAGGGTAGTATACATGTGCAAAATAGGTTTGAATCATCTTTGGTAGTGTATGTCAAGGAAAAGCAAGATTTGGATCCAACATTAGTTGAGTTATAAGGGTTGGTTACCAAAAATAGGATAAAGGTCTTCTTACTAGGGGGAGATAGTGTGTGGTAATATTAAAGCTGGTTGTACGTTTCAATCACAACTCTCAATGCTCTATTCACTCGAGATCCACCAAAATATATAGAGACTTGAGGAAGTGTATTGGTAAAATGGCATGAAGAAGGATATCAGAATACCTCAATTATCAACAAGTAAAGGTTGACTATCAATGGTCTGGTGGCCTATCCCAAGATATTGAAATCCCCACTTGAAAAAAGAAAGATATAAACATGGACTTTGTAGTAAGTTTACCCTATACATGGAGCATCATGACTCAATTTGGGTGATTATTGATAGGATGAAAAATTCAGCTCATTTTCTACCAGCCAAGACTTCATATAGAGCTAAGGATTATGCCAAGTTTTACATTCATAAGTTGGTAAGGTCACATTGTGTTCCTATTGTCAATTATATTAAATCATGGTCCCTAATTTACATCTTACTTTTGGAAATCATTTAAAAAAGGACTTGGTATGAGGTGAAGCTAAGCACCGTATTTCATCCTCAATCTAATGGACAAGCCAAGAGGAAAATTCAAACTCTAGAGGACATGTTGAGAGTTTGTGTGTTAGAATTCAGCGGGTAATTAGGATGACCATCTACAACTCATCAAATTTCCCTACAATAATAGTTATCACTCAAGCACCAAGATAGCACCATTTGAAGAATTGTCTGGGAGATGATGTAGATCTCGAATAGGTTAGTTCGAGGTGAGAGAGATTGCACTAGTTGGTCCCGTTTTGGTCTTGGATGCTATCGAAAAGGTGAGACCATCAGAGAAAGATTGAAAATGGTCCAAAGTTGCCAAAAGCCATACTCTGATGTTACAAAGATGGATTTTGAGTTTGATGTGAAAGACTTGGTATACTTGAAGGTTTCACCAATGAAGGATGTGGTGTTATTTGGCAAAAAGGGAAAGTTGAGTCCTAGATATGTAGATCATTATAAAGTGGGTCAAAAAAGCTATTATGAGCTGGACTTGTCATTTGAGATGGCCATAATTTATCTGGTGTTTCATGTCTCCATATTGAAGAAGCCCATGGGTGATTCAAATTCAATTTTGCAATAGGAAAAAGTGGGGATTGAAGAGAATTCAACCAATGAAAATGTTTGGATTGAGATTTTAGGCCGATAAGTGAAGAGATTGAGGAACAAAGAGGTTGTATCCATCAAAGTCCATTGGAGAAACCAATAGGTTGAGAGTGCCATATAGGAATCAAAAGTGAATATGATGAGACAATATCCCTATCTTTTCTACTCTATTCAAGCCTAAAATATTAAGTTATTCTTGCCTAAGCAGCCCAAATTCTTAAATTTTAGTTTTTCATGTCATGATCCCTGCATGCATACTCATGATACTATTTAGAATGATAATTAATGCATAAGTTAGAGATTATATTAAAATGATATTTTAGGTTGTATTTTTGCATTCATGTTGGGTTGTTAATATTCATTTAACACTACACAAGCTTGTTTTATCTCATTCGAGGATGAATGTTCTCAAGGGGGAGATATTGTAATACCTCGTACATTAAAAGGTTAAATTATGGAAGGAAGGTGCAAGTTTGGTTGTTGTAGTAATGTACGAGCCCTATTTACAACCCATGATTGGGTTTATGGGTCGTAGATAGGCCTCGTGGATAAGGCAGGGACTTCGTGAAAATTTAAAAGTTAGGGTTGGATGTACAAAGGGTCTTTATGGACCATAAATATGTCTATGAGTCGTGGATTGAGGTCATGATTGAGGTTCAGAGAAGGATGCAATAAGGTTTAGTAGGACGAGAGCACTTACATGTCGTGGTCTAGTTGAAGGGCCATAAAGAGGGTTTGTTGTTTGAGTCCTAAGAATGTAAAATTTTACCAAGTTTGGGATGCATCTATGAAGGGCATCTATGACCCATAAAAGGGACTACAAGTTGTCGATTGGACTCGTAGATTAAGGGTCCTAGTTTCAGATTTTCTAAACTTTTGGGGTGTAACTAGGACAAAACCCCCTATCTACGATCTATAGATTGCTATACGTCCTGTACATCAGGCTCTTGGTTTCCCCTAATATTTTTTAATGAAGGGTATTTCTGATTTTTTTCCCCAAACCTAGGTTTTAAACTACTTGACTCCTAGATATACCCATATTAGTCTAATACTACCCTAATCACCTTTATTCCAAATAATTATCCTAAATTCTAAGTCTCAAACGCCCAAATTGCTCTCAAGAGTTCCATAGACGTTAACCTAAGATTTTAAGCTTTCTCCCCCGATATTCAAGTTTCTTCCATAGTTTTCATTGGAGGTAGATGGGGTTCATTCATGGTACCTTCCAACTATGAAGCTCAAGTGTTTTCTAACCAAATACGCTAATTTTCCCTATGTAATTTCATGTATGCTTATGGGTTGGTTTTTGAACATATCATGTTTTATCTAAAGCCACATGATGTATTTTGCTATGAATTAATATTTAATTATAAGATTTGATCATTTACAAGGTGTTCTTATAACAAGCTACCTAGGATTTTAAAAGTTTATGATGGGTTGCTTTATGAATCATTCTAATTGTTGAATTTCATAATGTTTATCCATGATATCCTTTCGTTGTATGTTTTAAAGTCCAAATACATTGAACCCATTTTGTTTCTCTATGCGTCAATGAAATATGATTTGAATGATAAGTGTTTCAACCAAAGGTTTATGAAATTTATAAATTTGATTTTGGAAGCCCTTTTGTCTAAATGAATGATTAGTGCAAGTTTTTCTCACCTAATTGATTCCTCATGTGATAAGGAAAATTTTCACATTTTGAATTCTTAAGGTTCATGAGATAATCTATGGATTTTATTGACGTTATTGAACTTAAAGTCTATGAATGATTACTTTAGTGTATTACTATTCTGTGGGAGTTGACCTAATGAGGTTTTAGGTGGCGACTTGACCTAAAGAGTCCCTAGTAGAATCTCCTAGTCTCATAACTATGTTGTCACCATAGGTTTCCTTTTTAGGCTAGGCTAGTGGATCCACATATAGCCCTAATGTTAATGAATGAATTTTGATGGAGTCTACCGTGCAAGTAGTCTCCCCCTTCCAATGTAGGGGGTTACGTTGGATTCTATATTTTAGCTCACATGATTCTATTATTGGTTATGGTCTTTTACCACATATATATATCTCCTTTATTATGCTTACATTGTTTTACTCGTAGTTTAAATCATTGTTCATTCATCTCTAATTATGGTTCTAGTTCTCGTTATGACATGTACTTTGTCTAATTACTTATGATTTTGTTATCATTGCATTACATACCTACATACTACTTAGTATATTACAAGTACTAATGCATACTTTATGCCTATATTATCTCAGAATTAGGAATAGGTGACCTTCCCCCTCCTCGCACTCGCGGTTGATTTCGGATTGCTATTGAAGACCCGTTGGTGAGTCCTCATCCTTCGGGAATGAACCATTTCCTTTCTAGCTATATTTATATTTAGAATTTGAGACTATTATTTTGCATTTTCTTTGAGGGTGAGCTTTAGGCATGTCTTAGCCCCCGTCTAGTCTAGTATATAGAAGTATTATTGGACAAAAATGTAACTGATCTATGGTTTAACATCTTTCCTCTATTTTATGTTATGATCCCTTAACCCCTATCCCTATGTTTCCGTTTATGTTTATTTTTTGATTACCTATGAATGATTGAATGAATTCAAAGAGGCTTGTTTAAGTGTCTCTCGGGGTCCTCATTCATCGTGTTATGCCTAGATCCTAGCCTGGGTTGTAATAACTAGAAGTTGACTGATATTCCCATTAAAGTCCCTCCCAATGAAGATCTTTTTAACTTCATCTAAATTCTCCCAAAAAAGCTTTTTGATTTCCTCATCCATGCCACATGAGGTGTATAGGCACGAACAATATTCACAATATGCCTACCGATAACAAGTTTAATCGACATAATCCTATTATTTATCCTCTTGACTTCAACCATGCTCCCTAAATTCCATATCTACTAGGCTACCTACTCCATCTCTATCCTTAAAGCCGCCTAAGTGCCATATTTTAATCCTGTCCATGTCCCGTGCTTCGATACCTACATCTGGTCTCCTGAATACATACTAAATTAATTTGTCTTCTCTTAAGACTCTTCACTAGCTCTATAAACTTTCCTATAAATGAACTTATGTTCCATGACCCTACTCTAAACTTAAGAAAGCCTGTCTCCCTCTTTCTGCTACTATCCTTCGCCTCTGACCCTAATCAAATACATGACCCTGGTCCACCATCAGTCCCCAACACCACTAAACTAAGAATAGACAACTTGATATACTGCGGTAAATCAAGGAGAAATAATTGCTCAAAATCAACAGCCCAACAATATACTAATATACAGATCAATAAAATATAGAGTAGGAACAATGCACAATAATCAATATGCAAATATGAAAACTCAGACACAATAATAATGAGCAATTTAATAAACTCTCTAAATATAAATTCAATTCAATTTCTCAATATTTAAATAATCAACAAAGCAATTCAAGAAAATATGATAGACGAAAACAAGTGTTGAAAATATATCTGAGAAGATAGATGAAAATATAAATAGTGTATAGAGATCGAACCTATGTGAGTCATCAAATTAGAGAAACAAGAACCTGATTGTATTTTGGTGGTGTCGGAGAATGGCCAGAGCTTGCCAAAGTGGTAATTTGTAGAGTAATATTGTCTGAAGGTGTGGTAGACCAAAATATGAAGAAGAAGAAGAAAGAAAGAAAGAAGAAAAGAGGGGTGCATTGTAAGCGTTCGTTCGATTGTCGAAAAACTAATGGAAGGATGGTCTTTTCAGTAATGGTCATTTTGTATTTTTATAATGAAACTCCATGAGAATAAAAAAAAAGTTTATTTAAAACCAGAACAATAAAAAAAAATTTGATAATTTTGGATGGAGATTTTTAAAATAGAACTGTCTTTGATCTAATTTTCTGAGAAATTCGCCTTCAATCTTCGCCGGAGAAAGACCTAATTCGTGATTGTTCTGAAAGACTTCTTGTAGATATTCAAAAATAGTGAAGAGACATATTTGAAGAAAGAGAAGTAGTGTGATCAATTTTCAAACAAAATCATGAGAAAACTCGCAAGACTTAAACAATAAATAAGGCCTAACAGAACAGAAGAAAATACTACTTTGCAGCTAGTGGCCCATTGGTCTATTTAGTTTTTTAAAAAATATTTTACAAATCCTTTTTTATTCTTCTTCCTCTTTCTCTTTTCTCTTTTCAATATATGCATATACATAATAGACCTATAGTTGGAAATAGGTAGCACCTAAACAGGTCTTAGTTAGAAAAGTTTTCCCTCTAGTTAGAAAGCCTAGTAGCCGTCATTGATCTTTTCCACCTGGATTGATAGTGGCAATGGCCATGGGGTTGATAGGCCAGCCTCCGGAGGGGCCTGGCCTGGGTACCATTAAGATTGATCCACTAAAAAACTTTGTATCGTTGTTCAAAGAAGCACCACCTGAATTCGCTAGTCCCTTTCCTATGAGGCCAATCATGTACTTACATGGAGAACCAAGGATTCTCTGTGAGGAATCAGAAGTAGTGCAGATGATTCACCAAGAAAATCTCAAATATTCCACAACTAGAAAATTTTCTTATGGCATGTCGGAGAAGAGGGAGTTATGAAAGATTATCTGAACTCAATGTGAGTTTAAGGGGGATTGCAACATAGGGTGTTGACAATTCGTCGTGTTCTACTATGAACTTCAACTATAGAAGACTATGCAAAACTTTTATCAAAACCTATTGTATACCTCTTACAAAGCAGCGGAAATACCCTATGAGGACCTTCAAGTGGGACCCAATGTTCAATCCAGAAGAAGAAACTTCTATAGTTATCGCATGGATATATCTTCCTTCACTACCTCCAAACTCTTTCATGAAGGAAGCTATTTTTTCATTGGCAGGAGCAGTAGGAAAACCTTTACAAGTGGATATGACGAAAAAGATTCAAACGAGACCTAGTTGTGCCAGGGTGAAGATGGAAGTTGATCTCTTGGGTGATTCTCCTAAGAGGATAAATATAGAAGTAAGGAAAGTATTGGGTGAAATTGTGGAGAAGTGGAAAGATATTAAATGCGACAATATGCCTAAATATTGTTCTAATTGCAAGATGCAAGGGCATGAAGAACATGGTTGTTATGTCTTGCATCATGAACTTTACGAAAAGAAGCCTAAAAATAAGCAAAATGTTGATCCAAATAATGCCAAGGGGAAGTCTAAAGGAGAAGCAGTTGATGACGGAAAGAAAAAGACGGACCAAGATAACTTCCAAATACAAAAGAATAGAAGAGTAGAAGAAAGGGGCAAGTAACATGAGCAACAAAAATAGACATGGAAGACGAAAGATAAAAAGGTCAATATTGAGAATAAATATGAAATTTTAGGAACCGAGGAACAAGGGAACTTGGAGAAGAATCCTAAACAACTGATAGCATTAACTAAGCAATGGGTACAAGACACTTTCAATAATGGGGCACTGGGGGAGAAATCAGGAGGTGATGATAATCTGAAGGAGAATGAGGAGCCAGCTAAGGCTACAAGCAGCACAAATCTAATGGTGTGGACTTTGGATGCTTACAATAATAGGGATATAGGTGACAAAAATGGGGAGGACATAATTTTAGAAGAGGAAGAGGACCAAATAGGATATATATAGGAATTTACTCTTTATTAGAAGAAAAAATTACAAGAAGAGAATGAGGATGAAGATTTGGAGATGCATATTCAAAGTACTTGAAAATATGGGGATTTGTCTCCATGGCAGATAGCTTATTAGAAAGGCAGTTATAGGATAATCAAAACGGGCCAGACTTTATTACCACTACAAGTAAAAACAAGGAGGAGCAAGGAGAAGGAGGTCAACCCTAATCAATGACAAAACGTATTTTATTCTAGAATATTAGATCAATCAAATCTCAAAAATCTTTTGAGAGATTAATTGATCTAAAAAAGAAGCAACATTTTTTTTATTGATCTCCTAGAACTCTTTCAGATTCTTGGAGAGATACAAAATTACAGCAGGAAGTTAGGAATGCAGAATTTGTATGCTAACTCTTCTTCTAAAATTTGGCTATTCTGGGAGGAGGGTTGGACTGGTCCTATCATTCAGGATAAATTGCAGCAGGTTACAATCCTATTGAAGAACAATAATCTAACATTTTCCATAACATCAGTTCATGGAAGATGTTCATGTCAAGAGAGATTAGAATTGTGGGAAGAGCTTGAAGATTTTGGTTCTACTATGGAGGTCCTATGGATTGTTAGTAGAGATTTCAATGTGATTCTAAACATAGAGGAGAAGCGGGGGGGGGGGGGGGGGGGGGGGGGGGGGGGGTTTACTGTTTACTTTGGATGAGGCCAGTGATTGGAAATCACTGTATTGATAATTTCTCACTATTAGAATTACCAGAGGAAGTAAGCAAATTCACATGGTGGAATGGCAGAATAGAAGCAGAATGCATCTTTAAGAGACTAGATAGGGTGTTGGTTAATCAAGAATTTTTGAACATTGTAACTAGTTCCAAAGTAAGTCATTATTTGACAGGGCTCGTATCATGCACCTTTATCAGTACAATGTAATATAGAGGAAGAGAGTGTAATTAAACCCTTCAAGTTTTTAAACTTCTAGGTTGAACATCCTCAATTCTAGGGAGTAGTACAACAACCTTGAAGCATTGATTTTATAGAAAATCCGTTCAAAGAATTCCATGCAAATATGAAGAAGGTAAGGAAAGCCTTTGTTGAATGGAGTAGAAGGACATGTGGGAATGTTTTTGAGAAAGTGGCAACACTTGAGGATCTGATTACAGTCAAGGAGAGCCAATTTAAAGTACATCCCTCCCAAGGAAATAGGCAAGAACTGAGTAAGGCAGAAGCGGAGCTAATGAGGTTTTTTTAATTAAATTTGGGTCATGGACCCAGATTTATTATTAATTAACAAATAAGGTTGGCCTCAAGGAGCAAATACGTCGTGGTCCACAAAAGGACATAATCCAACCCGGTACAAAAGTCTATATTTGAGATTTGTTGCCCTAGAAGCTATTAGTTTCCTAATCGTGTGTTTCCCTCTTCTCTCTTGGTCCGTCGCTCAAGATGTTACCATGGTTGTTGTCACGACCCGGGGTTAGGGCCTAGATGTGACACGGTGAATGGGGACCCGAATGTCCCCAAACAAGCCTCAAGTTATCAGAATCCACATCATTGGTTCAAAAAGCATCTAAGCACATATAATAAAATGATAGAAATCGAAGCTCAGGAATCCATTCATTAAGAGATAAGAAATACGACAGTTTGAAAAGTCTTGTTTAGGAAAGATTTACAAAGTGCCCAACATTTACCTCTAATCAAGGAACGGGGGCCAGGACAAGTTCCGGGCTCACCCTCAACAAAAGAACATACATAATAAACACAAGACATAACTAGCTCGCCCTCGGAAGACGAGGCTTATTACAAAAGTCTTCAAGAACGGACTATTCGTCCAATGGTTGGTACCCAAACTGCTCGGTCCCTACATGGTAAAATCATGTAGGCATAGAGTATGCATTAGTACGTTTGAATGTACTAAGTATACGGGCATGCAATGCATATGACTTACTGAACCTGCACACCAATGTTAGATGACAAGGGCACATAATATACAAAGATCATATAGCAATGGAATTTAGTATAAGAGATGCCATAGAATTCATGATGCGTGCAATGCGATAATGCTCCTATATAACTATAACCGACAAACCAAATTCATACGAGCTATTACATGAATTGGACCGATTGGGACCTCCCACCGATAGGGAGAGGATTACTTACCAAAGGTAATCTACATCACACCTTACGGTCACGCCTTTCGGTGGATGGACACCTTCCTTACGACCATGCTTTTTGGAAGGATTTACTAGAATTATATCAAAATGTCAAGACATAAGCAAGATAGACGAATATCATTCGCCCCTATGTTGGCATATAGTTCAAGGAAAGGGAGAGGACCCCCAATCCATCGGTGCTAAGTCAATCATATCCCACCAGAATACTTATATATGTATATATGCATATATGTACTTTCAAGAGAGTCAAGTACCTATTTCAATACGTTCAATGCGCCTTTAGGCTCAATGCCAAATCACAAGATCATAATCAAAATTCTCATGCAAGGAATAGTTCATCTATGCAAGCACCCAAGATGCTCAAAGAGCCATAAACATAGACTTACCGGTGATCACCCTTTAGTCATAACCAATGCCTTATCAAAATCATATCATATAACATAATTGTGTTTATCCCATTTCATAATTTCCATGTAAACTGATGATCAAGAGTGCAATGTAATGCATGATGTAGGGATGGCATGGGTGATGTAGAGTAAATCTAAATTTAGCAATATAATATGAAATCTAAAAAATTCACAATAAAAATCGTACTATAGATCACCCATGCATAATACCACCTTTAAGGGAACATGCATGTTCATAATTGCATAACTCAAGGTGCTTCATCATAATAGAGCTTAACATAACTTTAAATTCGGAATAATGTACGATCCATGCATTAATCGAAGTTAACAAGATCAAATAGTAAAATTCACATTTAAGGTGACAAAAGTTTCATGAATTCAAGTGAAAGGAATTTTGGGTCTTCTTGGTTGAAAGAGACCAAGAATCAATCCCACATACCTGTATCTTGAGGATGAACTTGAGGAGAAAATGCACTCCAAATTGAAGGTCTTGACTTGAGGATCCTAGAGAGAAGTTGGAGAATTCTTGAGGGAGTATTTTAGAGAGAGTGAGGAGAAATGAAGAAATGGCTGATATATTGAAGGAATTAAGCTGGTTTAGAGGCTTAAAAGGGATGGAAAAGTCGAAATTCACGTTTAAAACAACCTAAATTTCAAAAGTACCATTAATGAAATGGGCCTGAATTTGGTCCGTCTAGGTCACACAGTCCGTGTAGCGTTACACGGACCGTGAATAGTGCTGTGGTCCTGGACTTTAACTTGCAGGAGTAAAATTTCACCGAACTAAGTAGTACGACACAGATAAGTACACGGACTATCTGGAGTCACACGGATCGTGACCCGGTCCTTGTAAAGGTAACTCTCCACACGGAAGCCAAACAGAAGGCCACATGGATTGTGTGGAGTCACATGGACCGTGTGAAGGTCTATGTACCTTCACTTGGAAAATTTCCCAATGGGAAGCTGATCATGTGTCACTCTATGGGAGGTCATACGGACCGTGTGGCTCCACACGGGCCATGTAGGCTCCTCCGTGAAGTGATGCCTAGCAGCTTTCCTGGGAAAAATTTTCAAGCCTTAAGACAATGCCGGTGAGAGAAAAATCTGGGTCTTTATAGTTGTTCACTGGGTCCTTCTATACCTTTTTGCCATGGGTCACTGACTATCTTCATCATATTATAATCATTGTTGTTTTGTTTTGCTTTCAAAAGGTAAGAATCATCTCTGTCATTACTCTTCCTACTCTTCAAGGTCGCCTTATCTTCTTTGGATCTTTGTAGGTATCTTCGCCGGGGGAGGTTGTTAATGTGGAGACAAGAATCAGGGGTGCAAAACCCTTTCGCAGATTCATCCATGTAAGTTAAAACCCTAATCTTTTCCCTTGGTGCTCTATCTTCCTTTATTAAAATCCTTTGCATCTCAGAGTCAAGAGGAGGATTAGAGTTACTCATGGGACTACTGGGATGGTCTAAACGAGCTTGGTTGCTGAAAACCCTTACTTGTTCCTTGTCCTTCCTTTTGCCGGATTTGATCTTTTTGAGAGGCGGTATTGAAAAAGCTAGTTAGACTAGTATATAGGCCTTTCCTTTTTGTATTGTAAATATGCATGCATGTATAGTTCATGACCTCTTAATTGCTAGCATTTTCCCTGTTACTTTTGTTGTTGTGTCTTGCTGATATCCTAATTGATGGAATCTGATGTTTATCTGTATTTATTATCTTCCTAGACAAACTTGGTAGATCCTGAAATGTACTGAACTGTTGTTAATGACTTGTCTGAAATGCTAAATTTTCTATGTCATCTGGCAACTGATTAGCTTCTCTATAAACATGTTTTATTTGGACTGTGAAGCTTTCCATCATTTTCCAAATATCTTCCACCATTTTAATGATTTCCCATGGGACCTTCCATTACTTCCTTGTGATTTTATATAAACTGAAGGAATCAGTTTCTAAAATCACATTTTGATAACCTTGTGACCTACAGTATCCCATAGCATTCCACATTGTAGTAGATTCTGCAATTAAACTATTAGCTTCCCCAATGTGGCAAGCCTCTGCATAGAGTAGATTTCCATTTTGATCCCTAACACATAATCCATAAGTACTAGGACCAGGGTTTCTTTTACATGCCCCATCAGTATTATACTTGACCCAACCAAACCCTGATCCCTCCCATTTGACTATTTTATAGGATAACTTCGATCTTAAGCCTTAGTCAATCCAATTCCCAAGTAAGTTTTTCCCGAGTGGAAACACTGCGGAAATCACCTCATGTAGAGTCTTCAAGCTCTTACAAACCAGAGATTCATCGGTCACTTCGTTTCCATGCCTAAGTGAGTGGAGCTAATGAGGTATTGGGCAATTGAGGAGGAATTTTGGTAACAAAAATAGGTTTAAAATGGTTTAGAAGGGTGATACGAAGACTAAGTTTTTTTCACTCCGTGGTAAAAGAAAGAAGGAAAAAACTTCACCTTCATGAAATACTTGATAAGGATGGAGTTCTGATGAAGATTCAAGAACAAATTGGCAATGCTGCGGTGGACTTCTTCCAAGAATAATTCAACGAGACTGAGGTATCTAATTGGCCTGAGTTGATGGAAGATATTCCTACTATAATCACACAAGATGATAATGCACAAATGTCTAAGGAGCCAATAGTTGAAAAGGCTTGAATAGGAATAGTGCATACAACCCAGATGGTTTTTTCGGAATCTTCTCCTAGCAGTGCTAGGGAAAAATTGGTGGAGATGTTACTAATATGGTTAAAGCATTCTTTTGTGGGCACATTTTACCAAGATTCATTACACATAACAATTTTTTTCTGCTTCCGAAAAAGGAGAATGTGAAGGATTTGACAAATCTAAGGACAATAAGTATCTACAATTTTATCAATAAGGTAATCTCCAGGCTATTGCATAATAGGCTAGGAAGAGTCATCCATAAGTTGAATTCCTCGAACTAATCTGGTTTTGTTAAAAGGAGGAGCATCATTGAATATGTGCTCCTGGCTCAGGAAATTATCAGGGATATCAGACTTAGGAATAAATGGCACAATGTTGAAGTGAAATTAGATATGACAAAGGCATATGATATGGTATTTGGACTATTTTTAGTAAAAGTACTGAGGAAGTTTGGTTTTTTGGAGGTGAACATTGATATGGTATGGAGATTGTTATCCAAAAATTGGTATTCACAAGGTTTCTTCCAATCCTCTAGAGGCCTAAAACAAGGAGATCCCATATCACCTACATTGTTCATTATAGCTACCGAAGTCTTATCTAGGAGTTTGAATAAGCTCCATGTACAGGAAGATTTTAAGCATTCTGACAATGCCGAATTGGAGCCCTAAGATTAATCACCTGTCTTATGCAGATGAAACAATCCTATTTGGTTCTAGAGACAAGAGGTCAGTCAGAATGATGATGTCAGTATTGGGAAAATATGAACAGATGTCTGCCCAACTAATTAACAGAAACAAGAGTTTCTATTATCTACATAAGAAAACTCCAATGGTTGTGTGACAAAAACTAAAGAAGTGAACAACAATTGTTCAAGATAAATTTCCTTTTACCTATCTGGGTTGTTCAATTTACTACAGGAGGAGGAAAATTGTATATTTTGAAGACATTATCACTAAGGTGAAGAAGAATCCTGGATTGGCAAAATAAGACACTATCCTTTGGTGGTAGGTATACTCTGATTCCAAGTGTCCTTCAATCCATCCTAGTGTACTTACTGTCTTCCATAAACCCACCCAAAGGAGTGGTGAATAGATTGCACCAATTAATGGTCAAATTCTTTTGAAAAAATAGGAGGTGTGAAAGGTGAAGATTGGATAGCATGGGAAGCATTGTGCTTTCCTGCCAGTGATGGAGGAGTTGGATTTAGGTCACTCTTTGATATATCAAAGGCTCTCTATGCTAAACTATGGTGGAATTTTAGAGTGGGCAAAAATCTATATAGGGCTCTTTTATGTGGAATAAGTATTGCAAAAAGGATCATCGTGTAGTAGCAAGTGCAAGAGGAGGGTCACATGTTTGGAAAATGTTTTTTGAAATAAGGGAAGAGATAGAACACTTAATATGGTGGCAGATTATAGAAGGTTCTTATTATTTCTGGTATATGACAATTGGACACAATTGGGAGCATTATACTATATCAAGGAAGGTGATCAAGAGAGAATGGATGGAATCAGGATGAATTACAGGAAGTGATCAAGAGAGAATGGATGAAATCAGGATGAATTACAGGAAGTGATATCATCAGAGATGGTTGGTGATATAACAGAACATATCAAACCTACCATTTATGATCACAGGGATTGCACTTGGTGGATGGGGGACACCAATGGAGTTTTTACAGTTAAATCTGCCTACCACTATATCAAAAGGAAGAATGAGGAATGGGACTGGCTTACAAATATATGGGCTAAGGAACTGCCACTTAAAATTAGTTTCTACATGTGGAGGTTGTGGATGAAAAGGGTAGCTACAGATGACAATCTACATTAGATGAGGATTAACATTATTTCCAGATGTTATTATTGTGATGATCACCAACAGGAAACAATAGAACATTTATTCCTATCTGGCCCTATAGCTCAGGAGCTTTGTTATTTTGCAAGCTGTGCTGGTCTCAAAATAGCAGGTATACACCTTCAACAGATGATTCTTCAATGATGGCAATGTAAAGAGTCTGGAAAAATCAAAACAATTTTTAAAACTGTTCCGACTGTAATTTTATGGGAACTATGAAAGAGAAGGAATTGTAGAAGACATGATCAGGATATAAGTCTAGTGAGATTGATTAACCAGTGTGAGAAAACCATTAATCTATACACTAAACTTGTATATCCTTGGATTAAATGTCCTTCAAGGTGGGAAGAAATGCTAAGGTATTTTCAGCAATATAAGCCTACTTTGTATGTGCAAAACATAGTGCAAATATAAGCCTTCTCAGGAGGGAAAACTAAAGTGCAATTGTGATGGTTCCTCTAAGGGCAATCCAGGTAAGAGTGCCTATGCCTTTTGTGTAAGAACTCACCTAGGTGATTTGATTTGGGCTGAAAGTCAAAGGATATGAATAGCAAGCAATAATAGAGCTGAAGCTTTAGCTAGATTATGGTGCCTAAGATTCTGTGCTACAGTTAACTACTCTTCAAAAATTTTGGAGACAGATTCATTAATAATGAAGTGTATTCTAAATAAGGAATGGAAAATTCCTTGGGATTTGATAGATATACTGACAGAGGCAAGAAGTTTGGTGGAACAGCTCCAGGTGAAGGTAGAACATATGTATCGAGAAGGGAATTATCTAGCAGAGTTACTAGCTACCAGTGCATTTGAGGAGGAGGAAAAGAAGATCTATTATCATAACTATTAGTTACCTTCCATATGCAGGAAGCAATTAAGGAATTAAGGTTGGACAAGCTATAACTAGGAAATTTATGTATCAGAAGCTGGAAATTCACGAGTACATCATTAAATCAAGTTCGCACAGTAAAATCATACATCAACACAGAAGAGTAATAATTTCATCCCACCAATACATTCTTTTGAGAGAGTTATATACAATTGCCAAAAAGCTGTCAAATAGATAAAAAAGGGATGACTTCAGGGGGTCAGATCATGCTTTCTAAGTTAATAGGCAGACGAGAACTAAAGCTTCAGACATATATACACAAAAAGGGCAAGCATATCAGCATTAGTTACAATGTGCCGTAGACCTGACAGTAACAAAATACAGGGGAGACTTAACAATAAGCAGCAAAGAGGCTCGGCGGGGGGGGAGGGGAGGGAGCTCGAGCTCCTCTTTATCAGGACCCCTACACTCACCACTGGAAAGTACAAAAGAAGATTTCGTCAGCCGCTCTGGACAAATGATCGGAAGAAGGAAAACAACAGTGAAGAGACATGCAAACACAGAAAAGGAGTGAAGTTGAGTACCTAAAGCCAAGGTAGAAAGAAATTGACGCCTCTCCATAGGAAGCCACAGGTATTGATATTGATCGACCATCTGGTTAAATCAACCAAGAGCAAGGAAGCGTACAGGAAAAAAAAGAGGGGAAATCAGGCGGACTTACTACTTTAGATATGCTGGCAAAACGGAAGATCATCGGCTGGAGCTCGGAAGCCTAGTGTCACGACCCGTGAAGACGTGGGTGTGCCGACAATGAGTTCTGCCATTGGCCTATTGTTGGCGGTAATAGCATATGGGCGTTGGTAGCCTCGTATGCATGTATCTGGCCGAGTTAGGCATGCCGACCCGGTTTAGTCCGGGGAGCTTTTCGCTAGTCGTGCACTTAACAATGAAGGGGATCATGCAATGTACTTGGCACAACTGGTCGAAAGTTGTTGTCGCTTCTCTGATGAGCCTTAGCAGGGCAAAACCGGTTGGCACGGTCCAGGGGGCGAAAAGGGTTGGTCTCGAGGCGATGAGTGGACCTTGGGACGCCGCACGGGCGCGCTGGCGAGCGTAAGAATCTCGGCCTGTGACAAATGTTATGAGAGCAGATCATATGCAGATTGTTCGTCTACTGAAGAGAGAAAGGAACGCTGCACTTCTCAAACGGGAGGAGAAGGATGGTTCCATTTGCGAAAGACTTGTAACGCGAACACATCCTAATTGAGAAGAGGGCGGAAGGTTCTCCCTAGCCGACACATGAGCAGTATCTTACGAAACAATCCTTGCATGGATTCCCTCTCCCTAGCATGAGAGAGTGGTCCTTGGGTGCTGGAAGGGGTAGGTTCCGACAGACCACAAGGAGGGACGACACAGAAGTGTGTGGCTGTCCAAAGGTTGAGACTCGGAGTGCCAACAACAGCATTACGCCGAGGGCATCACAACATGAGGTGGGGGGAGAGTGTCACGACCCGTGAAGGCGTGGGCATGCCGACAATGAGTTCTGTCATTGGCCTATTGTTGGCGGCAATAGCATATGGGTGTTGGTAGCCTCGTATGCATGTATCTGGCCGAGTTAGGCATACCGACCCGGTTTAGTCCATGGAGCTTGTCGCTAGTCGTGGACTTAACAATGCAGGGGATCATGCAATGTACTTGGCACAACTGGTCGGAAGTTGTTGCCGCTTCCCTATGAGCCTTGGCAGGGCGAAACCGGTTGGCACATTCTAGGGGGCGAAAAAGGCTAGTCTCGAGGCAACGGGTGGGCCTTGGGACGCCGCACAGGCGTACTGACGAGCGTGAGAATCTCGGCCCTTGACACTAGGCATAACAGAAACATGAATAGTAGAGTACTCTAAAAGCCAGAAGCCATGGCGGTGGATGCAAATGAAGAGTCTAATAACTTCTCTGATGTATTAATTGGGGTAGTGAGCCAGGTTAGACTCGATTAGGGTAGTGGGATGGGCTTAGATAGTTTATTTTGTAGTTTACATTTTTTAACTTTGCACTTATTGTATTTACAGAATAAAACAAGCCAAAGAGCTCAAAATTTAAATTTTAGAAAAAAATACATAATAGACCTGTCTCTTCGGCCATTATTGATGACAATTTTACCTTAGTTTTCTCTAATTACAAATATATTTAGAAGTAATTTCTTCTTTACTTGTGGAGAAATTTGCATACTAAGTCATTATTTTACCTCTGTTATTAAAGTTACTATGAAGTATTATTGATAAGCATTATTGAAGCTTGAAACTTAAAATTTTGAAAATTAAATTTTTACAAATAAGCTCCATGTCAAGTGTGTATTATTGTAAAAGATCAGTCACAAATTAAGGAGCCTAAATATGAAATCTTCAATGATTTAGTGCAGTTTTTGAGGTGCGTTTGGATAAAACTGATGCTTGGGTAAAAAGAAGAGGAAGACAGAGACACTTTTCAGTATATTAATGTACAATGTTGTAAATGGAATTGTATATATCTATAATTATCCTTATTATAAACTCTAAAGACCCATTTGATACTTTGCCTCTCCTTATATGACTTGATGCATATTAGTCTATTGAATCTTTTTAGTGGTCTACTAACTAGCTAGTCCAGATCATAATATACGAGTCTTCACCTCTTGTTTATAAACAACTATATTTAAAATATATTTCAGTCTTGAAATATTAAGTTGTTGTACATGTGAATATTGATTGAAAAATACCTATGTTATGCACCCTTTAAATGAAGGCATGTATTTCTCACTTTGATATACAACTACAAAATTACCAACTTAAGTAGAGCCAGAAAAGTTATTTTGTTTGATAGGAGATCAATATATCTATATTTCAATTTCTATTATATAGAAGAGCCATGGAAGGACAACCATGGCTATAAGGAATTGTACAATGAGCAATACAAATTATACTATGTAATTGTGTAAGCCCGGTAAAATTACAAAAATACCCCTAAAGTGAGGGTATGCGCGTAACGCATCTTTCAATGCTTGTATGGCGGATCTGAGATCGGATTAGTGATCGACAAGAAAAATTGAGTGGAAAAATGGTCTCGGTCGATTTTTAGAGCGACCCGATCAAAAGACAATTTTTCTATCTAAAATGCAAAACAGTGTTGGTGCACGACAGGAGCGCCTCGCGCCTCTCTCGCGGACCTGCACTTATATTTTCTTGAAATTGTTTTACGGGATTGCGAAAACTCGTTCAGAATACTTTTCTGAAAATACGCAGTACGCGACCAGTCCGCGTCGTAGACTGGGCCTTTTCCGAACTGAAAATTTCTAAATTTTTATGAAGGGCATTCCGATCTATCCCCAACCCCTCCTAAACTCTATAAACGGTCTAATTAGGTTTTTTGATGTAAAGAGGGTCTAAAACCCCCATTCTAAGTCTTATTCTAATAATCTAACAAGGCTAGGGCTTGAGGAAAGAGGAGAAGAGCTTGAGGTTGAGCAATTTGAGAGGAGATCCTGGACGTAATTGATTAATAACTTCATCGCAAGTATGTAAGGATAAACTAAAAGCATGGGATTATTCTCTCATGTGCCCCATAGATGGTCATAGATGAGTTGATGGTTCAAGAGTCTACATACATGAACCCTTGATGGTTTTTCTTCTAATTTTATTTGAAATTTCATGTTTTTCTATGTTGATGATCATAATACTATTTGTTTTCTTGAAAGAACATTTTTTATGAGAATTCGCATAACCCTACATGACTAATTTGAAAAGCATACATAGTGAACTTGAGAATTGAGTCTAGAGCTTTGAGTTGAGATTGTTGGTTGTGATGAGAGAATGATGATGAGTTGATAGAATTTGATTGACTTACGAGTCTCTACAAATGAACTCTACCGATGTGTCTGTTTGATTGATTCCTAATGATTGTTCTAATCTTGAGTCATTAATGAGATTGATTGATGAGAGGGTTAGAGTCCCTGTGAGCTTGAGCGATGAAAGGGTTAGAATCCCTACGAGTTGAATGATGACAGGGTTCGAGTCCCTATCAGATACCAATCGATAATGGGGTTCGAGTCCCTATGAGATTGGTTGAGGTGGAGATTTTACGAGCATTGAGTCATGGGAGGAGTATCGAGCACCGAAAGAGTGAGAGTTACTCCGATTTGAACTTGTCAAAATATGTCACCAAATGTAGGTGAGGCTTAGAACTATCACATATATATTATGGTTCCCTCATGAGTAACAGTCCCTGAAAGCAATAGCGGACCTGTTGAGTACTGACTCCATATTGGGTGAGCCGATATGGTTTTGATTCGTTCCCTACCTGGAAAGTTTGGAATGGTTAGGACAACATTAGCGAGATTATTGTACATTCACTGGCTCATAGGTAATTGTTGTCGGATAAGAGAAACTCCCATAAATTTCGTACCTTGAGTACTCTAGATTGAGATGAGATGAGATGAGAGGAGGTGAGCTCCTCTAAGATGAGACGAGATGAGATGAGATGAGATGAGTTTGAGATGATTGATCAGTTTGAGTTGTTGACGGGTCACTTGTCTACTTTTTTTCTTGCGTAGATAGACATTTGACGATTTGATGTTATTTGATGATTATTTTGAGTTAATGTTGTTTCCATATTATTCCACCTGTTTCCATTTCACTCAGCTATTTTACATACTAGTACATTCCAAGTACTGATGTCCCTTTTGGACTGCATCACTTAATGATGCAGAGACAAGTACTAGAGATCGTCAACAGGCGCTCCGTTGAAGATCCGAGACTTGCAGCTAATTGGTGAGCCTCCTCTATTCCGAAGGATCCACTACTTTTATTTCATCATGCTTTAGAGTTAGATTGGACTATTTCTTTAATTATGATTTGGGTAGCCATGGGTCTTTCATTGGCACCACATGATTAGTGATAGAGACTTCATAGACAATGGTTGAACGTTGATGTTGAGATTGTGAGCTAGTTCTCTCTACTAGCCTTTATTGTTATATATATCATTTTGAGACGTTAGATGAGATGTGCCCATTTACTTACTTTTATTTCTGCTGTTCAGTAGAGTTATTTGATTGAATGAATGTGATGAGGCTAAGTGGTTCGCTTGGGGACTAGCAATAGTCTCGGGGTGCCGGCTACGCCTAGGGTACCCTCCCGAGAAGTGACAAACTTGATATCAGAGCATAGAGTTCAAGTGTCTTAGGGAGTCTATGAAGTCGTGTCTAGTAGAGTCTTCTCTATGGGTGTGTTGTTGACCATATTTCATAAGCAAGAGGTTATAGGACATTAGGAATTGTTACACCTTTTTCTTATTCCAATTAGTTTGATAGAGTTAAGCTCCATGAAAGCTCTCTCCTAATTCATGCTTTATGTGTTGCAGAATTCATATCATGCCTCCCAAAAGAGTCATCAAAGGAAAGTTTATCTCATATCTTAGAGCCTGAAAATTGATTTCCAAAGGTTGTATCTATCACCTCGTGTGAGTGAAATCTGATGATGTTAAGTTCCCAACTCTTGAGTCAGTCCCAATTGTTAATGCGTTTCCAAAAGTGTTTCCTGATGATCTTCCTGGAGTCCCTCATGATAGAGAGATTGACTTTGAGATTGATGTTCTTCCCGATACCCAGCCTAATTTGGTTCCACCTTATAGGATGGCCCCCGCTGAGTTGAAAGAGTTGAAAAAGAAATTGAAAGATTTGCTAGAGAAGGGCTTCATTAGGCCAAGTGTTTCTCCCTGGGGTGCTCCTGTTCCATTCATGCAAAAGAAAAATGGGTCCCCCAGAATGTGTATTGACTATAGCCAACTGAACAAGGTCACGATAAAGAATGAATATCCTCTCACAAGGATAGGTAATTTGTTTGACCAACTTTGGGGCGCCTCTTGTTTCTCAAAGATAGACCTTAGATCTGGCTACATCAGTTGAAAGTAAGGGAATGTGACATTCCAAAGGCAGCCTTTAGGACTACATATGGTTATTTTGAGTTCTTGGTCATGTCTTTTGGGTTGATGAACACACCTGCAGCCTTTATGGACTTGATGAATAGATATATTTGTGATTGCGTTCATCGACGACATTTTGATGTATTCGAGAAGTGAGGAGGAGCATGTTAATCATCTCAGAGTTGTCCTCCAAATCCTTGAGGACCATGAGTTGTATGCAAAATTCTCGAAATGTGAGTTCTGTCTTAAGTCAGTGGCTTCCCTAGGTCATGTTGTTTCTAGCGATGGTATTCGAGTGGATGCCCAAAAGATTGAAGCGGTTAACAACTGGCCCAGACCAACCTCTCTGACTGACATAAGAAGTTTCTTGGGGTTGGTAGGCTACTACCGCAAGTTTGTTGAAGGATTTTCTTCCCTATCCGCATCATTGACTAAATTTACTCAGAAAAATGTCAAGTTTCAGTGGTCCGATGAATGTGAGAAGAGTTTCCAAGAGTTGAAAACAAGGTTAACTATTGCACCAGTATTAACCTTACCCGGTGGGACAGAGGACTTTGTAATTTATTGTGATGCTTCGAGGATTAGATTGGGATGTGTACTAATGCAAAGGGAGAAGGTGATAGCCTATGCTTCCAGGCAACTCGAGGTTCATAAGAGGAACTATCCAACCCATGATCTCGAGTTGGCAGCAGTGGCGTTTGCACTTAAAATCTGGCGCCACTGCTTGTATGGAGTGCATGTGAATGTGTTCACTGACCACAAGAGCTTGTAGTATGTTTTCAGTCAGAATGAGCTCAACCTGCGACAAAGGAGATGGTTGGAGTTGCTCAAGGATTATGACATGTGTATTCTCTACCACCCAGGTAAAGCTAACATTGTTGCTAACGCTCTTAGCAGATTGTCAATGGGTAGCATAGCCCGTGTGGAGGAAGGAAAGAAGGAGTTAGCCAAGGAAGTGCATCGATTGGCTCAATATGGAGTTCAACTTGAGGAGAATAATAACGGAGGAGTTAATGTTCAGAATGGGTCTGCTTCATCCTTAGTGGTAGAGGTGAAAGAAAAGCAAGACCAAGATCCTGTCATACTCCAATTGAAGGAGGTTATCCACAAACAGAAAGTGATGGTTTTCTCCAAAGGGAAAGATAGAGTGTTGTGATATCAGAATAGATTGTGTGTTCCCAATGTTGATGGTATTCAAGACAGAATCATGGCTGAGTCCCATAACACTAGATATTCCATTCATCCCGGCTCTACCATGATATACCACGACCTGAGAGAAGTTTATTGGTGGAGTGGAATGAAAAGGGATATAGCTGAGTTTGTTTTGAAGTGCCCAAATGGCTAGCAAGTGAAAGTTGAGCATCAAAGGCCATGCGAATTATCTCAGAACATTGAGATTCCGAAATGGAAGTGGGAGATGATCAATATGGACTTCATTACTGGTCTACCAAGGTCTCGATAGCAACATGGTTTGATATGGGTGATTGTAGATATGATGACTAATTCGGCTTACTTCTTAGTAGTTAAGACAACCAACACTATGGAGGAGTACACCAAGTTATACATCCAGGAGATTGTGAGGTTGCATGGAGTTCCCTTCTCCATCATCTCAGACAGAGGAACTCAATTTACCTCCCACTTTTGGAGATCATTCCAGAAAGGATTGGGTACTAAAGTGAACCTGAGCACAATCTTTCATCCACAGACAGATGGTCAGGCAGAGCGTACAATTCAAACATTAGAGGATATGTTGAGAGCTTGTATTCTTGATTTCAAGGGGAATTGGGATGATCACCTACCATTGATTGAATTTGCATATAACAATAGTTATCATGCAAGCATTCAAATGGCTCCCTATGAAGCCTTGTATGGGAGGAGATGCAGATCACCGATTGGGTGGTTTGAGGTAGGAGAAGCAGAGTTGATTGGAGCTGATCTTATCCACCAATCGATAGAGAAGATCAAGGTCTATAGAGAGAGATTGATGACCGCCCGGAGTCACTAGAAATCTTATACCGATGTCAGAAAAAGAGACTTAAAGTTTGAGGTAGATGATTGGGTTATTTGAAAGTGTCACCTATAAAGGGTATCATACGATTTGTGAAGAAGGGAAAGTTAAGTCCATGCTATGTTGGACCGTATCAGATTGTAAAGAAGATTGGGAAGGTTGCTTATGAGTTAGAGTTGCCTTCTGAGTTAGAGGGAGTCCATCCGGTATTCCATGTGTCGATGTTGAAGAAATGCTTAAGAGATCCTTCCTTGGTGATCCCTATAATAACATTGGAGTGAAAGATATCCTATCTTACGAAGAGGTTCAGGTTCAAATTCTTGATCGTCAGATTCGTAAGTTGAGGAACAAAGAGATAGCCTTAGCCAAAGTCCTGTGGAGAAATCAATTCATTGAGAAAGCCACATGGGAAGCTGAGGAAGAGATAAAGGCCAAATATTTACACCTATTCGTGCCAGATAATGAGAATGTTGAAGGTAAATTCCTTACCCTTCACTAAATTGATTGATCTATTCTTGATGTGACTTTCTATTCTTAAGTCTGCATAGTATTGATTGAGGTCGAGGAAGAGTCGAGAGTTTGATTGATTGAGTTGAGTATTAAGATGAGTCTTGAGTCTATTTGTGCCTTTATATCTAGCTTCACTTATCATTCGAGGATGAATGATCCCAAGGGGGAGATGATGTAACGTTCGATAAAATTATTAAAATACCCCTAGAGTGAGGGTATGTGCGTAACGCATCTTTCAATGCCCGTATGGCAGATCCAAGGCCAGATTTGTGATCATCACAAAAAGTTGAGTGGGAAAATGGTCTCGGTCAATTTTTAGAGCGACCCTATCAAAAGATAATTTTTCGATCCGAAATGCAAAACAGTGTTGGTGCGTGACAGGAGCGCGTCACGTCTCTATCGCAGACCTACACTTATATTTTTTGAAACTTTTTGACGGGATTGAGCAAACTCGTTCAGAAACATTCCTGAAAATATGCAGTACACGACTAGTCCGTGTCGCAGACTGGCCTTTTTCAAACTGAAAATTTCTAAATTTTAAGGGGGTATTCCGGTCTATCCCCAACCCCTTCTAAACTCTATACACAATCTAATTAGGTTGTTTTGACGTAAAAAGGGTCTAAAACCCCCCATTCTAAGTCCTATTCCAATAAACTAACAAGGCTAGGGCTTGAGGAAAGAGGAGAAGAGCTTGAGGTTGAGCAATTCGAGAGGAGATCTCGGATGTGATTGATTAATAACTTCATCCTAGGTATGTAAGGCTAAACTAAAAGCATGGGATTGTTCTCTCATGTGCCCCATAGATAATAATAGATAAGTTGACAGTTCAAGAGTTTACATACATAAATCCTTGATGGTTTTTCTTAAAATTCTATTTGAAATTTCATGTTTTTCTATGTTGATGGTCATCATACTATTTGTTTTCTTGAATTGAACAATTTTCATGAGAATTTGCATAACCCTACATGACTAATTTGAAAAGAATGCATAGTGAACTTGAGAATTGAGTCTAGAGCCTTGAGTTGAGATTGTTGATTGTGATGAGAGAATGATGATAAGTTGATAGAATTTGATTGACTTACGAATCTCTATAAATGAACTCTACCGATGTGTCTGTTCGATTGATTCCTAATGATTGTTCTAATCTTGAGCCATTGATGAGATTGATTGATGAGAGAGTTAGAGCCCCTATGGGCTTGAGTGATGAAAGGGTTAGAGTTCCTATGAGTTGAATGATGATAGGGTTCGAGTCCCTATCAGATACCAATCGATGACGAGGTTCGAGTCCCTATGAGATTGGTTGACAGAGGTTTTATGAGCATTGAGTCATGGGAGGAGTATCGAGCAGCGAAAGAGTGAGAGTTTTTCCAACTTGAACTCGTCAAACTACATCACCAAATGTAGGTAAGGCTTAGAACCATCACATATATATTATGGTTCCCTTGTGAGTAATGGTCCCTGAAAGCAATAGCAGACTTGTTGAGTACTGCGTCCATATACCTTGAAAGTTTGGAATGGTTGTGGCAACATAAGCGAGATTGTTGTACATTCACTGGCTCATAAGTGATTGTTGTTGGATAAGAGAAACTCCCATAAATTTCCCATCTTGAGTACTATGAGTTGAAATGAGATGAGATGAGAGGAGGTGAGCTCCTTTGAGATAAGATGAGAGGAGAGGAGGTGAGCTCCTTTAAGATTAGTCTGAGATGATTGATGAGTTTGAATTGTTGACGGGTCACTAGTGTACTCTTTATTCTTGCATAGAAAGACATTTGACCATTTGATGTTATTTGATGATTATTTTGTGTTGATGTTTTTTCCATATTATTCTACCTGTTTCTGTTTCACTCAGCTATTTTGCATACCAGTACATTTCAAGTATTGATGTCCCTTTTAGACTGCATCGCTTTATGATGCAGAGGCACGTACTAGAGATCGTCAACAAGCGCTCCGTTAAAGATACGAGACTCGCAGCTAATTGGTGAGCCTCCCCTATTCCGGAGGATCCACTATTTTTATTTCATCATGCTTTAGAGTTAGATTGGACTATTTCTTTTATTTTGATTTGGGTAGCCATGGGTCTATCATTGGCACCACATGATTAGTGATAGAGGCTTCATGGACGATGGTTGAACGTTGATGTTGAGATCGTGAGCTAGTTCTCTCTACTAGCCTTTATTATTATCTATATCATTTTGAGACGTTAGATGAGATGTGCCCATTTACTTACTTTTATTTTCACTGTGCAGTAGAGTTATTTGATTTAATGAATGTAATGAGGCTAAGTGGTTCGCTTGGGGACTAGCAATAGTCTCTAGGTACCAGTGATGCCAAGGGTACCCTCCCGGGGCATGACAACTAGGCCTTATCTTATTTTCTTACTAATTGTCTTTAAAAATGTGTATTACGTGTGGATTCATTAATTCTTTTTATGTCATTTCAATTTTATAATAAAAAAATTATAAATTTAAGTGTCTAACTATTATAACGCTATTCATATTTTATGAACATCATTTGTCAGTAAAACATTTCACTATATTTGTTACTTGCACTATTTAAAATCAAATTAGTTTTTACAATATAGATTTTAAGTGTTTAAACTATGAAAATCATCTTTTTGGAAATCTTATAACTCAAAAGGTTTAATTATTTTTTTAAAAGGGCATGATATGATTATTTTTTATATACTTTCTTCATTCTAGTGAAAATTAATTTTGATTACATTAAAATCATTGTATCCTGCTAATGTATGTGTCATATTTATTGAATTCATATACAAAATAAATTTATTATAAATAAAGTACAACAAGTAAATTAAAACAATTGTATCTTACAAAATTATGTATCATAAAATAAATTCAAGAATTCAATGATTCGTCGTAAACAATAAATTCATTATACATAATGATCATTGTTTCTTAATAATAAAATATTATTCATTGTATCTTTATATAAATCATTCAATGTATATGATGAGAGAATAAACTATATAAGCAACATAGGAAATTTTCTAAAATCAAATCCAAAAATGATTTTTTATTTAAAGATTGTCACAAAGTCAACAACGGAAAATCAAATTCATAAAGCATTACGTGAGTACAAAAGAGATCATTTCATATGCACTGAAAAAGATTTGTAGTTGAAGTAATATCAAAACTTTTGGATGTAGTAAGAAAGGTTAGGAACGGGTTTCAATTAGATTTAAATTTGAAAAATTATACAAAATATCCATTGAATTAAACTTCTTACACAAAAAATGGCTACTTTTTTCTTTACTAAAAATAGTCATTCGACCGTTATATGCACCAAATGCAACCTTTCGGCTATTTGGTTCACGTCAGTTTTTCTCTTTTTCGCGAGATTTTGGGGTGTTGTGGCTGGGGGTGAGGGTCATCCGACTTAAAAGACTAAGCAAAAGCATCTCAACTATTATACAAATACAGGTGTCGATTCCTGCTACAGATAATGTCGGTTCTTATTTGGTCATTTAGCCTTTTTCTTTTAAATTTTCTTTAAAAAAAATTGTTCTTCTATGTTGAAGTAATTTTTTTTATGTCACGCCCCGGGAGGGTACCCTAGATGTGGCCGGCACTCAGAGACTATGGCTAGCCCCTGAGCGAACCACTTGTTCTCAGGACAGTAAAATAACATCTGCATAGCAGAAGTAAAACAGTGAAATACTTCAATAAAAAGGCCAAAGGCCAACATCTGTCTCAACATCAAACTAAGTAAGTAGATGTACTACTCAGTTCATAAGGAAAACGTCATCATCAATCTCGACATAATGTCTACGAAGCCTCTAACCTGACTCAACTATCTAAAAATGGTGCCATGACAGGCCATGGCTACAGACTCAATGAAGAAAAGCACATTAAATAAAAGGGGTCTCCTCCGGATAATAAAGAGGCTCACCAATGTTGGAACTCGAAATCTCCGACCTTAACGGTGTGTCTGCTGAAGTCCTCTAACTCCTGTATCTGCATCATGAAATGATGCAGCGCCAAATGGCGTCAGTACGTGGAATGTACTGGAATGTAAAATAGCTGAATAACAATATAAGTACAACAGGATAGGAAAACATCAACTCAAACATCATACTCCATCAGAACGTCAAGCGTCTATCTAAGGCAAGAGATTAGAGTAGACAATTGACCCATCAACCTCTCATTTCAACATCATCATCACATCAAACTCATCTCAAGGAAACTCAACTCAACTCACTCAAGGAACCTCAACGTCAACTCAACTCAGGGAACATCAACATCGTCTCAACTCAGGAGACATCGACTCAACACATCACATCAACATCAACCTCAAAGTCCTATCAAAAGGAACCTAAATGGGAGTTTCTCTAACCGACAACCATCCCCTATGAGCCGGTGATGATACAACGAAGCGATGTCGTTACCACATCCATCCAATACCCTGCTCGGGGTAAAGGACATCAACCTCAGTGGATCCACAAGAAAAATCCCCAGTCCTCATTTAGGACAAGAAATGAGCCATCCGCATTGCGGTCCAATCCCCTCTTCCTACGCGGGCCATGTAGTTAATGGGTTCAAGTGGGACTCACTCGTACCCATTTCGGTGCTCAATACTCCTCCCAGAACTCGACATGCTCATAAAACTTCAACCTCATAAGTCCCAAGGGACATAATACCTCATCATCAGTCCCATAGGGACATAACAAAATACCTCAACATCAACATCATTCCCGTGGACATAGTACCTCAACATCAACATCACCCCACCTCATCAACATCAACATCAACATCAACATCAACATCAATATCAACATCATGGACTCAAGATACTCTTTTAGAAATTAAACTTCCAATTTTAAGACATCATAAAACATCATCCTCATCAACATCATCATCAAGAATCTCATCAAATGTGAAACACAATCACAACATCATAACATCATTCTCATTTAGGCTCTAGACTCATCTCTTAGTTCATTCTTACACCCTTTTTAATAAGATAGTCATAGGGTTTTAAAAGGAAACACATGTGAAATGAATTATGAATGTAAATTCAGTTTTATGATGATCATCAGTCTAGGAAAAGTATATGCATAAAGAAAAAAATACAAAATACATGCTCAAAACTCTTCACATCAACCTCATTATGTTCAATACGCAATTTAATTTACTCAAGAGGGCACATGGGAGGACATTCCCATGCTTTAAGTTGGCCTTACATACCTGGAAAGATTTGCTAACACGAATTTGCACAATCCTTCTCTTGATCTCCTCAACCTCAACTCCCCTCAAGCCCTGATTTAGTGACTTCTAGGAAGAACGCTTTATAAATGGGTTTTTGAAACCCTTTTCTTAGAAATCGACCTTTATTGGTCATAGGGATACGTTTAGGATAGATAGGAATGGACTAAAATGCGCTCCGTAATTTAAAAGAAATTTTTCCCCACCTAAAATAACACAGTCCGCGACGCGGACAGTGTATTTTCGGAAAATTCAACTGCGTCGAAAAATCACAGAAGAACATAAGTGTGGCTCCGCGACAGGTCCGCGATGCGGTTCTATCGCGCACGCACACTATTTTTCATTTTGGAACGAAAATTATCCTTCGACTCGATCGCTCTAAAAATCGACCAATACCCTTCTTCCACTCCATTTTCAGTGTTGATCACGAATCCGCTCTCGAATTTTCAATCCAAACATCGGAAGACGCGTTTCACGCACACCTCTTCCCTAGGGGTATTTTGGTAATTTACTGGGTGTTACATTATCTCCCCGTTGGGATCATTCGTTCAAGATCATCGAATGATGAGTAGGACCGGTACTTTGGCACGAATATACTCAGGACTCACCTCGATACTCACTCATCAACTCACCTCCTCAAATCCTCCTCGACCTCAATAACATCTACTCAGGCATCAGGAATTTATACATATATACTCATGGTAGGAACATCAATTTACATAAAAGTAAGAATGTTACCTTCAACACTTTCTTCAATCTCGAGCGCGAATAGGTGCGGGTATTTTGCTTTCATCTTTTCCTCAGTTTCCAATGTGGCTTCCTCGACAAATTGATTCCTCCACAGAACTTTGACAGAGGCTATCTCTTTGTTCCTCAGTCTGCGAACCTTTCGATCAAGGATTTGGACTGGGATTTCCTCATAGGACAAACTATCTCTGACTCCCGTGCTATCCACAGGAATTACCAAGGCAGGATCCCCCAAACATTTCTTCAACATCGAAATATGGAACACCGGATGGATTCCATCTAACAAGGAAGGCAATTCTAGCTCATAAGCTACATTTCTAATTCTTCGCACAATCTGATACAGACCAATGTAGCGAGGACTTAATTTCCTTTTCTTCCCAAACCTCATGACACCCTTCATGGATGATACCTTCAGGTAAACCCAATCGCTCACCTCAAACTCTAGGTCTCTTCTCCTCACATCTGTGTAAGATTTCTAACGACTTTGGGTGGTCTTCAATCTTTCTCGAATGATCTTCACCTTCTCCATGGACTGATGGACAAGGTCAGGACCAATCAACTCAGCCTCTCCAACTTCAAACCACCCAATGAGTGATCTACATCTCCTCCCATACAAGGCCTCAAAGGGGGCCATTTGAATGCTTGCATAATAACTATTGTTATATGCGGATTTAATCAAGGGTAAGTGATCATCCCAATTTCCCTTGAAGTCAAGGGCGCATGCTCTCAACATGTCCTTTACCATCTGAATAGTGCGCTCGGCCTGACCATCCGTCTGTAGATGAAAAGCTGTGCTCAAGTTCACTTTGGTATCCAATCCTTTCTGGAAAGACTTCCAGAAATGAGAAGTAAATTGGACTCCTCTGTCTGAGATGATGGACAAGGGAACTCCATGCAACCTCACAATCTCTTGGAAATACATCTTGGCATAATCCTCCGCAGTGTTGGTCAATTTGACTGCCAGGAAATGTGTTGACTTCGTCATTCTGTCCACAATCACCCATATGAAATCATGCTGCCTTCGGGATCTCGGTAGGCCAGTGATGAAATTCATGTTAATCATCTCCCACTTCCATTATGGAATCTCAAAGTTTTGGGCCAAGCCAAATGGCCTTTGATGATCGACTTTTACTTGCTGGCAATTTAGGCATCTTGAAACAAACTCCGCGATATCCCGCTTCATTCCATTCCACCGATAGACCTCTCTCAGGTTGTGATACATCTTGGTGGAGCCCGGATGAATGGAGTATCTAGTGTTATGGGCCTCAGCCAGAATCCTCTCTCGTATACCATCAACATCGGGGACACATAGTCTACTCTGGTACCTCAATACCCCATCTCCCCCTTTGGAGAAAACCATTACTTTTTGCTTCTGAACATCCTCCTTCAATTGGAGTATAATAGGATCTTAATCCTGCTTCTCTTTTACCTCAGTCACTAGGGACGATGCAGACCCATTCTGAACATTAATTCCTCCCTCGTTGTTCTCCTCAAGTTGGACTCCCAGTCGAGCCAACCTATGCACTTCTTTTACTAACTCTTTCTTCTCTTCTTCAACATGGGTTGTACTACCCATAGACAACCTGCTAAGAGCATCAGCAACAACATTAGCTTTACCTGGGTGGTACATGATGCTCATGTTGTAATCTTTAAGCAACTCTAACCATCTCCTCGTCGCAGGTTGAGCTCTCTCTGACTGAAGACATACTGCAAGCTCTTGTGATCCGTGAATACGTCCACATGCACTCCACACAAATAGTGGCCCCAGAATTTTTAAGTGCAAACACAACTGCCGCCAACTCAAGATCATGGGTCGAATAGTTCTTCTCATGAACTTTAAGCTGCCTGGAAGCATAAGCCACCACTTTACCTCTCTGCATTAATACACATCCCAACCCAACTCTTGATGCATCACAGTATATTACAAATCCTTCCGTCCCGTCATGCAAGGTCAAGACAGGTGCGGTGGTTAACCTAGTCTTTAACTCTTGGAAACCTTCTCACATTCCTCAAACCACTGAAACTTGACCTTTTTCTGGGTCAGTTTGGTCAATGGCGCAGATAGGGAAGAAAATCCCTCAACAAATTTGCGATAGTAGCTTGCCAACCCCAAGAAACTCCTTATGTCAGATGGAGTGGTCGGTCTTGGCCAGCTTGCAACCGCTTCAATCTTCTGACTATCTACTCGAATTCCATCACCCGAAACCACATGGCCTAGGAAAGCCACTAACTTAAGCCAAAACTCACATTTGGAGAACTTCGCATATAATTCATGGTCCTTAAGAGTTTGAAGGACAACACGAAGATGTTTAGCATGCTCTTCCTTATTCCTCGAATATACTAAGATATCATCAATGAACACGATCACAAACATGTCAAGGTAGGGCCTAAACACCCTATTCATCAGGTCCATGAAAGTTGCCGGTGCATTCGTTAACCCAAAGGACATGACCAAGAACTCAAAGTGGCCATATCTTGTCCTGAAGGTTCTCTTTGGAATATCACATTCTTTCACCTTTAACTGGTAGTAACCCGATCTGAGGTCTATCTTTGAAAAGCACGAGGCACCCTGAAGTTGGTCAAACAAGTTATCTATCCTGGGAAGAGGATATTTGTTCTTGACCGTGACCTTGTTCAGTTGCCTATGGTCTATGCACATTCTGAGAGACCCATCCTTCTTTCGTACAAACAGAATGGGAGCACCCCAAGGAGAAACACTGGGTCTAATGAAACCCTTGACTAACAGATCCTTCAACTTTTCCTTCAGCTCTTTCAACTCAGCGGGGACCATCCTATATGGTGGAATTGAAATAGGCTGCGTGTCAGGAAGTACATCAATACCAAAGTCGATCTCCCTATCAGGAGGGACTCCAGGTAAGTCCTCAGGGAACTCATTTACAATCGGGACCGACTCAAGAGTAGGGGACTCAACATCATCACACTTAACTCGTCCAAGGTGATAAATACACCCCTTAGAGATTAACCTCCTCGCCCTCAGGTAGGAAATAAATCTACCCTTGGGTGCAACATAACCTCCCATCCACTCTAGGACCGGTTTATCCGGGAATTGGAATTTAACAACTCGGGTCCTACAATCTATGGAAGCATGGCAAGCATGGAGCCAATCCATACCAAGAATCACATCAAAGTCGACCATCTCCAACACTACCAAATTGGCCAAAGTATCCCTATGAAAGATGGACACTACACAGTCTCTATAGACCCTCTTAGCCAGGATAGATTTACCAGTAGGAGTAGAAACAGTGTAAGGTTCAAGCAAACACTCAGGAAAAACCTCAAACTTATTGGCAACATAGGGTGTCACAAAGACAAGGTGGCACCCGGGTCAAGCAATGCATAAAAATTATAAGAAAAGATTCGGAGCATACCCTTAACAACATCTGGAGTAACCTCTTGATCCTGTCGATTACCCATCGCATATAGACGGTTCGTCCCGCGTACTGCATTTGCAGTAGCAGCCTTCTGATGACTGTCGGCAGGGGGCGCTGTAGAAGACTGTGCTCTATTACCTCTATCACTCCACCTCTGATTCCTCGTAGGGAACTCACCCTGGAAATGGCCAGGCTATCCATATGAAAAGCAAGTATTGGTTCCCTCACGACACACACCAAGATGCAGCCTGCCACATCTGCCACAAGGTGGCCTTCCCTTCGGACCTGAGCAACACTAGCTTGTAACTGAGATCCCTATGCTCTGAAGTTCTGGTGACCATAAGATTTCTGATCATACCTATTTTACTGAATAGGTGCACTTGCCATCGGAGGTGCATGGCTAGAAGACTTTTTCTGAAAAAAGGTCCTGTCACCTTTATTCTGCTTCTGCTAATTAGGCTCATGCCCTGCCGATTTGGCTTTCTTACTCTGCTGCTCTTCCTTGTCCCTCTTCTTATCTTCCTCAGTCTGCTGGGCATAGACCATAAGTCTAGCAATATCCATGTCTGGAATCAACAATACTGCCTTACACTCCCTCTTCACATGCCTACCCAACCCAGACACAAACTTCCTCATTCTTGCCCTCATATCAAGGACCATCTCTGGAGCATACCTGGACAGCTGGATGAACTTCAAGCTGTACTCTTTGACCGTCAATCCCTCTTGTTTCAGATTCACTAACTCCTCGACCTTGGCCTCCCTCAACTCTTAGGGAAAGAAGTGATCAAGAAAAGCACTCTCAAACTCCTCCCACTCAGCAGGCTCAACATCCTCACCTCTACCATCTTCCCACTGGTTGTACCAGACATTAGCAACATCCTTAAACTGATACGAGACCAGCTTGACTCCCTCAACCTCGTTTGCATCTATAGCCCTCAAGATCTTGCGGACCTTATCAATGAAGTTTCACGGATCCTCCTCAACCTTGGACCCCGTATAGACTGGCGGGTTCATCCTTAGGAAATCTCTGAACCTGGATGAAACTGCAGACTCTTGGGAGGTGGAGCCAGGGGCCTGGGGACCACGACTGCAACTTTGAGAGGCCACTAACTGAGTGAGCATAGTAATAGCTCCCCTGAAGTCTGCTTCCGAAGTGGAGGCTGACTAAGCAGAAGGTGCTGGTGGAGCCTCAGTAGCTCTGGCAGGTCGTCCCCGTCTCCTTGTCCCATGTTGGTTAGGAACCTTTGGTAAGGGATTCTCAGTGTTATGAACTGAGGCATGCCTTTGGGCAGCAGTGCGTTTTGGGGCATTATCTGCAAACGCGTAACACACGAATTAGAAAGGGGTTTCATAGAGTCAAGCTCTATCGCATGAACTCAGAACATCAAAGAAGGGTAACCATTTCCTAATGCCCTGTAGCATCCCGTTTATGAAGTGTGGTGCACAACACACGCATAAACAAGACTCTACTAGACACGGCTTCATAGACTCCCTAGGACTCTTGAACTATGTGCTCTGATACCAAGTTTGTCACGCCCCGGGAGGGTATTCTAGATGTGGTCGGCACTCAGAGACTATGGCTAGCCCCTGAGCGAACCACTTGTTCTCAGGGCAGTCAAATAACATCAGCATAGCAGAAGTAAAACAGTGAACTACTTCAATAAAAAGGCCAAAGGCCAACATCTGTCTCAACATCAAACTAAGTAAGTCAAAGTACTACTCAGTTCATAAGGAAAACATCATCATCAACCTCGACATCATGTTTACGAAGCCTCTAACCTGACTCAACTGTCTAAGAATGGTGCCATGACAGGCCATGGCTACCAGACTCAATGAAGAAAAGAACATTAAATAAAAGGGGTCTCCTCCGGATAGCAAGGAGGCTCACCAATGTTGGAACTCGAAATCTCCGACCTCAATGGTGCGTCTGCTGAAGTCCTCTAACTCCTGTATCTGCATCATGAAACGATGCAGCGCCAAATAGCGTCAGTACGTGGAATGTACTGGAATGTAAAATAGCTGAATAACAATATAAGTACAAAAGGATAAGAAAACATCAACTCAAACATCATACTCCATCAAAACGTCAAGGCAACTCGACTCAACTCACTCAAGGAACCTCAACGTCAACTCAACTCTGGGAACATCAATATCATCTCAACTCAGTAGACATCGACTCAGGACATCACATCAACATCAACCTCAGAGTCCTATCAAAAGGAACCTAACTGGGAGTTTCTCTAACCGACAACCATCACCTATGAGCCGGTGATGATACAACGAAGCGATGTCATTGCCACATCCATCCAATACCCCGCTCGGGGTAAAGGACATCAACATCAGTGGATCCACAAGAAAAAACCTCAGTCCTCATTTGGGACAAGAAAGGAGCCATCCACATTGCGGTCCAATCCCCTCTCCCTACGTGAGCCACGTAGTTAATGGGTTCAAGTGGGACTCACTCTTACCCATTTCAGTGCTCAATACTCCTCCCAGAACTCGACATGCTCATAAAACCTCAACCTCATCAGTCCCATAGGGACATAATACCTCATCATCAGTCCCATAGGGACATAACATAATACCTCAACATCAACACCTGTCCCGTAAGGACATAGTACCTCAACATCAACATTACCTCACCTCATCAACATCAACATCAACATCAACATCATGGACTCAAGATACTCTTTTAGAAATTAAACTTCCAATTTTAAGACATCATAAAACATCATCCTCATCAACATCATCATCAAGACTCTCATCAAATGTGAAACACAGTCACAACATTGACATCATAACGTCATTCTCATTTAGGCTCTAGACTCATCTCTTAGTTCATTCTTACACCTTTTTTAATAAGATAGTCATAGGGTTTTAAAAGGAAACACATGTGAAATGAATTATGAATGTAAATTCAGTTTTATGATGATCATCAGTTTAGGAAAAGTATATGCATAAAGAAAAAATACAAAATACATGTTCAAAACTCTTCACATCAACCTCATTATGTTCAATACGCAATTTAATTTACTCAAGAGGGCACATGGGAGGATATTCCCATGCTTTAAGTTGGCCTTACATACCTGGAAAGATTTGCTAACACGAATTTGCACAATCCTTCTCTTGATCTCCTCAACCTCAACTCCCCTCAAGCCCTGACTTAGTGACTTCTAGGAAGAACGCTTTAGAAATGGGTTTTTGAAACCCTTTTCTTAGAAATCGACCTTTATTGGTCATAGGGATACGTTTAGGATAGATAGGAATGGACTAAAATGCCCTCCGTAATTTAATAAAAAAATTTCCCGACCTGAAATAACACAGTCCGCGACGTGGACCTGTCGCGGACAGTGTATTTTTGGAAAATTCAACTCCGTCGAAAAATCACAGAAAAATATAAGTGTGGCTCCGCGACGCATTTCTATCGCGCAGGCACACTGTTTTTCGTTCTGTTTTTCGTTTTGGAACGAAAAATTATCTTTCGACTCGATCGCTCTAAAAATCGATCGAGACCCTTCTCCCACTCCATTTTCAGTGCTGATCACAAATCCGCTCTCGGATTTTCAATTCGAGCATCGAAAGACGTGTTTTACGCACACCTCTTCCCTAGGGGTATTTTGATAATTTACCGGGTGTTACATTTTAAAAAAAGATTAGTGTTTAAATATTTTTGTTACTTTTTTTAAAAAAAAAATTCTTGTTTAATTGTTTCCCTTCTGTTGTGAAAAAATAAATATTTATATCATTTTATTACTTCTTATTTATTTAGGTGAAATGCATGACAATCAAATAAATATCGATCATTCTATCACATTCGTGTCTCTGTAGTGTTAATTAATAAAAACCCCACTCGAGTTCATTAACAAAAACTTCAAACCATGATGAAGTTTCTCAAAAGCACCTCAAATGAATGGAGACTTGAATGGATCACCACTGTTGAGTGGGTATTGACAAATTTAATCTTAAATTAATATCACCAAATCAGATTTAATTGTCATGTGGACCCATTAACACTTTTTATATCATTTCAATTTTATTAACAAAAAATTATAAATTTAAATGCATAACTATTATAACACTATTCATATTTTATGAATCCCATTTTTCATTACAAAATTTAACTAAATGTTGCACTATTTAAAATCAAATTAGTTTTTCAATATAGATTTTCCGTGTTTAAACTATAAAAATCATCTTTTTGAAAATCTTATCACTCAAAAAGTATAATTTTTTTAAAAAAAAGGGCATTATATGATTTTATTTTTATATACTTTCTTCATTCTAGTGAAAGTTAATTTTGATTACATTGAAATCATTGTATCCTGCTAATGTATGTGTTGTATTTATTGAATTCAGATACAAAATAAATTTATTATAAATAAAGTACAATAAGTAAATTGAAACAATTGTATCTTACAAAATTATGTATCATAAAATAAATTCAAGAATTCAATGATTCGTCGTAAAAATAAATTCATTATACATAATGGTCATTGTTTCTTAATAATAAAATATTATTCATTGTATCTTTATTTAAAACATTCAATATATATGATGAGAGAATAAACTATATAAGCAACATGGGAAATTTTTTAAAATCAAATCCATAAATGACTTTTTATTTTAAAATTGTCACAAAGTCAACAATGCAAAATCAAATTCATAAAGCATTGCGTGAGTACAAAAGAAATCATTTCATATGCACCTAAAAAGATTTTAAGTTGAAGTAATATCAAAACTTTTGAATGTAGTAAGAAAAGTTAGGAACGGGTTTCAATTAGATTTAAATTTTAAAAAATTATACAAAATGTCCATTGAATTAAACTTCTTACACAAAAATGGTTATTTTTTTCTTTACTAAAAATAGTCATTTGACCGTTATATGCACCAAACACAGCCTTTCGACTATTTGGTTCACGTCAGTTTTTTCTTTTTTCGTGGAATTTTTGGGGGTTGTGGTTAGGGGTGCGGGTCATCCGACTTAAAAGACAAAGCAAAAGCATCTCAACCATTATACAAATACAGGTGACGATTCCTGCTACAGATAATGTCAGGTTTTATTTGGTCATTTAGCCTATTTCTTTTCAATTTTCTTTAAAAAAAAAAAAGAGAAATTGTAGTTCTATGTTGAAGTAATTTTGCTTAAAAAACGATTAATGTTTAAAAATTTTTTGTTACTTTTTAAATTTTTTTTTGTAATTGTTACCCTTCTGTTCTGAAAAAAAAATATTTATATCATTTTAATTATTTCAAATTTATTTAGGTGAAATGCATGATAGAAAAATAAATATCGATTATTCTCTCACATTCGTGTCTCTGTAGAGTTAACTAATAAAAACTCCACTCGAGTTCATGAACAAAAAACATCAGACCATCAATGAAGTTTCTCAAAAGCACCTCAAATGAATGGCGACTTGACTGGATTACCACTGTCAATTGGGTATTGACAAATTTATTCTTAAATTAATATTACCAAATCAGATTTACTTGTCATGTGGACTCATTAATTCTTTTTACATCATTTTAATTTTATGAACAAAAAATTATAAATTTAAATGCTTAATTATTATAACACTATTCATATTTTATGAACCCCATTTGTCATTACAAATTTTAACTATATGTTGCACTATTTAAAATCAAATTAGTTTTTTCAATATAGATTTTCAATGTTTAAACTATAGAAATCATCTTTTTGAAAATCTTATCACTCAAAAAGTATAATTCTTTTTTTAAAACAAAAGGGCATGATATGATTTTTTTTATATATATACTTTCTTCATTCTAGTGAAAGTTAATTGTGATTACATTAAAATCATTGTATCCTGCTAATGTATGTGTCGTATTTATTGAATTCACATACAAAATAAATTTATTATAAATAAAGTACAATAAGTAAATTAAAACAATTGTATCCTACAAAAATAAATTCAAGAATTCAATGATTCGTCGTAAAAATAAATTCATTATACATAATGATCATTGTTTCTTAATAATAAAATATTATTCATTGTATCTTTATTTAAAACATTCAATATATATGATGAGAGAATAAACTATATAAGCAACATGGGAAATTTTCTAAAATCAAATTCAAAAATGACTTTTTATTTAAAAATTGTCATAAAGTCAACAATGGAAAATTAAATTCATAAAGCATTACATGAGTACAAAAGAGATCATTTCATATGCACTTAAAAAGATTTGTAGTTGAAGTAATATCAAAACTTTTGGTTGTAGTAAGAAAAGTTAGGAACGGGTTTCAATTAGATTTAAACTTGAAAAAATTATGCTAAATTTTCACTGAATTAAACTTCTTACACAAAGATGGCTACTTTTTTCTTTACTAAAAATAGTCATTCGACCGTTATATGCACCAAATACAGCCTTTCGACTATTTGGTTCACGTCAGTTTTTTCTTTTTCATGGGATTTTTGGGGGTTGTGACTGGGGGTGAGGGTCATCCGACTTAAAAGACAAAGTAAAAGCATCTCAACTATTATACAGATATAGTGTTCGATTCAAGCTACAGATAATGCCGGTTCCTATTTGGTCATTTAGCCTTTTTCTTTTCAATTTTCTTTTAGAAAGAATTGTCGTTCTATGTTGAAGTAATTTTTATTAAAAAAAGATTAGTGTTTAAATTTTATTTTTTTTAACTTTTTTGATTGTTTCCCTTATGTGGTGAAAAAGTAAATATTTATATCATTTTATTATTGCTTATTTATTTAGGTGAAATGCATGATAGTCAATTAAATATAGATCATTCTCTCACATTCGTGTCTCTGTAGAGTTAACTAATAAAAACCCCACTCGAGTTCATTAACAAAAACTTCAGGCCATCAATGAAGTTTCTCAAAAGCACCTCAAATGAATGGAGAATCGAATGGATCACCACTGTCAATTGGGTATTGACAAATTTAATCTTAAATTAATATCACCAAATCAGATTTAATTGTCATGTGGACCCATTAATTCTTTTTATATCATTTCAATTATTTTAACAAAAAATTATAAATTTAAATGCTTAACTATTATAACACTATTCATATTTTATGAACCCCATTTGTCATTACAAATTTTAACTATATGTTACACTATTTAAAATCAAATTAGTTTTTTCAATATAGATTTCCAGTGTTTAAACTATAAAAATCATCTTTTTGAAAATCTTATCACTCAGAAAGTTTAATTTTTTTTTTTTAAACAGAAGGGCATGATACGATTTTTTTATATACTTTCTTTATTCTAGTGAAACTTAATTTTGATTACATTAAAATCATTGTATCATGCTAATGTATGTGTCATATTTATTAAATTCAAATACCAAATAAATTTATTATAAATAAAGTACAATAAGTAAATTAAAACAATTGTATCTTACAAAATTATGTATCATAAAATAAATTCAAGAATTCAATGATTCGTCGTAAAAACAAATTCATTATACATAATGATCATTGTTTCTTAATAATAAAATACTATTCATCGTACCCTTATTTAAAACATTCAATGAATATGATGAGAGAATAAACTATATAAGCAACATGGGAAATTTTCTAAAATCAAATCTAAAAATGACTTTTTATTTGAAAATTGTCACAAAGTCAACAATGGAAAATCAAATTCATAAAGCATTACGTAAATAAAAAAGAGATCATTTCATATGCACTTAAAAAGATTTGTAGTTGAAGTAATATCAAAAATTTTGTATGTAGTAAGAAAAGTTAGGAACGAGTTTCAATTAGATTTAAATTTGAAAAAATTATACAAAATGTCTATTGAATTAAACTTCTTACACAAAGATGACTACTTTTTTCTTTAGTAAAAATAGTCATTCGACCGTTATATGCACCAAATACAGCCATTTGGCTATTTGGTTCACGTCAATTTTTTCTTTTTCGCGGGATTTTGGGGGGTTGTGGCTGGGGGTGAGGGTCATCCGACTTAAAAGACAAAGCAAAAGCATCTCAACTATTATACAAATACAGGTGTCGATTCCTGCTACAAAGAATGTCGGTTCTTATTTGGTCGTTTGTCCTTTTTCTTTTGAATTTTCTTTAAAAAAATAGTTGTCATTCTATGTTGAAGTTATTTTTTTTAAAAAAAGATTAATGTTTAATTTTCTTTGTTACTTTTTTTTTAAAAAAATTCTTTTTTAATTGTTTCGCTTTTGTTGTGAAAAAAATAAATATTTATATCATTTTATTATTTCTTATTTATTTAGGTGAAATGGATGATAGACAAATAAATATCGATCATTCTCTCACATTCGTGTCTCTGTAGAGTTAACTAATAAAAACCCCACTCGAGTTCATTAACAAAAATTCAGACCATCAATGAAGTTTCTCAAAAGCACCTCAAATGAATGGAGACTTGAATGGGTCACCACTGTCAATTGGGTATTGACAAATTTACTCTTAAATTAATAGCACCAAATCAGATTTAATTGTCATGTGGATCCATTAATTCTTTTTATATCATTTCAATTTTATTAACAAAAAATTACAATTTTACCTGCTTAACTATTATGACACTATTCATATTTATAAACCCCATTTGTCATTACAAATTTTAACTATATGTTGTACTATTTAAAATCAAATTAGTTTTTTCTATTTAGATTTTCAGTGTTTAAACTATAAAAAGAATCTTTTTGAAAATCTTATCACTCAAAAAGGTTTAATTTTTTTTTTTAAACAAAAGGCGTGATATGATTTTTTTTATATACTTTCTTTATTCCAGTGAAAGTTAATTTTGATTACAGTAAAATAATTGTATCCTGCTAATGTATGTGTCGTATTTATTGAATTCACATAAAAAAATTATTATAAGTAAAGTACAAAAAGTAAATTAAAACAATTGTATCTTACAAAATTATGTATCATAAAATAAATTCAAGAATTCAAAATTCATTATACATAATGATCATTGTTTCTTAAAAATAAAATATTATTTATTGTATCTTTATTTAAAACATTCAATGTGAATGATGAGAGAATAAACTATATAAGCAACATGGGAAACTTTCTAAAATCAAATCCAAAAATGACTTTTTATTTAAAAATTGTCACAAAGTCAACAACGGAAAATTAAAATTCATAAAGCATTATGTGATCTCCTCAACCTCACCTTCCTTCAAGCCCTAGCTTTAGTGACCTTTAGGAAGAACGCTTTAGAATTTGGGTTTTGAAACCCTTTTTCTTAGAAACCGACCTTAATTAGTCGTAGGGGAACATTTAAGATAATTAGGAATGGACTAAAATGCCCTCCGTAATTTAAAAGAATTTTTTTCCGACCTGAAATAACACAGTCTGCGACGCGGACCTGTCGCAGACAATGTATTTTCGGAAAATTCAACTCCGTCGAAAATTCACAGAAAAACATAAGTGTGGCTCCGCGACGCGGTTCTGTCGCGCAGGCTCATTGTTTTTCGTTTTGGAACGAAAAATTATCTTTCGACTCGACCGCTCTAAAAATTGACCGAGACCCTCTTCCCACTCCATTTTCAGTGCTGATCACGAATCCACTCTCGGATTATCAATTCGAGCATCGGAAGACGCGTTCTACGCACACCTCTTCCCTAGGGGTATTTTAGTAATTTGCTGGGTGTTACATTATCTCCCCCTTGGGATCATTCGTCCTCGAATGATTAGTAGGAATGGTAACTTGGCACGAATAGACTCAAGACTCACTCGATACTCACTCAGTAACATCACCACCTCGACTTCTCATCGACTTCATTAACATATACTCAGACATCAATACTATAAACATCACATCATAGTAGGAACATCAATTTACATGAAAGTAAGAATATTACCTTCCACACCTTCATCAACCTCGAGCACGAACAGGTGCAGGTATTTAGCTTTCATCTTTTCCTCATACTTCCCATGTGGCTTCCTCAACAAATTGATTCCTCCACAGAACTTTGACAGAGGCTATCTCTTTGTTCCTCAATCTACGAACCTGTCGATCAAGGATCTGGACGGGGATTTCCTCATAGGACAAACTGTCTCTAACTCACGTGCTCTCCACAAGAACTACCAAGGCAGGATCTCCCAAACATTTCTTCAACATCAAAATATGGAACACCAGATGGATTCCATCTAGCTCGGACGGTAATTCTAGCTCGTAGGCGACCTTCCCAATCCTTCGCACAATCTGATACGGACCAATGTAGCGAGGACTCAATTTCCCCTTTTTCCCAAACCTCATGACACCCTTCATGGGTGATACCTTCAGGTAAACCCAATCGCTCACCTCAAACTCTAGGTCTCTTCTCCTCACATCTGTGTAAGATTTCTGATGGCTTTAGGCAGTCTTCAATCTTTCCCGAATAATTTTCACCTTCTCTATGGACTGGTGAACAAGGTCAGGACCAATCAACTCCGCCTCTACCACTTCAAACCACCCAATGGGTGATCTACATCTCCTTCCGTACAAGGCCTCATAAGGGGCCATTTTGAATGCTCGCATGATAACTATTGTTATATGCGAATTCAATCAATGGTAAATGATCATCCCAATTTCCTTTGAAATCAAGGACGCATGCTCTCAACATGTCCTCTACCATCTGAATAGTGCGCTCGGCCTGACCATCCGTCTGTGGATGAAAAGTTGTGCTCAAATTTACTTTGGTACCCAATCCTTTCTGGAAAGACTTCCAGAAATGAGTAAATTGGGCTCCTCTGTCCAAGATAATGGACAAGGGAAATCCATACAACCTCACAATCTCTTGGATATACATCTTGGCATAATCCTCCGCAGTGTTGGTCGTTTTGACTGCCAGGAAATGTGTTGACTTCGTCATTCTGTCCATAATCACCTATATGAAATCATGCTGCCTTCGGGATCTCGGTAGGCCAGTGATGAAATTCATGTTAATCATCTCCCACTTCCATTATGGAATCTCAAAGTTTTGGGCCAAGCCAACTGGCCTTTGATGATCGACTTTTACTTGCTGGCAATTTAGGCATCTTGAAACAAACTCCGCGATATCCCGCTTCATTCCATTCCACCGATAGACCTCTCTCAGGTTGTGATACATCTTGGTGGAGCCCGGATGAATGGAGTATCTAGTGTTATGGGCCTCAGCCAGAATCCTCTCTCGTATACCATCAACATCGGGGACACATAGTCTACTCTGGTACCTCAATACCCCATCTCCCCCTTTGGAGAAAACCATTACTTTTTGCTTCTGAACATCCTCGTTAAATTGGAGTATAATAGGATCTCAATCCTGCTTCTCTTTTACCTCAGTCACTAGGGACGATGCAGACCCATTCTGAACATTAATTCCTCCCTCGTTGTTCTCCTCAAGTTGGACTCCCAGTCGAGCCAACCTATGCACTTCTTTTACTAACTCTTTCTTCTCTTCTTCAACATGGGTTGTACTACCCATAGACAACCTACTAAGAGCATCAGCAACAACATTAGCTTTACCTGGGTGGTACATGATGCTCATGTCGTAATCCTTGAGCAATTCCAACCACCTTCTCTGTCGCAGGTTGAGCTCTCTCTGACTGAAGACATAATGTAAGCTCTTGTGATCCGTAAACACGTCACATGCACTCCATACAAATAGTGGCGCCAGATTTTTAGTGCGAACACTACTGCCGCCAACTCAAGATCATGGGTCGGATAGTTCTTCTCATGAACTTTAAGCTGCCTGTAAGAATAAGCCACCACTTTACCTCTTTGCATTAATGCACATCCTAATCCAACTCTTGATGCATCACAGTATATGACAAAACCTTCCGTCTTGTCAGGCAAGGTCAATACAGGTGCAGTAGTCAACCTAAAATTTAGCTCTTGGAAATTCTTCTCACATTCTTCAGACCACTCAAACTTGACCTTTTTCTGGGTCAGTTTGGTCAATAGGGCGGATAGAGAAGAAAATCCCTCAACAAATTTGCGGTAGTAGCCTGCCAACCCCAAGAAACTCCTGATGTCAGTTGGAGAGGTCGGTCTTGGCTAGCTGGCGACCGCTTCAATCTTCTGACCATCTACTCGGATCCCATCACCTGAAACTACATGGCCTAAGAAGACCACTGATTTGAGCCAAAATTAACATTTGGAGAACTTCGCATACAACTCATGGTCCTTAAGAGTTTGAAGGACAACTCTAAGATGCTTAGCATGTTCTTCCTCATTCCTCGAATATACCAAGATATCATCAATGAACACGATCACGAACATATCAAGGTAGGGCATGAACACCCTATTCATCAAATCCATGAAAGTTGCAGGTGCATTCGTTAACCCAAAGGACATGACCAAAAAGACAAAGTGACCATATCTTGTCCTGAAAGCTGTCTTTGGGATATCACATTCTTTCACCTTCAACTGGTGGTAACCCGATCTGAGGTCTATCTTTGAAAAGCATGAGGCACCCTGAAGTTGGTCAAACAGGTCATCTATCTTGGGAAGAGGATATTTACTCTTTACTGTGACCTTGTTCAGTTGCCTATAATCTATGCACATTCTCAGTGACCCATCCTTCTTTTGTACAAACAGAACGGGAGCACCCCAAGGAGAAACACTGGGTCTAATAAAACCCTTTTCTAATAGATCCTTCAACTGCTCCTTCAACTCTTTCAACTCGGTAGGGGCCATCCTATATGGTGGAATCAAGATGGGTTGCATCTCCGGTAGTACATCAATACCAAAGTCGATCTCCCTATCGGGAAGGACTCCGGGTAAATCCTCAGGGAACACCTCGGGGAACTCATTCACAATTGGGACCGACTCGAGAGTAGTGGACTCAACATCATCAGATTTAACTCGTACAAGGTGATAGATACACCCCTTAGAGATTAACCTCCTCGCCCTTAGGTAAGAAATAAATTTACTCTTGGGTGCAACATAACCTCCTTTCCACTCTAGGACCGGTTCATCAGGAAATTGAAATTTAACAACTCGGGTCCTACAGTCTATGGATGCATGGCATGGAGCCAATCCATACTAAGAATCACATCAAATTCACCCATCTCCAACACTACTGAATTGGCCAAAGTATCCCTATGACAGATGGACACTATACAGTCTCTATTGATCCTCTTAGCCAGGATTGACTCACCAGTAGGAGCTGAAACAGTGTAAGGCTCAAGCAAACACTCAGGAAGAATCTCAAACTTATTGGCCACATAGGGCGTCACAAAAGATAAGGTGGCACCCGGGTTAAGCAATGCATAACAATCATAAGAAAAGATTCGGAGCATACTCGTAACAACATCTGGAGCAACCTCTTGATCCTATCGATTACCCATCGCATACAGACGGTTCATCCCGCCTCCTGCATTTGCAGTAGTTGCCTTCTGATTACTACCCTCGGGGGCGCGTTGTAGAAGACTGAGCTTTATTACCTCTATCGCTCCACCTCTGATTCCTCATAGGGCACTCACCCTGGAAATGGCCAGGCTGTCCACAGGTAAAGCAATTATTGGTGCCCTCGCAGCACACATCAAGATGCAGCCTGCCACATCTGCCACAAGGTGGCCTTCCCCTCGGACCTTGAGCAACACTGGCTTGGGACTGAGGTCCCTGCGATCTGAAGTTCTGATGACCATAGGATCTCTGCTCATACCTGTTTTGCTGAACAGGTGCACTCGCCATCGAAGGTGCATGGCTAGAAGACTTCTTTTGAAAGAAGGTTCTATCACCTTTATTCTGTTTCGGCTGATTAGGCTCATGCCCTGCCGATTTGGCTTTCTTCTTCTGCTGTTCTTCTCTGTTCTTCTTCTTGTCCTCCTCAGTCTGCTGGGAATAGACCATAAGTCTAGCAATATCCATGTCTGGAATCAGCAACGCTGCTTTACACTCTCTCTTCACATGCCTGCCTAATCCAGACACATACTTCCTCATTCTTGCCCTCATAATAAGGACCATCTCTGGAGCATACCTGGACAGCTGGATGAACTTCAAGATATACTCTTTGACCGTCATCCCCTCTTGTTTAAGATTCACGAACTCCTCGACCTTTGCCTCTCTCAACTCTTGGGGAAAGAAGTGATCGAGAAAAGCACTCTCAAACTCCTCCCACTCAGCAGGCTCAGCATCCTCACCTCTACCATCCTCCCACTGGTTATACCAGACATTGGAAACATCCTTAAGCTGATAGGAGACCAGCTCGACTCCCTCTACCTCATTTGCATGCATAGCCCTCAAGATCTTACGCACCTCGTTGATGAAGTTTCATGGGTCCTCCTCAACCTTTGACCCCGTATAGACTGGCGGGTTCATCCTCAGGAAATCTCTAAGCCTGGTTGCAGCTGCAGGCTCTTGGGAGCTGGAGCTAGGGGCCTGGGGACCGCGGCTGTTACTCTGAGAGGCCACTAACTGGGTGAGCATAGCAATAGTTTCCTTGAAGTCTGCTTCCGAAGTGGAGGCTGACTGAATAGGAGGTGCTGCTGGAGCCTCAGCAGCTCTAGCAGGTCGTCCCCATCTCCTTGTCCCATGCTGATGAGGAGCCTCTGGTAAGGGATTCTTAGTGTTAGGGACTGAGGCATCTCTTTGGGCAGATGTGCGTTTTGGAGGCATTATCCGCAAACGCGTAACGCACGAATTAGAAAGGGGGTTTCATAGAGCTAATCTCTATCGCACGAACTCAGAACATCAAAGAAGAGTAACCATTTCCTAAATGCGCTGTAGCATCCTGTTTATGAAATGTGGTGCACAACACACGCATAAACAAAACTCTACTAGACACGGCTTCATAGACTCCCTATGACTCTTGAACTCTGTGCTCTGATACCAAGTTTGTCACGCCCTGGGAGGGTACCCTAGACGTGGCCGGCACTCAGAGACTATTACTAGTCCCCGAGTGAACCACTTAGCCTCATCACATCATTCAACATCAACATAGCAGAAACATCATAAATAAAATACCTCAGATAAGGGCCAAATGGCCAAACATCAGTCTCAACATCAACTTAGTAAGTAAGGTACCACTCAATTCATAAGGAAAACATCCACATCGAGCTCGACATCCTATCTACGAAGCCTCTAACCTGACTCAACTGTCTAAGAAGGGTGCCATGAAATGCGATGGCTACCGGACTCAATGAAATAAGGGAAAGCATATAATAGAAGGGTCTCCTCTGGATAGCAAGGAGGCTCACCAAAGTCTGAACTCGAATCTCTGGCTTTAACGGTGCGCCTGCTGAAGTCCTCTAACTCCTGTATCTGCATCATGAAACGATGCAGCGCCAAATGGCGTCAGTACATGGAATGTACTGGCATGTAAAATAGCTGAAATAACAGGATAATTACACAACATAAAGAACATCAACTCAACATCGTACTCCATCCAGATGTCAAAAGTCTATCTAAGGCAAGAGATTAGAATAGACAATTGACTCATCAACCTCTCATCAGACCTCAACGTCACATCAAGCTCATCTCAAGGAACCTCAACATCAACTCACATCAAAGGAACATCATATCGAATCAAGAGAACATCACATCGACTCAAGGACTCGACTCAAACATCACATCAACATCAACATCAGAGTTCTATCAAATGGAACCTAACTGGGAGTTTCTCTAACCGACAACCATCACCTATGAGCTGGTGATGATACAACGAAGTGATGCCGTTGCTACATCCATCCAATACCCTGCCCGGGGTAAAGGACATAACCTCAGTGGATCCATAAGAAAAACCTCAGTCCTCATTTGGGACAAGATAGGAGCCATCCGCATTACGGTTCAATCCTCTCTTCCTACGCGGGCCACTTAGTTAATGGGTTCGAGTGGGACTCACTCTCTACCCATTTCGGTGCTCAATACTCCTCCCAGAACTCAACATGCTCATAAAACATCAACCTCATCAGTCCCATAGAGACATAATACCTCATCATCAGTCACATAAGGACATGATATAATACCTCAACATCAACATCGGTCCCAGAGGGACATAGTATAAAACCTCAACATCAACATCTGTCCCGTAGGGACATAGTACCTCACCTCATAACATCAACATCAACATCAGAACTTAAGAGACATCATTTAGCAATTAAATCTCAATGCTAAGACATCATAAACATCATTCTCGTCAACATCATCATAACATCATCAGAACATCATCATCGTCAAGGCTCTAGAAATATCCCCTAATTTCATTATGCATGCTCTTTCCAAAACACAGTAATAATTATAGGGTTTTAAAATGCACTCATAAAATGAATTATAATGTAAAACAAAATAGTGATGATCATCAATTTCTGTAGGAAAATTATTTATGCATAAAATAAAGTAGATTTTTACATGCATCTAACTCTTCACATTAAACTCATCGTGTCAAGATACAATACTCAATACTCAGAGGGGCACATGGGAGAACATTCCCATGCTTTAGGTTAGCCTTACATACCTGGAAAGTTTTGCTAACACGAAGTTGCACAACCTTTTCTTGATCTCCTGAACCTCACCTTCCTTCAAGCCCTAGCTTTAGTGACCTTTAGGAAGAACGCTTTAGAATTTGGGTTTTGAAACCCTTTATCTTAGAAACCGACCTTAATTAGTTGTAGGGGAACATTTAAGATAATTAGGAATGGACTAAAATGCCCTCCGTAATTTAAAAGAAGTTTTCCCCGACCTGAAATAACACAGTCCGCGACGCGGACCTGTCGCGGACAGCGTATTTTCAGAAAATTCAACTCCATCGAAAAATCACAGAAAAACACAAGTGTGGCTCCGTGACGGGGTTCTGTCGCGCAGGCTCACTGTTTTTCGTTTTGGAACGAAAAATAATCTTTCGACTCGATCTCTCTAAAAATTGACTGAAACCCTCTTCCCACTCTATTTTTAGTGCTGATCATGAATCCACTCTCGGATTTTCAATCCGAGCATCGGAAGATGCGTTTTACACATACCTCTTCCCTAGGAGTATTTTAGTAATTTGCCGGGTGTTACAATTATTGTACAAATACAGGTGTCGCTTCCTGCTACAGATAATGTCGCTTCTTATTTGGTCATTTAGCCTTTTTCTTTTAAAGTTTCTTTAAAAAAAATTGGTTTTCTATGTTGAAGTAATTTTTTTTTAAAAAAAAAATTAGTGTTTAAATTTTTTTTGTTAATTATTTTTAAAAAAATCTTATTTAATTGTTTCCCTTCTGTTTTGAAAAAATAAATATTTATATCATTTTATTATTTCTTATTTATTTAGGTGAAATGTATGATAATCAAATACATATCGATCATTCTCTCACATTCGTGTCTCTGTAGAGTTAAATAATAAAAACCGCACTCGAGTTCATTAAAAAAAACTTCAGACCATCAATGAAGTTTCTCAAAAGCACCTCAAATGAATGGAGACTTGAATGGATCACCACTGTCAATTGGGTATTGACAAATTTAATCTTAAATTAATATCATCAAATCAGATTTAATTGTCATGTGGACCCATTAATTCTTTTTATATCAATTCAATTTTATTAACAAAAAAATATAATTTAAATGCTTAATTATTATGACACTTCATATTTTATGAACCCCGTTTTTCTTTAATAATTTTAACTATGTGTTGCACTATTTAAATTCAAATTAGTTTTTTCAATATAGATTTTCAATGTTTAAACTATTAAAATAATCTTTCTGAAAATCTTGTCACTCAAAAAGTTTAATTTTTTTTAAACGAAAGGGCATGATATGATATTTTTTATATACTTTCTTCATTCTAGTTAAAGTTAATTTTCATTACATTAAAATAATTGTATCCTGCTAATGTATGTGTCGTATTTATTGAATTCACATACAAAATAAATTTATCATAAATAAAGTACAATAAGTAAATTAAAACAGTTGTATCTTACAAAATTATGTATCATAAAATAAATTCAAGAATTCAATGATTCGTCGTAAAAATAAATTCATTATACATTATGATCATTGTTTCTTAATAATAAAATATTATTCATTGTATCTTTATGTCACGCCCCGGGAGAGTACCCTAGGCGTGGCTGACACTCAGAGACTATTGCTAGCCCCCAAGCGAACCACTTAGCCTCATCATGTCGTTCATCATAAACACAGCGGAAGGAAATTAGTAAACAACACTTTTAAAGTAGTGGGCCAATGGCCAAACCTCAAGCTGATCATCAAAACCAAGCAAAGAAATATTGCTCAGTTATCAAAACATTCAGCTTGACTACATCATTATGTCTACGAAGCCTCTAACATTATCTAAACTGTCTAAGAAGGGGACCATGACATGCCATGGCTACCCGACTCAATGAAATAATAGGATCGCATCAAATAAGGGTTTCCTCCGAAAATAGGGAGGCTCACCACGGTCAGAACTTGCAAACACTTGGCTTCAACGGGGCGGCGGCTGAAGTCCTCTAGCTCCTGTATCTGCATCATAAAACGATGCAGCGCCAAATGGCGTCAGTACGTGGAATGTAATGGCATGTAAAATAGTTGAATCACATCATTAGAATCATCCGAACATAACGTACATTGTCATGAGACTTTAACATTTATATCAGGGAAACATTAACATTGACCTTTACATTAACATTGACCTTTACATTAACATTTACATTAGAGTACTGTTAGGGAAACTTTTTCTGAGAGGCCTAACTGGGAGTTTCTTTAACCGACAACCATCACTTATGAGCCAGTGATGATACAACGAAGCGATGCCGTTGCCACATCCATCCATTACCCTGCCAGGGTAAAAGACATAACATTAGTGGATCCACAAAACATAACATTAGTCCTTATTTGGGACAAGATAGGAGCCATATGCATTGCGGTTCAATCCTCTCTTCCTACGCGGGCCACGCAGTTAATGGACTCAAGTGAGACTCACTTTTATCCATTTCGGTGCTCAATACTCCTCCCAGAACTCGACATGCTCATAAAACATTAACATCATTAGTCCCATAGGGACACATTACATCATCATTAGTCCCCATAGGGACACATTACATCATCATTAGCATCTCATTTACATTGATATCATTGTAACCTCAATGCAATAACATTAGCATCGTTATCATCACCTCATTAGCAGTTACTTGAACATCATAGACTTTAGGAATACTAGTTTAGAAACTTTAACTCTCAACTTAGAGACATCAACATCAGCCATCATCTCACCTTATTAACATTAACATCAACATCCTCTCATTCATAACCTTAGCATCATCATCATCATCCATTATTTTATCATTACTCTAGACTCTACACACACACCCATGTTCATCATGCATGCTTTTCTAGAATACAATAGATATAAGGTTTTCAACTAAATGCTTTTCATAAAAATAGTTTAAAAACACATGAGGGTTTTTATGACGATCATCATCAATGCATGAAATATATATGTATATACATAAAACAATGCCAATTACTCTCTACATCGCATTTGCCAATTCATACTTCAATTTGTTACCCTATCATCATCACATTAGGACATCCATACCTACATCATAGGGGCACATGGGAGGACATTCCCATGTTTTCAGAGTAGCCTTACATACCTGGAAAGAGTAGTCACACGAAGCACTACAATCCCTTCTTGATCACCTCAACCTTCTTCAAGCCCTAGCCTTAGAAATCCTTAGGAGAACACTTCAATGGGGGGTTTTTTAATCCTTTTTCGTGTAAACCGACCTATATTAATCATAGGGGCACGTTTGGGATAGGTGGGAATGGACCATAATGCCCTTAGAAATTTTAAGAAATTAAATCCCGACCTGAAATAACACAGCCCGCGACGCGGACTGGTCCCGGACAGTGTGTTTCCGGAAGTTCAACTCCGTCGAAATTTTTCAGAAAAACATAAGTGTGTCTCCGCGACAGGTCCGCGTCGCGGGAGGCTCACTATTTTTCATTTTGGAACGAAAAATTATTTTTCGACTCGGTTGCTCTAAAAATCGACCGAGACCTTTCCCCCACTCAATTTTCAGTGCTGATCATGAATCCGCTCTCGGATTTTAGATCCGAGCATCGGAAGACACGTTTCTCGCACACCTCTCCTTAGGGGTATTTTGGTAATTTCGCGGGCGTTACATTATCTCCCCCTTGGGATCATTCGTCCTCGAATGATGAGTAGGAAAGTATTTTAGCACGAATAGGCTCACGACTCACCTCGACATTACTTCGATAACTTACTACCTTCACCTTTCATTGTGCCTTTAAACTCATTTATTCAGACATCAACAATTTCACATGGAGTTCATGGAGTATACATTAATTTACATTAACTAAGAACGTTACCTTCGATGCTTTCATCAACCTCGGGCAGAAACAGGTGCGGGTACTTCGTTTTCATCTCTTCCTCAGCTTCCCATGTGGCTTCCTCAACGAATTGATTTCTCCACAGGACCTTGACAGAAGCTATCTCCCTGTTCCTTAGTCTGCGAACCTGTCGATCAAGGATTCGAACTGGGGTTTCCTCATAGGACAGGCTGTCCTTGATTCCTGTGCTCTCCACAGGCACCACCAAGGCAGGATCCCCCAAACATTTCTTCAACATTGAGACGTGGAACACCGGATGAATTCCATCTAACTCAAAAGGTAACTCTAGCTCATAAGCAACCTTTCCAATCCTTCATAAAATTTGGTAGGGACCAATATAGCGAGGACTCAACTTCCCCTTCTTCCCAAACCTCATGACACCTTTCATAGGTGATACCTTCAGATAAACCCAGTCATTCACCTCAAACTCTAAATCTCTTCTCCTTACATCTGTGTACGACTTCTGACGGCTCTGGGCAGTCTTTAATCTCTCTCGTATAGTCTTCACCTTTTCCATGGACTGGTGGACAAGGTCCGGCCCAATCAGCTCGGCCTCTCCAACCTCGAACCACCCAATGGGCGATCTACATCTTCTCCCATACAAGGCCTCATAAAGGGCCATCTGAATACTCGCATGATAACTGTTGTTGTATGCGAATTCAATCAGGGGTAAATGGTCATCCCAGTTTCCTTTGAAATTAAGAACGCATGCTCTCAACATGTCTTCTAATGTCTTAGTAGTGCGCTCTACCTGACCATCCGTCTGTGGATGGAATGTTGTGCTCAGGTTCACCTTAGTACCCAGCCCTTTCTGGAAAGACTTCCAGAAGTGAGAGGTAAATAGGCTCCTCTGTCTGAAATGATGGACAAGGGAACTCCGTGCAACCTCACAATCTCCTGAATATACATTTTGGCATAATCCTCGGCAGTGTTAGTCGTCTTGACTGCTAAGAAATGCGCTGATTTCGTCATTCTGCCTACAATCACCCATATGGAATTATGTTGTCTCCGGGATTTTGGTAAGCCCGTGACGAAGTCCATATTCACCATCTCCCACTTCCATTCAGGAATTTCAAAATTCTGGGCCAGACCACTTGGCCTTTGGTGCTCAACCTTGACTTGCTGGCAGTTGGGGCATCTGGAAACGAATTCTGCAATATCCCTCTTCATTCCACTCCACCAATAGATCTCTCTCAAGTCATGATACATCTTAGTGGAACCCGGATGGATAGAGTAGTTAGCATTATGGGCCTCAGCTAAAATCCTTTCTCGGACACCATCAACATCAGGGACACATAGTCTGTTCTGGTACCTCAGTACCCCATCTCCCCCTTTGGAGAAGACCATCACTTTTTGCTTCTGAACATCCTCTTTTAGTTGGAGTATAATGGGATCTCGATCCTACTTCTCTTTAACTTCAGTCACCAGGGATGATGAAGACCCATTTTGAACACTAACTCCTCCTTCGTCATTCTTTTCAAGTTGGACCCCTAATCGGGCCAACCTGTGCACATCTTTCATCAGTTCTCTCTTTTTTTCCTCAACATGGGCTGTGCTACCCATAGACAACCTGCTAAGAGCATCAGCAACAACGTTAGCTTTACCTGGGTGGTACATGACGCTCATGTCATAGTCCTTGAGCAACTCTAACCATCTTCTCTGTCGCAGATTGAGCTCCCTTTGGCTAAATACATACTGCAAGCTCTTGTGGTCTGTGAACACATCCACATGCACTCCATACAAGTAGTGGCGCCAGATTTTAAGTGCGAACACAACGGCTGCCAACTCAAGATCATGGGTCACATAGTTCCTTTCATGAACCTTAAGCTGTCTGGAAGCATAGGCTATCATCTTTCCTCTTTGCATTAACACGCATCCTAACCCAACTCTAGATGCGTCACAGTATATCACGAAGTCGTCCGTCCTGTCAGGCAAGGTCAAGACAGGTGCAGTGGTCAACCTGGTCTTTAACTTTTGGAAGCTTTTATCACATTCGTCAGACCACTGGAACTTAGCCCTTTTCTGGGTCAGTTTGGTCAATGGTGCAGATAGGGAAGAAAACCCCTCCACAAACCTTCGGTAGTAGCCTGCCAACCCCAAGAAGCTTCTTATGTCAGTCGGAGAGGTTGGCCTTGGCCAGCTTGCCACCGCCTCAATCTTCTGGCTATCAACTCGAATACCATCACCCGAAACCACATGGCCTAGGAAAGCCACTGACTTAAGCCAAAACTCACATTTGGAGAACTTTGCATAGAACTCATGGTCCTTGAGAGTTTGAAGGACAACTCTGAGATGCTTAGCATGCTCTTCCTCATTCCTCGAATATATCAAAATATCATCAATGAAGACGATTACAAACATATCCAAGTAGGGTCTGAACACCCTATTCATCAAGTCCATAAAGGCTGCTGGTGCATTTGTCAACCCAAAGGACATCACTAAAAATTCAAAGTGACCATATCTTGTCCTGAAAGCTGTCTTTGGGATATCACACTCCCTCACCTTTAACTGGTGGTAACCCGATCTGAGGTCTATTTTTGAAAAACATGAGGCACCCTGAAGTTGGTCAAACAAGTCGTCTATCTTAGGAAGAGGATATTTGTTCTTGACTATGACCTTGTTCAGTTGCCTATAATCTATACACATTCGAAGCGACCCATCCTTCTTTCGCACAAACAAAACTGGAGCACCCCACGGAGAAACACTGGGTCTAATAAACCCTTTCTCTAACATGTCTTTCAACTGTTCCTTCAACTCTTTCAATTCAGGGGGGGCCATCCTATATGGTGGAATTGAAATAGGCTGCATATCGGGGAGTACATCAATTCCGAAGTCAATCTCCCTATCAGGAGGGACTCCAGGTAAATCCTCAGGGAACACTTCAGGGAACTCATTAACAACTGAGACCGACTCAAGAGTAGGGGTCTCGACATTATCAGCTTTAACTCTTACTAGGTGATAGATACACCCCTTAGAGATCAACCTCCTTGCCCTCAGGTAAGAAATAATTATACCTTTGGGTGCAACATAACCTCCCTTCCATTCTAAGACCGGTTCATTTGGGAATTGAAACTTAACCACTCGGGTTCTACAATCTATAGATGCATGGTAAGCGTGAAGCCAATCCATCCCAAGGATCACATCGAAATCCACCATCTCTAATTCTACCAAATCAGCCAACGTATCCCTATGATAAATGGATACCACACAGTTCCTATAGACCCTCTTTGCCACAATCGACTCTCTAGTAGGAGTCAAAACAGAGTAAGGCTCATATAGACGTTTTGGGATAACCTCAAACTTATTAGTCACATAGGGCGTCACAAAAAGATAAGGTGGCACCTGGATCAAGTAATACATAACAGTTATAAGAAAAAACTCGAAGCATACCCGTGACAACATCTGGGGCAGCCTCTTGATCCTGCCGATGTCCCATAGCATACAGGCGGTTCGCTCTGCCTCCGACATTCGTAGTAGTAGCCCTCTGTTGACTGCCCGTAGGGGGCGCTGTAGATGATTGGGCTCGATTTCCTCTGTCATTACCCCTCTCGCTCCTCATAGGACACTCTCCCTGGAAATGGCCAGGCTGTCCCCAAGAATAGCATAGATTGGTGCCTTCCCGGCATGCACCAATATGTTGTTTGCCACATCTACCACAAGTTACTCTTCCCCTTGGACCCTGGGCGACACTAGCCTGGGACTGAGATCCCTGTGCTCTGAAGTCCTGGTGACCCTGGGTCTTCTGATCATGCCTGTGCTGCTGAACAGGTGCATTCGCCATCGGTGTTGCATGGCGAGGAGGCTTCCTCTGAAAGAAGTTCCTTACCCTTGTCCTGCTTCTGCTGGTTTTGCTCATGGCCCGCAGCTTTGGCTTTCTTGCTCTGCTGCTCCTCCCTGTCCCTCTTCTTGTCCTCTTCGGTCTGTTGAGCATAGACCATCAGCCTGGAAATATCCATGTCTGGAATCAGCAGTGCTGCCTTGCACTCTCTCTTCACATGTCTGCCCAGCCCAGACACAAATTTTCTCATCCTGGCCCTCATATCAAGGACCATCTCCGGAGCATATCTTGATAGTTGGGTGAACTTTAGGCTATACTCCTTGGCAGTCATACCCTCCTGTTTTAAGTTCGCAAACTCCTCAACCTTGGATTCCCTTAACTCCTGGGGAAAGAAATGATCGAGAAAAGCACTCTCGAACTCTTCCCACTCAGCTGGTTCAACACTCTCACCTCTGCCATCCTCCCATTGGTTGTACCAAATGTTGGCAACATCCTTAAGCTGATATGAGACCAGCTCAACTCCTTCAACCTCACTTGCATGCATCGCCCTTAGGATGTTGCGCATCTCATCAATAAAGTTCTGCGGATCCTCCTCAACCTTAGAACCCGTATAGACTGGCGGGTTCATCCTCAAGAAATCCCTGAGCCTGGACGCAGCAGTTGGCTCTTGGGAACTGGAGCTTCGGGCCTGGGGACCGCGACCGCTACTTTGTGAGGCAATCAACTGGGTGAGCATGGCAATGGCTCCCCTGAAGTCTGCCTCTGAAGTGGGGGCTGACTGAGCTGGAGGTGCTGGTGGAGCCTCAGTAGCTCTAACAGGTCATCCCCGTCTTCTTGCCTCACGTTCTGGCAAGGGATTCTCAGTACTTGGGACGGGACCATCTCTTTGGGCAGCAGTGCGTTTTGGAGGCATTATCTGCAAACGCGTAATGCACGAACTAAAAGGGTTTACTTAAAGTCAAGCTCTAACGCACGACTCAGAACATCAAAGAAGTGGAACCATTTCCTAATGCCCTGTAGCATCCTGTTTATGAAGTTTGGTGCACAACACACGCATAAACGAGACTCTACTAGACACGGCTTCGTAGACTCCCTAGGACTCTTAAACTCTGTGCTCTGATACCAAGTTTGTCACGCCCCGGGAGGGTACCCTAGGCGTGGCCGGCACTCAGAGACTATTGCTAGCCCCCAAGCGAACCACTTAGCCTCATCACGTCGTTCATCCTAAACATAGCGGAAGGAAATTAGTAAACAACACTTTAAAAGTAGTGGGCCAATGGCCAAACCTCAAGCTGATCATCAAAACCAAACAAAGAAATATTGCTCAGTTATCAAAACATTCACCTTGACTACATCATTATGTCTACGAAGCCTCTAACATTATCTAAACCGTCTAAGAAGGGGACCATGACATGCCATGACTACCCGACTCAATGAAATAATAGGATAGCATCAAATAAAGATTTCCTCCAAAAATAGGGAGGCTCACTACGGTCAGAACTTGCAAACACTTGGCTTCAACGGGGCGGCGGCTGAAGTCCTCTAGCTCCTGTATCTGCATCATAAAACGATGCAGCGCCAAATGGTGTCAATACGTGGAATGTACTGGCATGTAAAATAGCTGAATCACATCATTAGAATCATCCGAACATAATATACATCGTCATGAGACTTTGACATTTATATCAGGGAAACATTAACATTGACCTTTACATTAACATTGACCTTTACATTAACATTGACCTTTACATTAACATTTACATTAGAGTACTATTAGGGAAACTTTTTCTGAGAGGCCTAACTGGGAGTTTCTTTAACCGACAACCATCACTTATGAGCCAGTGATGATACAACGAAGCGATGCCGTTGCCACATCCATCCATTACCCTGCCCAGGGTAAAAGACATAACATTAGTGGATCCACAAAACATAACATTAATCCTCATTTGGGACAAGATAGGAGCCATCCGCATTGCGGTTCAATCCTCTCTTCCTACGCGGGCCATGTAGTTAATGGACTCAAGTGGGACTCACTTTTATCCATTTCGGTGCTCAATACTCCTCCCAGAACTCGACATGCTCATAAAACATTAACATTATTAGTCCCATAGGGACACATTACATCATCATTAGTCCCCATAGGGACACATTACATCATCATTAGCATCTCATTTACATTGATATCATTGTCATCTCAATGCAATAACATTAGCATCGTCATCATCACCTCATTAGTAGTTACTTCAACATCATAGACTTTAGGAATACTAGTTTAGAAACTTTGACTCTCAACTTAGAGACATCAACATCAGCCATCATCTCACCTTATTAACATTAACATCAACATCCTCTCATTCATAACCTTAGCATCATCATCATCATCCATTATTTTATCATTACTCTAGACTCTACACACACACCCATGTTCATCATGCATGCTTTTCTAGAATACAATAGATATAAGGTTTTCAACTAAATGCTTTTCATGAAAATAGTTTAAAAACACATGAGGGTTTTTATGAAGATCATCATCAATGCATGAAATATATATGTATATGCATACAACAATGCCAATTACTCTCTACATCGCATTTGCTAATTCATACTTCAATTTGTTACCCTATCAACATCGCATTAGGACATCCATACCTACATCATAGGGGCACATGGGAGGACATTCCCATGTTTTCAAAGTAGCCTTACATACCTGGAAAGAGTAGTCACACGAAGCACTACAATCCCTTCTTGATCACCTCAACCTTCTTCAAGCCCTAGCCTTAGAAATCCTTAGGAGAACACTTCAATGGGGTTTTTTTAACCCATTTTCGTGTAAACCGACCTATATTAATTATAGGGGCACGTTTGAGATAGGTGGGAATGGACCATAATGCCCTTAGAAATTTTAAGAAATTAAATCCCGACCTGAAATAACACAATCCGCGACGCGGACTGGTCGCGGACAGTGTGTTTCCGGAAATTCAACTCCATCGAAATTTTTCAGAAAAACATAAGTGTATCTCCGCGACAGGTCCGCATCGCGGTTCAATCGCGGAGGCTCACTGTTTTTCGATTTGGAACGAAAAATTATTTTTCGACTCGATTGCTCTAAAAATCGACCGAGACCTTTCCCCCACTCAATTTTCAGTACTGATCATGAATCCGCTCTCGAATTTTAGATCCGAGCATCGGAAGACACGTTTCTCGCACACCTCTCCTTTAGGGGTATTTTGGTAATTTCGCGGGCGTTACACTTTATTTAAAACATTCGATGTATAAGATGAGAGAATAAAATATATAAGAAACATGGGAAATTTTCTAAAATCAAATCCAAAAATGACTTTTTATTTAAAAATTGTCACAAAGTCAACAACGGAAAATCAAATTCATAAAGCATTACGTGAGTACAAAAAAGGATCATTTCATATGCACATAAAAAGATTTGTAGTTGAAGTAATATCAAAACTTTTGATGTAGTAAGAAAAGTTAGGAACGGGTTTCAATTAGATTTATATTTGAAAATATTATACAAAATGTCCATAGAATTAAACTTCTTACACAAAGATTGCTACTTTTTCCTTTCGTAAAAATAGTCATTCGACTGTCATATGCACCAAATACAGCCTTTCGACCATTTGGTTCGCGTCAATTTTTTCTTTTTCGCGGGATTCTTGGGGGTTGTGATTAGGGGTGAGGGTCATCCGACTTAGAAGACAAAGCAAAAGCATCTCAACTATTATACAAATACAGGCATCGATTCCTACTACAGATAATACAGATAATGTTGGTTCTCATTTGGTCATTTAGCATTTTTCTTTTCAATTTTCATGTTTAAAAAAAATTGTCGTTCTATGTTGAGGTAATGTTTTTTAAAGAAAAAGATTAGTGTTTAAATTTTTTTGTTAATTATTTTTTTAAAAAAAATTATTTTTTAATTGTTTCCCTTATGTGGTGAAAAAATAAATATTTATATCATTTTATTAGTTCTTATTTATTTAGGATAAATGCATGATAGTCAAATAAATATCGATCATTCTCTCACATTCGTGTCTCTGTAGAGTTAAATAATAAAACCCCCACTCGAGTTCATAAATAAAAACTTCAGACCATCAATGAAGTTTCTCAAAAGCACCTCAAATGAATGGAACTTGAATGGATCACCACTGTCAATTGGGTATTGACAAATTTAATCTTAAATTAATATCACCAAATCAGATTTAATTGTCATGTGAACCCATTAATTCTTTTTATATCATTTCAATTTTATTAACAAAAAAATACAAATTTAAATGCTTAAATATTATGACACTATTCATATTTATGAACCCCATCATTACAAATTTTAACTATATGTTGCACTATTTAAAATCAAATTAGTTTTTCCAATTTAGATTTTCAGTGTTTAAACTATAAAAAGAATCTTTTTGAAAATCTTATCACTCAAAAAGTTTAATTGTTTTTAAACAAAAGGGCATGATATGATTTTTTTACATACTTTCTTCATTCTAGTGAAAGTTAATTTTGATTACAGTAAAATAATTATATCCTGCTAATGTATGTGTCGTATTTATTGAATTCACATACAAAATAAATTTATTATAAATAAAGTACAATAAGTAAATTAAAACAATTGTATATTACAAAATTATGTATCATAAAATAAATTCAATGATTCGTCGTAAAAATAAATTGATTATACATAATGATCATTGTTTCTTAATAATAAAATATTATTTATTGTATCTTTATTTAAAACATTCAATATATATGATGAGAAAATAAACTATATAAGAAACATGGGAAATTTTCTAAAATCAAATCCAAAAATGACTTTTTATTTAAAAATTGTCACAAAGTCAACAACGGAAAATCAAATTCATAAAGCATTGCATGAGTACAAAAGAGATCATTTCATATGCACTTAAAAAGATTTGTAGTTGAAGTAATATCAAAACTTTTTTATGTAGTAAGAAAAGTTAGGAACGGGTTTCAATTAGATTTATATTTGAAAATATTATACAAAATGTCCATAGAATTAAACTTCTTACACAAAGATGGCTACTTTTTTCTTTACTAAAAATAGTCATTCGACCGTTATATGCACCAAATACAGCCTTTCGGCTATTTGGTTCGCGTCAGTTTTTTCTTTTCGCGGGATTTTTGGGGGTTGTGGCTGGGGTGAGGGTCATCCAACTTAAAAGACAAAGCAAAAGCATGTCAACTATTATACATATACAGGCGTCGATTCCTGCTAAGATAATGTTGGTTCATATTGGGTCATTTAGCATTTTTCTTTTCAATTTTCATTTTTTAAAAAAATTGTCGTTCTATGTTGAAGTAATTTTTTTAAGAAAAAGATTAGCGTTTAAATTTTGTTTTTTACTTTTTTTAAAAAAAAAAATCTTTTTTAATTGTTTCCCTTATGTGGTGAAAAAATAAATATTTATATCATTTTATTAGTTCTTATTTATTTAGGTGAAATGCATGATAGTCAAATAAATATCAATCATTCTCTCACATTCGTGCCTCTGTAGAGTTAACTAATAAAAACCCCACTCGAATTCATTAACAAATACTTCAGACCATCAATGAAGTTTCTCAAAAGCACCTCAAATGAATGGAGACTTCAATGGATCACCACTGTCAATTGGGTATTGACAAATTTAATCTTAAATTAATATCACCAAATCAAATTTAATTGTCATGTGGACCCATTTATTCTTTTTATATCATTTCAATTTTATTAACAAAAAATTACAAATTTAAATGCTTAAATATTATGACACTATTCATATTTTATGAACCCCATTTGTCGTTACAAATTTTAACTATATGTTGCACTATTTAAAATCAAATTTGTTTTTCCAATTTAGATTTTTAGTGTTTGTAATGACCCATTATATCGTTTCTGGAATTAGTCCACGTGATTTCATAAAAAAATAGCTTCCTCGAAAAAACATTTAATGGGTACTTTGGACTATTCGATAACTAGGACCATTTAATTTATGGGTAAGTTTGGAATTAATATAAGTAGTGGGTTAAATGTTAATTTATTTTTTTTTTACAAAAAAAAATATATCCTGTATCACATAGCATGTGTATTAACATAAATTAGTGGGGTATTATTTTTAAAACTCAACCAATCAAGAATAAAAAAAAAAGGGTAATTTACACAAATACACAACTTATTTTATCAAAATTTCTAATATTCCCTACCATTTAATTTAATTATGAAAATCTCTTTTTTCTAGGTTTTTTCATTTTTTTTATACCTAAACAAATAAGAATTTCACAGCCTTTTTTATGCATTTTTTTGGTAACCCAATCAAATAAGAATTCCGCTTTCTTTTTTTATGCATTTGTTTTTGTAACCCAATCAAAGTCAATCACTTAATTAATTATTTCCCTTTCACGGTTTATTTGTAAGTCAGTTATCATTTTGAACTTGCATTGGAAGTCAAAACTGTATTTCCCCTTTTCATATCACTTTTTCACTCTACTTCGATTTTTCCGCCTCTTTCATTGTCTCTTCTCTATTTTCGTCAGTTGCACCTTCTCCATTCTCCATTTTTCCGCCATTTTTACATTGTCTGATACCAATGAGTATGAGACATGGCGTGAGTGGGACATGTGTGTGTGTGACATGGACTGTACCAACCTGCAGGTATCAATTAAACATGGTATGATAGAGAAAACTTGCAGGTATCACAAAGTGCAGGAATCATTAGATTGGAAACATAATAGTGATACTTAACATATCTTTGCAAGTATTAAAGTGCCAGATAAAATGCAGGTATCACTATAACTAAATGTGTTACATTGTCTGATACCAATGAGTGTGAGACATGGTGTGAGTGAGATATGTGTGTGTGTGTGTGATATGGACTGATACCAACCTGCAAGTATCAATTAAACATGGTATGATAGAGAAAACTTGCAGGTATCACAAAGTGCAGGAATTATTAGACTGGAAACATAATAGTGATACTTAACATATCTTTGCAAGTATTAAAGTGTGATAAAAAATGCAGGTATCGCTACAACTAATGTGTGACATTGTCTAATACCAATGAGTGTGATACATGGTATGAGTGGGACATGTGTGTGTGAGAGATATGGACTGATACCAACCTACAGGTATCAATTAAACATGGTATGATAGAGAAAATTTGCAGGTATCACAAAGTGCAGGAAATATCACACTGGAAACATAATAGTGATACTTGATTTCGACATAAAGCTTCACACCCATGTCATTGCGAATCGTTATTGGTGATGTATTGCCATCAACAACGTAAGGAATCAGATCACAGGATCTGTTACAATTCCTTAATTAACATAACTGTTTCCATATTTGACAATTATTTTTAGGTATCATCCGAATTTTTTAGGTATCGTTATTCACTGCGTGTGTATCAAAGTTCTCAGAAAAGTTGGTATTATTAGTAATTTTGATAAAAATTGGTATTTTTGGATATTTCTTTCAATCAGTTTAGTATTTATCAAATTTATACTAAAAAAAATAGGGTTGAGTGACGGCGTTGAGCAACGCGAAGAGGAGCGGAAGACGTAAGTTACAGGTGAGAATTTGCCTCATTAAATGCACTACTTGAATTGGCACAAATTCCTATAGAGAATAGGAATTCATGCGTATGTTTATGCAATTGGAAAAAGGAGGCACTATTAGTACTTCCTTTATTTTTTTCTTAAAGTGACAGTGCATTGTTTATTAATAATTATTATTATATTACTTATGTTTCAAGGTAAATGGGTGATTGGAAAGAAAGTGGAATAGAAGAAAAAATGTTAGTAAGTTACAATGATGAAATGATATATTTGTTATAGATAGTGGCCGTAACATGTTTAGTGCACTGACTTTATTTCTCTTGTTACAAGTTATATAGAGATAGATAATTAGGGGTTGCATTATATGAACACAATTGGAGAAATTAAGATCTAATCTTAGACTTGAAATTTTGGGAATTTACTATGGAAATGGTTAGTTTTGGGTTTAGACTAGACATGTAACAATATGGGTATTGTTAGTTTTGGAATGTTACTGTGATAATTTATTTGACTAGATCGTGGTGCTACGGATTCTATCCAAAAGGGAAAGGCTCAAGTATTTGATTGATCGTGATTTGACTAAGGCAAGTGAACTTTTAAAACTTTGTAATTCTTGTAGAATTCTCGAATTATCCTTTCTCCTATGTGTGATTCGTAAAATATTTCAATGAGGGTGCTTAAATATAAAATGTGAATTGGTGTGTTGTTGTGACACTTGAATTAAACATGTGTTTAAGTGATGAGAATTATATATATATATATCTATATATATATATATATATATATATATATATATATATATATATATATATATATATATATATATATTCTTGCGAGATATATTGTTGTGATTGGTGATGAGGAGTGGATTTGTTTGTGGACTTCATCTCATGTTCGTTCATTCTATGACACATACATTTGCATTGTTCTGAATATTGACATGAGTGAGATGGTAAAAAGTTGGGACCGAGGTCTTTACTGGTCGAGGTGTGATGCCGAGGTCTTTGCCGGCGATATTGTGATGCCGAGGTCTTTGCCGGCGATATTGTAATACTGAGATCTTAGCATATTAATATTGTGATGTCGAGGTCATTGCCAACAATTATTGCATAAGCATTGCATCTCATCCTTGCATATCCCTGTGTGGCATGATGTTATTCCTGTGTTTGATTGTGTTGTTACTTATGAGTTGTGACTTGTGATTTGATATTTGTGACATAGTGGAAACTATCTCTAGAATGTATTATGTGTTGCTGGACTGGGACTTTTCTGAGTGCAGGTGTGTAGTTCGGCGGTATGTGGTTGGGTGTGAAAGGAGTTTGTGTATTCTATCGGACTTACTCTATTTTGCTAGTTGACTTGTTAGGTACCGTGTTGTTTTTTGGTACTCACCCTTGCTTCTACACTTGTGCAGGTTTTGAGCCCGGACTGTGAGTAGTATTTTCCTTGATCATCCGAGGCTTCTCAGGAGATTTAGAGAGGTAGCTGCTGTCATCTGGCTGACTCTCTTGTCCCGTTTCCTTTCTGCTTTGTTCTATTTCAGAAGAAAGACAGTTCATACTTGTATTCTTTGAATTTCTGTATGATTAGTGGCTTGTACACGTGACAACCAATCCTTGGGAGGTATTTAAGTTTGTGAGGATTCCTCTTTTTAGTTATCTATTTTATTCAGTACTTCCGCACGTCATTTCGATTTCTTGTTGAGTTAGGCTGACTTGTTCTAGTGGGTTTGAGCAAGTGCCATCACGTCTATTTTTGGGTCGTGACAGTTGGTATCAGAGCCCCAGGTTCATAGGTTTCACCTGTGTACGAGCCAAATCTAATTAGAGTCTCAAGGATCGGTACGGAGACGTCTGTACTTATCTTTGAGAGGCTATGAAGACTGTTAGGAAACTTCTTTTTATTTATTCTCTTATCGTGCATGGTTATCTCCATTAGTATTGAGTTGTGCCCTTGCTCCTTTGGCAGATGGCAAGGACTAGAGCTACGATTACTGGTGGTAGAGGCGAGGCAGCTCCCCAGACCATGGTTGAGGCCCCAGTTAGAGGTAGGGGAAGGGGTCGAGCTAGAAGCCGTACTCGTGGAGTGGCATCAGTGAGAGGACGTGCCCGAGGGGTGGCACCAGTTAGAGGATAGGCTAGAGGGGCTTCTCTAGAGCCACAGATAGAAGTTGATGAGGATCAGGCTCTTCCAGAGCCCTAAGCTGCGGCGTTGCTTCAGGACACCCTGTTGAGGATGATGGGCATGCTTGAGAACTTCACTCAGGGGGGTGGTGCGACAGGCACGCAGGGAGTTTCTCAAACGAGAGTGGGAGAACAGACTTCAGGGCATCATCACGACCGAGTTCCTGATACTCAGGTGGTTCAGCCCCCAGTGGTTCCTGCACCAGCTATTGGGGCACAAACCACTCTAGAGGCAGTCTTGGCAGTAGATGATCAACTGAGTTACGAAAGATTTCAGAAGATGAAACCACCTCAATTTCAGGGTGGTAGGAGCGAGGACGCCCATGAGTTTCTGACCTTGTGCCATGAGATGCTAGAAGCAGTGGGTTTGGTTGATCAGCGTGGTGTCCGTTTTGTTGCACTCCAGCTCCGTGGGCCAGCTAGGGAGTGGTGGAGGACTTATGTGAGATCCAGACCAGTCGGATCCCCTCCCGTGGAATGGAATGTGTTTTCCAGTACTTTTCAAGATCGTTTCATTCCTTGGAGTGTACGAGAGGAGAGACGATTGAGGTTTGAGGATTTGAGGTAGGGTGGTATGACTGTTACTGAGTATGAGGCTCGTTTTTGTCAATTATCTCGACATGCCTTAGTTATAATTCCAGATGAGGTGGAGAGAGTTCGCAGGTTTGTGAGGGGCTTGAATTTCTCCATTAGATCTTATGTATTCAGGGCAGCTTGTGATGGGGCTTCCTTTCAGTCTATTATGAGCACCGCCAAGGAGGCAGAGTTGTTGGTTCGGGAGGAGTTTGGGGACCCTAAGAGGGCTCGTACTACAGTTCAGTTTTCTGGTACTTCATCAGGAGGTAGAGGTTCGCATAGGAGTGGTGGATCTTTCAGGCATCAGGATCCTGTGCATGCATCTATGCCAGCAACTGAGGATGGACAGATGTCTCGAGGGGCCCACAGTTCCACCCGTGGTAGCCATAGCAGTTCATTTGGTGGACAACAGTCTTCTGCACCGAGGTCTTGCTTTGGCTGTGGGGATCCAGGCCACCTGATTCGATACTGTCCCTTTCAGATTCATTTGGGATCTCATCGTACTTATTCGGCAGCTCCAGCTAGGGATTCAGCTCCACCGACCTGGGGTCAAGGTAGGGGTCAAACTACTAGAGGTAGCAGGACTTCAGATAATGGTACTTTGGTTCCACATGGGGGTCGAGGTGTTGCTCAGACCGGGGGTGGCAGAGGAGCTCAGTGCTATTCTTTTCCTGGGAGGCCCGAGGCTGAGGCTTCAGATGCAGTTATTACAGGTATTATTCCAGTCTGTCATCGGCCTGCATCTGTATTATTTGATCCTGGATCTACCTACTCTTATGTGTCTACGTACTTTTTGTCTGGGTTTGATTTATTATGTGATCGGATGTCGGTGCCCGTGAATGTTTCCACACCGGTAGGTGAACCTTTAGTGGTGGATCGAGTGTATCGACCCTGTCTTATTTCTCTGGCTGGATATGATACTTGGGTAGATATGATTATTCTGGAGATGGTAGGCTTTGATGTTATCTTGGGGATGGACTGTCTTTCTCCTTATCATGCTATTCTTGATTGCTATGAAAGAATTGTGACTTAGCCATGCTCGGTGTACCAAAGATTGAGTGGAAGGGTGATAGTGGTTCTTATCCTAGCAAAGTTATTTCCTACATCCATGCTAAGAAATTGATTGATAGGGGATGTTTGTCTTACTTAGCTTTCATTAGAGATACAAATGTTGAACCACCTTCTATGGAGTCTATTCCTGTGGTTCAGGAGTTTGTCGATGTGTTTCCTACTGACCTTCCAGGTGTTCCTCCCGATAGGGATATTGACTTTCCTATTGATCTAGAGCCAGGCACTAAGTCCATATCCATTCCTCCATATAGTACGGCTCCAGCAGAATTGAAAGAATTAAAGGAGCAACTTCAAGATTTGTTGAGCAAAGGGTTTATTCATCCTAGTGTGTCACCATGGGTTGCCCCCGTTTTGTTTGTGAAAAAGAAAGATGGGTCTATGAGGATCTGTATTGATTACAGACAGTTGAACAAGGTGACTATCAAGAACAAGTACCCTCTTCCCCGTATCGATGACTTGTTTGATCAGCTTCAGGGAGCGGCTCTGTTTTGTAAGATTGACTTAAGGTCTGGTTATCATCAGCTGAGGATTAGAGCATCCGATATTCCTAAGACAGCTTTCTGAACCCGTTATGGCCATTATGAATTTTCGGTGATGTCCTTCGGGTTGACTAACGCCCCGGCAGCATTCATGGAGTTGATGAATAGGGTATTTCGTCCTTACTTAGATTCTTTTGTGATAGTATTCATTGATGACATTTTGATATATTCCAAGACTGAGGCTGATCATGTTCGTCACTTGAGGATAGTGCTACAGAGGTTGAGGGCGGTAAGGTTATATGCAAAATTCTCTAAGTGTGAGTTCTGGCTTAGTTCGGTGGCATTTTTAGGGCGTGTGGTGTCCAAAGAGGAAATTAGAGTGGATCCGGCTAAGGTTGAGGCAGTTAGAGGTTGGACACGACCTACATCAGCTACAGAGATTCGCAGTTTTGTGGGGTTAGCTGGGTATTATCGAAGGTTTATTCAAGGTTTTTCTTCCATTGCAGCTCCATTGACTAAATTAACTCAGAAGAATGTAGCCTTTCATTGGTCCGATGAGTGTGAGGCGAGCTTCCAAAAGCTCAAGACTTTGCTGACTTTAGCTCCCATTTTGACACTACCCGAGGCAGGTGTAGACTTTACGGTGTATTGTGATGCTTCAGGAGTTGGTTTAAGTGGTGTGTAATACAAAAGGGGAAAGTGATTGCCTATGCTTTTAGACAATTGAAGGTTCATGAGAAGAATTATCCTACCCATGACTTGGAGCTAGCGGTTGTGGTTTTTGTGCTTAAGTTGTGGCGTCATTACTTATATGGTGTACATTGTGAGGTCTTCACTAATCATAGGAGTCTTCAGTATATCTTCAGTCAAAAGGATCTGAACTTGAGGCAGCATAGGTGGATTGAGTTGCTAAAAGACTATGATTTGACCATCTTATATCATCCGGGGAAGGCTAATGTGGTGGCTGATGCCTTGAGTAGAAAGACTTCTAGCATGGGGAGTCTAGCCGCCATCCGAGTTGAGGAGCGACCTTTGGTCAGGGATGTCCAGCGTCTAGCTAATGGCCTAGTCAGGTTACAGCTTTCGGATGAGGGTGGTGTACTTGCTTTCATTGAGGCTCGTTGTTCCTTGATGGACCAGATTCGAGAGCGCCAATTTGAGGATGAAAAGTTGTGTCTCATCAGAGACAAGGTGATTAGAGGAGAGGCTAAGGAAGCGATACTGGATCCTGATGGTGTCTTGAGGATTGGAGGTCGAATTTGTGTGCCTAAGGTGGGTGACTTGATTAGAGTGATCATGGAGGAGGCTCATTGTGCTCGTTATTCCATTCATCCAGGAGCAACGAAGATGTATCAAGACCTGAGTCAGCATTACTGGTGGTGTGGCATGAAAAAGGACATCACAGACGTTGTGTCCAGGTGTTTAACTTGTGAGCAGGTTAAGTGTGAGCACCAACGACCTGGAGGTGAGTTACAGAGGATGCCCATTCCTACATGGAAATGGGAGTGTATCACCATGGATTTTGTGGTGGGTTTGCCCACTACTGTGGGTGGTTATGACTCTATCTGGGTAGTTGTGGATCGCTTGACTAAGTCTGCCCATTTCATTCCTGTCAAGGTTAAGTACACAGCAGAGAAGTTGGCTAAGCTTTACATCAGTCAGATAGTTAGATTGCATGGTGTGCCTGTTTCTATCATTTCGGATCGGGGTTCACTCTTCACTTCACATTTTTGGAGGGCCTTGCAGCACGGTCTAGGCACTCAGTTAGCTATGAGCTCAGCATTTCACCCTCAGACAGATGGACAGTCTGAGCGGACGATTCAGGTGTTGGAGGACATGCTTCGAGCATGTGTGATCGATTTTGGTTCCCGTTGGGACCAACACTTGCCCTTGGCAGAGTTTGCCTATAATAATAGTTACCACTCCAGTATTCAGATGGCTCCATTCGAAGCCTTGTATGGTAGACGGTGTAGATCTCCGATTGGTTGGTTTGATTTTGCTAAGATGGACTCATTAGATGCAGACTTTCTTAGAGATGCTATGGAGCAGGTTCGTATGATCCAGGGTAAGTTGTTGACCGCTCAGAGTCGATAGAAGAGTTATGCAGATAGGAGGGTTCGAGCCCTAGAGTTTATGGCGGGCGATCATGTTTGGCTTAGAGTGTCACCTATGAAGGGTGTTATGCGGTTCGGTAAAAAGGGGAAGCTTAGCCCTCGTTTCATTGGCCCATTTGAGATTTTAGAGCGAGTTGGAGAGGTGGCCTATAGACTCGCTTTGCCACCTAGCTTGTCATCTGTGCATCCTGTGTTTCATGTCTCCATGCTTCGGAAGTATGTGCCCGATGAGTCTCATATACTTTCATTTGATGCGGTGGTGCTGAGTCCAGACTTGTCATTTGAGGAGGAGCCTATAGCTATTTTGGATAGACAGGTTCGAAAGCTTAGAAACAAAGAGATTGCTTCCGTGAAGGTGCAATGGAAGAATCATCCAGTTAGAGAGGCGACTTGGGAGATGGAGTCCGACATGCGTGCTAAATACCGTCATCTTTTAGAAGCTTCAGGTGCTTTCTTTTACCTTATGTTCGAGGACGAACATGAATTTTAGTGGTGGATAATGTAATGACCCATAATATCGTTTCTGGAATTAGTCCACGTGATTTCATAAAAAAATAGCTTCCTCGAAAAAACAATTTAATGAGTACTTTGGACTATTCGATAACTAAGACCATATAATTTATGGGTAAGTTTGGAATTAATATTAGTAGTGGGTTAAATGTTAATTTATTTATTTTTACAAAAACAAATATATCCTGTATCACATAGCATGTGTATTAACATAAATTCGTGGGGTATTATTTTTAAAACTCAACCAATCAAGAATAAAAAAAATAGGGTTGAGCGACGGCGTTGAGCAACGCGAAGAGGAGCGGAAGATGTAAGTTGCAGGTGAGAATTTGCCTCATTAAATGCACTACTTGAATTGGCACAAATTCCTATAGAGAATAGGAATTCATGCGTATGTTTATGCAATTGGAAAAAGGAGGCACTATTAGTACTTCCTTTATTTTTTTCTTAAAGTGACAGTGCATTGTTTATTAATAATTATTATTATATTACTTATGTTTCAAGGTAAATGGGTGGTTGGAAAGAAAGTGGAATAGAAGAAAAAATGTTAGTAAGTTACAATAGTGAAATGATATATTTGTTATAGGTAGTGGCAGTAACATGTTTAGTGCACTGACTTTATTTTTCTTGTTACAAGTTATATAGAGATAGATAATTAGGGGTTGCATTATATGAACACAATTAGAGAAATTAAGATCTAATCCTAGACTTGAAATTTTGGGAATTTACTATGGAAATGGTTAGTTTTGGGTCTAGACTAGACATGTAGCAATATGGGTATTGTTAGTTTTGGAATGTTACTGTGATAATTTATTTGACTAGATCGTGGTGCTACGGATTCTATCCAAAAGGGAAAGGCTCAAGTATTTGATTGATCGTGATTTGACTAAGGCAAGTGAACTTTTAAAACTTTGTAATTCTTGTAGAATTCTCGAATTATCCTTTCTCCTATGTGTGATTCGTGAAATATTTTAATGAGGTTGCTTAAATATAAAATGTGAGTTGGTGTGTTGTTGTGACACTTGAATTAAACATGTGTTTAAGTGATGAGAATTATATATATATTCTTGTGAGATATATTGTTGTGATTGGTGATAAGGAGTGGATTTGTTTGTGGACTTCATCTCATGTTCGTTCATTCTATGACACATACATTTGCATTGTTCTGAATATTGACATGAGTGAGATGGTAAAAAGTTGGGACCGAGGTCTTTACCGGTCGAGGTGTGATGCCGAGGTCTTTGTCGGCGATATTGTGATGCCGTGGTCTTTGCCGGCGATATTGGGATGCCGAGGTCTTTGCCGGCGATATCGTGATGCCGAGGTCTTTGCCGGCGATATTGTGATGCCGAGGTCTTTGCCGGCGATATTGTAATACTGAGATCTTTGCATATTAATATTGTGATGTCGAGGTCATTTTCGATAATTATTGCATAAGCATTGCATCTCATCCTTGCATATCCCTGTGTGGCATGATGTTATTCCTGTGTTTGATTGTGTTGTTACTTGTGAGTTGTGACTTGTGATTTGATATTTGTGACATAGTGGAAACTATCTCTAGAATGTATTATGTGTTGCTGGACTGGGACTTTTCTGAGTGCAGGTGTGTAGTTCGGCGGTATGTGGTTGAGTGTGAAAGGAGTTTGTGTATTCTATCGGACTTACTCTGTTTTGCTAGTTGACTTGTTGGGTACCGTGTTGTTTTTTGGTACTCACCCTTGCTTCTACACTTGTGTAGGTTTTGAGCCCGGACTGTGAGTAGTATTTTCCTTGTCATCCGAGGCTTCTCAGGAGATTTAGAGAGGTAGCTGCTGTCATCTGGCTGACTCTCTTGTCTCGTTTCCTTTCTGCTTTGTTCTATTTCAGAAGAAAGATAGTTCAGACTTGTATTCTTTGGATTTCTGTATGATTAGTGGCTTGTACACGTGACAACCAATCCTTGGGAGGTATTTAAGTTTGTGAAGATTCCTCTTTTTAGTTATCTATTTTATTTAGTACTTCCGCACGTCATTTCGATTTCTTGTTGAGTTAGGCTGACTTGTTCTGGTGGGTTTGAGCAAGTGCCATCACGTCTATTTTTGGGTCGTGACAGTGTTTAAACTATAAAAAGAATCTTTTTGAAAATCTTATCACTCAAAAAGAATAATGTTTTTTAATAAACAAAAGAGCATGATATGATTTTTTTATATACTTTCTTCATTCTAGTGAAAATTAATTTTAATTACAGTAAAATAATTGTATCTTGCTAACGTATGTGTCGTATTTATTGAATTCACATACAAAATAAATTTATTATAAATAAAGTACAATAAGTAAATTAAAACAATTGTATCTTACAAAACTATGTATCATAAAATAAATTCAAGAATTCAATGATTCGTCGTAAAAATAAATTCATTATACATAATGATCATTGTTTCTTAATAATAAAATATTATTCATTGTATCTTTATTTAAAACATTCAATGTATATGATGAGAGAATAAACTATATATGTGTAATGCCCGATAAATTACCAAAGTACCCCTAGGGAAGAGGTGTGCGTAAAACGCGTCTTCTGATGTTCGGATTAAAAATCCGAGAGCGGATTCGTGATCAGCACTAAAAATTGAGTTGGAGGAGGGTCTCGGTCGATTTTTAAAGCGATCGAGTCGAAAGATAATTTTTCGTTCCAAAATGAAAAACTGTGTGACTGCGCGATGGAACCGCGTCGCGGACCTGTCGCGGAGCCACACTTATGTTTTTCTGTGATTTTTCGACAGAGTTGAATTTTTCAAAAATACACTGTCCGCGACAGGTCCGCGTCACGGACTGTATTATTTTAGATCGGGGAAAAATTCTTTTAAATCACGGAGGGCATTTTAGTCCATTTTTTTCTATTCTAAACGTTCCCCTACGACCAATAAAGGTCAGTTTCTAAGAAAAGGGCTTCAAAAACCCCATTCAAGAGGTATTCTTCCTAGAAGTAACTAAGTCAGGGCTTGAGGGGAATTGAGGTTGAGGAGATCAAGAGGAGGTGGTGCATGATTGTGTTAGCAAATCATTCCAGGTATGTAAGGCTAACCTAAAGCATGGGAATGTTCTCCCATGTGCCCTTCTGAGTGTAGAGTATTGTGTCTTGACATGATAAAGTTAATGTGAAGAGTTTGATGCATGTATAATTAATGTTATTTTATGTATAAATATTTTCTTACATGAATTGATGATCATCACTAACCTATTATGTGTCATAATTCATTTTCATGAGTGCATTTTAAAATCCTATAATCATTTTATTTGAAAAGCATGCATAATGAAATTTGGGGATGTGTCTAGAGCCTTGACGATGATGATGTTGTGATGTCGTGATTGTATTTCACATCTGATGAGGGTCTTGATGATGATGTTGATGAGAATGATGTTTTATGATGTCTTAAGTTGAAAGTTAATCTCTAAAAGATTATGTTGAGTCCATGATGTTGATGTTGATGTTAATGAGGTGAGGTGATCTTGATGTTGAGGTATTATGTCCCTATGGGATTGATGGTGATGTTGAGGTATTATGACATGTCCCTATGGGACCGATGTTGAGATATTATGTCCCTGTGGGACTGATGAGGTTGAGGTTTTATGAGCATGTCGAATTCTGGGAGGAGTATTGAGCACCGAAATGGATAAGAGTGAGTCCCACTTGAACTCATTAACTACGTCGCCCGCGTAAGAAGAGGGGATTGAACCGCAATGCGAATGGCTCCTTTCTTGTCCCAAATGAGGACTTAGGTTTTTCTTGTGGATCCACTGAGGTTGATATCCTTTACCCCGGGCAGGGTTGTAACGCCCGGTGAATTACCAAAATACCTCTAGGGAAGAGGTGTGCCTAAAACGCATCTTCCGATGCTCGGATTGAAAATCCGAGAGCGAATTTGTGATCAGCACTGAAAATTGAGTGGGAAGAGGGTCTCGGTCGATTTTTAGAGCGATCGAGTCGAAGGATAATATTTCGTTCCAAAATGAAAAACAGTGTGTCTGCACGATAGAACTGCGTCGCGGACCTGTCGCGGAGCCACACTTATGTTTTTCTGTGATTTTTTCGACGGAGTTGAATTTTCCGAAAATACACTGTCCGCGACAAGTCCGCATCGTGGACTGTGTTATTTCAGGTCGGGAAAAAATTCTTTTAAATTACGGAGGGCATTTTAGTCCATTCCTATCTATCCTAAATGTTCCCCTACGACCAATAAAGGTCAGTTTCTAAGAGAAGGGTTTCAAAAATCTTATTCAAGAGGTATTCTTCCTAGAAGTCACTAAGTCAGGGCTTGAGGGGAGTTGAGATTGAGGAGATCAAGAGAAGGTTGTGCAAATTCGTGTTAGAAAATCTTTCCATGTATGTAAGGCTAACCTAAAGCATGGGAATGTTCTTCCATATGCCCTTTTGAGTAAAGAGATTTATGTCTTGACATGATGAGATTAATGTGAAGAGTTTGATGCATATATAATTGATGTTACTTTACGTATAAATATTTTCTTACATAAATTAATGTGAAGAGTTTGATGCATGTATAATTGATGTTACTTTACGTATAAATATTTTCTTACATAAATTGATGATCATCACTAATCTATCATGTATCATAATTCATTTTCATGAGTGTATTTTAAAACCTTATAATTATTTTATTTGAAAGGCATGCATAATGAAATTATGATGATGTGTCTAGAGCCTTGATGACGATGATGTTATAATGTTGTGATTGTGTTTCACATTTGATGAGAGTCTTGAGGGTAATGTTGATGAGAATGATGTTTTATGATGTCTTAAATTGAAAGTTAATTTCTAAAAGAGTATCTTGAGTCCATGATGTTGATGTTGATGTCAATGAGGTGAGGTGATGTTAATGTTGAGGTAGTATGTCCCTACGGGACTGATGTTGATGTTGAGGTATTATGTCATGTCCCTATGGGACTGATGAGGTCGAGGTTTTATGAGCATGTCGAGTCTGGGAGGAGTATTGAGCACCGAAATGGGTAAGAGTGAGTCCCACTTGAACCCATTAACTATGTGGCCCACGTAGGAAGAGGGGATTGAACCGCAATGCGGATGGCTCCTTTCTTGTCCCAAATGAGGACTGAGGTTTTTCTTGTGGATCCACGATGGTTGATGTCCTTTACCCCAGGCAGGGTATTGGATGGATGTGGTAACGACATCTCTTTGTTGTATCATCATCGACTCATAGGTGATGATTGTCGGTTAGAGAAACTCCCAGTTAGGTTCCTTTGATATAACTCCGATGTGGATGTTGATATGATGTTCTGAGTTGATATTTCCTTTAGTTGAGTCGATGTTAATGTTCCATGAGTTGAGGTGACGTTGAGGTCTTTTGAGTGAGTTGAGTCGAGTTTCCTTTAGATGAGTTTGATGTGATGATGACGTTGAGATGAGAGGTTGATGGGTCAATTGTCTATTCTAATCTCTTGCCTTAGATAGACTCTTGACATTCTGATGGAGTATGATGTTGAGTTGATGTTTTCTTTATGTTGTTGTACTTACATTGCTATTCAGCTATTTTACATGCCAGTACATTCCACGTACTGACGCCATTCGACGCTGCATCGTTTTATGATGCAGATACAGGAGTTAGAGGACTTCAGCAGACACACCATTGAGGTCAGAGATCGTGAGTTCCAACAATGGTGAGCCTCTTTGCTATCCGGAGGAAACCCTTTATTTGATGCTTCCTTTATTCATTGAGTCCGGTAGCCATGGCATGTCATGGCACCATTTCTTAGACAGTTGAGTCAGGTTAGAGTCATCGTAGAAATGATGTCGAGGTTGATGTAAATGTTGTTCTTAAGAACTGAGTAGTATTTTTACTCACTTATCTTGATGTTGAGACTGATGTTAGCCTTTGGCCTTTTATTAAGGTAGTTCCCTATTTACTTCCACTAGTATGATGTTAAACTGATTGTCCTGAGAACAAGTGGTTTGCTTAGGGGCTAGCAATAGTCTCTGAGTGCCGGCCATGTCTAGGGTACCCTCCCTGGGCGTGACAAACTTGGTATCAAAGCACAAGGTTCAACAGTCCTACGGAGTCTATGAAGCCGTGTCTAGTAGAGTCTTGTTTATGTGTGTGTTGTGCACCACAATTCATAAACAGGATGCTACAAGGCATTACGAAATGGTTACCCTTCTTTGATGTTCTGAGTTCGTGCGATAGAGCTTGACTCTATGAAACCCTTTTTCTAATTCGTGCATTACGCGCTTGCAGATAATGCCTTCAAAACGCACTGGTGCACAAAGAGATGCCTCAGTCCCTAACACTGAGAATCCCTTACCAAGGGCTCTTTATCAGCATGGGACAAGGAGATGGGGACGACCTGCCAGAGCTACTGAGGCTCCACCAGCACCTTCTGCTCAGTCAGCCTCCACTTCGGAAGCAGACTTCAGAGGAGCTATTACTATGCTCACTAAGTTGGTGGCTCTCAGAGTAGTAGTCGCGGTCCCCAAGCCCCTAGCTCCAGCTCCCAAGAGTCTGTTGATGCATCCAGGCTCAGAGATTTCCTGAGGATGAACCCGCCAGTCTATACGGGGTCCAAGGTTAAGGAGGATCCGTGAAACTTCATTGATGAGGTGCGCAAGATCTTGAGGGCTATGCATGCAAATGAGATTGAGGGAGTCGAGATGGTCTCTTATCAGCTTAAGGATATTGTCAATGTCTTGTATAACCATTGGGAAGATGGTAGAGGTGAGGATGTTGAGCCTGCTGAGTGGGAGGAGTTTGAGAGTGCTTTTCTCGATCACTTCTTTCCCCAAGAGTTGAGGGAGGCAAAGGTCGAGGAGTTCGTGAATCTGAATCAAGAGGGGTTGACAGTCAAAGAGTACAGCTTGAAGTTCATCCAGCTGTCCAGCTATGCTCCAGAGATGGTCCTTGATATGAGGGCAAGAATGAGGAAGTTTGTGTCTGGGTTGGGCAGGCATGTGAAGAGGGAGTGTAAGGCAGCATTGCTGATTCCAAACATGGATATTGCTAGACTTATGGTCTATGCCCAACAGACTGAGGAGGATAAGAAGAGGTACAGGGAGGAGCAGCAGAGTAAGAAAGCCAAATCGGCAGGTCATGAGCCTAATCAGCAGAAGCAGAATAAAGGTGACAGGACCTTCTTTCAGAAGAAGTCTTCTAGCCATGTACCTCCGATGGCGAGTGCACCTGTTCAGCAAAATAGGTATGATCAGAAGTCTTATGGTCACTAAAACTTCAGAGCACAAGGACCTCAGTCCCAAGCTAGTGTTGCTCAAGGTCCAAAGGGAAGGCCACCTTGTGGCAGATGCGGCAGACTGCATCTTGGTGCGTGCTGTGAGGGCACCAATACTTGCTTTTCATGTGGACAGCCTTGCCATTTCCAGGGTGAGTGCCCTATGAGGAATCAGAGGTGGAGTGATAGAGGTAATAGAGCTCAGTCTTCAATAACGCCCCCTGCGGGGAGTCATCAGAAGGCTGCTACTGCAAATGCAGGAGGCGGGACGAACGGTCTGTATGCGATGGGTAATCGAAAGGATCAAGAGGTTGCTCCAGATGTTGTTACGGGTATGCTCCGAATCTTTTCTTATAATTGTTATGCATTGCTTGACCTGGGTGCCACCTTGTCTTTTGTGACACCCTATGTGGCTAATAAGTTTGACGTTCTTCCTGAGTGTTTGCTTGAACCTTACACTATTTCGACTCCTACTGGTGAGTCAATCATGGCTAAGAGGGTCTACATAGACTGTATAGTGTCCATTTGTCATAGGGATACTTTGGCAATTTGGTAGAGTTGGAGATGATTGACTTCGATGTGATTTTTGGTATGGATTGGCTCTATGTTTGCCATGCATCCATATATTGTAGGACCCGATTGTTAAATTCCAATTTTCGAATGAACCGGTCCTAGAGGGGAAGGGAGGTTATGTTGCACCCAAGGGTAGATTTATTTCCTACCTAAGGGCGAGGAGGTTAATCTCTAAGGGGTGTATTTATCACCTTGTACGAGTAAAATCTAATGATGTTGAGTCCCCTACTCTTGAGTCGGTTCCGATTGTAAATGAGTTCCCTGAGGTGTTCCCTGAGGATTTACCCGGAGTCCCTCCTGATATGGAGATCAACGTTGGTATTGATGTACTTCTTGACACGCAGCCCATTTCAATTCCACCATATAGGATGGCCCCTACTGAGTTGAAAGAGTTGAAGGAGCAGTTGAAGGATCTGTTAGAGAAGGGTTTTGTTAGACCCAGTGTTTCTCCTTGGGGTGCTACCGTTCTGTTTGTACAAAAGAAGAATGGGTCTCTGAGAATGTGCATAGACTATAGGCAACTGAACAGGGTCACGGTCAGGAATAAATATCCTCTTCCCAAAATAGATGACTTGTTTGACCAGCTTTAAAGTGCCTCATGCTTTTCAAAGATAGACCTCAGATCGGGTTACCACCAATTAAAGGTAAAAGAATGTGATATTCCAAAGACAGCTTTCAGGACAAGATATGGCCACTTTGAGTTCTTGGTCATGTCCTTTGGGTTGACGAATGCACCGGCAAATTTCATGGACTGGATGAATAGGGTGTTCATGCCCTACCTTGATATGTTTGTGATCGTGTTCATTGATGATATCTTGGTATATTTGAGGAATGAGGAAGAGCATGCCAAACATCTTCATGTTGTCCTTCAAACTCTTAAGGACCATGAATTGTATGCGAAGTTCTCCAAATATGAATTGGGTTAAATCAGTGGCCATCCTAGGCCATGTGGTTTCAGGTGATGGAATTCGAGTAGATAGTCAGAAGATTGAAGCGGTTGTAAGCTGGCCAAGACCGACCTCTCCAATTGACATAAGGAGTTTCTTGGGGTTGGCAGGCTACTACCGAAAATTTGTTGAGGGATTTTCTTCCCTATCCACGCCATTGACCAAGCTGACCCAGAAAAAGGTCAAGTTTCAGTGGTCTGAGGAATGTGAGAAAAGTTTCCAAGAGTTAAAGACTAGGTTGACCACCGCACCTTTCTTGACCTTTCCTGACGGGACTGAAGGCTTTGTAATATACTGTGATGCGTCAAGAGTTGGGTTGGGATGTGTGTTAATGCAGAAAGGGAAGGTGGTGGCCTATGCTTCCAAGCGGCTTAAGGTTCATGAGAGGAACTATCCAACCCATGATCTTGAGTTGGCGGCAGTTGTGTTCGCACTTAAAATCTGGCGCCACTATTTGTATGGAGTGCATGTGGACGTGTTCACGGATCACAAGAGCTTACAGTATGCCTTCAGTCAGAGAGAGCTCAACCTGCGACATAGAAGATGGTTGGAATTGCTCAAAGATTATGACATGAGCATCATGTACCACCCAGGTATAGCTAATATTGATGCTCCTGGCAGGTTGTCTATGGGTAGCACAGCCCATGTTGAGGAGGAGAAGAAGGGGTTAGTGAAGGAAGTGCATAGGTTGGCACGATTGGGAGTCCAGCTTGAGGAGAACGACGAAGGAGGAATTAATGTTCAGAATGGGTCTGCATCATCCCTAGTGACTGAGGTAAAAGAGAAGCAGGATCGAGATCCTATTATACTCCAATTGAAGGAGGATGTTCAGAAGCAAAAAGTGATGATCTTCTCTAAAGGGGGAGATGGGGTATTGAGGTACCAGAGTAGGCTATGCGTGCCTAATGTTGATGGTGTTCGAGAGAGGATTCTGGCCGAGGCCCATAACACTAGATACTTCATTCATCCGAGCTCCACCAAGATGTATCACGACTTGAGAGAGGTCTATTGGTGGAGTGGAATAAAGCGGGATATCGCGGAGTTTGTTTCAAGATGCCCAAATTATCAACAAGTAAAAGTTGAGCATCAAAGTCCAATTGGCTTGGCCCAAAACTTCGAGATTCCAGAATGGAAGTGGGAGATGATTAATATGGATTTCATCACTGGCCTACCGCGATCCCGGAGACAGCATGATTCTATATGGGTAATTATGGTCAGGATGACGAAGTCAGCGCATTTTCTAGCAGTCAAGATGACCAACACTGCAGAGGATTATGCCAAGATATATATCCAAGAGATTGTGAGGTTGCATGAAGTTCCCTTGTTCACCATCTCAGACAGAGGAGCCCTATTTACTTCTCATTTCTAAAAGTCTTTCAGAAAGGATTGGGTACCAAAGTAAACTTGAGCACAACTTTTCATCCACAGATGGATGGTCAGGCAGAGCGCACTATTCAGACGGTAGAGGACATGTTGAGAGCATGCGTCCTTGACTTCAAGGGAAATTGGGATGATCACTTACCATTGATTGAATTCGCATATAACAATAGTTATCATGCAAGCATTCAAATAGCCCCTTATGAGGCCTTGTATGGGAGGAGATGTAGATCACCCATTGGGAGGTTTGAAGTTGGAGAGGCTGAGTTGATTGGTCCTGACCTTGTCCATTAGTCCATGGAGAAAGTGAAGATCATTCGAGAAAGATTGAAGATTGCCCAAAGCCGTCAGAAATCTTACACAGATGTGAGGAGAAGAGACCTAGAGTTTGAGGTGAGCGATTGGGTTTACCTGAAGGTATCTCCCATGAAGGGTGTCATGAGATTTGGGAAGAAGCGGAAATTAAGTCCTCGCTACATTGGTCCGTATCAGATTGTGCGAAGAATTGAAAAGGTTGCTTATGAGCTAGAATTGCCTTCCGAGTTAGATAGAATCCATCTGGTATTCCATATTTCAATGTTGAAGAAATGTTTGGGGGATCCTGCCTTGGTAATTCCTGTGGAGAGCACGGGAGTCAGAGACAGTTTGTCCTACGAGGAAATCCCGATCCAAATCCTTGACCGGCAGGTTCGCAGACCGAGGAACAAAGAGATAGCCTCTGTCAAAGTTCTGTGGAGGATTAATTTGTTGAGGAAGCCACATGGGAAGCTGAGGAAGAGATGAAAGCAAAACACCTACACCTATTCGCGCTCGAGGTTGACGAAAGTGTTGAAGGTAGCATTCCTACTTTTATGTAAATTGATGTTCCTACTATGAGTATATATGTATAAATTCCTGATGCTTGAGTAGATGTTGTTGAGGTCGAGGAGGAGTTGAGGAGGTGAGTTGATGAGGGAGTATCGAGGTGAGTCTTCAATATATTCGTGCCAAAGTACCGTTCCTACTCATCATTTGAGGACGAATGATCCCAAGGGGAAGATAATGTAATGCCCGGTGAATTACCAAATTACCCCTAAGGAAGAGGTATGCGTAAAACGCATCTTTTGATGCTCGGATTGAAAATCCGAGAGCGGATTCGTGATCAACACAGAAAATTATATAAGGGGAGGGTCTCGGTCAATTTATAGAGTGATCGAGTCAAAAGATAATTTTTCGTTCCAAAACGAAAAACAGTGTGCCTGCTCGATAGAACCGCGTCGCGGACCTATCGTGGAGCCACACTTATGTATTTTTGTGATTTTTTCGATGGAGTTGAATTTTCCAAAAATACACTGTCCGCGACAAGTCCGCGTCGCGAACTGTGCTATTTCAGATCGAGAAAAAATTCTTTTAAATTATGGAGGGCATATTAGTCCGTTCCTATCTATCCTAAATGTTCCCCTGCGACCAATAAAGGTCGGTTTCTAAGAAAAGGGTTTCAAAAACCCCATTCAAGAGGTATTCTTCATAGAAGTCACTAAGTCAGGGCTTGAGGGGAGTTGAGGTTGAGGAGATCAAGAGACGGTTGTGCAAATTTGTGTTAGCAAATCTTTCCAGGTATGTAAGGCTAACCTAAAGCATGGGAATGTTCTTCCATGTGCCCTTTTGAGTAAAGAAATTTATGTCTTGATATGATGAGGTTAATGTGAAGAGTTTGATGAATGTATAATTGATGTTACTTTACGTATAAATATTTTCTTACATAAATTAATGTGAAGAGTATGATGCATGTATAATTGATGTTACTTTACGTATAAATATTTTTTTACATAAATTGATGATCATCACTAATCTATCATGTATCATAATTCATTTTCATGAGTGTATTTTAAAACCCTATAATTATTTTATTTGAAAGGCATGCATAATTAAATTATGATGATGTGTCTAGAGCCTTGATGACGATGATGTATGATGTTGTTATTGTGTTTCACATTTGATGAGAGTTTTGAGGATGATGTTGATGAGAATGATGTTTTATGATGTCTTATATTGAAAGTTAATTTCTAAAAGAACATCTTGAGTCCATGATGTTGATGCTGATGTCAATGAGGTGAGATGATGTTGATGTTGAGGTATTATGTCCCTACGGGACTGATGTTGTTGTTGAGGTATTATGTCATATACCTATGGGACTGATGAGTTCAAGGTTTTATGAGCATGTCGAGTCTGGGAGGAGTATTGAGCACCGAAATGGGTAAGAGTGAGTCCCACTTGAACCCATTAACTACGTGGCCCGCGTAGGAAGAGGGGATTGAACCGCAATGCGGATGGCTCCTTTTTTGTCCCAAATGAGGACTGAGGTTTTTCTTGTGGATCCACTGAGGTCGATGTCCTTTACCCTGGGCAGGGTATTGGATGAATGTGGCAACGACATCGCTTCCTTGTATCATCATCGGCTCATAGGTGATGGTTGTCGGTTAGAGAAACTCTTAGTTAGGTTCCTTTGATAGAACTCCGATGTGGATGTTGATGTGATATTCTGAGTTGATATTTCCTTGAGTTGAGTCGATGTTGATGTTCCCTAAGTTGAGGTGACGTTGAGGTATTTTGAGTGAGTTGAGTCGAGTTTCCTTGAGATGAGTTTGATGTGATGATGATGTTGAGATGAAAGGTTGATGGGTCAATTGTCTATTCTAATCTCTTGCCTTAGATAGACTCTTGACATTCTGATGGAGTATGATGTTGAGTTGATGTTTTCTTTATGTTGTTGTACTTACATTGCTATTCAGCTATTTTACATGCTAGTACATTCCACGTACTGACGCCATTCGGTGTTGCATCATTTTATGATGCAGATACAGGAGTTAGAGGACTTTAGCAGACGCACCGTTGAGGTCAGAGATCGCGAGTTCCAACATTGATGAGCCTCTTTGCTATCCGGAGGAAACCCTTTATTTGATGCTTCCTTTATTCATTGAGTCCGGTAGCCATGGCATGTCATGGCACCATTTCTTAGACAGTTGAGTCAGGTTAGAGGCTTCGTAGACATGATGTCGAGGTTGATGTTGATGTTGTTCTTATGAACTGATTAGTATTTTTAGTCACTTATCTTGATGTTGAGATTGATGTTGGCCTTTGGCCTTTTATTGAGGTAGTTCCCTATTTACTTCCGCTAGTATGATGGTAAACTGATTGTCCAGAGAACGAGTAATTCGCTTAGGATCTAGCAATAGTCTCTGAGTGCCGGCCACGTCTAGGGTACCCTCCTGGGGCGTGACAAGGGTATTGGATGGATGTGGCAATGACATCGCTTCATTATATCATCACTGGCTCATAAGTGATGGTTGTCGGTTATAGAAACTCCCAGTTAGGTTCCTTTTGATAGAACTCTGATATTGATGTTGATGTGATGTTCTGAGTCGATGTTCCTTGAGTTGAGTCGATGTTGATGTTCCCTGAGTTGAGGTGACATTGAGGTCTCTTGAGTGAGTTGAGTTGAGTTTTTGAGAGATGAGTTTGATGTGATGATGATGTTGAGATGAGAGATTGATGGGTCAATTGTCTATTCTAATCTCTTGCCTTCGATAGACTCTTGACATTCTGATGAAGTATGATGTTGAGCTGATGTTTTCTTTATGTTATTATACTTACGTTGTTATTCAGCTAATTTACATGCCAGTACATTCCACGTACTGACGCCATTCAGCGCTACATCATTTTATGATGCAGATACAGGAGTTAGAGGACTTCAGCAGACGCACTGTTGAGGTCAGAGATTGCGAGTTCCAACATTGGTGAGCCTCCTTGCTATCCGGAGGAGACCCTTATTATTTAATGCTTCCTTTATTCATTGAGTCCGGTAGCCATGGCCTGTCATGGTACCATCTTAGGAACTTTAGTCAGGTTAGAGGCTTCGTAGACATGATGTCGAGGTTGATGATGATGTTTTCCTTATGAACTGAGTAGTACTTCTACTTACTTAGTTTGATGTTGAGAGAGATGTTGGCCTTTGGTCCTTTTTATTGAAGTAGTTCATTGCTTTACTTCCGCTATGTTGATATTAATTGACTGCCCTGAGAGCAAGTAGTTCGCTTGGGGGGTTAGCAATAGTCTCTGAGTGCCGGCTACATCTAGGGTACCCTCCCGGGGAGTGACAATAAGCAACATGGGAAGTTTTTTAAAATCAAATCCAAAAATGACTTTTTATTAAAAACTATTCACAAAGTGAACAATGGAAAATCAAATTCATAAAGCATTACGTGAGTACAAAAGAGATCATTTGATATGCACTTAAAATGATTTGTAGTTGAAGTAATATCAAAACTTTTGGATGTAGTAAGAAAAGTTAGGAACGGGTTTCAGTTAGATATAAATTTGAAAACATTATATAAATGTCCATTGAATTAAACTTCTTACACAAAAATGGCTACTTTTTTCTTTACTAAAAATAGTCATTCGACCGTTATATGCACCAAATACAGCCTTTCCGCTATTTGGTTCAAGTCAGTTTTTTCTTGTTTGTAGGATTTTGGGGGTTTGTGGCTGGGGGTGAGGGTCATCCAACTTAAAAGACAACGCAAAAGCATCTCAACTATTATACAAATATAGGTGTCCATTCCTGCTACAGATAGTGTCGGTTCTTATTTGGTCATTTAGCCTTTTTTTTTTAATTTTCTTTTAAAAAACAATTGTTGCTCTCTATTGAAGTAATTTTTTTTTAAAAAAAAGATTAGTATTAAAAATTTTTGTTACTTTTTTTGAATTTTTTTCTTGGTTAATTGTTTCCCTTCTGTTGTGAAAAAATAAATATTTATATCATTTTATTATTTCTTATTTATTTAGGTGAAATGTATGATAATCAAAATAAATATCGATCATTCTTTCACATTCGTGTCTCTGTAGAGTTAAAAAATAAAACCCCCACTCGAGTTCATTAACAAAACCTTCAGACCATCAATGAAGTTTCACAAAAGCACCTCAAATGAATGGAGACTTGAATGGATCACCACTGTCAATTGGGTATTGATAAATATAATCTTAAATTAATATCACCAATTCAGATTTTATTGTTATGTGGACCTATTAATTCTTTTTATATCATTTCAATTTTATTAACAAAAATTTTAAATTTAAATGCTTAACTATTATAACACTACTCATATGTTATGAACCCCGTTTTTCATTACAAATTTTAACTATATGTTGCGCTATTTAAGATCGGATTAGTTTTTTCAATATAGATTTTTAGTGTTTAAACTATAAAAATCGTCTTTTTGAAAATGTTATCACTCAAAATATTTAATTCTTTTTAAAAAAGGGCATGATATGTTTTTTTTATATACTTTCTTCATTCTAGTTTGAAAGTTAATTTTGATTACATTAAAATCATTGTATCCTGCTAATGTATGTGTCGTATTCATTGAATTCACATACAAAATAAATTTATTACAAAATAAGTACAATAAGTAAATTAAAACAATTGTATGTTACAAAATTATGTATCAAAAAATAAATTAAAGAATTCAATGACTCGTCATAAAAATAAACTCATTATACATAATGATCATTGTTTCTTAATAATAAAATATTATTCATTGTATCTTTATTTAAAACATTCAATTTATATGATGAGAGAATAAACTATATAAGCAACATGAGAAATTTTCTAAGATCAAATCCAAAAATGACTTTTTATTTAAAAATATTCACAAAGTCAACAATGGAAAATCAAATTCATAAGCATTACGTGAGTACAAAAGAGATCATTTCATATGCACTTAAAAAGATTTGTAGTTGAAGTAATATAAAAACTTTTGGATGTAGTAAAAAAAGTTAGGAACAAGTTTCAATTAGATTTAAATTTGAAAACATTATATAAAATGTCCATTGAATTAAACTTCTTACACAAAAATGGCTCCTTTTTTCTTTACTAAAAATAGTCATTCGACCGTTATATGCACCAAATACAGCCTTTCGGCTATTTGGTTCAAGTCAGTTTTTTGTTTTTTCGCAGGATTTTGGGGGGTTGTGGCTGGGGGTGAGGATCATCTAACTTAAAAGACAACGCAAAAGCATCTCAACTATTATACAAATACAGGTGTCCATTCCTTCTACAGATAGTGTCGGTTCTTATTTGGTCATTTTGCCTTTTCCTTTTATATTTTCTTTTAAAAATAAATTGTTGTTCTCTGTTGAAGTAATTTTTTTTTAAAAAAAAGATTATTGTTTAAATTTTTTTCTTACTCTTTTTAAAGGTTTTTAAAGTTTGATATGATTTTTTAATATACTTTCTTCATTCTAGTGAATGTTAATTTTGATTACATTAGAATTATTGTATCCTGCAAATGTATGTGTCGTATTTATTGAATTCACATACAAAATAAATTTATTATAAATAAAGTACAATAAGTAAATTAAAACAATTGTATCTTACAAAATTATGTATCATAAAATAAATTAAAGAATACAATGATTCGTCATAAAAATAAATTCATTATACATAGTGATCATTGTTTCTTAATAATAAAATATTATTCATTGTATCTTTATTTAAAACATTCAATGTATATGATGAGAGATTAAACTATATAAGCAACATGGGAAATTTTCTAAAATCAAATCCAAAAATGACTTTTTATTTAAAAATATTCACAAAGTCAACAATGGAAAATCAAATTCATAAAGCATTACGTGAGTACAAAAGAGATCATTTCATATGCACTTAAAAAGATTTGTAGTTGAAGTAAAAAAAAATCTTTTGGATGTAGTAAGAAAAGTTAGGAACGGGTTTCAATTAGATTTAAATTTGAAAACATTATTCAAAATGTCCATTGAATTAAACTTCTTACACAAAAATGGCTCCTTTTTTCTTTACTAAAAATAGTCATTCGACCGTTACATGCACCAAATACAGCCTTTCGGCTATTTGGTTCAAGTGTGTTTTTTGTTTTTCGCAGGATTTTGGGGGGTTGTGGCTGGGGGTGAGGATCATCTAACTTAAAAGACAACGCAAAAACATCTCAACTATTATACAAATACAGGTGTCCATTCCTGCTACAGATAGTGTCGGTTCTTATTTGGTCATTTAGCCTTTTCCTTTTAATTTTTTTTTAAAAAAAATTGTTGTTCTCTGTTGAAGTAATTTTTTTTTTAAAAAAAAGATTAGTGTTTAAATTTTTTTGTTACTCTTTTTAAAGTTTTTTCTTGGTTAATTGTTTCCCTTCTATTGTGAAAAAATAAATATTTATATCATTTTATTATTTCTTATTTATTTAGGTGAAATGTATGATAATCAAATAAATATCGATCATTCTCTCACATTCGTGTCTCTGTAGAGTTAAATAATAAAACCCCCACTCGAGTTCATTAACAAAAACTTCAGACCATCAATGAAGTTTCTCAAAAGCACCTCAAATGAATGGAGACTTGAATGGATCACCACTATCAATTAGGAATTGATAAATTTAATCTTAAATTAATATCACCAATTCATATTTAATTGTTATGTGGACCTATTAATTCTTTTTATATCATTTCAATTTTATTAACAAAAAATTTAAATTTAAATGCTTAACTATTATAACACTATTCATATGTTATGAACCCCGTTTATCATTACAAATTTTAACTATATGTTGCACTATTTAAGATCAAATTAGTTTTTTCAATATAGATTTTGAGTGTTTAAACTATAAAAATCGTCTTTTTGAAAATCTTGTCACTCAAAAAATTTAATTTTTTTTTAAATGGGTTTGATATGATTTTTTTATATACTTTCTTCATTCTAGTGAAAGTTAATTTTGATTACATTAAAAACATTGTATCCTGCAAATGTATATGTCGTATTTATTGAATTCACATACAAAATAAATTTATTATAAATAAAGTACAATAAGTAAATTAAAACAATTGTATCTTACAAAATTATGTATCATAAAATAAATTATAGAATTCAATGATTCGTCATAAAAATAAATTCATTATACATAGTGATCATTGTTTCTTAATAATAAAATATTATTCATTGTATCATTATTTAAAACATTCAATGTATATGATGAGAGAATAAACTATATAAGCAACATGGGAAATTTTTCTAAAATCAAATCCAAAAATGACTTTTTATTTAAAAATATTCACAAAGTCAACAATGGAAAATCAAATTCAAAAGCATTACATGAGTACAAAAGAGATCATTTCATATGCACTTAAAAAGATTCGTAGTTGAAGTAATATAAAAACTTTTGGATGTAGTAAGAAAAGTTAGGAACACATGTCGGACTGAAGGGGGTTGAGCAAGGGTGCTTACATTTCTTGTCAGGTGTGAGGTCGTCCACACTACAACCACTATCTCCCCCAGCGCGAAGATCAAGGGAATTCAGTTACTAAATGAAGAAATTGTGGAAGAGTCACGAAAATCACATTGAAGCTGTCTAGTCTAGTTTCGTAGGGCGCCCGGTGCATCCTAACCTGCTGCAATTGCCTTTGCTGCTCTTGCTGCAGTAGTGGTGCCTGCAGCTGTCTTATTTGTTCTCCTACCTCGATGTGAGTTCGAGGCCTAAATAAGCTCCTTTCTTTAGCTGGTGCGCAGGAGCGCACTTTCGTTTTCCCCTTAACCTTAACAAGGGGCTTTCATGAATAGGGATTTCCCGCCAGCAGTCTTCTCTTCCTATCACTTCACTTCGTTCTAGAAATCTGATCTCACCGGGCCGGGCGAAGAGGAAGGAAGAGATGGGTGGTCCGGGAACAACAACGAGAGAGGGATCGTAGCCCCCCCTCTCACTCTTCCCCACGCCTATTTGTTCACCCGAGATGCAGAACTCTTTTTTCTTGTTTTAATGAATAGATAGAGCCATGATACATTCCGAACCCGGATCGAATCAGAGTTCACACCGCCCGCCCTGAACAAAGAGGAGGCGTGGACCACAGGTCGCACATAAGTCGCCGGGTCGCACGACAGAAGAACACCCAACATAAAGATGCATACTCCTCCATGTGAAATATTCATCTTCATAGGAGCTTTTTGATAGTAGTCGTGACCAACAGCCATTAGCTCTCGGCTTGTTGGTAAGGTGAGAGCTTCAAGCCTGATTTCAGGTGGCGCACCCTCCACACAAGCACCGCCCGACGAAGGGGGGACGGGGAAAGCTACAGGACCAAAACCTTCGACCCTTCTTTCTAAATGGGGGTTGGCCCACCTAACAGATGATGATATTCTCGATCAATTTGATCGAATTTCATTCTTTCTCACTATTAAGAAAAGTGGAGCTTTCGATCAAGATCTTCTTGCCTCACCCGTTTGGGCTCTCGCTCGAATCGGAACCTTTATGCGTAGGTAGGCTTTCGACTCAATCTAATAGCCTACCTATCGGGCACCAATAAAAGAGAAAGTTTTCGCATGGGCTCATCATCTGATGCAGAACCGATGCTGGTTTCAATTAGATTTAAATTTGAAAACATTATACAAAATGTCCATTGAATTAAACTTCTTACACAAAAATGGCTCCTTTTTTCTTTACTAAAAATAGTCATTCGACCGTTATACGCACCAAATACAGCCTTTCGGCTAGTTGGTTCAAGTCAGTTTTTTGTTTTTTGCAGGATTTTGGGGGGTTGTGGCTGGGAGTGAGGATCATCTAACTTAAAAGACAAGGCAAAAGAATCTCAACTATTATACAAATATAGGTGTCCATTCCTGCTACAGATAGTGTCGGTTCTTATTTGGTAATTTAGCCTTTTCCTTTTATATTTTCTTTTAAAAAAAATTGTTGTTCTCTGTTGAAGTAATTTTTTTAAAAAAAAAAGATTAGTGTTTAAATTTTTTGGTTACTCTTTTTAAAGTTTTTTCTTGGTTAATTGTTTCCCTTCTGTTGTGAAAAAATAAATATTTATATCATTTTGTTATTTCTTATTTATTTAGGTGAAATGTATGATAATCAAATAAATATCAATCATTCTCTCATACTCGTGTCTCTGTAGAGTTAAATAATAAAACCCCCACTCGAGTTCATAAATAAAAACTTCAGACCATCAATGAAGTTTCTCAAAAGCACCTCAAATGAATGGAGACTTGAATGGATCACCACTGTCACTTGGGTATTGATAAATTTAATCTTAAATTAATATCACCAATTCAGATTTAATTGTTATGTGGACCTATTAATTCTTTTTATATCATTTCAATTTTATTAACAAAAAAATTAAATTTAAATGCATAACTATTATAACACTACTCATATGTTATGAACCCCGTTTGTCATTAGAAATTTTCACTATATGTTGCACTATTTAAGATCAAATCAGTTTTTTCAATATAGATCTTCAGTGTTTAAACTATAAAAATCGTCTTTTTGAAAGTCTTATCACTCAAAAAAATTAATTTATTTTTTAAAAAGGGCTTGATATGATTTTTTTATATACTTTCTTCATTCTAGTGAAAGTTAATTTTGATTATATTAAAATCATTGTATCCTGCAAATGTATGTGTCGTATTTATTGAATTCACATACAAAATAAATTCATTATAAATAAAGTACAATAAGTAAATTAAAATAATTGTATCTTACAAAATTATGTATCATAAAATTAATTAAAGAATTCAATGATTGGTCATAAAAATAAATTCATTATACATAATGATCGTTGTTTCTTAATAATAAAATATTATTCATTGTATCTTTATTTAAAACATTTAATGTATATGATGGGAGAATAAACTATATAAGCAACATGGAAAATTTTCTAAAATCAAATCAAAAAATGTCTTTTTATTTAAAAATATTCACAAAGTCAACAATGAAAAATCAAATTCATAAAGCATTACGTGAGTACAACAGAGATCATTTCATATGCACTTTAAAAGATTTGTAGTTGAAGTAATATAAAAACTTTTGGATGTAGTAAGAAAAGTTAGGAACAGGTTTCAATTAGATTTAAATTTGAAAACATTATACAAAATGTCCATTGAATTAAACTTCTTACACAAAAATGGCTACTTTTTTCTTTACTAATAATAGTCATTCGACCATTATATGCACCAAATACAGCCTTTCGGCTATTTGGTTCAAGTCAGTTTTTTCTTTTTCGCTGGATTTTGGGTTGTGGCTGGGGGTGAGGGTCATCCAACTTAAAAGACAACGCAAAAGCATCTCAACTATTATACAAATATAGGTGTAGATTCCTGTTACAGATAGTGTCGGTTCTTATTTGGTAATTTAGCCTTTTTCTTTTAAATTTTCTTTTAAAAAAAATTATTGTTTGCTGTTGAAGTAATTTTTTTTAAAAAAAAGATTAGTGTTTAAATTTTTTTGTTACTTTTTTTAAATTTTTTTCTTGTTTAATTGTTTCCCTTCTGTTGTGATAAAATAAATATTTATATCATTTTATTATTTCTTATTTATTTAGGTAAAATGTATGATAGTCAAATAAATATGTAACACCCGGTAAATTACCAAAATACCCCTAGGGAAGAGGTGTGCGTAAAACGCGTCTTCCGATGCTCGAACTGAAAATTTGAGAGCGGATTCGTGATCAGCACTAAAAATTTAGTGGGAGGAGGGTCTCGGTCGATTTTTAGAGCGATCGAGTCGAAAGATAATTTTTCGTTCCAAAATGAAAAATAGTGTGCCTGCACGATAGAACCGCATCGCGGACCTGTCGTGGAGCCACACTTATGTTTTTCTGTGATTTGTCGACGGAGTTGAGTTTTTCGAAAATACACTATCCATGACAGGTCCGCGTCGCGAACTGTGTTATTTCAGATCAGGAAAAAATTCTTTTAAATTATGGAGGGCATTTTAATCCTTTCCTATCAATCCTAAACGTACCCCTACGGCCAATAAAGGTCGGTTTCTAAGAATAAGGTTTCAAAAACCCTATTCTAAAGTGTTCTTCCTAGAAGTCACTAAGTCAGGGCTTGAGGGAAGTTGAGGTTGAGGAGAACAAGAGAAAGTTGTGCAATTCGTGTTAGCAAATCTTTCCAGGTATGTAAGGCTTACCTAAAGCATGGGAATGTTCTCCCATGTGCCCTTCTGAGTATGGAGTATTGAGTCTTGATATGATGAGGTTAATGTAAAGAGTTTGATGCATGTATAATTGATGCTATTCTATGTATAAGTATTTTCTTACATGAATTAATGATCATCACTATCCTATTATATGTCATAATTCATTTTCTTAAGTGCATTTTAAAACCCAATAATTATTGTATTTGAAAAGCATGCATAATGACATTAGGGGATGTGTCTAGAGCGTGGACGATGATGATGTTGTGATTATATTTCACATTTGATGAGAGTCTTGATGATGATGTTGACGATAATGATGTTTTATGATGTCTTAAAATTGGAAGTTTAATTTCTAAAAGAGTATCTTGAGTCCATGATGTTGATGTTGATGAGGTGAGGTGATGTTGATGTTGAGGTATTATATTATGTCCTTACGGGACTAATGTTGATGTTGAGGTATTATGTTATGTCCCTATGGGACTGATGATAAGGTATTACGTCCCTATGGGACTAATGAGGTTGCGATTTTATGAGCATGTCGAGTTCTGGGAGGAGTATTGAGCATCGAAATAGGTAAGAGTGAGTCCCACTTGAACCCATTAACTACGTGGCCCGCGTAGGAAAAGGGGATTGAACCGCAATGCGGATGGCTCCTTTCTTGTCCCAAATGAGGACTGAGGTTTTTCTTGTGGATCCATTGAGGTTGATGTCCATTACCCCAGGCAGGGTACTGGATGGATGTGGCAACGACATCGCTTTGTTGTATCATCACTGGCTCATAAGTGATGATTGTCGGTTAGAGAAACTCCCAGTTAGGTTCCTTTGATAGGACTCTGATATTGATGTTGATGTGATGTTCTGAGTCGATGTTCCCTGAGTTGAGTCGATGTTGATGTCCCCTGAGTTGAGTTGATGTTGAGTTTCCTTGAGATGAGTTTGATGTGATGATGATGTTGAGATAAGAGGTTGATGGGTCAATTGTCTATTCTAATCTCTTGCCTTAGGTAGATGCTTGACGTTCTGATGGAGTATGATGTTAAGTTGATGTTTTCCTATGTTGTCGTATTTGTATTGCTATTCAGCTATTTTACATGCTAGTACATTCCATGTACTGACGCCATTTGGCGCTGCATCGTTTCATGATGTAGATACAGGAGTTAGAGGACTTTAGCAGACACACCGTTGAGGTCAGAGATTGCGAGTTCCAACATTGGTCATTTGGCCCTTTATTCGAGGTAGATCATTATTCTAATTCCGCTGTGTTGATGTTGAATGACTGTCCTGAGAACAAGTGGTTCGCTTAGGGGCTAGCAATAGTCTCTGAGTGCCGGCCACATCTAGGGTACCCTCCCGGGGCGTGACAAACTTGGTATCAAAGCACAGAGTTTATGAGTCCTAGGGAGTCTATGAAGCCGTGTCTAGTAGAGTCTTGTTTATGCGTGTGTTGTGCACCACACTTCATAAACAGGATGCTACAGGGCATTAGGAAATTGTTACCCTTCTTCGATATTCTGAGTTCGTGCGATAGAGCTTGACTCTATGAAACCCCCTTTTCTAATTTGTGCGCTACACTCTAGCAGATAGTGCCTCCAAAAGCACTACTGCCCAAAGAGATGCCTCAGTCCCTATCACTGAGAATATCTTACCAGAGGCTCCAAATCAACTTGGGACAAGGAGACGGGGATGACCTGTCAGAGCTACTGAGGCTGCACCAGCACCACCTGCTCAGTCAGCCTCCACTTCGGAAGCAAACTTCAGGGGAGCTATCACTATGCTCACTCAGTTGGTGGCCTCTTAGAGTAGCAGACGTGGTCCCCAGGCCCCTAGCTCTAGCTCCCAAGAGTCTGCAGTTCCGTCCAGGCTCAGAGATTTCCTGAGGATGAACCCGCCAGTCTATACGGGGTCTAAGGTTGAGGAGGATCCACGAATCTTCATTAATGAGATGTGCAATATCTTGAGGGATATGAATGCAAACGAGGTTGAGGGAGTCGAGCTGGTCCCGTATCCGCTTAAGGATGTTGCCAATGTCTGGTATAACCAGTAGGAAGATGGTAGAGGTGAGGATGCTGAACCTGTTGAGTGGGAGGAGTTTGAGAGTGCTTTTCTCGATCACTTCTTTCCCCAAGAGTTGAGAGAAGCAAAGGTCGAGAAGTTCGTGAATCTGAAACAAGAGGGGTTGACTTTCAAAGAGTACAGCTTGAAGTTCATCCAGCTGTCCAGATATGCTCCAGAGATGGTCCTTAATATGAGGGAAAGAATGAGGAAATTTGTGTCTGGGTTGGGCAGGTATGTGAAGAGGGAGTGTAAGGCAGCATTGCTGATTCCAGACATAGATATTGCTAGACTTATGGTCTATGCCCAGCAGACTAAGGAGGACTAGAAGAGGGACAGGGAAGAGCAACAGAGTAAGAAAGCCAAATCGGCAGGGCATGAACCTAATCAGCAAAAGCAGAATAAAGGTGACAAGACCTTCTTTCAGAAGAAGTCCTCTAGCCATGCCCCTCCAATGGTAAGTGCACCTGTTCAGCAAAACAGGTATGATCAGAAATCCTATGGTAACCAGAATTTCAGAGCACAAGGACCTCTATCCCAAGCTAGCGTTGCTCAAGGTCCAAGAGGAAGGCCACCTTGTGGCATATGTTGCAGGATGCATCTCGGTGCATGCCGTGAGGGCACCAATACTAGCTTTTCATGTGGACAGCCCGGCTATTTCCAGGGTGAGTGCCCTACGAGGAATTAGAGGTGGAGTGATAGAGGTAATAAAGCTCAGTCTTCTACAGCGCCCCCTGCAGGCAGTCATCAGAAGGCTATTACTGCAAATGCAGGAGGCGGGACGAACCATTTGTATGCAATGGGTAATCGACAGGATCAAGAGGTTGCTCCAGATGTTGTTATGGGTATGCTCCAAATCTTCTCTTATAATTGTTATGCATTGCTTGACCCCGGTGCCACTTTGTCCTTTGTTACACCCTATGTGGCCAATAAGTTTAATGTTCGTCCTGAGTGTTTTCTTGAGCCTTACACTGTTTCGACTCCTACTGGTGAGTCTATCCTGGCTAAGAGGGTCTATAGAGACTGTAGTGTCCATCAATCATAGGGATACTTTGGCCAATTTGGTAGAGTTGGAGATGGTTGACTTTGATGTGATTCTTGGTATGGATTGGCTCCATGCTTGCCATGCATCCATAGATTGTATGACCCGAGTTGTTAAATTCCAATTTCCGAATGAACCGGTCTTAGAGTGGAAGGGAGGTTATGTTGCACCAAAGGGTAGATTTATTTCTGGAGGCTAATCTTTAAAGGGTGTATTTATCACCTTGTACGAGTTAAATTTGATGATGTTGAGTCCCCTACTCTGGAGTCGGTCCCGATTGTAAATGAGTTCCCTGAGGTGTTTCCTGAGGATTTACCCGGAGTTCCTCCTAATAGGGAGATCCACTTTGGTATTGATGTACTACCCGACACGTAGCCCATTTCGATTCCACCATATAGAATGGCCCCTGCTGAGTTGAAAGAGTTGAAGGAGCAGCTGAAGGATCTGTTAAAGAAGGGTTTTATTAGACCCAGTGTTTGGGGTGCTCCTGTTCTGTTCGTACGAAAGAAGGATGGGTCTATCAGAATGTGCATAGACTATAGACAACTGAACAAGGTCACGGTCAAGAATAAATATCCTCTTCCCAAGATAGATGACCTATTTGACCAACTTCAGGGTGCCTCTTGCTTTTCAAAAATAGACCTCAGATCGGGTTACCACCAGTTAAAGGTGAAAGAATGTGATATTCCAAAGACAGCTTTCAGGACAAGATATGGCCACTTTGAGTTCTTTGTCATGTCCTTTGGATTGACGAATGCACCGGCAGCTTTCATGGACTTGATGAATAGGGTGTTCAGGCCCTACCTTGATATGTTTGTGATCGTGTTCATTGATGATATCTTGGTATATTCAAGGAATGAAGAAGAGCATGTCAAACACCTTCGTGTTGTCCTTCAAACTCTTAAGGACCATGAATTGTATGCGAAATTCTCCAAATGTGAATTTTGGCTTAAGTCAGTGGCTTTCCTAGGCCATGTGGTTTTGGGTGATGGAATTCGAGTAGATAGTCAGAAGATTGAAGCGGCTGCAAGCTGGCCAAGACCGACCTCTCCAACTGACATAAGGAGTTTCTTGGGGTTGGCAGGCTACTACCGCAAATTTGTTGAGGGATTTTCTTCCCTATCCGCGCCATTGACCAAACTGTCTAAGATCACATCGCGGACACATCGCGAACCCTCTCTGGATAAGCTAAACGATGTCCTTTTATTATATTTTGAGGGTACTTTTATTCTAAACCCTTTGGGGGTCTATCTAAGGCCTCAAAACGCATAAAACGTCAGTTTTCATAATTAAAACCCTCTCCTTCACTCCTAAACAAAATTGATCAAGAATCATCAAGAAAATCATCAAGTTAAGGATAGCTTCAAAGATTCATCATCAAAGGTAAGCTATTCCTCATGAGTTTCAATCTACCTAATCGGAATTTCTTCATCTATTCATGAATCCCTAATAGAATCTTAAATCATAACCTAGGGTTTCAAGAAAACGAATTCAAGAATTCTAAGAGAGGATTCCTTGATTATTTTTTTTCAAGAATTATGGTTCTTAATCAAGAACTCTAAAGATTCTAAGTCCAGAATCCAAGAATCAAAGATGAGCCCTTCAAGCAATGTCTTTCCAAGTTCTTCCACTCTAAAATAACTACCGAGATCGAGGATCATTCTCCAAGAAGGCTAGTAATTCATCAAATTTTGATTGTAATATCAAATTTTCAGGTATGTAAGGCTAAACTAAAACAAGAGATTGTTCTCTCATATGCCCCATAGAGGTCATAGATGAGTTAATGATTGAAGAGTCTACATGCATGATTTCTTTGATGGATTTTCTTGAAAATTATATTTGAAATTACATGTTTTCTATGTTGATGATCATCATACTAATTGCTTTCTTAAATTGAATATTTTCATGAGAATTTGCATAACCCTACATGACTAATTCGAAAAGCATGCATATTGAATTTGAGAATTGAGTCTAGAGCCTTGAGTTAAAATGGTGATTGTTGATTGTGATTGTGAGTGTGAGGAGAGAATGATGAGTCTAGAGCCTTGAGTTAAGATTGTGATTGTTGATTGTGATTGTGATTGTGATTGTGATGAGAGAATGATGATGAGTTGATAGAGTTTGATTGTTTTATAAGTCTCTATAAATGAACTCCACCAATGTGTCTTTCCCCTTGATTACTAATGATTGTTCTAAATCTTGAGTCATTGATGAGATTAATTGATGAGAGGGTTAAAGTCCCTATGAGATCGATTTGAAAAGAGGGTTAAAGTCCCTATGAGCTTGATTGATGATAGTGTTAGAGTCCCTATGAGATACCATCATTGACGGGGTTAAAGTCCCTACGAGATTGGAACGGCTGTGGCAACATCAGCGTGATTGTAGTACATTCACTGGCTCATAAGTGATTGTTGCCGGATAAGAGAAACTCCCATAAATTTCGTACCTTACTCCGAGTCTAGATGAGATGAGAGGGGGTGAGCTCCTCTGAGTTGAGTTTGAGATGAGTTGAGACTATTGATGAGTCTGAGTTAATGATGTGTCACTTGTCTACTCTTTATTCTTTCATAGATAGACAATTGACTGTTTTGATGTGATTATGATGTTTATTTTGAGTTGATGTTGTTTTCCATAATTTTTCTACTGGTTTCTATTTCATTCAGCTATTTTAGATACCAGTACATTCCAAGTACTGACGTCCACTCTGGACTGCATCATTTTAAGATGTAGAGGCAGGTGCTAGAGATCATCAACAGGCGCTCTGTTGAAGATCTGAGATTTGAAGTTGATTTGGTGAGCCTCCCCTACTCCGGAGGATCCACTTCTTTTATTTCATCATGCGTTAGAGTTAGATTGGACTATTTCCTTATTTTGATTTGGGTAGCCATGGATTTGTCATTAGCACCACATGATTAGTGATTGAGGCTTCATAGACGATGGTCGAGCATTGATATTGAGATTGTGAGCTAGTTCTTTCTACTAGCCTTCATTATTTTATATATATTTTTGAGACTTTAGATGAGATGTGTCCATTACTTACTTATATTTTTCGCTGTTCAGTAGAGTTTATATGATTGAATGATGTGATGAGGCTAAGTGGTTCGCTTGGGGACTAGCAATAGTCTCTGAGTGCCGGCCACGCCAAGGGTACCCTCCCGGGGCGTGACAAACTTGGTATCAGAGCACAAAGTTCAAGTGTATTAGGGAGTTATGAAGCCGTGTCTAGTAGAGTCCTTGTTATTGGTGTGAAGAGATCCACATCCATTACTTGGAGGCTATAGGACATTTAGGAATAGTTTCCCTTCTTTCATACTCTGAATCGTGTATTTGAGTTAGCTCTGGATGTACCCAGACCATCTTTTTTCAAAACTTGCTTCCGACGTGACCCATGAGAGAGGAACTTATTTCTCTAAAGAGTTAATTGTTACCACGTAAGAGTGGGATGTGAGGTCTTTTAAACACTGAGTAGAATTGAATTATCCCAAAGTTCTAAGGATGATGATGGAAAGAAAAGGGCGAGATAGCAAGAGTGATGGCTAATTGAGGCTTATAGTTAGAGTTACGTACCTATTAAGTAAGTAATGAGATGATGAGCCGATTGGCATAAGTTTGATGAAAGAGTCGTGAGTACCCTATGATTTTCATGATGAGGTATAGAGAAAGAGTTATTTTTAGAATGTGGTAGATCGTGTTAAAATTAGAGGGAAGTTATGTTGTTTTGTTGTAGTATTCATACTATTGAGGGTGAAGTGTAGATGTTGAATGCGGGAAATGAGTGCTTTCATTGTGGTAGATCCAAATTAGGTTTATGATTTGTAATTGTGAGTTCATGAGACTTATCAAGTTATGAGCTTAGTCAGATAAAAAGATATGATTAGATAGGTGAATGGTATTGATTTGTGAGGAAGGGATGTGTGATTGAATACTTGCTATGAGATCTGAGTGGGCTTATGTTCCCTAAATTTTTACCTAATAGTTGTAGGTTGATATTAGAGAGGTGGGTGATAGATTCACACATTAGTATTAGACCCTAAGCTTGAATTTTGAGAAGTAGTGTTTAAGAGGAGACAATATCGTGAGAGTGATAGTCTTGGTTAGAGATTTGCTCTAAGAGGCTTTCCATAGTGTATGTTTGAAGATGAAGACATTGATTTGTGAGGAAGTGATGCTATGGGCAGGTACAAATGCCCCTTAGGTAAGACGAGTGAGACGAGGATTGCTCAATAGATAAGAAGAGGTTTGAGATATGTATCCATGAGTGTGTAAAGATGTTTGAAGCTCTAAGTTATGACTGCTATAAGAGCCTAGATAGCATATTCGTTTGTCAATATGGAATAGGATGATGTAAACATTCTTTATCATCCCTAGTAATTAAGTTGATCGAGGCTTATGGATAGATGATGATGAGTTTTCCATGATAGAATAATCCTTATGCAATTAAATTTATGGGAGCACTTCTAGCAGGCAAAAGAAGAGGTTAGATTGTAAGAGTTGTAGGAAGTGGTTATGTACGCTATAAGAATAGCAAATATAAAGAGATTTCCATAGAGACTAGAGGGAGCTAAGAGTGATAGCGTTGAAAAGAGTCTGAGTGGCTAGTTATATGTATGCGACTATAGCATAACAGAAGAGTATAAGATATTCTTGTAAATAGTGATTCCTTGACCGTCTGGAGGTATATGCTAGTAGAGGAAATTGAGTTACAAATTTAGAGAGAGGACCTTCAGAGCTAAGGAGGAGATGATGTAACGCCCGATGAAATTACCAAAAATACCCCTAGAGGGAGGGTATGCGCGTAACGCGTCTTCCAATGCTTGTATAGAAAATCCGAGGTTGGATTTGTGATTAGCACGGAAAATTGAGTGGAAAAAAGGTCTCGATCGAATTTTCGAGAGACCAGATCAAAAGATTTTTTTTTATCCAAAACAAAAATAGTGGCGGTGCGCGACAGAGGCACGTCGTGCACCTGTCGTGGAGAGACACTTATGTTTTTTGCCAAAAATTTTTGACGGGATTGGAAAAGTTGTTCAAAAATTTTTGCAGAAAATGTAATGATTGCGACCAGTCCGCGTTGCGGACTGAGTCACTTTGAGACTGGAAATTTCTGAAATTTTTGAGGAGCATTTCGATCAATTCCCAACCCCTCCTAAACTTTATACACGATCTAATTTGGACGTTTTGATGTTAAGAGGGTCTAAATCCCCATCCTAAGTCCTTTTCTAACAATCGAACAAGACTGGGGCTTGAGAGAAGAGGAGAAGAGTTGAGATTTAAGAATTCAAGAGAGAATGAGAGTTCTTAATTCTGATGATGATGTGATGTCAATTCTCTTTTTTTTGGTGACAGAGATAGAGAGGAGGAAAGAGATGAGATCGTATGATGCGCAATAGATAGGTAAGAGTGTGTTGGTGTGACTTTGAGTGAGAGCTTATTGAATAGTGGAGGTAGAAGTGACAAGTAGGCTTGAAAAATTCTAAGACATATTTAGAGTGGATAACGTGATAGGCTTGAATGTGTGGTTGTTATTGTGTAAGTATGGATGATAGACTATTAAAAACTTTATAATAAGTGCTATGAGCTTGTATTGATGGAATAGAGTGTCATGAAAAGGAGCACAATTGAGGTGGAGACTTGAGCATGAGAGTGTCCTCTGAGTCTTGTTTATATGGTAGTCCTATTCTCGATTAGAGTTGATGTCTTCTATCCTGAGTTCGAAAGACTAATTGTTGAGGTGTTCAAATGATTCGAATTGATTGAGTTCCGGCATTCCATTCGTGCTTGATCGTGAGAATGACTAAGATAATATCTCTACTCTTGATCTGAACCAATTTATCTATTTGAGTTGATGTGTCAATTCCTAAGTCTGAATAGAGATGGTTAAAGATTGATGAGGAATCGAGAGTTTGATTGATTGAGCGAGTTTTGAGAAGAGTTCTGATTTTATTCGTGCCTTGATATCTACCTTTGCTCATCATTCGAGGACGAATGATCCCTAGGGGGGGAATAATGTAACACCCCAATTTTTTTCTAAGCTAAGACCGAGTCATTCTTTATATGAAATAGGATTTAATTGATAATTCTTAATTGAGCATAGATGTTAAAGTTAATTTCCTAAAGTGGGAATAAAATTGGAGTTGATAAATGATCTTTTACATCAAGTCGAGTCCAAAGAATTTCTATCGACTAAGTTTTTGTGTGAGTTGATAGAAGGGTCAACTTCAAATGACCATATCTCCTAACGTATAATGAGTTAGGTGACTTATAATATATAAAATTAAAGATCTTTGGATTAGCTTTCCGACGCATCTTATTTCGCCTTAATCCGAATTCGGAGTATAGAGTTATGACCATTATACTGAAGACATGCAGAGCTTTCTAATGATCCGCGACAGCTCCGCGTCGCGGACATATCGCGGACCCTCTCTAGATAAGCTAAACGATGTCCTTTTATTTTATTTTGAGGGTACTTTTATCCTAAACCCTTTGGGGGTCTATTTAAGGCCCCAAAACGCATAAAACGTCAGTTTTCATATTTAAAACCCTCTCATTCACTCCTAAACGAAATTGCTCAAGAATCATCAAGAAAATCATCAAGTTAAGGATAGCTTCAAAGATTCATCATCAAGGTAAGCTATTCCTCATGAATTTCAATCTACCTAATTAGAATTTCTTCATCTATTCATGAATCTTAATAGAATCTTAAATCATAACCTAGGGTTTCAAGAAAACGAATTCAAGAATTCTAAGAGAGGATTCCTTGATTCTTTTTTTTTTTCAAGAATTATGGTTCTTAATCAAGAACTCTAAAGATTCTAAGTCCAGAATCCAAGAATCAAAGATGAGCTCTTCAAGTAATGTCTTTCCAAGTTCTTCCACTCTAAAATAACTACCGAGATCGAGGATCATTCTCCAAGAAGGCTAGTAATTCATCAAAGTTTGATTGTAATATCAAATTTCCAGGTATGTAAGGCTAAACTAAAACATGAGATTGTTCTCTCATGTGCTCCATAGAGGTCATAGATGAGTTGATGATTGAAGAGTCTACATGCATGATTCTTTGATGGATTTTCTTGAAAATTATATTTGAAATTACATGTTTTCTATGTTGATGATCATCATACTAATTGCTTTCTTAAATTGAATATTTTCATGAGAATTTGCATAACCCTACATGACTAATTCGAAAAGCATGGATATTAAATTTGAGAATTGAGTCTGGAGCCTTGAGTTAAGATGGTGATTGTTGATTGTGATTGTGAGTGTGAGGAGAGAATGATGAGTCTAGTGCCTTGAGTTAAGATTGTGATTGTTGATTGTGATTGTTATTGTGATTGTGATGAGAGAATGATGATGAGTTGATAGAGTTTGATTGTTTTATGAGTCTCTATAAATGAACTCCACCGATGTGTCTTTTCCCTTGATTTCTAATGATTGTTCTAAATCTTGAGTCATTGATGAGATTAATTGATGAGAGGGTTTAAGTCCCTATGAGATTGATTGATAAGAGGGTTAAAGTCCCTATGAGCTTGATTGATGATAAGGTTAGAGTCCCTATGAGATACCATCATTGACGGGGTTAAAGTCCCTACGAGATTGGTTGAGATGGAGGTTTTATGAGCATTGAGTCGGAGGAGTATCGAGCACCGAAATGGGTAAGAGTGAGTCCCACTTGAACTCATTAAACTACGTCGCCAAGCGTAGAAGAGGTTTTCCTCTTGAGTTTATGTCCCTGAAAGCAATAGCGAACTTGTTGAGTTTTCTGACTCCATATTGGGTGAGCTGATATGGTTTCGATTCGTTCCCTACCTGGCAAGTTTGGAATGGCTGTGGCAACATCAGCATGACTGTTGTACATTCACTGGCTCATAAGTGATTGTTGTTGGATAAGAGAAACTCCCATAAATTTCATACCTTACTCCGAGTCTAGATGAGATGAGAGGGGGTGAGCTTCTCTGAGTTGAGTTTGAGATGAGTTGAGACTATTGATGAGTCTGAGTTAATGATGTGTCACTTGTCTACTCTTTATTCTTTCATAGATAGACAATTGACTGTTTTGATGTGATTATGATGTTTATTTTGAGTTGATATTGTTTTCCATATTTTTTCTACCGGTTTCTGTTTCATTCAGCTATTTTACATACCAGTACATTTCAAGTACTGACGTCCACTCTGGACTGCATCATTTTATGATGTAGAGGTAGATGCTAAAGATCATCAACAGGCACTCCATTGAAGATCTGAGATTCAAAGCTGATTTGGTGAGCCTTCCCTACTCCGGAGGATCCACTACTTTTATTTCATCATGCTTTAGACTTAGATTGGACTATTTATTTTATTTTGATTTGGGTAGCCATGGATTTGTCATTGGCACGACATGATTAGTGATAGAGGCTTCATAGATGATGGTCGAGCATTGATATTGAGATTGTGAGCTAGTTCTTTCTACTAGCCTTCATTATTTTATATATTCTTTTGGGACTTTAGATAAGATGTGTCCATTACTTACTTATATTTTCCGTTGTTCAGTAGAGTTTATTTGATTGAATGATGTGATAAGGCTAAGTGGTTCGCTTGGAGACTACCAATAGTCTCTGAGTGCCGGCCACGCCAAGGGTACTCTCCCGGGGCGTGCCATAAAGGTTTAGCATCAAAGGCCAAGTGGCTTGGCCCAAAATTTCGAGGTTCCAGAATGGAAGTGGGAGATGATTAATATGGATTTCATCGCTGGCCTACCGAGATCCCGGAGACAGCATGATTTCATATGGGTGATTGTAGACAGGATGACGAAGTCAGCGCATTTCCTGGCAGTCAAGATGACCAACACTGTAGAGGATTATGCCAAGATGTATATCCAAAAAAGCCGCCTTTTTTGTGACGATCCTCCTTCCACCGGTCTTGGGGCTCCACCCTCACGGCGTCACTCAACATCAATCACATACTCAGGTATTGTCTAGCAAGAGTACAACCAGTTCAATCCACCATTCACGCTGCAGCGCTTCGTGGGATTCGAACCCTGAACCTCTGGCCCTTTATATCCTCTCAAGGAGAATCGCCTTTCACCATTTGACCTTTATATAAAGGGCCAGAGGTTCCGGGTTCGAATCCCACGAAGCGCTGCAGCGTGAATGGTGGATTGAACTGGCTGTAACCTGGCTAGACAATACCTGAGTATGTGATTGATGTTGAGTGACGCCGTAAAGGGGGAGCCCCAAGACCGGTGGAAGGAGGATCGTCACATTAACTATATGTTGCGCTATTTAAAATCAAATTAGTTTTTTCAATATAGATTTTTGAGTGCTTAATCTATAAAAATCATCTTTTTGGTAATCTTATAAATCAAAAAGTTTATTTTTCTTTAAGAAAGGGCATGATATGATTTTTTATTTATATACTTTTTCAATCCAGTAAAAGTTAATTTTGGTTACATCAACATCATTGTATCCTACTAATATATTTGTCATATTTATTGAATTCGCATACAAAATAAATTTATTGTATGAAGTACAATATATAAATTAAAACAATTGTATCTTACCAAATTATGTATCATAAAATAAATTCAAGAATTCAATGATTCATTGTAATAGTAAATTCATTATACATAATGTTTGTTGTTTCTTAATGATAAAATATTATTCGTTGTATCTTTACTAAAAACATTTAATGTATAAGATGAGAGAATAAACTATATAAGCAACATAGGAGAATTTCTAAAATCAAATCCAAAAATGATTTTTTATTTAAAAATTGTCATAAAATCAACAATGGAAATCAAATTCATAAAGCATTACGTGAGTACAAAAAAGATCACTCACATGCACTTAAAAAGATTTGTAGTTGAAGTAATATCGAAACTTTTCGATGCAGTAAGAAAAGTTAGGAACGGGTCTCAATTAGATTTAAATTTGAAAATATTATACAAAATGTGCATTGGATTATTAAATTTCTTACATAAAATGGCTAATTTTTGCTTTACTAAAAATAGTCATTCGACCGTTATATGCACCAAATACAGTTTTTAGGCTATTTGGTTCACGTCAGTTTTTTATTTTTTGAGGGATTTGGGGGTTGTGGCGTTGTGGGGGGGTCATCCGACTTCAAAGAAAAAGCAAAAAGCATCTCAACTATTATACAAATGCAAGTGTCGATTCCTGCTACCGATAATGTCAGTTCTTATTTGGTCATTTAGCCTTTTTCTTTTCAATTTGCTTTAAAAACAATTATTTTATAGTTGTTCTATGTTAAAATAATATTTTTTTAAAAAAAAGATTAATGTTTAAAAAAATTTGTTAATTTTTTTTAAAAAAAAAACTGTTTTAATTGTTTCCCTCCTTTTGTTAAAAAATAAATATTTATACCATTTTGTTATTTCTTATTTTCTTTTTATTTACTTGGGTGAAATGCGTAATAGTCAAATAAATATCGATCATTCCCTCACATTCGTGTCTCTGTAGAGTTAACCAAAAAAAAACCCCACTCGAGTTCATTAATAAAAACTTCAGACAATCAATGAAGTTTCTCAAAAGCACCTCAAATGAATGGAGACTGGAATGGATCACCACTGTCAATTGGGTATTGACAAATTTAATCTTAAATTGATATCACCAAACAAGATTGAGTTGTCATGTGGACCCATTAGTTCTTTTTATATCATTTCAATTTTATTTAAATTTTGTATAAATTTAAATGTTTAACTATGATAACGCTATTCATATTTTATGAACCCCGTTTGTTATTACAAATTTTCACTATATTTGTTGCACTATTTAAAATCAAATTAGTTTTTTCAATATAGATTTTTAAGCGTTTAAACTATAAAAAATCATCTTTTTGGTAGATTTATAACTCAAAAGGTTTAATTTTTCTTTTTTAAATAAAGGGCATGGTATGATTCTTTTTTATATACTTTCTTCATTCTGATGAAAGTTAATTTTTGATTACATCAAAACCATTGTATCCTGCTAATGTACGTGTCGTATTTATTGAATTCACACACAAAATAAATTTATTATATATAAAGTACAATAAATAAATTAAAATAGTTGTATCTTACAAAATTATGTATCATAAAATAAATTCAAGAATTCAATGATTCGCTGTAAAAATAAATTCACTATACATAATGTTCATTGTTTCTTAATAATAAAATATTATTCATTTTATATTTATTAAAAATATTCAAAGTATATGATGAGAGAATAAAATATAAGCAACATAGGAAATTTTCTAAAATCAAATCCAAAAATGAAATTTTATTTAAAAATTGTCACAAAATCAACAATGGCAAATCAAATTCATAAAGCATTACGTGAGTACAAAAGAGACCATTTCACACGCACTTAAAAAGATTTGTAGTTGAAGTAATATCGAAACTTTTGGATGCAATAAGAAAAGAGAAATGAGTTTCCATTAGATTTAAATTTGAAAAAAATAATACAAAATGTCAATTGAATTAAATTTCTTAAACAAAATGACTACTTTTTTCTTTACTAAAAAGAGTCATTCAACCGTTATATGTACCAAATATAGTCTTTCAGCTATTTGGTTCACGTTAGTTTTTTCTTTTTTGCGGGATTTTGGGGTGTTGTAGCATTGGGGGTCATCAGAGTTAAAAGACAAAGCAAAAAGCATCTCGACTATTATATAAATACATGTGTCGATTCTCGCTACAAATAATGTTAGTTCTTATTTGATCATTTCGCCTTTTTTCTTTTCAATTTTCTTTAAAAAAATTATTTTTTTGTTCTATATTAAAATAATTTTTTTTTAAAAAAGATTAAAGTTTAAAATTTTTTGTTACTTTTTTTTTAAATTTCTTTTTATAATCGCTTCATTTCTTTTGTTTTAAAAAAATAAATATTTATATCATTTTACTATTTCTTATTTATTTATTTATTTATTTAGGTGAAATGCATAATAGTCAAATAAATATCGATCATTCTCTCACATTCGTGTCTCTGTCGAGTTAATATCACGCCCCAGAGGATACCTTAGACATGGCCGACACTCAGAAAGTATTGCTAATCTCCAAGCGAACCACTTAGCCTCATCACGTTCATTCATTCCATAAACTCTATCAATCAGCGGAAGAATACAGATATTAATGGGCAAATCTGATGTCTCAAATAGTATATCAAATAAATAGGCTAGTAGAAAGGAAACTAGCTCAACAAGTCTCAACATCAATAACTCAACCCTAGTCTATGAAACCTCTATCACTATCAAATGGTGTCAATGACAGACCCATGGCTACCTCAACTCAAAAGTAAAGCTAACTCAAGTCTAACTCTAATAAGCTAGATTAAAATAAAGTAATGATTCTCCGAAGTAAGGGAAGCTCACCAATTCAGCTGCATGCAAAGATTATCAACAATGCGCCTGTTGACGATCTCTAATACCTGCCTCTGCATCATAAAATAATGCAGTCCAAATGGACGTCAGTACGTGGAATGTACTAGTATGTAAAATGGCTAAATGAAGCATATACAGGTAGAACAATATGGAAATAACATCCAACTCAAGAGATACTCAATCAGAATGTTGAAATGTCTATCTAAAGCAAGAATAAAGAGTAGATAAATGACCCATCAATTCAAATCAAACCTCATCAATCAACTCAACTCAACTTGACTCAGAGTACTATCAGTATGAGACCTATTTGGGAGTTTCTCTTATCCGACAACAATCACTTATGAGCTAGTGTCACGACCCAGGGTCGGGGCCTTGATGTGACATGGCGAATAGGGACCCGAGAGTCCCCAAACGAGCCTCAAAATTTCCAGAATCTACGAAGCTTGGTTCGAGAGATTTTAAAGACAAGTAACTAAATAACAGGAATCTAAATCCAACAAGAAGAGAGCATATCTCATAAATTGAGCAAATAACAAGGTCTTTACAAAATATCCAACACATGCCTCTAGGTAAGGAACGGGGGCCAGGACAAGTTCCGAGCTCACCCTCAACGAAATTACATATACATAAGGAACACAAGAACAAATCTCGCCCTCGGAAGATGGGGCTCACCGCAGAATATCTTCGAGAAGGACTATTCGTTGGGTGACTGGTACTCAAACGGCTCGGTCCCTACATGGTAAAATCATGTAGGCATAGAGTATGCGTTAGTACGTTTGAATGTACTAAGTATGCGGGCATGAAATGCATATGACTTATCGAACCTGCATATCAATGTTAGATGAAAAGGGCACATAATGGACAAGGATCATAAAGCAAAGGAACTTCAATATACAAGATGTCGTGGGATGCGTGATGCGTGTAAATGCGATAATGCTCACCAAATCCATGCAAGCTATTACATGAATTGGACCGATTGGGACCTCCCACCAGTAGGGAGAAGATTACATGCCAAAGGTAATCTACATCACACCTTACGGGCCACCCCATTTCGGTGGATGGTCACCTTTCTTACGGGACCCCCATTTCGGAAGGGTTTACAAGAATAATATCAAGACATGTCATATCATAAACAAGTAGACGAATAATATACGTCCCTATGCTGGCACATAGTTCAAGAAAAGGGAAAGGGACCTTGGGGATATCCCTAACGCCCCCAATCCATCGGTGCTAAGTCTTACACATCCCATAAGAATACTTATATATATATATATATATACATATGCTTTCAAGAGAGTCAAGTGCAAGTTTCATAAATTTCAAGGCACATTTAGGCTCAATGCCAAATTACAAGATCATGTTCAAGATGCCAGTGCAAGGAATAGCTCATCTACAAGTACAAGATAGTGCAAGCACCCAAGATGCTCCAAGAGCCAAGATACAAGATGGTGTAAACACCCAAGATGCTCCAAGAGCCATAATTATAGACATACCGGTGATCACCTTCTTGTCATATCCCATGTCTTACAAAAAATCATATCACAATTCTTTTCAAAAACGAAGTTGGACTTAATCCCACATTTCCAAGATTTCCATGTATCCATGTCATGAGTATGATGCAATGCACAATGTAGGAATGGCATGGGTAATTTAGAGAATAGCTAAAACATAGCAATATAAGGTAAGAACTAGAAAATCCATAATAAAATTAGTAGAAATGGTAGTAACATCACCCATGCATAAAACATCTTTAAAGGGACATGCATGATCATAGTTTCATAATCCAAGTAGCTCATCATAATAAAACTTAACATTACTCAAAATTCGGAGTCTTAAATAGCACATGCATGGTTCAAGATATCAAGATCAAGTAGTAGAATCTTCACATTTTAAGTTGACAAGTGTATAAAATAGTTTGAGAAGAACTTGGGTCTTCTTGGTTGAAAGGAACCAAGAATCAACACCCACATACCTGTTGAAGACAATAATTGAGGAGAAAGAGACTTCAAATTGTGAACCTTAGCTTGAATGATCCTAGAGAGATATTGGAGAGCTTGAGGGAGTGGATTTTAGAGAGAGGAGTGAAATGAAGTAAAATGGCTGAAAATGGGGGTGAGCAACTTATATAGGGGCTTAGGAGGGGTGGAAAAAGACCAAATTTTCGTTGGGATAAGCCAATATTTCAAAAATGTCATTAATGAAATAGACCTGAAATTGGGCCGTCTGAGGCATATGGTCCAGTATACGGTCCGTGTAGTGTCACACGGAGTGTGTCGTGGTCTCGGACTTAAAATTTTCAAAGGCAAGATTTTCCGGACTAAGTATCACAACACGGATCGGTAAATGGACCACCTGGAATCGCACGAACCGTGACCCTATCCGTGTGTAGGTGACTCTCCACACCGAGGCTAGACAGAGGACCACACGGGCGATGACTTGGTCCATGTGAAGGTGGTTCTATGCAAGGGGCACGAAGGGCCATACGGACCGTGTAGCTTTACACGGACCGTGTGGAGGCCCGTTTACCCTCCACTTTCCCAGGCGTCACCCTACTGGAGGCCACACGGGTTGTGTAGGCTCTCTGCAAGGTGATGCTGGCAGAAATTTCTAGGCAGTCTTATGGACCTCAAGTGACGTCAATGATCCGGGCCTTTCATCATCTCCCCCTTGGGAATATTCGTCCCCGAATTTGCAAGAACAAGGCTTGAAAAGATAGAGTTTAGGCAAGGTAGTTCCGATGCAAGACACAATACACAACTCAACTCAAATTACAAGGTTTGTACAAAAGCTTTTTATGTCACAAGTCAAATTATAGTTCAAGACCAAGACTCACATCAACATTGCATTCAGCTCATTTGTAAAGAAAGGAAAATCTTTTAGCACACACATATGCATTTTATGTCATGAGACTCAAGAGGGCAAGAAGATGGCACAACTGGCAAGCAAGGTCCCTAGTATCTTAGGCTTGAATAGATTGGAAGAGATGGGGGTATCGTTTCATCATGTCCAGCTCTGCCTCCCAGGTAGCACTTTCCACTAGTTGATTTCTCGAAAGTACCTTCACCGAAGCCACATCTTTGTTGCGAAGCCGTTTTATTTGCCTATCCAAGATTGCCACCGGCACCTTCTCATAAGTCAAGTTTTCCTTGACCTCAATCCCCTCGAAAGGCACAATGGTGCTAGGATCTCCCACTAATTTTCTCAACATGGACAAATGGAAAATCGGATGAATGGAACCCAGATTCGGAGGTAACTCCAACTTATAAGCGACACCTCCAATCCGCTCAACAATTTCATAAGGGCCAACATACCGGGGGCTTAACTTGCCCTTTTTGCCGAAACGCATAATGCCCTTCATAGGAGAGACTTTCACATACACCCAGTCCCCCACATGAAATTCGAGGTCCCTTCTCCTACCATCCGAATAGGACTTTTGGCGACTTTGGGCCGTTTTTAACCTCTCCCTAATCACTTTTACCTTCTCCATAGCACCCAACACCGAATTTGGGCAAACTAGAGCCATCTCACCCACTTCAAACCACCCCACCGGGATCTACACCTCCTCCCATACAAGGCTTTAAATGGCGCCATGCCAATGCTAGCATGGAAGCTATTATTATAAGCAAACTCGATGAGTGGAAGATGGTCATCCCAATTCCCCTTAAACTCCAACAAACACGCCCTCAACATCTCTTCCAAGGTTTGAATAGTTCTCTATGCTTGGCCATCAGTTTGAGGATGAAAAGCGGAACTCAACTTAATTTTTATCCCAAGGCCCTTCGTAAAAGATTTTCAAAAGCGGGAAGTGAATTGAGTACGACGATCCGATATGATGGATCTAGGTACGCATGTAGCCTCACCAACTCTTGAATGTACAACCTTGCATAATCCTCGGCACTGTAGGTAGTCTTGACCGTAAAAAGTGAGTCGATTTTGTCATCCGATCCATAATAACCCAAATGGAGTCGAATTGCCTTCGGGTCCGAGGTAATCCAATCACAAAGTCCATATTCACATCCTCCCACTTCCATGTGGGAATTTAAATGTTTTGGTGTTCAACCTTTACCTGTTGACAACTCGGGCATTCAGACACGAACTTGGCAATATCCCTCTTCATGCCATTCCACCAATACACCTCTCTCAAATCCCGGTACATCTTAGTAGATCCCGGGTGAATAGAGTAGCGAGAGTTGTGAGCCTCACTTATAATCACTTTTCTAAGGCCATCCACATCGGGGACGCAAAGCCGGTCTTGGTATCGAAGTACACCATCTCCCCCTTAGGAGAAAGCCTCAATCTTCTTTGCAGAAACCAACTTCTTCAACTCACACAACGACGGATCTAGATCTTGCTTAGCTTTCACCTCGTTCACCACAGAAGATTCTGCCCCATTTTGAACCTGAATACCACCCTTGCTGGAATCGATCAACCTGACACCCAACCTACCTAATCGGTGAACATCTCTTGCCAACTCCTTCTTCCCATTTTCAACATGCGCCATACTCCCCATAGACAACCTGCTGAGAGCGTCGGCTACAACATTAGCCTTGCCCGGATGATACAATACACTCATGTCATAATCTTTTAGAAACTCCAACCACCTCCTTTGCCTGAGGTTAAGATCCCTCTGGGTGAAAACATATTGCAAACTTTTGTGATCGGTGAATACATCAACATGGACTCCGTACAAATAATGCCTCCAAATTTTCAAAGCAAAAACCACCGCTGCCAATTCAAGGTCGTGTGTGGGATAGTTTTGCTCGTGCACCTTCAACTGCCTTGATGCATACGCTATCACCTTACCACTCTGCATAAGCACACAGCCCAATCCGATCCGCGAAGCATCGCAATACACCACGAACCCTTCTGAACCATTTGGCAAGGTCAAGATGGAGGTTGATGTAAGCCGATCTTTCAAGGTTTAGAAACTCCTCTCACATTCATCCGACCATATAAACATAGACCGCTTCTGGGTCAACTTGGTCAATGGGGATGCAATAGATGAAAAGCCTTCCACGAACCTTCTGTAGTACCCGACCAATACGAGGAAACTGCGGATATTCGAAGGAGTCAATGGTCTAGGCCAATTTCTCACAACCTCTGTTTTCCTCGGATCCATCTTGATACCATCTCCAAACACCACATGCTCGAGGAAAGCCACTTCACCCAACTAGAACTCACACTTGCTAAATTTGCCATAGAATTTCTTTTCCCTTAGAGTTTGGAGGGTCATTCTCAAGTGATTTTCGTGTTCCTGTTCACTTCGGGAGTAAACAAGAATATTGTCAATAAAGACCACCACGAAGTTGTCCAGGAAAGGTTTAAACACTCTGTTCATTAGGTCCATAAATACGGCCGGAGCATTAGTTAGACCAAATGACATCACCACAAATTTGAAATGCCCATACCTTGTCTGAAAAGCTGTTTTGGGGATATCACACTCCCTAACCTTCAATTAATGATACTCGGAACAGAGATCAATATTTGAGAAGTGAGTGGCACCTTGAAGCTGGTCAAACAAATCATCAATCCTCGGTAACGGGTACTTGTTCTTAACGGTCACCTTATTCAGCTGCTTGTAATCAATACACATACGGAGAGACCCGTCCTTCTTCCTTACAAACAACATAGGAGCACCCCACAGTGATGTACTAGGCCGAATAAAATCCTTCTCTAGAAGGTTCTTTAACGGCTCCTTTAGCTCTTTCAATTCTGTAGGGACCATCCGGTACGGAGGGATAGAAATAGGCTGAGTGTCTAGAAGGAGATCTATGCCGAAGTCTATCTCTCTATCCGGAGGAATGCCCAGTAAGTCCTCGGGGAAACATTCGAAAATTCAATCACCACACTGACTGACTCGAGAGAAGGAACCTTAGAATCTCTATCCCTGACCCTCACCATATGGTAGATGCACCCCTTAGAAATCATTTCCGCGCCTTGAGGTAGGAAATAAACCTACCTTTAACAGAGGAATCACTGTACTTCCATTCAAGAACTGGCTCACTAGGAGGTTGGAACTGGACTTTCCAGGTTCTACAGTCTATGGAAGCATAGGATGCATGCAGCCAATCCATCCCAAGAATCACATCAAAATCAAACATCTCGAGTTCCACAAGATCACATGGAAAGATTTTATGCAATACAGCAACAGGGAACCCGTGATAGACCCTATAAGCAACAATAGATTCACCCACGGGGGTATAGACCGAGAAAGGCTCTCTTAAAATTTGGGGTTTCAACCCGAACTTAACAGCCAACAGCGGGGTCACAAAAGAATAGTTCGCACCTGGGTCAAGCAAAACATAAGCGTCAAAATCAAAGACTTTTAACATATCAGTCACAACATCTGGAGCCTCCTCGACCCCCTGGCGAGCATGGAGTGCATAGAACCTGTTGTTTCTTAGGGCAACACCTGGAGGACCTCTCTGCTGACCCTGCCCGCCTTGGGCTACCTGACCTCGACCTCCGCACGCATTCTTAGGGCAATCAACAACCTTATGGTCCTTACTTCCACATCCGAAACAAAGCCCCAAATCCCTTCGGCAGGCACTCGCGTGGGGTTTCCCACACTTATCACACAAGATATATCTGGGTCCGCCACCCGTCGGTACCCCAGGAGGGGGTGTCGAGCATTAGCCACCCGAGCTCCCGAACCTTGGCCCTGCTGGAAGCGACCAAACCTATCATTCCTAGCACCGGAGAACCTACCATCAAAGCGGGCTCTCTTGGGATCGTGGGCCCTTTTCTCCTTGAGTTTCTCCCCTTCAATCTGCTCCACATACACCGTGAGTCTGGAAATATCCATATCCCCAATTAGCATAGCAGTTCGACATTCTTTCACCAATGAGTCAGAAATACCCGAAATAAACTTGTGCATCCGTGCACGAGGATCAGCCACCATGGATGTAGCATACTTGGACAGCTTGGTAAACTTGAGGGCATAGTCCCTCACACTCATACTCCCCTACTTTAGGTTAATAAACTCGGTCATTTTGGCCTCCCTCAGCTCAAGTGGAAAGAAGCGGTCAAGGAAGGCAGATTTGAACTCTCCCCATTTAACATCACCACCACAGACCCTTTCCATATCCCACTGTGTATACCATACCTGAGCTACATCCTTCAGCTGGTAAGCAGCCAATCCAGCTTTTTCCTCAGAAGAGACACCCATAATGTTCAGTATTTTTGAGAGTTCATCAATGAACTCCTGAGCATCCTCATCAACCCTTGACCCATAGAATTCCGGAGGGTTCATCCGGGTTAAGTTTCTCATAATAGAAGCGGGTGTAGGATCCCGTGGCAAATTGGCTTGCCTCGCCTGAGTAGTCACCACTTGTGCAAGCATGGCAAAAGCAGTACGGAATTCACCGTTTGAAATAGGGTCCTTCATAGGCTCGTGAGGGGCCTAATCTTCGGCAGCCGGAGCCGATTTAGGTAGGGGAGGTCTTCCTCGAGGCATCTACTAAAAAGGGATCAATGACAACTATAAGTAAGGAAATTTATAAACTAGCCATAGCACGACACAAGACACAAAGAAGGGAGGAATTTTTTAATACGTCTTCGCATCCTCCCACTAATAAGTATGGTGCACTTCACACCCATGAATAGGACTCTACTCGACGCGGCATGTTGGGCTCCGAGGACCATTATAAACCTAGGGCTCTGATACCACCATTTTTCATGACTCGGGGTAGAGGCCTTGATGTGACACGGTGAGTGGGGACCCGAGAGTCCTCAAACGAGCCTCAAAATTTCCAGAATCTATGAAGCTTGGTTTGAGAGATTTTAAATACAAGTAACTAAATAACGGGAATCTAAATCCAACAAGAAGAGAGCATATCTCATAAATTGAGCAAATAACAAGGTCTTTACAAAACATCCAACACATGCCTCTAGGTAAGGAACAAGGGCCAGGACAAGTTCCGGGCTCACCGTCAACGAAATCACATATACATAAAGAACACAAGAACAATGCTCGCCCTCGGATGATGGGGCTCACCGCAAAATATCTTCAAGGAGGACTTATTCGTCTGGTGACTTATACTCAAACGGCTTGGTCCCTACATGGTAAAATCATGTAGGCATAGAGTATGCGTTAGTACATTTGAATGTACTAAGTATGCGAGTATGAAATGCATATGACTTACCGAACCTGCATATCAATGTTAGATGACAAGGGCACATAATGTACAAGGATCATATAAGCAAAGGGACATCAATATACAAGATGTTGTGGGATGCGTGATGCGTGATGCGTGTAAATGCGATAATGCTCCTATATACATATAATACGGATGGACTATAACCGACAAACCAAATCCATGTGAGCTATTACATGAATTGGACTGATTGGGACCTCCCACTAGTAGGGAGAAGATTACTTACCAAAGGTAATCTACATCACACCTTACGGGCCACCCTATTTTGGTGGAAGGTCACCTTCCTTATGGGACCCCCATTTTGGAAAGTTTTACAAGAATCATATCAAGACATGTCATATCATAACTAAGTAGATGAATAATATTCGTCCCTATGCTGGCACATAGTTCAAGGAAAGGGAGAGGGACCTTGGGGATATCCCTAACTCCCCCAATCCATCGGTGCTAAGTCTTACACATCCCACAAGAATACTTATATATATACATATGCTTTCAAGAGAGTCAAGTGCAAGTTTCATAAAGTTCAAGGCACATTTAGGCTCAACGCCAAATTATAAGATCATGTTCAAGATGCCAATGCAAGGAATAGCTCATCTATAAGTATAAGATGGTGCAAGCACCCAAGATGCTCCAAGAGCCAAGATACAAGATGGTGTAAACACCCAAGATGCTCCAAGAGCCATAATTATAGACATACCAGTGATCACCTTCTTGTCATATCCCATGTCTTACCAAAAATCATATCACAATTCTTTTCAAAAATGAAGTTGGACTTAATCCAACATTTCCAAGATTTCCATGTATCTATGTCATGAGTATGATGCAATGCACAATGTAGGGATGGCATGGGTAATTTAGAGAATAGCTAAAACATAGCAATATAAGGTAAGAACTAGAAAATCCATAATAAAATTAGTAGAAATGGTAGTAACATCACCCATGCATAAAACATCTTTAAAGGAACATGCATGATCATAGTTTCATAATCCAAGTAGCTCGTCATAATAAAACTTAACAAAACTCAAAATTCGGAGTCCTGAATAGCACATGCATGGTTCAAGATATCAAGATCAAGTAGTAGAATCTTCACATTTTAAGTAGACAAGTGTATAAAATAGTTTGAAAAGAACTTGGGTCTTCTTGGTTGAAAGGAACCAAGAATCAACACCCACATACCTGTTGAAGACAATAATTTAGGAGAAAGAGACTTCAAATTATGAACCTTAGCTTGAATGATCCTAGAGAGATATTGGAGAACTTGAGGGAGTGGATTTTAGAGAGAGGAGGGAAATGAAGTAAAATGGCTGAAAATAGGGGTGAGCAACTTATATAGGGGGCTTAGGAGGGGTGGAAAAAGAACAAATTTTTGTTGGGATAAGCCAATATTTCAAAAATGCCATTAATGAAATGGACCTGAAATTGGTCCGTCTAAGGCATACGGTCTAGTACACGGTCCGTGTAGTGTCACACGGACCGTTTACTGTGCCATGGTCCCGGACTTAAAATTTTCAAAGGCAAGATTTTTCGGACTAAGTATCAAAACACAGACTGGTAAATGGACCACCTAGAATCACACGGATCGTAACCCCGTTCGTGTGTAGGTGACTCTCCACACCGAGGCTAGACGGAGGACCATACGGACCGTTTAAAGTCACACGGGTCGTGACTTGGTTCGTGTGAAGGTGGTTCTATGCAAGGGGCACGGAGGGCCATACGGACCGTGTAGCTTTACACGAACCGTGTGGAGGCCCGTTTACCCTCCACTTTCCCAGGTGTCACCCCACGGGAGGCCACATGGTCAGTGTGATTTCACACGGGCTATGTAGGCTCTCCATGAGGTGATGCTGGCAGAAATTTCTGGGCAGTCTTGTGGACCTCAAGTGACGTCAATGATCCGGGGCCTTTCAGCTAGTGATTGTACAACAATCCAGTTGATATTGCTACAACCTTTTCGTACTTGCCAGGTAAGGAACAACTATGATCCACAAGGGATCTGGTCTCTAAAGTCCTCTATTTCTTTCGGGGACTTTAAAAGGGGGACATGTCCGACTTTAACGGATACTTAGTCCTCCAAATAGGAACTAGTCTGACTTTAACGGACGCAGTCCACTCCTACGCTTGGTGACATAGTTATTGAGTTTTAGTGGGACTTACTCTCATTCAATTTGTGTTCGGTACTCCTCCCAAGACTCAATGCTCATAAGATTCCTCATATAAATTACTCATCTCAATTAGTCTCATAGAGACTCTTATCATCTCGTTAACTCAAATGCTAAAGTCCTCTATTGCTTTCAGGGACTTTAACTCATCTCAATTAACGCAATTCTCATTTAAGAATTCAAGGACTCAGATCATAATTAAGAAGAAGTCGATTAGACAAAATTCTAAAATTCAATTAGGAATACTAACAGGATCATCAAAATCTATTAACTCATCATCATGCTCACATTACAATCATACTCGACATACTCAAGTCAAGACTCTAGACTTCATCCCTTAGTTCATTGATGCATGTTTTCACAAAACAACATATAGGGTTTATAAAAGTAACTTCATGTAAAAACATTAAATCAAGTTTATAATGATCATCAATACATGAAAATACATGTAATATATATGTAATTTACAAGAAAATATTCAAGAAACATGTATGTAGACTCATTAAACTCTCAACTCCTCTATTACCATCAACGGGGGCACATGGAAGGACATTCTCATGTTTTAGGTTAGCCTTACATACCTGGAATGAAGGTAGACAATCAACTTGGCACGAATCCGGCTTAAACACCTCGAATCCTTGCTCTTCTCTCTTCTCTTTAGCCCTAGGTCTTTTTCAAGAACTTAAAATGGCTTAAGAATGGGGATTAAAACCCTTTTGTACTCAAAACGACCTATTTTGATCGTATTTTAAGTTTAGGAGGGGTTGAGAAAGGTATGGAATGCTCCTCACGAAATTGAAAAAAACGTTCGCCTCGGGAACACATGGTTCGTGACGCGGACTTGTTTAAATTTTGGGGTTTTTTGTCGAAAGTTCTCCGATCGAGTTTTCTAATCCCATATAAAATATTTGGACCAAATTAAGTGTAAGTTTGTGTCAAATGCGCGTCGCACTCGCACACTTATTCTGGAAATCATTTTCACATTGAAAAATTATCTTTTGATCCGGTTGCTCTAAAAGTCAACCAAGACCACTTCTCCACTCAAGTTTCCATGTTGATTGCATATCCGGCCTCCGATTTTCCATCAGAGTGTCATGCCCCAGGAGGGTACCCTAGGCGTGGCCGGCACCCAGAGACTATTGTTAGTCCCTAAGCGAACCACTCGTACGCAGGACAGTCATTCAACATTAACACAACGAAAATAGAGTAGTGAACTACCTCAAATAAAGGGATGGCCAACATCAGTCTCATCATCATAATTAAGTAAGTATTAAGTACTACTCAATTCATAAGGGAAAACCATCAACATCAAACCTCCACTCATGTCTATGAAGCCTCTAACCTGACTCAACTATCTAACATGGGACCATGACTGACCACGACTACCCGACTCAATAAATAATGAAAACAACAAATAGAAAGGTCTCCTCTGGATAGCAAGGAGGCTGACCAAATGGTTGAACTCGAAATCTCCGACCTCAACGATGCGCTTGCTGAAGTCCTCTAACTCCTGTATCTGCATCATGAAACGATGCAGCACCGAATGGCGTTAGTACGTGGAATGTACTGGTATATAAAATAGCTGAATGTAATAATATAAGTACTACAACATAGGAAAACATCAACTCAACATCATACTCCATTAGAATGTCAAACGTCTATCTAAGGCAAGAGATTAGAATAGACAAATGACTCCTCAACCTCTCATCTCAACATCATCAACACGTCAGACTCATCTCAAGGGAACTCGACTCAACTCTACTCAAGGAGCTCGACTCAACTCGACTCAAGGAACTCGACATCAACTCTACTCAACTCAACTCAAGGAACTCGGCTCAAAACATCACATCAACATCAACCTCAGCGTACTATTAAAGTAAGACATCACTGGGAGTTTCTCTAACTGACAACCATCACCTATGAGCCGGTTATGATACAATGAAGCAATGGTGTTGCCACATCCATCTAATACCCTGCCCGGGGGTAAAGGACATCAACCTCAGTGGATCCAAAAGAAAAACCTCAGTCCTCTATTGGGACAAGAAAGGAGCCATCCGCATTGCGGTTCAATCCTCCCTTCCTACGTGGGCCACATAGTTAATGGGTTCAAGTGGGACTCGCTCTCACCCATTTCGGTGCTCAATACGCCTCCCAGAACTCGACATGCTCATAAAACATCAACCTCATTAATCCCATAGGGACATAATACCTTATTATCAGTTCCATGGGGACATAATACAATACCTCAACATCAACATCAGTCTCGTAGGGACATGATATCATACCTCAACATCAACATCAGTCCCGTAGGGACATAGTACCTCAACCTCAACCTCACCTCATCCCACCAACATCAACATCAACATCATGGACTCAAGATACTCTTTTAGAAATTAAACGTCCAATTTTAAGACATCATAAACATCATTCTCATTAACATCATCATCAAGACTCTCATTAAATGTGAAACATAGTCACAATCATCACAACATCATCCTTAATTAGGCTCTAGACTCATCTCCTAGTTCATTCTTACACCTTTTTAATAAAATAGTCATAGGGTTTTGAGAAAAGAAAACACTCATAAAAATAAATTATGCAATAAATCCAGTTTATGATGATCATCAATTCATATAAAGTATATGCATAAAGTAAAACTCAGTGTACATTCTAAAAAATCTTCACATCAACCTCATTATGTTCAATACACAATTCAATTTACTCAAAAGGGCACATCGGAGAACATTCTCATGCTTTAGGTTAGCCTTACATACCTGGGATGATTGCTAACACAGTTTCTTGTACAACTCCTCTTGATTTCCTCAACTTCAACTTCCCTCAAGCCCTGGCTTAGTGACTTTTCTAGGAAGAATGCTCTTAGATGGGTTTTTGAAACCTTTCTCTTAAAAAATGACTTTTATTCGTTGTAGGGGAAGTTTTAAAAGTATAAGAATGGACTAGAATGCCCCTCAAAATATTAAAGAAAATTTTCCCAACTTGGAATAACACAGTCCGCGACGCGGACCTATCGCGGATAGTGCAATTTCAGAAAAATCATCTCCGTCGAAAAATCACAGAAAAACATAAGTGTGGGTCTGCGATAGGTCCACGACGCGGTTCCTCGCGAACTCACACTGTTTTTCGTTTTGGAACAAAAAATTATCTTTCGACTCGGTCGCTCTAAAAATCGACCGAGACCCTTCTCCCACTCAATTTTTTGTGCTGATCACGAATCCACTCTCGGATTTTTAATCCAAACATCGAAAGACACGTTTTGTGCACACCTCTTCCTTAGGGGTATTTTGGTAATTTACTAGGCATTACACAGAGTTTGGGAAGATGCGTTATACGCACATCTCTCATCTAGGGGTATTTTGGTAATTTTATCGGATGTTACAGTTAACCAATAAAATTTCGACTAGAGTTCATTAACAAAAAATTCATACCGTCAACGAAGTTTCTAAAAAGCTCCTCAAATGAATGGAGACTTAAATGGATCATCACTGTCAATTGGGTATTGATAAATTTAATCTTAAATTAGTATCACCAAATCTGATTTAGTTGTCAATCACTCAAAAAAATTCAAAATGGGAAATCAAGATCTGAGACCCAAGCTTCAACAGTGGTGGATTTGAAGCTTTCCACCAAATAAATTTTGGTTCAATGTGTAAATTTCAATTCTTACCTCGAAAGATCATACGAAATCATATTTTCAGCATCCAATTTTTCATTGGAGGTTGCGATTGTTGAGTTTAAGTAATAAGTATGAATTGAGAAATGAAGACGCACCGGGAGGGTACCCTAGGCGTGGCCGGCACCCAGAGACTATTTTTAGTCCCCAAGTGAACCACTTGGCCTCATCACATTCATTCAATCAATAATTCGAGACAATCAATGGAAGACAAAAGGAGAGTAATAGGCACATCTCATCTAGTCTCAAAATGATATTATAAATAAAAGGTTAGTTGTCACGCCTCGGGAGGGGACCCTAGGTGTAGCCGGAACTCAGAGACTAGTGCTAGTCCCCAAGCGAACCACTCGTTCTCAGGACAGTCACTCAACATCAACATAGCAGAATAGCAGAAGTAGAGTAGTGAGCTACCTCAATAAAAAGGTCAATGGCCAACATCAGTCTCAACATCATAATAAGTAAGTATAAATACTACTCAATTCATAAGGGAAAAACATCAACGTCAAACCTCGACTTATGTCTATGAAGCCTCTAACCTGACTCAACTGTCTAAGATGGTACCATGACAGGCCATGGCTACCCAACTCTATAAATAACGAAGACAACAAATAGAAGGGTCTCCTCCGGATAGCAAAGAGGCTCACCAATGACTGAACTCGAAATCTCTAACCTCAATGATGCGTCTGCTGAAGTCCTCTAACTCTTGTATTTGCATCATGAAATGATGTAGCACTGAGTGACGTTGGTACGTAAAATGTACTGGTATGTAAAATAGCTGAATATAACAATATAAGTACAACAACATAGGGAAAATATCAACTCAACATCATACTCCATCAGAATATCAAGCGTCTATCTAAGGCAAGAGATTAGAGTAGATAAATGACTCCTCAACCTCTCATCTCAACATCATCAATACATCAGACTCATCTCAAAGAAACTCGACTCAACTCAGGGAACTCGACTCAACTCAACTCAACTCAAGGAACTCGACTCAACTCAACTCAAGGAACTCGACTCCAAACATCACATCAACATCAGAGTACTATCGAAGTAGGACCTCACTGGGAGTTTCTCTAACCAACAACCATCACCTATGAGTCGGTGATGATACAACAAAGCTATGCCACTGCCACATCCATCCAGTACCCTGCTCGGGGTAAAGGACATCAACCTCAGTGGATCCACAAGAAAAACCTCAGTCCTCTATTGGGACAAGAAAGGAGCCATCCGCATTGCAGTTCAATCCTCTTCCTACGCGGGCCACGTAGTTAATGGGTTCGAGTAGGACTCTGCTCACCCATTTCGATGCTCAATACTCCTCCCAAAACTCGATATGCTCATAAAACATAAACCTCATCGGTCCTATGGGGACATAATACATCATCATTAGTCCTATAGGGACATAATATAATACCTCAACATCAACATCAGTCCGGTAGGGACATAATACCTCAACATCAACATCACCTCACCCTATCAACATCAACATCAACATCAACATCATGGACTCGAAATACTCTTTTAGAAATTAAATTTTCAATTTTAAGGCATCATGAAACATCATTTTCATCAGCATCATCATCAAGACTCTCATCAAATGTGAAACAAAATCACAACATCACAAACATCATCCTTATTAAGGCTCTAGACTCATCCTTTAGCTCATTCTTACACTTTTTAATAAAATAATCATAGGGTTTTGTGAAAAACACTCATGAAAATGTATTATGCAAGAATTTCAATTTATGATGATCATCAATTCGTGTAAAATATATAAATTAAGTAAAACTCGGTATAATACTCAACCACCTTTACACCAATTGCATTACATTCCATAAATGATTCAATTTATTCAAAAAGGGCACATGGGAGAACAATCTCATGCTTTAAGTTAGTCTTACATACCTGGGATAATTGCTAACAACAATCTCTTGGACAATCTCCTGTTGAATTCCTCAATCTCAACTCCCCTCAAGCCCTGGCTTAGTGACGTTTTTAGAAAGAATATTTTTGGATGGGTTTTTGGAACCTTTTTCTCAGAGAAACGACCTATATTCATCGTATGGGAAGTTTAGAAAGTATAGGAATGGACTAGAATACCCCTCGAAATTTTTTTAAAAAAAATCCCAGCTTGAAATAACACGGTCCGCGATGCGGACTTGTCACGGACAGTGCAATTTTGAAAAACTCAACTCCGTCAAAAAATCACAGAAAAACATAAGTGTGGCTCTGCGATAGGTCCGCGACGTGGCTCCATCGCGAACTCACACTGTTTTTCATTTTGGACCAAAAATTATCTTTTGACTCGGTCGCTCTAAAAATTGACTGAGACCCTTCTCCCAGTCAATTCTCCATGCTGATCATGTATTCGTTCTTGGAGTTTCAATCCGAGCATTGAAAGATGTGTTTTGCGCACACCTCTCCTCTAGGAGTATTTTGGTAATTTTACCGAGTGTTACATTAGTGGAAGGAAACTAGCTCAACAAGTCTTATTATCAACATTCGACTCTAGTCTATGAAACCTCTATCACTATCAAGTGGTGCCAATGACAGACCCATGGCTGCCTCAACTCAAGGAATAGTAAAGCTACTCGACAAGTCTGACTCTAATAGCTAGATGAAAGTACATAATGGTCGTCCAAAGTAAAGGAGGCTCACCAACTCTGCTGCCTGCTCAGATCCTCAACGATGCACCTGTTGACGATCTCTAGTACTGCCTCTGCATCATAAAATGATGCAGTCCAAAGAGGACATCAGTACGTGGAATGTATTGGTATGTAAAATAGCCGAATGAAACAGAAACAAGTAGAATAATATAGAAACAACATCAACTCAAAGTAATACTCAATCAGAATGTCAAATGTCTATCTAAAGCAAGAATAAAGATTAGACAAGTGACCCATCAACCCATCAACCTCATCAATCAACTCAACTCAACTCGACTCGACCCAGAGTACTAAAGGTACGAACTTTTTGGGAGTTTCTCTTATCCGACAAGAATCACTTATGAGCCAGTGCTTGTAGAACAAACCCGCTGATGTTGCGATAGTCGTTCCGTCTTGCCAGGTAAGGAACGCCAAGGATCCACAAAAGATCCGAACAATTAACATATTAAGTCCTAGTGTTTCAGGATAATAAGGTAAGGACCTGTCCGACTCTAACAGAACTTAATCCATAGGATGAGAACTTGTCCAACTCTAACAGAACTTAATCCATAAGATGAGAACTTGTCTAACTCTAACGGAATTTAGCCCTTAAGGTGAGAACTTGTCCGACTCTAACGAAACTTAGCCCACTCCTACGCTTGGTGACGTAGTTAATGAGTGTGACTTGGACTTGCTCTTACTCTTACTCATTTCGGTGCTCGATACTCCTCCGAAGACTGAATGCTCATAAGACTCCTCATCTCAACTCAATTATCTCAAATTAGCATCATAAAGACTCTCATTATCTCATTAACTCAAAATTAAGGGTGCTCTATTATTCCAGGGACTTTAACTCATCTCAGTTAACTCAATTCTCATTTAAAAGCTCAAGGACTCGGATCATTAATTAAAAAAATCATTTAGCAAGAACTCAAAAACTCAATTATGAAGACTCATAGGATCATCAAGCTCAATTAACTTAACCTCATACTCACATCAAGACTTCACTCAACATACTCAAACCAAGGCTCTGGACTCCATCCCTAGGTTCATTATGCATGCTTTCACAAATTAACATATAGAGTTTACACAATATCTCATGAAAAGTATTCAAATCAAGAAAACAAGTTCATGATGATCATCAACATATGAAAATACATGTAATAGGCATAATTTTCAAGAAAATAATCAAGAAAGTATTCCAAGAAACATATATGGAGACTCATGGATTCTCAACTCCTCTATTACCGTCTATAGGGCACATGGGAGAACAATCTCATGCTTTAGTTTAGCCTTACATACCTGGGATGAAGGTAGACGATCAACTTGGCATGAATACGGCCTGAATTTCTCGAATCCTCGCTCTTCTCTCTTCTCTTTAGCCCTAGGTCTTTTGTTAGAGGCTTTGAAAGGATTTAGAATAGGGTTTAAAACCCTTTTTATACTTAAAATGACCTGTATTTGATCGTATATTAAGTCCAGGAGGGGTTTGTAAAGGTCTAGGATGCCCCTCACGAAGTTTGAAAAAAACGTTCGTCTCGGAACATGGGGTCCACGATGCAGACTGGGTTTATTTTGGTATTTTTCGTCAAAAATTCTCCGGGCAAGTTTTCTAATCCCGTAGAAAATATTTGGAACAAAACTAAGTATTGGTCTGTGGTAGGTACGTGTCGCCCACCTGTCGCGCACCCTCACTAGTTCGTGTTTTCGCATCAAAAAATTATCTTTTGATCTAGTTGCTCTAAAAATCAATCGAGACCATCTTTCCCCTCACTTTTTCATGTTGATCACAAATCCGGCCTCGGATTTGCCATCGGAGAATGGAAAGACGCATTAGGCGCACACCTCTCCTCTAGGGGTATTTTGGTAATTTTATTGGGCGTTACATAAAGGTTGAAAGAATAATGAAAATGTGGGGGTAATCAAGTAAAGGGAAATGAAGAGTCATTTCTCCCTCGTCTATAAAATAGAGGAAAAGTGTTGTCCTTATATTAGGAGACACGCACTCTAACTCTTAAAGAGTCAAGTAAAGGGGGACCGCCTCGTAATGTCATCATCGTTCGCTCGCCTCGTCTTCGGCTTTGGCTTTGGCTTTGGAAAATGATGTGATTGATTGATAAATTATTTAACCAATCTCAAAATTTTCCTTTTCTGATATTTTTGTAATATTGATTTAATTAATTTGTAAATTATTTATTAATTAAATTAATTTATGAATTATTTAATTAAGTTAATACGCGAAATTAGTTAGTTTAACAAACTTTTAAGTTTCGTGCGTAAATTTTCTTTGAACAGACACAATTGTTCCCAAACAATACCGTGTCTGTTCTGAACAGATGAGTCTGTTCAGAATAGGTGGATTCACACCTGATGTTCCCTATAAATAGAGACTCTTCTGTATTTTTTCAAACATCGAAAATTCTTCTTCTTCTTCCGCATAAATTTTCTTACAAAGTAAAATTTGAGTCTATGCGAAAGCCATTGCCGGTTCTTGAGTTCGCTGAAAACTACAAGAATTTAAGGTACCGTTATTCTGTAGTTGTTAATCTGTTTTATCCTAGGAGGAAATAATTTATAACCTCATGTATACTGAGGAGATTAAATTCCTTAAGGACACACAGTGTATTCTGCGGACTCAGATTGGTTTATATTTTATTTAATTTTTCTTTGTTTGCTGCTTCTTTTGTTGTTTGAAATACAAAGGGAGTAACAACAATATTAGAGTCTGGAAATGCCTACCAAGTTGAAGTCTCTCTGTCAAGTTGCTACTGAGTTACCTTTTAAGGTACAGTCGCCATGCATAAGTTTGAGAGCTAATAATTCACCGGTGATTGGTTTTCCTACACAGAATATTGCAAGACATTTGGTAAAGTTTTAACATCCTAAGTATTCATTATCTTTATCTTGTACTTTTTAATGTTTATTAGCAGAGATGATAAAAATGATTTTTAGAGCCATGGATGTGTGAATAAATTCTTATATAATTTTCAATATACAACATTCTGTTTCAAATTTTGAGCTAAATAGTCTAAGAACAACAACAACATACACAGTGGAATCCCACAAGTGAGGTCTGGGGTATAATGTACGCGGACCTTACCACTACCTCATAGAAGTAGAGAGGTTGTTTCCTTGAAATAGTCTAAGAAATGGTCTTTAAATATGCATTCAACTTTCTTATCTTAGTTTTTTCATCATATGCGTGAGTATCTGAAAGCAAATGATGGACCTTCAAACATTGCAGGTATTGATTATGAGATTTTAAAGTGTGTTAAAAACTTTCAAATTTGTTTCATTGTCTAGCCTTCTGTGCATCAATGTGGAGTGTTGCACACATTCCTTTATGTTTATCATTTGTTTGCCGGTTTAGCAGATAATTAATAGTAAAGAGGACAATAGTTTATTGGTCTTGATTTGGGATTACCTAAATAATTAGGCATTGTAAAGATAATATTTCAAATGATATTTTACCTACAAAATACAAATGATAATTCATTTTGTAAGTAGAGAAGTTAATAATATAGAAACAATTGATATTGGTTATTAAAGTAAGCGTCAGAGGACCTCACCTTTTGAATTGCACTAGCGAGAGCCTAGGACGTCTGTAATGTGTTAAAGACTACAGTGGTTTGGAACCTAAAAGTGCAATATTTTTGCATGTTCAGTATTTGTTTGGGTCAAGATCCGAAAGGATAAGCTATGAATTTTAGCAAGTTATGTGAAACGATATTTAAATTAGGATGTCATAGATCTTTATTAGTTCGTTGGTTCTAATATGGAGCATGTACTATTTTTGTTGAGAATGTGTACATGAAAATAAATGTCTATCCATTCAAATGACCAATCAATAAATAACTATTGAGCCTTCTAAAGGAAATACAAAGTAGACTGCATGTACATAAATCAGAAAGTGTGGATATTCTTATGTCTGCTAAACCTAGAGCGAAAATCCATTTTCCAAACTGTTAATTTCCCATTCTGGTTCATCCCAACATGTTCGGGATTGAGATGCAGCAGTTGTTAATTTCCTGCCTAATTCTTTTTCCAGTGAAAACAAGTGAGTATTTAACACAACTACTTTTTCATTAACACAAATCAACACAGGTAAGACATCACAAAGATGTCAAGTATAAAAATATTGACAAGGAACATACAACTTGGATAATTGGAAATATTGCATCGTCTTTTCCATATTTTCTTACTTGGTAAAGCTATAACAAATATCAATTTTTCTTGATGGTTAAATGGCCCTCAAAACATCAACTTAATCAATTAAAAAGGAAAAGACCTCCAAGACATCTCAAAGCCACACACCAGAGCGTACAAGTTAGAGACACTTTCTCAAGCTCAAGCAATCGAGCCTGACTCTTACCTTGTGATATTTCATAAAGGACACTTCACCTCACACATTCTTGAAAAGGATAACCACCTTGTGACATTCCACTGTATAAAGTGGATAAATATCCTATCTCAACACTTCTTAAATAAGCTCTAGGTTGGTCTTGTTTGAGTAAGATGAACATGACATTACATTTTTCAGAGACAAGTGAAGATAACAAGAAAAAAAAAAGCTTCACCACTCACAAGCCACAGCCAGGTGTAACAGAGTAAGCAAAAATACATAGGTGCATCATCATACCACAAAATTAATTTCAGGCTCAACTAATAACACTTTTCCAAAATTTACCAGTTGGAAAAAATAAAATGCAAAATACAAAGAACTCCTATACCTGCTGCCAAATCCACTTCCTCCGAGTGACTTAAAATCTATGATATCCAAGAAGTATACTTGTCTCCCAACTTAATCGCCAAAACACTGATGGTACAATCTTTGGTACCAATCCCTAATGTCAATTTGCCCAAAGGTGCATCGTGTTTTTCTAAATTTCATCTTCTCCGTGTCGTTCCATCCAATATTACATTGATTGTTGTTCAGTCTTCTTTGCTTGAAATCAGCACAGAGAGCCTTATTGGAATTGTGTAAAATATAACAGGTGGTTGTGATTTAACATTACTTGACGTACCCATCCTGGTCTTCACTTTATATATAAGCCAGAAAGATGTACAAACTCTGCACTATACAGTTGTACAGGAACCATTACAAATTGTACTACTTATAAAGTTGGGCTTAACTCATTGGTAAATAAATGTATCCTCCTACCCTTAAAAAATCTAATAACTATGTATATTCTAGAACTATATATGCCTATCTCTTTCACCTTTGATTCCATTGCCATGACCACAAAGCTTCTCTTGGAGTTTTTCCATTCTTATGTGTGCAATTATTTTGGAGTAAGATAAATATTGACAATTAATTTTGACATTGATGGTTAAGTTATTTAAAAGTGGAGTTTACGTAAATGGTAGGAATTGAAGTTTCTTGTGAAGTTTCTCCATTTTGAATAAACTTTGTCTATGGTGAATTTTTTCTCACTTCTTTCATATTGACAACTCTTTTCTGTTAGTGAGTTTTCTTGGTGTTTATTAGTTTATATCTATTCTACATGCATATCAGATATTGTGACTCGATCATCAATGTTCTTTGTCTTTATGACTCTCTTCCTGTTCACTTTGGTGTGCCAAATTTCTATTTCTTTTAGAAGTTATTGTAGAGTTCCATTTGATATAGAACTTTCCATCCCCATGATCTCTCCATCTATATAAAGGAGTTTAATTGATCTACAAAAATAGTTTTTTCACGCCCTAGGAGGGTACCTTAGGCGTGGCCGGCACCCAAAGACTATTAGTCCCCAAGCGAACCACTCGATCTCAAGCTAGTCATTCAACATCAAACATAGCGGAAAGTGGTAGGATAAAAGAATAAAGGTAGTGAGCCTCTCGGTCAATTCTACATAAAGAAAAAGGGTCATAGGCCAACAACCTGAGTCTCAACATATAAGATAAGTAAATATTATTACTAACTCAACTCAAGGAGGGGAAAAATGTAACGCCCGGTAAAATTATCAAAACACCCCTAGAGGAGAGAGGTGGCATAACGCATCTTCCGATGCTCGTATGAAAAATCCAAGGCCGGATTTGTGATTAGAACGAAAAATTGAGTTGGGAAAAGGTCTCGGTCGATTTTTAGAGTGACCAAGTCAAAAGATAATTTTTTATTCAGAAACGGAAAACAGTGGAGGTGTGCGACAGAGCCACATCGTGCACCTATCGCGGAGAGGGACTTATGTTTTTTCAAGATTTTTCGACAGGATTGAGAAAACTCGTTCAGAAAATTTTTGTAGAACATATACTGGTACACGACCAGTCCGCATCGGGACCGAGTCACTCCGAGTCTGGAAAATTTTTAAAATTTTCGAGGGGCATTCCGGTCCATTCTTAACACTTTCTAAACTCCATATATGACTAATATAAACTGTTTTCACGAAGAAAGGGTTCAAAACCCCATCCTAAATCCTATTCCTAACAACGCTAACAAGCTAGGGCTTGGGGAGAGTAGATGAGAATTGAGATTGAAGAGTTCAAGAGGAGATCCCAAGAGAGATTTTTGTTAGCAATCATCCCAGATATGTAAGGCTAACCTAAAGGCATATAATTGTTCTTCCATGTGCCCCCTTTTGATTGAATTGAGTCCATAATCGAAGATAATGAGTCTATATGTGAAAATCCTTGAGTATTCTATTGAGATTTTACTTATTCCATGTATTTTCTTAAATTGATGATCATCACAAACTTGAGTTACTTCATAAATGGTTTTCATGAATGATTTCACCAAACTCTATGTGTATTTTATTAAAGATTGCAAGAATAAACTTAGGAGATGGGTCTAGAGCCTTGACAATAATGATGTACTTGATGTTCGTGATTCTGGTCTGAGTGTTCAGAGTGTTAATGATGATGTTGATGAGAATGATGTTCTTTGAGTCTTAAAAAGCTTGAAACTTAATTCTAAAAGAATGTTTCAAGTCCAAGAGTTGATGTTGATAAGACGAATTGATGTACGATGTCCCTATGGGACTGATGATGAGAAATCTTGATGTTAATGTTTTATGAGCATGTCGAATTCTGGGAGGAGTATTGAGCACCGAAATGGGTAAGAGTGAGTCCCACTCGAACTCATTAACCACGTGGCCAGCGTTGGAGATGATTGAACTGTAAAACGGATGCTTCCTTTGTCCCAAAAGAGGATTGATGTTATTTACTGTGGATCCACTAATGGTGATGTCCTTTACCTTAGAGGCACTGGATGGATGTGGCAACAACATCACTTCGTTGTATCATCAGCGGCTCATAGATGATAGTTATCGGTTAGAGAAACTCCCAGTTAGGTTCGTCACTGATAGAACTCTGATGTTGATGTGATGGTACGGGTCTTGATGGATGTTGATGATTTACCGTCTGCTCTTTATCCTTGTCTTAGATGGGCATTCGTCTTTTGAGTTGAGTTGAGTCGAGTTTCCTTGAGATGAGTCTGACGTATTAATGATATTTAGATGAGATGATGATGAGTCATTTGTCTACTCTTTATTCTTGCTTTAGATAGAAAATTGAAAATTGACATTTTGATGGAGTATGATGTTGAGTTCATGTTATGCCTATAATATTCTTCCGGTGTTGTTATATTCAGCCATCTTACATACCGTACATTCCACGTATTGACGCCACTTAGGGCTGCATCGTTTCATGATGCAGATACAGGGGGTAGAGGACTTCAGCAGACACATCATTGAGGTTCCGAGGTTTTAAATTCCAGCTATTGGTGAGCCATCTTTGCTATCTGAAGAGCCTTTTTCTTTATCAGTTATTTGATTTTATTGAGTTTGGTAGCCATGGCCTGTCATGGTACCATCTTAGACTATTGAGTTGAGGTAGAGGCTTCATAGACTAGAGTTGAGGATTTGATGTAGGGGTTTTTCCCCTCCTTGAGTTGAGTTAGTAATAATATTTACTTATCCTAGATATTAAGACTAAGGTTGTTGGCCTATGGCCCCTTTTTATTGAAAGGCCCCGGATCCTTGACGTCACTCTGAGGTCCACGAAACCTGCCCAGAAAATTTGCCAGGCATCACCTCACAGAGGGCCTACAAGGCCCGTGTGATGTCACACGGTCCGTGTGGCCTCCCGTGGAGTGACGCCATAGAGATCGAGTGGAGGGTAAATGGGCCTCCACACGGTCCGTGTAGAGCTACACGGTCCGTGTGGCCTCCCGTATGGTGAACTGCACAGGGCCACCTCCACACGGACCAAGTAACGGCCCGTGTGACTTTAAATGGTCCATGTGGCCCTCCGTCTAATCTCGGTAAGGGGAGTCACCTATATACGGACGGGGTCATAGTCCGTGTGACCCCAGGTGGTCCGTTTATCGGTCCGTATTCTAATACTTAGTCCGGGAAATCTTGCCTCTGAAAATTTTAAGTCTGGGACCACGGCACAGTAAATGGTCTGTGTGGCACTACACGGACCGTGTGCCGGACCGTATGCCCCAAACGGACCAATTTCTGGTCCGTTTCGTTAATGGCATTTTTGAAATATTCTATTCCAACGAAAATTTTGTCATTTCCCACCCTTCCTAAGCTCCTTATTATAAGTTGGACTTCACCAAATTCAGCCATTTTCCCCTCATTTCACTCTTCTCACTAGAATTTGCTCTCTCAAGCTCTCCAACATCTCTCTAGGATTTTTGTGAGACTAAGACCCTCATTTGAAGCCCGTTTCTCTTCAAGTTTGTCTCCAAATCAGGTATGTGGGTTTCAATTCTTGGTTCCTTTCAACCAAGAAGACCCAAGTTCTTCTCAAACTATTTTATACACTTGTCTACTTAAAATGTGAAGATTCTACTACTTGTTCTTGGTAATCTTGAACCATGCATGTGTTGAATTATATTCCAAAAATTGAGTTAGGATAAGTTTGAGTATGATGAACTATTTGGATTATGAAAATATGAGCATGCATGTCCCTTTAAAGAGGTTGTTTTGCATGGGTTATCTATACTACATTTTCATATGAATTTATTATGGATTTTTCTTAGTCTTTACATTATATTGCTAATTTTGGGATATACTCTACATTGCCCATGCCATCCTTACATTTTTGCATTGCATCATATTCATGACTTTGGTGCATGGAAATCTTGGAAATATGGAATTATGATAGGATTTTTGGTAAGACATGGGATTCGACAAGAAGGTGATCACCGGTATTTCTATGACTTGGCTCTTTGAGCATCTTGGGTGCTTGCACCATCTTGTACTTGTAGATGAGCTATTCCTTGCATTGATATCTTGGATATAATCTTGTAATTTGGCGTTGAGCCTAAATACGTCTTAAACGTTATGAACTTGCACTTGACTCTCTTGAAAGCACATGAATATATATAAGCATTCTAGTGGGATGTGTAAGACTTAGCACCGATGAATCGGGGGTTCCCTCCCTTTCCTTGAACTGATGGATCGGGGGTCCCCTCCCTTTCCACCACCCTCTTATTAGTTTGAGCAAAAGTAGCTTTGCTCCAACTTTGAGCTTTTGTTTCAAGTTTCTCAGGTTGACTCTAAGTTTATAACCATATCATTCCACCACCCTCTGAGTTCTGAGAATCCTTCCACCTGAAGCCACTAATTTTCAAATTTAAAGCTTGAGCTTTTCTTTACCCAGCTCCCACATTTTAGGAGTAAAGAACTATGGTCAAATATTACTCTTGGGAGTATCTTCTGCCTGATATTTCTAAAAGACTCCTCCCCTTCTATTACAACAACAACAACATACCCAGTGGAATCCCACAAGTGGGGTCTGGGAGGATAGAATGTATGCAAACCTTACCACTACCTCATAGAAGTATAGAGACTGTTTTCTGGGAAAGACTCCTCCCCTTCTATTGAAATCAAGAATCTGTCCAACCTTGCTGCACTTCTATGATTGACTCTCCAAAACCAAGTGAACTTTCCTTAATTTAGTGGAGGGTCATGGAGTTCCATATCTTCTATCCATTTGGAAATTTTTTTTATCTCATTGTAGAATTCTCCACAAGTTAATCGTGAACCCCCACACAACTCCTTCACAATTGCTATTTCCCCCCAACACTCTAGTTTCTCACTTTTGGTATGTGGGCAATACACCCAGTAAGGAACCGAGTGAAGGAACTCTGGACAAAATCAAACCTATAAGTGATAGAGAATTTACTTGTATCAACTAGTGCACCACTCCAAATCCTATCCCACCTGATTAGGGTGCCCCTCTACTACCAACAATTTCAAGATAGCCGCAATTTATCCACCTACTAGGCCACAATAATTTGGCTACCTCCTCTATATTCTTGTTAATCTTAGTATCTTGAAAGCAATAGATGTTTGCTTTCCATTTTAGTAAGGAGGTGTTAATTAGGTATCTGTTTCTAGTAACTATTAGACCCCTTTCATTCCAAGGTATGAGATTAACTTTCATTTAAAAGTCAAACAAAGAGGCCTCCTCTTGTTCCTGATTCCTTCAACTTCCTCATTTAGACTGGACTTCAAATTTTTTAGCTCATTCTTTCCTATTCCTCTGCCTTCGGGAGTAGTGGTGACTTTCCCATGTTCCTTCCTGTCTAGTTCAACCTTCCTTCACCTATCTAAAAGAGAAGGGCTAAAGTTTCCTTTTGCAAACCCTCAAAAGCCACCCCATAAATGTTGCTTAAATCTAGGATGTAAGAATTAACCCAGTTGAAATTTTAGTCACGAGTTCCACGTAAGATCTGTGGATACTGGTTTTGCTTAAAAAGCTTCCTGAATTTGCATGTTGTTATTTGTAACATCTTGCCTATTCTGCCCTTCGCGTAGAATATTCTCTCCCAATTAACTAGGGTTTTTTTCGTCATTTTCCTTTAATCTGCGTGTTTCCCTCTGATTGCGATGTTGGAATTTTTGCATTTTCAACATCTTTTCCCGTTTGCTGTCTCGCAACTTCCCCCACTTCTGGTCTCCAGTTGTTGAATACCTCCAAAATTTTAGAGGTAAAGGTCTTCATCTCCATCAGTTCTCTACAATGTTTTCCCTGTAGTTCGTATGGTTTCTCTTATTCTTCGGAGGTACCTATATGTCCCTCTTATGATCTTTGTGCCTTAGATAAAAGATTTAGATTCTATTTTGAGCCTTTTACCTTAGTTAATATTTTTGGGCCTGGATTATTGCAGTTCCAGTAAAAGAATTAGCCTAAAATCCTCTCTCATCTTGTGCTCCTTAGGTTTCCCATGTGGGCTTGTGGGCCTACCTTTATACTCTGACCAGAATCCTTAAAAACGCTCACACTTTTGTTGTTTGGATCTTCAGTAAAGGACTAGTGGTTAAAGGAATTAGGGTAATCAAACTTGCGCACGTCATCGCCGGCCACCACCCTCAATGGAGCTTCTGACAAGATCTGCATAACATATAACATCCCACCACTTACAACTATCACTTTCTTTGGGATATCATGCCCAACTCCTTGGACCTTTATCCTCATTCACTTGAGGTGGTTTCTTAGTTGCATTTCTTCCTCTGTTTCAACCTAATCCCTATAGAGGGCGTCAATTGCCTTGGAAGTGTTTTGAGACGATAAGTGCAGAGGAAGATCCACTATTCTAGGGCAAGTTACCTTAGACCTGTATTCTCCCTCAATAGCCCCTAACTGTGGGCTCCGCCATTGTAGATTAATTGGAGAATTCTTCCAAGTCTAGTCACCGTCCACAACCTGCTCCACTGTAAATCTAGATGCAAACTCAAAGAGGAATAGGTCATTTCCCATCTCATAAATGTTTAGACCAAAAGATTGCTTCCAGCTGTTGTTGACCCAATTTCTGATTTTTGTGAGAGTAATGGTAGCATTAAATCAATTCACCAAAAAAAACCCTTCTTTTTAGAACCTCTCTCCCAAAGCTATCAACATCATTAATGCAGATTCTATCCCCCTCTTCAAAGTGCAATCATCATCCCCATCTACATCAATCCCTTGTCTGGTCGCCCATTTATTGCTTTTCAGTGCCTCTGCATAAGGCATATGTCTGTCGGCCGATCTGAAGTTCCCAATCCTATTTAACAGTTTAAATCTTGTAACTAATCATCCCACTTTTTCAGCGATGTCATTCCAGCCAGAGTCGAGAGTTAACTCTGGAATAATAAGGCAGACCTCCATCTGCCCCTCACATTAATCAAACTCACATATTTTCTGTATTTATTAAAGTTTCGAGCATAAAAGATCTCAGATAAGGCATCTTTCTTCTTCCATCTTATAACTTTGTTTCCCTATGTCGTGGAGGCCTCTCGCAGAATTTTGACAAATCCATTCCATTTCCTTCCTTTGAAGGTTGTTCTGGTAATGCCGTTCCTGCCTCTTTTAGTCCATTCGAACTATCCCCTACCATTACTTGAAACCTACCGCAAAAAAGATGGTATCTACCATGTTGTTTAAGAAAAGGGAAGAACATGTGAAAGGGGAGAGATAAAGAGAAGGGAAAAAGGAAAAGTGAAAAAGGAGGGAGAAAGGTTCCAGCGACGGGAAGAATTACCGAAATTTAGGTAAGATTGTTCTAGGGTTTTAGCCCAAGGGTCAAATTTCTATACAATTACAATTAAAAATGAGGAAAATGACTTCCCTAATAGAAATAGGGAAAACTAGTTGCATAAGTAGCAATTCAAGTTTATTGTATCCTCTCCACCCACCCAATTCCCTAACCTCACCCCTTGACATCCCACCCCCGCTACCCCTGAACCCCCACTCAATCATCCCGTCCTGCCTTGCATAGTACTTTGCTAAATAACATATAAATGGTTTTGGGATAATATTTTCTTGTTTACTTAGCAAACACTAGAAAATAAGGGAAAAACTCACTTGTTTTTAAAGAAATCATTTTCCATGGAACCAACATTATGCAGCAATGAGACTACAAAATAAGGGTGTGCTTGATATGAAGGAAAATATTTTCCAGTACTTACCAAACACTAATATGGAAGAAACCCACTTGTTTTCTAAGAAAACATTTTCTAGGAAATCATTTTTGTGGAAAATGTTTTCCTTCATATCAAGCACACCCTTAGTTTGTAGTCTCATTGTTGCATAATGCTGCCTCTATGGTTTTGTAGTTTCTCCTTTTCATCTTCCACCCTTTCAATGGCAACATGGTTTGATCATGAGAAGTGATGGGTATTTATTGGGGATGGCAAGGGTGCGGGTGCGGGATGGGTTGAGCTCAACCCACAATTTTTTTAAACCACCACCACTCTCCCCCCCCCCCCCCCCCCCCGCGCACCGTGCCGCATGGTTTACTTTTTTCATTTTCGATCCGCATAGACCCGCCCTGCTTAAATTTTTTAAGTTCTTTTATTTTGTAATTGAATTTAATATGAAAAATTAAAATTCGTAATTTTTTAAAAATTTTCGCTAATTAACATCTCAACAACTAATTAACTATTTTTAGTTGACATTTCAACGATTGTTTCTTAATCATTAATTAAAAGTTTCTAATTAACATTTTAACAACTAACAATTTACCAGACGTGTCTAATTTAAATTTTAGAAGAAAAAATAAAATTAAAGTCAATGTTTAATGTAAGAAGTTTATATCTATTCAAAGATTTAATTTTCTTTGAATTCCAATTTGGTTTTTTAAACCCGAAACCTGCCCCGCCCTGCATCAGCTTTAAACATAGTTACTTCAACCTGCTTCGCACCCGCCCCGCCTTACATTACTTTAAACCTACCTTGCCCCGCCTAGCTCTAAACCCGCCCCACACCCGCTCCGCCTCGTTGCTATCCCCAGTATTTATTGTTATTGCTCCTTTTTTGTTGGGTTGGGTTGAGGGGTCATAATTATTAGGAATAAGAGAAAAGAAAATAAGACCTTTTGATTTACCACTTGAACCAACTTCATCTTAAGAATTCTTGCTGGTCTAGTCCTTCACCTTCCTATATTGCGACAATAATGATCCAGTATGGCAAAAAAGTAGGATATGTTGAAGTTTAGAATTTAGAAGAATAATGGTGGGAGGGGCTAGATGGAGAGGCCAAAAGAAAGTTGGAAGTCAGGTAGTATCATGAGGGACTTCAGATGGTCCAACGATACAACGGTAATGAAGTTGGTCTTATGTTTTGAGTAGTAAAATCAAGGAAGAGACTGCCATTTCCTAGCATATTTTGTGCACCAAATATATATGAAGTGTGCACTAGGTTAGGTAACAAAGCAGAACCATTGGTATATAGAGCTTGCCCAAAAAGGAGGCTCAGATTCAAGTTGAAACTCTGATAAAAGTGGGAACTAGCTCAGCTCATGTCACATGTAATTACTACACGTCTGACTGGTGTAGTCTTGTAATTGTGAAGGCTTGGCTATGCAATGTGTCCTGTTATTTAGGTGATGCCATGCACGGTAAGGCTGCATACGATAAGCCTTTGTGGTTTCGGCTCTTTCCTGGTCCCCACACATAGGGGGAGATTTAGTGCACCATCTGCCTATGCTTGTTGGACCTAGAACCTCTCAAGTAATTTGAAGCCGCAGGTCAAAGGATTGCCTTAAAAACTGTGGTCTCATGTCCTAAACTGGTAAAATGTAAAAATCCTTTCAGTTATCAAAAAAAGTTTCATGATCTTCTCTGTTTCTTTTAACCAAGCAATGAACTAATTGGTTGAGAACACGAAATCCTGGAGGATCCGAAGAACAATGACCACCTTTTTTTTTCTTTTCATTTTTTGATAGGGCTGGTGGCCAGATCAGCTCTTCCACCGGTGCCTGGTACCACTCACCAACACATGCATGAGGCAACTCTGCTAAATATGCCACAGATGAAAAGATATCACTTAAGCTTTTTTAAACACATTGAAGCTACTTGGAATATGAAGAGGCTGGATGGATTAGATGTCGTCTGAGAATGTGGTTAGCAAGTGACTTTTGGATAAAGATATTCTATCATCTGAAGCAGAATATAGTGAACTATGAGGAGATGTTTCTTTTCTTTTTTCTTGGGGGTGGGGACTTAGGGCTGCTGGGAGGAGAGTACTTTCTTGGACATGCATAAATATGTTGTATGATTTGCCAAAGATTCCTGCGAGATTTGCTCATTTCATATAATCAAACTATAGTTCGTCTCCTGAACCAGAGAAGGGAAGAAATTAATCTCTCACTTGGGTGGTTTCTTTTGCTCTAGTTAGTTGTTAATTGAAAACTTGCTGCAAGTCTGCAACAGTTGACGTGTTATTATCTTTTAAAGCAGAGTATCATTGATGCATTTCTTTAGGTTTGTTTCAGCACCATGTGACTCTATCTCTCGTTGCAGGACCTGAAGTGTTTTGTGTTCTCTCTCATCTCACTCCATTTCAAGATGAAACCCATTTAACTCGTTCTTATGGCATAGTCTAAAAGTTGGCTGGAATGTGCTTGGCTTCATGTTTTGAATGTGATGAATGGTGTATCTGAAGAGATAGTGCCGTTTGGTTTTTTTAAATGCATGGACAAGTCTTTGTGGACATTGTTTTCTGAGTAAAAATAAGTTTTGGCATGATAAACAAATGGGATGTGGCATGAAAAAGGGTCATTCATGATAAATAATCTTACTCACTAACAAATCTTTGTTATTTTCCTTCCAGATGCTTCTCACTATTCTGCATCTCAACGAGAAAAAGTGAAAATAGAACAAGAATCAGGAGGTTCTTTGGCTCGTCGTGTACGAGAGGTGGAGCAAATTCCGCGTATGCTTCTTTTTCAGCATACGATGTCCACATTTAAAGAATAACATATCCTGTTATTATGGTGCTTTGACAGAAATTATATTTTCAACTCCAGGAGTCTAGAAACAGAAAGAAAATTTTACAGGATCATATGCCACGTCTTCCTAATTATATTAAACACATTTACGTTTAATGAAACGGAAGCGACCATTTGTTTATCCCTTCCCTGGGACTCGCATGAGATGTAAAAACTGTAATGGGACGAAAGATTGCGGGGAATTCACTCATCAAGCATCCTATAGTCGTCTTATCAACTAATATTTATGTCAGAATTGCTTTATTTATTTTTATCCTCAAATTATCCTAGTAAGTTTCAATAATTCCCTTAACGTAGTAGAGGAAAGGCCTGCTTATCAGCTTGGTCGGTTTGATTTTAAAGTTTATTAATTATCATTTGTAGATAAGTTAAACAGTTAGAAAATTATAAAGATATTGATTTTTCGGTTGTCCATTTATTGGTTATTGATCATTATCGACATAATTGTTAAGATTTAATACAAATAAATCACCGAAAAAAACTAAGATTTAAGGTGACAAATTAAATGAACCATGCACATGAATTGATAGAATAACTGATATTTGAGACAACTAAAAATAAAAGTATGAAACTTATCTCTTAGCAAAGACTTTATATATTGAATGATATAAATATAATTTATTAATTTACTATTAAGTTATTAATTCTCAATTAATATCAATAATTAAAAAAATCAAAATCGTTATCAAAATCATTAAATTAATATTCTATTATCAATAGATTAGTAACTATTTTTCAGTTTAAACGGTATTTCTAAAATTTTTATAGGAATATACTGTACTAGAATAAAAGAAAAAGTTGTTAAAACATAATTCCAAGGAAATTGTGAGGACATTTCTCCCAATACTTATCCAAGCAAGACCTATTATAGATCCCAGAATGCTCCTCAAGACTTGCATCCCCTCCACCACCATAACCACCACCACACTCATTTCCTTCTCCAAACCTTGTCTTCTTCTTCCCTTCTCACGTAAAGTTTCTTCAACTTTTCCTCGCACTTCCAAAACCCCATCCCTCTACACTCCACCAAAGATGAGTTGGCTCAACAAATTGGGTTTTGGTGCTCGTCCTGCTGCTTCCATGGACTCTTCTTCCTCTGCAATTGCACAAGGACCTGATGATGACATCCCAGCTCCAGGACAACAATTTGCCCAATTTGGAGCTGGATGCTTTTGGGGTGTTGAATTGGCGTTTCAGAGAGTGCCTGGTGTTACAAAGACCGAGGTTGGATATTCACAAGGCTATATGGATAATCCTACCTATGAAGATATATGCTCTGGGACTACCTTTCATTCTGAGGTTGTTAGAGTTCAGTATGATCCTAAGGAGTGCAATTTCGATACCTTGCTTGATGTATTTTGGGATCGACATGACCCCACCACTCTCAATCGACAGGTGTGTTTCTGAAAAATTCTCTGTTTATTTTGTTTGTGGTATTCAATAATGGATGATTCTTGGTTGAATGGTTTTGTCCATTTTTGCTTAACCCCAAATGGTTAAGCTGAATTTTGGTTGAGGAAGTGATGTTAGAATCTTGAACTTACATGATCTGCTTATGTTATTCATTTGTAAGTAGTTAAGAGCTTATTCCCCTGTAGGTTGGGTAGCTGTGTATGGTCACTTTTGATAAGCTTGTTGCACAATTTGAGTCTTTGTGGGGCATTCTATAGTTTGGGTGCTCATAACCAAAGTCAGTCTTTATCGGCTGTGAAGTAGTATTAGTTTAGCATAGGTTTTTATTCATTGGAATGCCCACTTACCCAACCACCTTTTTTTTGAATCAGTAAAATGTCATTAGGTACGTCATCAAAATGCTGAATTTTCTTAAAGATTATGCCTTTTGAAGATCTTCAAAGATCATGTTTTGCTTAAAGAGTTTGCCTTGTGATTCTAGTTTGAGGATTTGGTATCCAGTTCTTTGTTAAGGGGCAACCTATCACACCTCGAGAGGGTACCCTAGGCGTGGCCGACATTCAGAAACCATTGCTGGTTTCTGATAGAATCACTTGGCCCCATCACTCATTCATTCATTAGTGGTAGACATAAATGAAAACAGAGAAATACTCTTGTGGGCTCTCAACATCAACATTGTAGGAAGAAATAATCTTTAAGAAACAATAACTTAATGAAAAGTTTAGTCATAACTCCATATCGAAGAAATAGTCTCAAGAGATAAACTTTAATACATCATCTGACTCTGTTTATGAAGCCTATAACACTATCAAATGGCCGGAAAGTAAGGACATACATCAAGGAGTCAACTCGAGAAACTCATTATCAACTCAACTCAGACTCTACTTAGAACTTAACCGTACCTCAAGACTCATCTTAACATCAATATGACATGCAAGGTTGAAAGTAATAGTGCTTTCATCAGTTAAAATATGAATATGCAACCTCAAGAAAAATAGTATGTATTCTCATTAGGGAGTTTCTCTAACCGACAACCTTCACTTATGAGCTAGTGATGATACAACGAAGTGATGTTGCCACATCCATCCAATATCTTGCCAGGATAAAGGACATCAACATCTATGGATCCAAACATCAAAGTCCTCTTTTAGAACAAGAGAGGCATGGCCTCCGTCCTATATTGGCTATGTAGTTATGGGGTTTGAGTCAATTGTACAGTCACATAGATGTCAGTACTACTCCCAAAACATATGCTCATATTAACATCATCATCTAGTCTTATTGGACTTAAATTTTAAAACATCAAACTCGTCATCAAACATCATCATACTTTAAAAATATCATTTACATCATCATCAAAACATCGTGCTCAAAGCATTATTTAACTCAGTGCTCAATTTTTATCAAACTCATTTAAACATGCAATGTTTCAAGTAAAACGACTCTTTAGGTAGTGCGTGAAAAATCATTCATATCAACATCTGCGTATGCATGGGGACGTCATGATCATCGATTCAATTAGGGTTCATTCAAAGGAATGCATGAATACACATCTCTATCATCTACTCAACCCGTGATCATCATCACTATGCAATTAAAGTAAGAAAACTCAGGATGCCATTAATGAACTCAAATTCATCTCAGAAATTAGGGCTAAACTCAACTTCAAACTCAATTGTGGAGAATCAACATGTGGGGCGCGTGTACGAACTCAATTCAACGCTGTAAATAGCCTTACATACCTAGAACGTGGAGATTACAGTCAAAACTCGAAGAACAATGTTTGAATGCTTAAACCCTGGCTTTTTCTTCTTTCCATTTTGCTCTCAAAAGATTCTAAGTGTTAATAAGGATAAAGGATCGTGGGGTATTGTTAAGGGGCTCAAAGTGATCCTAAATGACACGGTTTCAATTAGAAAAGGACGGAAAAGGATGGAATTGTCCTTTGTTAAACTGACGGATTGAACCACAAAACCCCATCTAAGAGCCGTGGTGCAGTCTACGGGTCGTAATGGGCCTTTTCGTAGATTGGGGTTTCAAATTTTTGGGTTTCTAACCTTGGGTCTACGATCACCTTCTACGGGTCGTAGACTCATCTACGGGTTGTAGACTCATCTACGGCTCATCCTATCATTTCATGATTCAAGGTTGAGAGACTTGGTTTCTAGACCTAGGAACCACAAGACCCTCATTACGGATCGTAGGTGGAATGACGGGTTGTAGACCCATCTCGTAGTTCGACTCAACGCTTAGAAAATTTTTCATGATTTCAAAGCTGGGGTTCTATGAATCCCTTACGGCTCGTAAAATGAGTTACGGGTCTTTGACCCAACTCGTAAGCTTAACTCTAAAACTCAAAATTTCACCAAGTGTCAAGGATAACTACAAGGTCCATCTACGGATTGTAGAACCATCTATGGGCCATAGAAGCCTTTTCGTGGTCACTAACACTGCCACTGTTTCTCAGACTTTTCTAGGATTGTAAGGCCATACCGGGTAGGACAATTTAGGGGGTGTTACATAACCACTATGATTTTTGTTTGTTTTTCGATGTTCTAAAAGACGAGTATTATAAAATTTGGAGTTCTTTCTATTGAGTTGTATTTATGCCATGAAATATAGAAATATTGGAAGCTTACTTTGTCTTACTGTGACATCAAGTAACTAGATGGCTAAATAAATGGATAGCTTTGCATTAGCTTTGAGATTTTTTTTTTGAGAGAATTAACAATTGTATTATAAAAGACCTAAAAAGGCGCCGGATCCTGCCACTATAAGTTACAGGATCCTAATTACAGCAGAAAGGATAGAGTCTAAAAGATCTACCACCCTATGGACAAAAACTTACAAAATCTATACAACTTCAAATAATTGAGTTTAACTCCACCGTATACTCCTGTATACACCAAAAGTGGAATAAGGCTAAACATTGCAGCTTCATCTTGTGGATGTTGTTTTCCTTATTCTGAAAGCACCGGTTGTTTCTTTCTAACCAAACTGACCACCAGATGCAAGGTGGTATCATTTTCTATCTTTCCTTGTGGATAGAGATATTTGCATAGCTGCTCCACATTTTCAGAGCCTGAACAACCTTTGAACAACCTTTCCTGGCATTACCCAATTCAGCCCCTTCGTGTCCGTAAAGGTGCTCCATATTAGACTCGTAATCCTGCAATGTAGGAAGAGGTGTGAGACTGTCTCGGATTCTTCTTTACAAAGGAAACACCTCGAGCTTAGCTGGACTCCTCTTTTCATTAGGTTCTCTTGGGTTAACACTGCTTGCTTAGCCAAAAGCCACAAAAAGCAGGAAACCTTATAGGGAATTTTTACTTTCCATATAAGCTTCCAAGGCCAGTTGTTAATCTGATTGTTGTGTGAGTTGAACTTCTTGTATGCCCCTTTAACACTGAACCTGCCTTGCCCTTGACCCATCCATTCCAGGCTGTCTTGCTGGTTGGAAGTGCCTTTGAACCTCTCCAGCTTGTTGAGGAGAGCACCTAGCCTCGGGATCTCCCAGTCATTGAAAGATCTCCTAAAACTCAGATTCCATCCCTGCTCTGACCTCACCTCAGCTACTGTTGCCCTTTTCTGTCGACTTAGGGCATAAATATCAGGAAAGTTGTCCTTTAGGGGGCCTTGTTCCAGCCATATGTCATCCCAGAAGGACACTTTCCTGCCATCTTCGACTCTTATGTTGCAGTTTCCTCTTAGTCTCGGCCACAATTTTCTAATATTCTTCCAAATACTCGTCCCATAGGTTCCAGTTACCAATTTAGTAACCCAGTGGTCTTCCATTCCATACTTTGATTGGATAACCTCTTTCCACAAAGACTGTTCCGCCGATGCAAATCTCCACAACCACTTCATCATAAGACACTGGTTTTGAATTTTTAAGCTCCTCACCCCCAACCCCCTTTCTGTCTATCACAGGTTAGAGTATCCCACTTCACCAAGTGAATTTTCTTGGTTTCACTGTTTCCTTCCCATAAAAAGTCCCTTCGCAGCTTATTTAATCTCTCTGTGATCCCAACAGGAAGTGGGAAAAGAGACATCATATATGTCGGCATGGCATCCAGGACACTATTGATAAGAATAAGTCTTCCTCCCATGGACAGGTACTGAGTTTTCCAGTTTGCCAACCTTTTCTCACATTTCTCTATCACCACATTCCATATATCCGCAGTCCTGCTCCTCGCCCCCAGTGGCATGCCTAGATATAGTGTTGGAAGTTCCCCTGTTCTCCCTCCAAGTATCCCAGCCAGGTGGTCGAGGTTAGGGACCACATTGACTGGGTATAAGAAGCTTTTGTTCCAGTTAATGCGGAGTCCCGAAACTGCTTCAAAAAGAATGAAAATAATCCTGAGTATCAAGAACTGGTTCCTGTCTGCCTCGCAGAAAATGAGGGTGTCGTCGGCATACTGTAAGTGAGTGATTTCTATGGAAGGTCCCCCTCTGTTCGCAGCCCTGAAGCCCTTCAGCCAGTGATTACCTTTGGCAGTGACTACCATATCATTCAAACTCTCCATGGCAATGATGAAAAGAAAAGGGGACAAAGGGTCACCTTGTCTTAAGCCTCTCTCTGAAGAGAAGAAACCCGTAGGCGTGCCATTTATCAGGATAGAGAATTTGACTGTGCTTATACAAAACTTTATCCAGCTTAACCATCGACTACCAAAACCTTTACTTGAGAGTGACTCCATCAAAAAATTCCAGTTTAGGTGGTCATAAGCTTTTTGTATGTCTAACTTGCAAAGGACACCTGGCATGGAACTTCTGGTCCTGGAATCCACTAATTCATTAGCCATCAAAATTGCGTCCATGATTTGCCTGCCTTGAATGAATGCCAGTTGATGAGTCCCCACCAATTTCGCAATCACCTTTTTGAGTCTCTCTGTTAGGATCTTGGATATTATTTTTATACACTGCTGATCAAACTAATAGGTCTGAAGTGAGTTAATTCTTTTGCCCCCATCTTTTTTGGTATCAGTGCAATGTAAGTGGCATTAAAACTCTTTTCAAAAACTCCTCTTTCATGAAAGTTCCTGATGGTGTTGATTACTTCCTTCTTGATGACTTTCCAACAATGCACATAGAAGGCCATGGTGTAACCATCAGGTCCCGGAGCTTTGTCTGTTGCACAGAGTTTGATACAGTCCCATATCTCCCCTTCCTCGAACTCTTTTTGCAGCATTTGGTTATCTTCTTCACTGATTATGAATTCTCCCCTGCTATCCACAGAAGGCCTCCATGTCTCTGATTCAGTATAGATCTTTTTAAAGAAATCTACAATTTCCCCCTTTATGTAATCTGGATCTTTTGTGGCTTCCCCGTTTACCACAAGTTCATCTATGTGATTGTATCTTTTGTGAGCATTTGCAACTCTATGGAAAAACTTAGTATTATTATCTCCCTGCTTCAGCCAATTTACCCTTGACCTTTGTTTCCATGCTATTTCCTCGAACTTAGCAATGTTTCCAAATTCAGCTAGAAGCTCTGCCTTCAAATGGGATTCCTCTTCTGCTAGTGTTCTTTGGTCTTGTATCACTTCCAAACCCGCCAGCTGATTCGATATGTTCTGTTTCTGTACTTGTAGATTTCCATGAGGTGTTTTGCACCATACTTTCAGCTTTGCCTTTAGTGCCTTCAGTTTGCAAGCCAAGATGTAGTCTGGCCTCCCCTCGCAGACGATTGAGCCCCACCATCCCTTAATCATCTCCAAGAAACCATCTGTCTGCAACCACCAGTTTTCGAATTTGAAATAGGAATTTTGAGGTGCCCAATTCCCATTCCTAAGCATTAAAGGGTTGTGATCAGAGACCACCTTACTCAATACAGATTGTTTTATGTTCCTAAATTCCCCATCCCATTCATTTGAAAATAGGAACCTATCAATCCTGGCTGCAGCCTCGTGTCTATCCCCTTTCCTCCAAGTATATTTCCCTCCTACCAAGTGTGGATCATGTAACCCCATGTCTTCAATGAAACCCGAGAACTCAGTCATTGCTCTATTGATTCTGGAGCAATTCTTCTTTTCTGATGGGAATCTGACCGTGTTGAAATCCCCACAAACCACCCAAGGCCCTTCGATAAGCCCTCTAGCTGCACCTACTTCCCACCATACCTCTTCCCTTTCTGATCTATTGTTTGGGGCGTAAATACCTGTCAAATGCCAGTAGAAATCATGATTTCTACTGGTGAATTTACAAGTTAAAGAGTAAGCCCCTAGGCTGCTGACCTCTCCTGACCAGACCCCCTCATCCCACATAAAAAGAATACCACCCCTGGAACCACTAGCTTCTAACTGAGAGAATCTAACTCTTCTGTTTGCCCACAACTCTTTCACCACCTCCTCAATGTCACCTTGTAGCTTCGTTTCCTGAAAGCAATATACATCAGCTTTCCATTCGCGAATTAGATTCCTGATGACGCCTCTTTTTCCTGCATGATTAAGGCCTCTCACATTCCATGAAATGATAGAAATATTCATTTGATACTGCTAACGTGAACTCCCCCCTTGCTTCTGGTACCATTGCTCCTGAAATTACTCCCCCACTCAAGCCTCTTTAATTCTCTGGAATTCTTGGCCGACGGTGACTTTTTGTTGTTCATTGCCTCCTGCGAGCTATTTTTTCTCATGTTATCTATCTTCAAGAACAAATTGGCTGCTTCCTCTTTGCATCCTTTTGTGTCGATGCCGAACTCCTTTGCAAGCTTGAGAATATTCTGATGTATCCAGATCGGAATATCAAAATCCGGGTCTTCATCTTCATCTGGTGCAAGATGATTAAGAGGAACTGCATCTTCTATTGCCACAATGGCCTCTTCCATGTCATTCTGATTTGTCAAATTGTCATAATCCCTAAGTTCTCCTTCCATTTCTATGTTCCGTCGCAGTGTTTCTTCTGCCGCCACTTTTTCTCCTTCACTAGTAATAGTAGTGATGACCCTCATTGAAATCGCTTCCACTTCTATATCAAGTGGGTCAATTGGTAATCTTTGGCTCAAGCCTTTTGGCCCAGAAGAGAGTTGGGCCAAAGGATCCAAGCCCAAATTAAAAATTTCCTCTTGAACCAGAGGCTTCTTTCCTTTTTTAAATTTAAAGAATTTAAAAGAGGTGGGTCCCCCGTCGCACGTGCCTCCTTCTGTGCGAAAACAGCTGGCCCTTTTAAAATCCTTGGATCGTACGAGGAGCCTACGTGTCCTGCTACCTCTGTATGACCCAAGCAGCTTTTTCCACGCGGACCGTTGGTTGGAGCCTCAGACCTTTGTTTATTTGTCGTGTCCTTCCCACGTCCATCAACGAAAGACCTCGTCGGCATTTCTACCCATATCGGAACTCTGAAAATCATAACGTCATAGGACAGGTCGACCACCCTCGGGACTCCGTCGCCGTCAATCATTTTGACATTACAAATTCTATCTGAAGCACACTTCATTGGATTCCTCGCGTAGGTATAAAATGAGATAAATGCTAACAGTAATTTGGACATTTCTTCTTAGCTTCCTTTTTCTGGATGACTTATAGCCTGTTGGCCGAGCTTCAAGTTCCTGTGATTGTTTTCTCAAATGAGATACTTCTTTTGAAAGAGCTCTCAGATGTTAGAGCAAGCTTCTAGGAAAAAATAAGTGATTTTAAGCCGTTGCAGAAGTCTTTTTTTTTTCCTGCTGGGAAGAAGTAGAAAATTATAGCTTTTCCTAGAATCAGAAGCGAAAGTAGAAAATTTTATTCAAGGAAAATTAACCCTTAGGGGTTGGCTTGGTGACGATTGACTTGAGCCTTGGGGTTTGCTTCCTTTCAAGGTCTCAAGTTTGAAACCTACTGGGTGCAAACAATTTCTGAGGGTCATCGGAATGGGTAAAACCTAAATTAACCGTGGTGCACTTGCGGGAAACTCCTTGCCGAAGGCCTGTGCGCCCCCGGGATTAGTCGGCACTCTAAGAGACTCGGACCCCCGGTGCAAATAAAAAAAAATAATAATTCAAGGAAAAGATACCTTACCAGAAATTTTTACTAGTATTCATCCTTAATTTAAACGCGAGATTGTGATGGTTTGGACATGTGCAGGGAAGAAGTACTGATGCTCATGTAGGTGCGAGAGGTTGGATTTAGGGGTTACACAGAAGGGTGTAGGTAGACTGAAGAAGTATTGGGAAGAGGTGATCAGACAAGATATGGCGAAATTTCATCTCACTGAGGACATGGCCTTAGATAGAAAGGAGTGAAGGTCACGTATTAGGGTGGAAGGCTAATAGGCTAATAGGGGTACGTCGATGTTTGGCCTTGTGTTTATAGTAGGATTAGTCGTCTCTTTCTATCCTGTGTTGTCATTATTCGTCTTATATTTGTTATTTTTATCGTATTTACATACTATCATTTGCTTTTCATTATTAGTCGTTTCCCTTTTCTTCTTTTGCTTTTCCCTTTTTTTTCCATATCTAGTATCTTCTGCTTATGGGTTTTTGTGCAGAGAAGGAGTACCGATGCCCTTGTTAGGAGGTATGAGAGGCTAGATTTGGGAGTTACACGGAAGGGTAGAGGTAGACCAAAGAGGTATTGGGGAGAGGTGATTAGACAAGATATGGTGAAACTTGATCTCACCGAGGACATGACCTTAGATAGGAAGGAGTGGAGGTCGCGAATTAGAGTAGCAGGCTAATAGGTTAGATAGGAAGGAGTTGTCTGGTGTCGTTATTTCTCTACCTTTTATATGTTAATTGTCTCGTATTTACTTGTTATCATGTGCTTTTCGTTATTAATTGCTCTTCCTGTGCACTTTCTCTATCTCTTTCTTTCCTGTTTTTCATATCTAGCTTATTCTGCTTATGGATTTTTGTAGCGAGGGTTCCCCGGAAATAGCCTCTCTACCTCTATGAGGTAGTGGTAAGGTCTGCGTACATTCTACCCTCCTCAGATCCCACTTGTAAGATTCCACTAGGTATGTTGTTGTTGTTGTAGTATCTTCTGCTTATGGGGCTTGACTTTTGGGACGGGGGTTTTCCGAAAACAATTTCTCTATCTCTATGGGGTAGTGGTGAGGTCTGCGTACATTTTACGCTCCCCAGACCCCACTTGTGGAATTCCACTAGGTATGTTGTTGTTGTAGTATCGCTCAACTATAAACATAATTATACGATATATACACATACACCAAACTATCCCTCCTTAATACATATTGAATCATGTACTTTGATCTATTTAAGTCGTCAAATAAGAATTAAGTAATTATATATAATTTTTGATTTTATTATTTAGATTTAATTATTCTTATTTTGATTAAAAAAATAAATCAAAATAAAATTGATTTTGTGTGATTCTGTCGTCTGCAGCATTTTGATGAAATAAAATTGCAAAACTTAATTAGAAAACCTTATATTTCCTTTTTTGCAATTTAGCACCTAGAAAGCACTTTTTGAAATATTGGCCAAATATGGACTTCTTTAATACTGTCAAATGGATTTTGCCAAACACATGTTGCTAGTCTTCAAAAACACTTATCTGAAAATCATTTTTAACAAAAGTGCTTTCCAAACCTTCAGGGGTTGGCGTGGTGCCAATTGACTTGAGCCTTGGGGTTTGCTCCCTTTCAAGGTCTCAAGTTCGAAAGCCACTGGGTGCAAACAATTTCTGAGTGCCATCAGACTGGGTAAAACCTAAATTAACCGTGGTGCACTTGTGGAAAACACCTTGCTGAGGGCCTGTGCACTCCCGGAATTTAGTCGGGGCTCAAAGACACTCGGACACCCAGTGCAAATCACAAAAAAAAAGTGCTTTCCAAAATAAGTAGATTTTGGAAGCTTGGCAAAATGGACCCTCATCTTTGTCACTTAAGTGACAAGTTTTCTTTTTCCTATTTTGGGACTAGCTCCAGTGGTCTTCGGTCTCTCTAACTGTGAATTTTCCGCTAACTGATAACTGGTGTCTTGGGTAAAGCATAGATGATACACATTTTTTCGTGATACTTTATCATCAAGCTTTACTTTTACAGGGTTGTTGGTAATGATGAACTATATAATTCCAGATACAACTTTTACAGACAGCAGTGTTTGTATAATTTATCTAACAGCTTGCCTATGCTGTTTGTAGGGTAATGATGTAGGCACCCAATACAGGTCAGGAATTTACTTTTATACACCTGAGCAAGAGAAGGCAGCGTTAGAATCGCGAGACAGACAGCAAAAGAAATTGAACAGGAATATTGTTACTGAGATCTTGCCTGCTAAGAAATTTTACAGAGCTGAGGAGTATCACCAGCAGTACCTTGCAAAGGGCGGTCGCTTTGGTTTCAGGCAGTCTAGTGAGAAGGGCTGCAATGATCCCATCCGATGCTATGGTTAAGGTCTTTCTGTTTGCAGTAGAAAAGTAAATGGATTTTCCCTGTTTGTTCTCCTAAGCTATGTTTGTTTATATGCTTGAAATTGTGATTTTATACTAGTGTATTTATGTGATCGACCTGTTATATAGTTTACCAAAAACAGCAAACAGTACATAAATGCAGTTTCAGGTTATTTCATCTGAGTGTCATTTCAAGATAAAGTTGTCATATCAAACTTGCATTAGATGCTATGGTTGATCGACATTGGTAATTTTTGGTGTCCCGTCTTATTTTCTCCTTCGAAGACAGATGTTTCGTTTATATATAACTCAGGTGGTTGCGTGTTGTCTCTGAGATATGAGATATGGGCGATCTCGCCTTAATACTTGTCATTCAAGTGAAATTGGAGCTCTCTCAAGCTCAATATGTGCACAATCTGCTAGATGAGCACTTGCTAGATTCTTCTCACGCAAATGGAGACCAATGCCAAGCCATATCAATTTTGGCTTTGGCTGAGTTCCAATTTTTACGTGACAAACTTGAGCTGAAAGAGTCACCTTCACCTTGTCGATTTGTAATTTTTATCCTTGTACAGTTGGGACTTGTAATCTAATTACTATTAACTGTATATCAATACAATAGAACTAGTAACCTCAATACTGACTATTAATTAACATATAGAGAACTTGAAAGATGAGCGCGAGGCCAATGACGCACTTTCTTTGTTTAAGATTGAGATGGAATTGTGTTTGATTAATGATATAAATTTATCCATCAACCAAATACAATATAAATCTAATCTCAAACTTAATTCTAATTTGCATCTTATCCCATCAAACTTCCACCCCCGGATGGGATATATTAGTCTAACGATTTCGTCTCAGGTCTATAATTCCATACCAAATGACACCTAAGGAATAATTGTAAGCTACACTAAATTTACACAGAAATACCGGGGAAAAAAATGTCTGGAAAACAATAGCTGCAAAGCAAATGCTGGCAAAAGAACTGTTTTTCTCTTTTTAAATTGCTTGATGCAACAAATAAAGAACAACCGAGTTCAATAATCAACACCAGGAGCTAAGCTGAACTCCATGAAAGCTGAACTGAAAAAATTCAGTTCCTTAACACAACCATGTGACAAGCTGGTATTCATTGCTACTAGTCCACGAAAAAAACCAACCGCTGATGAGTAGTTCCCAATTTCAGGCTGTAGAAACAAGATCAAACACATCACTCAATTGATTACACAACCATTAACATACATAACAGAACCTGAAGAGAATCAGCAAAAAATACCAACAGAACAATCATATTATGTTGATTCAGTGAAGAATTTTACTTATGAATTGCAATGTCACAAGAGATCAAAGTTTGCACAATTAACCATAAATGGAATAACAAGGGATCGAAAAGTTGAAATGACAAGTGCACAAAAATTATACTTCGAATATTACGTCAAGAGGAATAGTCTTTACATGAGTATTTCTTTAGTACCATCTCCCCTCGCACTTCCAGAAGACACATCTACTTTTTCTTCACACTACCATTTTTATCATAAACATGGTCCATATGGTAGTTGTAGTGATAACTCTAATGGAGCAATACTCTCAGAAGGGTTGATAAATCTTCCAACATTCCCATATCTTAACGCATCAGGGTAAAGCCATCTTCATCCTTCCTCTTCAAAGAATTTGACTCAACTTGAGGTTATTATTACGCACAACATTCCTTTTGGGGATTTCTTCATCATAGTTGCCAATATCAAACAAATACTCATCATGTTCTATTCTATTTTCAGCTTCCTTTTCATCAAGCAACTCCCCCAACATATTCACATATATAACTACCAGATGAGACATAATCTCGTGACCTCAAACCCCATCCTCTCGGTTCGGTTTTGAAAACCTCCAAATGGTATCGAGGACCATGTTGCCTAACTCTATTTTTGCAAGAAGGGGGACATTTGCAAGATGGACCACACTCACAAACAGTAGGCTTTGCTCTAGTAATAGAGCCTCCTGTGTTGAATGGAATCTCACCTCCGTTCCTAGAAGCACAAGAGCATTGCTCGGAATCCAAGCATCCACTTGTGCAATCGCAACCTTGAGGCCTAGAGATATAATACCAATCTGGATATTGCATGTTGGTAATGTAAGTGAATGGTGGGGTCCTCTCATCATCTATTGCATTGACAACAGGGATTGGTATCTTCTCTTTTCCTTGCGAGACATCATAGTCCACAACAAACGCTGACTGCATAATCGATTTTGTTGCCTTGTTAAAATGAAAGTGATTTTCCTTGACTGAAGTTGCTGGCTGTGACGCTAGTTTACGAGTAAGTTTTGGTTGGCCAAGATTTCTTTTCAGCTCAAACTAGAAACGTATTTTCCAGTTAGAGCTCTTTCCTTCCAACACTTAATCACGGTGTAGAGCCCATAGTAAATGTATATTGTACCACTCTTTTAATCATTCATTCTTTGTCGACCACAAATCACCCTCACTGGATATCCCAAGTCCATGGGGTTCTTCAGGGCAAGATTACCGCCTTCAAGCTTTTGATCTTCCACTTTTGCATTAACAAATACTTTTGGATTCCCGCCTTGACCTACGTAAATGAATGTTTCAGAAGATACGGCCTCATTCTCATACCGACCAGAATCAACAATGCTAATTGCAACATCTTTTCTGTTAATATTCACATAACTGATACCCTTAATAAATTGGTGATGTAGTCCGATCATAACAAGTTCTCCCCTGAACCAGAATTGATCCCCAATTTCAACTCCAGGAACATGTCCACAAGTCGACTCACAATTTACCCACTTTTTCTGATTATTCAAAGCCATTGCTGCCTCAGTATGGATTCTTCTTTTGGACCGTCCGTCATGTTTCTCTGCTTTATCTTCTAGCAAAAGTTTAGTACATATGTCATCAAAAAGTCTCAAAGTCTCTCTAACTTCTTTCACTTTCTGAATATGTTGATATTCAGTCAAAAATCCATGACCAGAAACACCACACATGACAGCAGAACTCCTTAAATCTTCTTGAGATACTCTTACATCAATTTGCTTCTTCGTGACCATAGAGTCATCTTCAATAACAACCTTGCACTTGTGTAGAGCTTCTGGACACCTAACTGCTTCGTGCACGATCACACCCTTGCCGCTTTTCTTATCGGCACTTGGGCTCTTGGGACCTGATTTTAGTGAGTTCCACTCAGAGCAGGGTAAAATGCAAATTTCATCATCATCCTCCTGGATTCATCATCTGAAACTTCATGCTGAACTCTCTTGCTATGTTCATTTTGACCTTCAACTAGATTTTCTTGTGATACAATAGCAGGGAATACTGGTCCACTTTCAATAGGCTCGACTTCTAACAACCAATCCGATGTTTTTCCTGTATCAGTTGACAGCTTCTGGAAAACCTGATTAACAAAGAATTCATGTTGCTGAGTAGACTCATCATACATGAGATTTTCTTCTTTCATCTTAAAAGGTTGATTTCTGTTAGAAGGTGGACATGAGGCATTCAAATGACTTGAATCACCAGCCTCTTTTAGATGCGCGCCAGTTGAAGCCAAATCATCCTGTTTATCAATTAGCGTATCTTTTGCCTCAAAATTACTCGGCACAAAAACACTTGGAAGGCTCTGTTGAGTCAACCACATTCGTAGCCTCTTTAGAACAACTTTTGATCTCTGCATCAGCGGGGCATTGAGTATAGCTTCCATGCTTCTTTTTGAGGAAAAGACGGGCCACATTTCTCAGGAAAATTCCTCGTAGCATCAACTTTTACAAGCTTGGTAGTGGATGGGTAGATCTCTCTGCTTCCATCGTTTTTACGAACAAACAAATGGACCACAATTTGGAGGAAAATCGCGGATAGCATTAACTTTTAGGCGCATAAATGTGGAGGGAATCGATTTACTATCAATGATCGGACGAAATCTCTTCTTCTCTAACACAGACATCTACAATTTATAAAGTAACCTGTTGTGACGGATGTATGAGAGATAACAAACAATGAAGAAACGATAGGGCAAGAAAAACACACAGATTTAACATGGTTCACCAACAACGTGTTGGCTACGTCCACCTAATAGAAGTGAGGAGAGCTTTTACTAACTTAAGAGATAGATTACAGAGGGATTTTCTAGATTATAACTTCTTGCTACCATAAAAAAATGTCTTACAAATGAACCTATTTATAGGAAAGATGGAAGCCATCTTGGCTACCTTAATCAAGTGGGAAGTGGGCTGTCAACAGCTCAAAACACTGCTGTCATTCAGCTGCCCATCTCACCAACTAGCCACCCACTTGCCCATTTATCAAGGCCACTTTCCATCCACCTTCTAGCTACTTTCTGGCCATGTGCAGCCATTGTTGACTAGTCAAAATGAGCTGGAATTCAAGGCATTCTAAAAATTCTTCACCTTGACTTGAATTCTATCACAAATTACCAGATGCACCTCCCTGGTGCTAGATGTATCCACTCTCCTCTGCCTTTGATTGCCCTTCTGGGCATTTAGCAGCTTATGATATTTAACAAGTCCAAACATTGTTGGAACTTGCTCTGTGGAACTGGCTTGGTGAACATGTCGGCAGAATTGTCAGCCGTGCCTACTTTTTTCACCTTAATTCTTTTCTCACTTCTCAGAAAATGATACCTGTTATCAATATGGTTAGTCCTCTCATGATGAACTTGATCCTTGGCTAAGGATATTGCACTCAAGCTGTCACAATACACATTAGTCTGATCTTGATGTACGCGTAGATCATTGATTAGTCCTTTTAACCAAATTCCCTCCTTGGCCGCTTCTGTCAACGCCATGTACTCTGCCTCTGTAGTAGACAAAGTCACTATAGGTTGTAGAGTTGCCTTCTAACTCACCACAGAATCACCAAGAGTGAAAACATAACCAATCATGGATCTCCTACTGTCCACATCCCCGGCATAATCAGAATCTGAGTAGCCCGTTACCAAGCACTGTGTATCACTCCCATAAATGAGACCAACATCTGACGTACCTCTAAGATACCGAAAAAACCTTTTCACCGCCTGCCAATGCTCCTTCCCTGGTTTAGCCATAAATCGACTAACAACACTAACAACATATGCCAAATGTGGTCGGATGCAAACCATAGCATACATCAGACTTCCTACTGCGCTTGTATAAGGAACTCGAGACATGTACTCCTTTTCTTCCTCGGATTGAGTCGCATACATTACCAGCTTGTTGTTTGTAGCCATTGGAGTGTCTATAGGTTTAGCTGATGACATGCCAAACCTGGACAATATCTTCTTAATGTACCCTTGTGACAAGAAAAGTTTCTTCTGATTTCTATCCCTATAGATTTCCATTCCCAAGATTTTCTTAGCAGCACCCAGATCTTTCATTTCGAAATCTACACTAAGACCATCCTTCGATTTTTGAATATCAGACTTGTCTCGAGCAGCAATCAACATATCATCTACATACAAGACCAGATAGATGTGAGAACCATCTTTCAGCTTGTTGTAGTAAACACACAATCAAAGGGACTCCTATTGTAGTCGAGTTGCATCATATAGCCGTGAAATCTCTTATACCACTGCCTTAGAGACTGCTTAAGCCCATATAAGGACTTCCTCAATTTGCACACATGATTCCCCTTTCCTGGAACCTAGAAACCATCTGGCTGAGTCATGTATATCTCCTCTTCCAACTCCCCGTGTAGAAAAACAGTCTTCACGTCTAGTTGCTCAAGCTCCAAATCCTGATGTGCAACTATTGCTAGTAGCACCCTGATAGAGGTATGTCTGACCATCGGCGAGAAAATCTCATTTTAGTCTACTCCCTCTATCTGATGGAACCCTCTTCCAACTACTCGTGCCTTATACTTAATACCCTCAGTCGGTGATGTTCCTTCCTTCTTCTTGTAGACCCATTTGCAAGTGATTACCTTTCTCTTCGTCAACAATTTTACCAGTTCCCAAGTCTGATTCTTGTGAAGAGACTTCATCTCGTCTCCATGGCAGCCAACCACTATGCTGACTCAGTTCCTGAGATGGCTTCCTTGTAGGTGGACGGCTCATGAAGATCCACTTCCTCGGCAACTTGCAGTGCATAGCCTACCGTATCATCAAACCCGTACCTTTTTGGAGGTTCAACTCCAACCCTTCTTGGTCGGTCAAATGCGATGCTATGCTGAAAACTTTCAGATGTTTGATTTTCTGGTGGTGTTGATTCTGGATGATCGGTTTTTGGTTGTGGTAGTTGGTCACTGACCAACTTCTGTACCTCGCTCTCCCTTTAAGTGACTTGCACCTCCACTTGTTCATCAACATCTCCATACTCTGCTACAATAATGGACTTCTCGAAAGGGTTTAACATAGAACTTTCATAAAAAATTACACTACTATTAAGTACAACCTTATTCTCAGATGGAGACCATATTCTATATCCCTCCACCCCTTCTCCATAGCCCATGAATACTCCCTTTTTAGCCCTTGGCTCTAGCTTACCCTTATTGACATGATAGTAAGTTGTGCAGCCAAAAGCTCTCAGATTTGAGTAATCAACAGGCTTCCCTGTTAAGGTGGCTGACAGTTAATGCTTATGTGTGGTCCTTGATTTGTTATGTAGCATGCCATTGTAACTACTTCTGCCCAGAAACGCCTAGTTAGACCAACGGTAGATAACATGCACCTCGCTCTCTCCAGAAGTGTTTGATTCATGCGCTCAGCTACACCATTTTGTTGTGGTGTATCTCTGACTGTGCAATGTCAAGTAATCCCCTCATTCTTGCAAAACACATCGAACTCAGATGCACAGAATTCTAGACCATTATCAATTCGCAGCCTCTTGATCTTCTTCCCAGTTTGATTTTCCACTAGCGTCTTCCACTTCCTAAAGTTCTTGAACGCTTCACTTTTATGCTTCATCATGATTACCCAAGTCATCCTTGAGTAATCGTCGATTACCGACATAAAAAATCTCTGACCGCCCAAAGACTCAACGTGAGACGGACCCAACAATCTGAGTGGATGTAATCCAGAGTGTCGTTTGTTCGGTGAACCGCCTTTGGGAACTTGCTGTGGTGTAGCTTCCCAAAGACAGAATGCTCACAAAACTCAAGGCTCTTGATCTTGTGACCACCAAGAAGATCTTCTTTTGACAGAAACTGTAGTCCTCTTTCACCCATAAGACCAAGTCTCATATGCCATACCTGGTCAAATCATCTCGGTGAATCTCAGATGACGCAACAGCTGCAGAACCAGTAACTGTTGAACCTTGCAAAAAGTACAAAGTTCCCCGTTTGACGCCCTTTAGAATCACATTAGAGCCCCTACAGATATGTATAGCTCCACCTTCACCCTTGAAGTTGAACCCTTTACTGTCCAATAAGCTCAGGGATATCAGATTCTTCGTCATTAGTGGAACATATCTGATGTTATGCATTGAGCAAAATTTACCATCATGCGTCTGAATCTTGATTCGAGCCTATTCCAACTACTTTGCAGACTGAGTTTGTTTGTAATAGACACATTTTCCCCGTCTATCTCCTCATAGGTTGAAAACCACTCTCTCTTTTGACATATATGGTAGGATGCCCCAGAGTAAAAAACCCATACATCAGCATAATGCGCGTGTTCGTCTGCAACCAAAGCAATGTCTTCCTCGGAATCGGTGCCATCTACCGCTACTGCAGCAGATCTAGATCCAGATTTCTGATCTTGCTGTTGCTTCCTCTTCTTCGGGCATTCATTCTTCCAATGCCCTTTCTCCTTGCAGTAGTTACAAACATCATCTGCTTTCGGACCCTTGGAATTCGGCTTCTTGAATTTCTTCTTGCCCAATTGCCCATGTCCCTTGCTTCCAGTGGCTACTAATCCAGCAGTCTGATTGTTTGTTCCTGTTCCAGTCGCCTTATGGCGCAGCTCTCTGGTATGGAGAGATGACCTGACTTCTTCTAGAGACACAATATCTTTCCCAACAATGAACGATTGTACAAAATTCTCGTACGACAAAGGTAGTGAAACCAACAGAATCAAAGCAGCATCCCCATCCTCTACTTTAACATCAATATTACGCAACTATAAAAGAATTGTATTTAATTGATCCAAATGGTCTCTAAGAGATGTACCTTCCTACATTCGCAGACCAACAGACGTTGCTTCAGAAGCAACTTGTTGGTTAAAGACTTTGTCATGTATAGACTTTCCAGCTTCAACCATAGACCAACAGTATTTTCTTCATCTACGACCTCAGTGATGACATCATCTGCAAGACACGACATGATAGTCAAATGTGGCTTTTCCTCCAAGGCAACCAACTCAGCGTCGTCAGACTTGGCTTCCTTTGATAACGACGTCCATAAGCCTTGTTGTTTCAACAAAGCTCGCATCTTGATCTGCCATAGACTAAAATTGTTCCTCCCCATGAATTTATCGATCTTTACGTTTAAAGCAGACATTTTTCTCACCAGATTACAAACCACGATTACAAGGCTCTGATATCAATTTGTGGTGACGGATGTATGAGAGATAACAATAATAAAGAAACGACAGGGCAAGAAAAAGACACAGATTTAACGTGGTTCACCAACAACGTGTTGGCTACGTCCACCTAACATAAGAGAGGAGAGCTTTTACTGATTTAGGAGATGGATTACAAAGGGATTTTCTAGATGATAACTTCTTGTTACCATAAAAAATGCCTTACAAATGAACTTATTTATAGGAAAGATGGCAGCCATCTTGGCTGCCTTAATCAAGTGGGAAGTGGGCTGTCAACAACTCAAAACACTGTTGTCATGTAGCTGCCCATCTCACCAACTAGCCACCCACTTTCCCATTTGTCAAGGCCACTTTCCATCCACCTTCTAGCTACTTTCTAGCCATGTACAACCATTGTTGACTAGTCAAAATGAGCTAGAATTCAAGGCATTCTAACATAACCCTTGTTGAAAATCCAAATTTTACTGGTCACAGTATAATAGTGAACAATTTTAAGATAACACAAACACATTACATGATTATTACACCTAAAAAGATGAACTTTTGGATTGAACCAAAAAAGAAACGTTATAGCAAAGCAAGAAATCAAAAAACTAAAAGAATGCAGCCTAACAAGCAATGGAGAAGAGTAATGAAACTCACATTCACAGTTGGGGTCAAAAGAGAGCAGGATTCTGAAATTCTTTGAAAATGGCAATTGTATAACTTGAATTTGGGAGGGAAATTAGTGCCATAAAAAGAGGCGAAATACAAGCACTAAACTAATGGGTAGTTATAATTAAAGGAAAATAGTATTGAAACAATTACATCCACACACCATTTGAGAAAAATTATTTACACAAAAAAATAGCCTCTTTTTTAACTACATAAAATGGCCAAATTCCCTGCCTTTGGCTATATATTTTGGAAATTAATTACGTCCGTGTATTGGCCACTTGGCCTTGCCACGTTCCTTCTTAATTAAAATTTATCTATTTTTTATTTTTCTCCTTTTTTTCCCTGACATTTATCTATTTCTTATTTCTTCTTAAAAAAAATATATATTATCCCCTTTTTTTTTCTTTATTCTTATTTTATCCCATCTGTTCTTTTTTTTCCTTTTTGTTTTTTTACTCTTTGGATAGTGGGTAAATTATTATTTTTTTTGTCCATTTATCTATTACACAATATTTTTTTTTAAATGTGAATGTTAATTTTTTTTTATTTTCTCTTTTTTTTAAAAAACTTTTTTTCTTTTTCAATTGTTTCACTTCTTTTGTGAAATGTTTTTGTGATTTTATTTTTTCTTGTTTATTCTTTTATTTTATTTAGGTGGGAATGCATGATGGTCAAACAAATATCGATATCGATAGATTACATAATTATTGATACAATATTGATACACGATTATGCATCATTTATGTAATGTCGATACATTCTATACCTATTTATATAATATCAACATAAATTTGTATACAATTTATACAATATCGATACATAATTTATACATGAAAAAACATGATTTTTTAAAAAAAGATTTTTTTTGAAACCGCAATAAAACCAAAAAAATAAAATATTTTTTAATAAAAAATAATGTTGTCCAATAAATACATGAATTTTTTTTTTGAAAGAAGTAAAAATTTTCTTTTTTCTTTTTTTTGAAAAAAGAAACATTACGTACCTATTTATATAATATTGATATATGTTTGTATATAATTTATATAATATCGATAGATATATACACACTATTTATATAATATTGTTATATGCTAATACACAATTTTATAGAATGCTGATATATTACATAGGTGTTTATACAATATTAATACAAGTTTATACACATTTATATAATATTGATACAATACATATACACCACATAAATATTTATATAATATTAGTAAATTATATACACAGTAAAAAAATTGATGGATGAAGCAGATACTGATGTGAGGCTTGCCACTCAATCTATCCCCAAGAGAGAAAATTTTAAGTATCTGGGGTCCATCATCCAGAGTAGTGGCGATATCGACGATGATGTCGTACATCGTATTTGGGAAGCATGGACTAAATGGAGGCTTGCCACTGCAGTATTGTGTGATAAAGAAGATATCACCTAAACTTAAAAGTAAGTTTTATAGAACGGTGGTTAGACCATCTTTGTTGTATGGGTTGGAGTGTTGGCCAACAAAAAAGGCACATGTTCAAAAGATGCAGGTCGCAGAGATGATGATGTTGAGATGGATGTGAGGTCACACTACGTGTGATAAGATTAGGAATGAGACCATTCGAGAGAAGGTAGATGTGCTCCCTGTGGCTGATAAGATGAGGGAAGCAAGACTACGATTTTTTGGACATGTGCAAAGAAGGAGTATCGATGCTCCTGTTAGAAGGTGCGAGTGGTTGGATTTAGGAGTTACATAGAGGGGTAGAGGTAGACTGAAGAAGTATTTGGGGGAGGTGATCAGACAGGATATGGCAAAACTTGATCACACCGAGGACATGACCTAAGATATGAAGGAGGGGAGGTCGCGAATTAGAGTAGCAAACTAATAGATTAGTAGGATTAGGTTGATGTCTGACCGTGGGGTATAGTAAGGTAAAAGGATTTGTCGTGTATTTCTTCATATCTAGTTTATTCTACTTATGGGTTTTTGTAATGAGGGTTTCCAAGAAACAATCTCTCTACCTCTATGAGGTAGTGGTAAGGTCTGCGTACATTCTACCCTCCCCAAATTCCACTTGTGGGATTCCACTAGGTATGTTGTTGTTGTACATTTTCTTATTAGATATGTTATATATAGGTGTAATAAAAATAATAATTTAATTAGGTATTTAAAAAAATAAAAGCACAATTAAATATAGTAAGAATTAACCAGGTTGAATTTTGATACACATTTAATCTCTAATAACTATTAGGTGGGTCAATAACCCATCCATTTAGCATATGAGCTCAATCTTGACCCATCCACATTTAACTCAACCTGTCCATTTGTCACCTATAAAGCCTATTGCCGTAAAGTTATAGAATCAAACTCTTGATTGAATATATGCGACTGTATTAATTTTATTTTGATAGTTGAACATGAATTATTTCAATTGAGCATCGACAAGAGTGAATTGCTCGAATGGTAAGTAATCCTCACTTGCAAGTTGTGAGTTTGATTCACTAACAACTTGTTTGTATGGTGGTTTTCCGTAGTATGGTATGGTATAATTAGGGAGTAAGAGAACCACATTTATTTTGATTGTTTCTTTAATTACATGGTAAGGTATGATTTGGTTTCATGGATTTGTAACCATGAAAACCCTCATTTTTTGAAACCACCGATTCAGTGATATCTCATTGCTTACTTATTTGTTTTTCCAATTATACACTTACTAAAGTTTAAATAATTCTACTTTACCCTTTTTTCTTTATTAAACTTTATCCTAATATATCTTCTACTTTCACAATGATGTTGCTCATTCTCCTTTACATCAACTTTTGAAACTTCTCTTCGGCCTTCAGTCTTATTGCCCATGTTCCAATATAATTTTTTGAGGTTCATTTTTTCAAAAGTTCTTGCTTTTTTTTCTTATGTTGTTTTTTGTTTTCTATTATGCATTTTTAGTTAATACAATATTATCCTTTTAATGAATTTGTATTGACTTAACATCTTACTTCTTCCTTGGAGAAATCCAATGGTTCCATAGTGAAATAATATTAGATTAAGGCCTTTTTCATAAATTTGTCAGTTACAATATATTGCTGTAAAGTCAAACCAAATAATAAAGTTATTATAAACAATAGCAAATCATATAGTTTATCCTGTAATGACTTGGTTGGTCATTTTTTGCTTTATCTATAAAAATTACTGTTTTACCCTTTTGTAAGTTGTTTTGGGCCTATCTTGAACTATTTGAATGGTTGGAATTGAAATCTCGAGTTTTAAAAGTTGGAAAATACGAGTTTTGGTTTATTTTTTGGAAAACTTAAGTTGTTAAAAAAGTGAGTTTTTGTGTCATTCTGAGTTTTGGAGATCTAATCAAGGATCCGTCAATTCCATTAGCTCCGGAATGTCGAAACTGAACTATAAGAAGTTGCATAACTGAATTTGGAGTTAAAATGAGGCTTTTAGGGCCAAAGTTGTGATTTAGTCATTTTCGGAACCAAAACTTGACTTTGGTCAACATTCGAAGTTTGAAAGCTCGGATCGGAATTCCGATAGTTCCGATAGTTCCGGATGGTGAAACTAACCCTAAAAATGGCCTTCTCATAATTTTTGGAGTTTTCGAGGGTAGTTTTGGTATTTTTAGTTCTAAACTAGTTTTATTAGCTTGCATTGGTAAATGTCTCGTGGAGACCTCGGAATAAAATTTTGATGATTCTCTTGAGTTTGGATCGCTTTTTCTGGCATAGATACATATAAATTTTGTGAAATTCGGAGTTCAGATGAGTTCCGAGGGTCCGTTTTGAGTTTTGGCATTGCTTGGTGTGGGGGTACCTGGTGCAGCCCAAATTTTTACTCTGCCTTCGCGAAGGTATATGCACTTTTGTTCTCCACGATTACGGACAAGGGTCTGCCTTTGCGGAGTATATTTTTGCAGAGTCATTTTTAAAGACATAAAACCCCAATTTTCACTCCATTTTCAATATTTCAAGTTTTTGAAGCCGATTTTTGAAGAGGGTTTTCAGAGAAATCTTTGGGTAAGTGTTTCTAACTTCGTTTTCATTAATTTTCATGGTTTCTATCTTGATTTTGACTTGAATTTCAAGGTTTTGAATATCCAAAATTGGAAATTTTCAGTCTATGATTTTGAAACTTTAAATGGGAATTTCTCCATCGATTTGAACTTGATTTAGTGGGATTTTCAACCACGAACTCCATTTTTTGTGTAGAATCCAATTTTGAAGTCAATTTCCAGATTTGAGACTTTTGAATTTTAGCCCTAATTTTGACTATTTTCCCCCTAAGCCTAAAATATGCCAAGATGGATTTCAAAATGCACCTCTTGACGCGTAGTATCCATTTTTGATAGTGGTTGATCAATCCATGGATCATTTTGAGACTTGAGTTGATTGAAAGCTGGTCCTAGTTAGGTTCGGCTAACCTTTTTCGAACTAGATTTGAGCTATTGAACATGTTAATGTGATAATTGTGAGATGTAGATTGAATTGTAATCCAATATCATGATATAATTGAATTTGAGGTAAATATGAGGCCAGTTATGCCAAATATTAAGTAAATGGCGATCCTATTAACTAATTGAGATGAATTCTTGTGGTTTAAGATAATCGGGATATCATTATGATAAAATGAGACTTGAAATAGTTCTTGGTTAACATTGTGACTAATTGATGAGGAGTATGATCAGTGCGAGAGAGATGAGTCCATTTGGGGTACTTGTCGAGCTTGTTTCAATGATATATGGTTATTTGTGATTGGTGATGAGATGAGACATGCTATATCCGTATAATGTTACTACTCCATTGTTGCATTGGTATGCACCTATATTTATATTAACTAGTTGCACTGGTATGCCCAGATTCTTATGCTCTAATTTTGCATTAGTATGCACTTATCCTATGTTGACTAGTTGCATTGGTATGCATAGATCTTATGCTCCATTGTTGTATTGTTAAGCACATATTCTCTATTGGACTGGATGCATTTGTATGCACGGATCTTATTTCTGATTGGGTTGCATTGATATGCATATATGTTATATATAACTGATTGCATTGATATGCACACATTTGATACATGATTAGATGCATTGTTATGCACATTTATCACTATATTTACTTCATTTGAGATATTATGATGCATTTTAAGACTGTTGTTATGGCCTGCGGCGCCTTATTATATATATCTTAGTGCATGGCCTGCAACGCCCCGGATTCTGTCTTGTAGCATGTGTACATCAGCCCCGCAAGGGTCATGATTTTACCTCATATATGACATGTGATGCCACTGCATTCATGCATTACATTGCATTGCATCATTGGTTGGGTTTACTATTTATAATTGTCATTATTCATGACATTATTGTATTGTGTACTAACCCTTTTGATGCAGGTTTTAGGATTATTCGTCATTATATACTTGTTCGATTTCTCTTATCCAATCGGTTGAACCTACTAGGTACATTTCAGTGTACTCACCCCTACTTTGATTCCTCCCCGCAGATCATGCACAGGGTTTAGGACAAGGTAGTTGATCATTCCACCTGAGCATTATCGACACCATCCAGATTTTAGCGGTGAGGCTCAGATTTCGGGCCGCGCGTGGATCTTTGAGGTCTCTTTTCATTTTCTTATCTTTCAAACTATGTATCAGATGTTTGCGAGATAGTATTGTATTTGCTTTGAGACAGTTGTATCTACTCTTCCATACCATTTTAGATGCTCTTGGATTTACGACTCCAGTTTTTGGGAGATTTCTTATATCTTATGAGTTTGTTTCCGCTTTATTATCTTTCTTTAGTTGCGATTTGTTTTGGGTCATGACAAGTTTGGTATTAAAGCTCTAGGTTCGTTGGGCTCATGAGTCAAGAGCAAGGTGTCTAGTAGAGTCTAATAGATCAATGTGTAGACATCCACACCCATCTTCGGGAGGCTATAGGATACTTGTTAGGAATCTTTTCACATCTTATTTCTATTTGTGCGTTCCTTTGTATTACCCATTTTAAAAGTGTCTAATATACTCTTTCTGCGAAGATGCCAACTACAGATCCTGTCGATCAGTGGGAGAGCCCGAGGCAGCTGATGTGGCTCCCACCCGAGGTCGAGGTAGAGCTAGGGGTAGGGCCAGGGGCAGAGGATATGTTAGAGGGGCAGCTCCACCAAGAGGGCAGACTAGATCAATTTCTTTAGAGCCTATTCATGAGCCAAAGGGGCCTATGTATCCAATTCCATCGCCCTAAAGACTACACCCTCGATTTAGGAGTTACTTTTGAGGGCATTGGCTAGATTGAAGGGAACTCCTCTAGCCCCAGCTACTGTTAAGATACCGACTTATACTACACCAGTTGGTCCTTCTAGTGCTCCACTAGAGCCGACTATGATCCATGTGGGTCATTCTTCAGCTCCAGCAGACCCTCCTGCGACTGTTATTACTCCACTTCAGGCATCCACACCGAGTTTGGGTACACAAGTTCAAAGTTTGGATATTTCTCCATCTATTGCACCTCCCTTGTTTATGGTGCTACCATCTTCTACCATTCCAGCCATATCTACAATAGAGTAGAAAAGTTTTGATAGGTTTGTGTGGTTGGCTCAACCGTGATTTGATGGCACTCCTAGCGATAGAGCTTATGATTTTCTGTTAGAGTGTTAGGAACGATTATGTAACCTGACTATTCTTGAGTTGCATGGGGTTGCCTACACTTTATATCAGTTCACCGGCCTTGCCAAGGAGTGGGGGAGGTCAGTGGTAGCTCGTCAACCTATTGGATTTCCAGCTATGACTTGGGGACACTGAGATATTTTTGGAGAGATTCATGCCCTATAGTCTCCGAGATAGTAGCCAAGATGAGTTGATAGGCTACCATAGGGATCTATGTCTGTTTTTTACTACAAGGCTAGATTTCATGCCTTATCCAGATATGCCTTGTCCAGCCTTCCAACTAAGTTCGAGAGGATCTGATGGTTTGCCTAGGGCTTGGCAGGGTATCTTCAGGAGGCTAAAACTTCCTTGGTGTTGGATGGAGGTGCATTCTAGAGTGTTATGGATCACGTTCCCACCACGGGACCGAGAGATTTAGAGATAGGGCTATTAGGGCTGGGCAGTTTAGGTAGCTCTTCTGGCATTTATAGTGTTGATATGTCCAGATCTACTCAGGTGGTAGTGCACCCAGACATGGTGGATTTCCACGACAGCCATCTTAGAGACGAGAGACAAGGGCTTGTTATCATTGTTATTAGATTGGGCACTTGGCTCATCGTTGTCCTCACCATATACCTCCTTCTCAAACTTTATGTTCTCAGCCAACTCGTCCAGCTCCAACACCGGTACCCAGAGACACACTTCAGGCTATGAGAGGTGGTACCAAAGGAGGTCATGGTATAGTGAGAGGTGGTGCTCTTCAAGGTCCACAGGCTAGTGGTGGGAGCCAAAATAATATATACAAAAATACAAATACAAGGCTAGTCTTAGAAAGCAAAAAGACGGGCCACAAGTGTAGATGGAGACTGAAATGATCCAAGAAAGCCCGATGCTTATCAAAGTCTTCAGAAAGGCCTGCTACTAGCCAAAAAGATCAATGTTGCCAGCTCGTGCTCAAACCTGCATCACGGAGCAAATGCAGAGTATAGTATGAGTACTAGATAAAAGGTACCTAGTAGGCATCATAGACTAACTGAGTAAGTACTGTTAATGGGTTGTGGGACCTACAGGGAACATAATTTTGAAGTCGAACTCAAAATTGGATAAAAAATGAGTTGTGGGACCCACAATGAAAATTTTAAAATCAACTCTACAAAAATTACAAGTATAATAGGATATTTTTACCCCAAAATGGGGCACATTTCAAGGCTCAAAGTGGAAGAATTCAAATCATGCGATAAGAATGAACTAAGGAAAAAAAATTTAAGAATAGGGACAACAGTTATGACAACAAATTTACCTCCAACAAAGCACCCAATGCACTTTTCAACCACACCATCGTGTATCTATGACCCCCCCCCCCCCATTTAGACTCTTAAATCACTAATATCAGACTTGTAATGGCCGCAAAATCACTTCCTAAAGTTTTTCAAAAACTCAATCCGAAAATGGTACATATAACATATAAAGTCAGGAATTTACTAGAAATGGAGTCTCTACAACACTTTTTGAACACGCCACGGCGTTCTCCTTAAAAACCACGCGAGATAGCCGAAAATATTATCAAAATCGGACTCAAAACAAAGGAGGAAACAAGTCTAAAAATATCCAAAAAATTAAGCTCATGAAATGGCCATGGCAGCAAGTGAAAAATGAGATTTAACCTCAAATGAAGCTCCAAAATCAATTTTCAAGCTCACCAACGTGTTCCTACGAAGATCTCTTCAATTTAGGCCTTGGATTCACCCTAATCGGATTTGTATATCTCAAGAAATTTTCCTTTTCCAAATGAGTTGATCCGACTTGAGCAAGGAATATAAAGGCCACTAAAAAGACCTCTGTGGTCGTGGTGAGCAGTACCCCACAATCGCAGAGTACAAATGTGGGAGCCTCTCTATGAACGTAGACCACAAAGGTCCCAGACCTCCAGGATAATGAAAGATCCTCCGTGAACGAGGGGTATAAATGGCATGACATTTGTGAAGACGGCTTGGAGGCCCACGATCACATAGCATAAATACTCAGGCCTCCGCGAACGCAACTCGAAGCGCCCGATCATGGAGAGCAGAGATACCTGCACTAGATATCATTTGAAATGCTAATATTTGCCATGTTAATGTTTTCAACAGGGTAATCGGGATCCATTCAGACCCCCGTGTGCGCAAACGAATTATGCTACCCCATTCGACGTTCCAACCTCAATGGCACAGTTGAAATTTCTATACGAGGTTGTTACAACTGAATGTGGATCCCATTCCCAAGGTTATTTTTTAACAAATTTCCATCAAGGAGCTCAAAATGAGTTCAAAAGCTTCGGGAGTCAAACGAAAGGTCATTCTAGATCAAACTCGATGTTCCGTAGCTAATTGCACTGTCATAATTTCCATCTGGGTGATTCTACAAGAATGTTGCCAAAGTCAACACAGGCCAAATTTCACCAACCAAAATGCTAAATGATCTAAACTCGCAACGAAGGCCTCGGTGCTTAATTCGACCATGCGTCTAGTCAGATTTGACCATTTCGGAGCTGATGAGACCATCAGAATTCCATTCTAAGCCATCAGTGTCAGCAAGTCATAAATGACCTAGGGGCGCTACAAGAAAGCTCTAAAAAATGAAAAGAATAAGGAGTGAAGAAAATGACCCGGAGGGTCACTACAAGAATGAATAAGTGATTTTTCTAGCTTGAAACTTGAATTTCTTCAATATAATGTGTTTCAACGTTTGACTTTTTTTCTTTCAATATAATGTGTTTATATTATTTAATTTTGAGAAAAGTGTTAAAAACACCCCTAAACTTGGCACACTTTATTTGTTTTATCCCCGAACTATTGATAGGGTTAAAAACACCCTCTACTTGACTATCTGAACTTAAATACATCGGTGATCTTGCAACATAAGTAAAATACACCCCCAAATTCTTGCCAAGTTAAGGGGTGTCTTTACTACTTGTGGTAGATCGGAGGCCTATTTTAATTTATTTAGTCAAGTAAAGGGGTATATTTAACACTATCAATAGTTTGAGGATGAAACTAATAACTTGCGCAAAGTTATGAGGTGTTTTCGATACTTCTCTCTTTAATTTTTGTTAGATTCTTGCTCTTAATTTTATATTGGAAGAGCTTATTGAATCCTGATGTATATACCTATACTGGGTAAAATACTCTTAAGACAATGTCTTTTTTACATATCTCAAGCTATAAAAAATTCCCTACAAGTTTTCGTGATCAAGTATTTTCCCAAACACCTAATTTGTTAGAACTCCATTTTTAGGTTAAAAAAATTGGCTAAAAATAATTAAATTTTAGCCTATTTCTTTACATATTTTGTTCAAAATTTGAAAATATTTATTACATTAAAAATTATAAAGTTAAAACTTTTTATTTCACCAGAAATGTTTTTTTTTTTTTTACAAATTTGACCCAAAAATGGTTGAAAATAAATAGTCTTCACAGTTGAAATAAATAGTCATTGCATCTAAAGATAGTTTATACTGTTAAGTATGAATTGTCCCTCCTAAAGTCCACAATGGTGGAAGTGGATGGCTACAATTTTCAAGACTTTTGATAGTCCATTATTGTGGACTACCAATACACTATATATATGTCTCTCAACATTTCATTTCTGTATACAGATCAACGGAAGAAAAATAATACACTGCAATATATTATTCTCCCTTCTTCTCAGTTTTAAGCTTTTGATTCCCCTTACATATATTCTAGTTAATTCTAGATTTATTTTATAACACGTTATCAGCACGAAGCTCTGCCCATTTCAAGCCATTGTAAACAGGTAAAAGGGGTAAGAATTTATTTTATCAAAATGTCTAACATTTCAAAAGTTGAATTTACTGTACTTAATATTTCTGGATCTAATTATTCATCATGGGCACTAGATGCTGAACTGCATTTAGAATCAATGGGTCTGGCAGACACCATTAAAGATGAAAATAAGGCATCCAGTCAAAACCGTGCCAAAGCTTTAATTTGTTTCCGCCACCATCTTGACGAGGGACTAAAATTACAATATTTGACAATAAAAGATCCCCTGAAATTGTGGAAGAATCTAAAAGATAGATACGACCACCTGAAGTTGGTCGTCCTTCCACAAGCACGTCATGATTGGTTAAATCTAAGATTATTAGATTTTAAAAATATAACTGAGTATAATTCAGCAATGTTTAGAATTATATCACAGTTAAATTTATGCGGAGAAGAAATAACTGAAACTGATAACCTTGAAAAAATATACTCCACATTTCCACCCGCGAATATGCTCCTGCAGCAGCAATATCGCGGTATGGGTTTTACAAAATATTCTGAATTACTTTCACACCTTCTTATTGCTGAAAGACATAATGAATTATTGATGAAAAATCATGATAGTAGGCCCGTTGGTTCTTCGCCACTCCCTGAAGTGAATCAGGCGAATTATAACCAACGAGAAAGAAATTATGGCCCCAGAAGTGGTCGTGGCCGTGGCCGAGGTCAAAGAAGAAATCATGATAGTCGTCTCGCACCGAGACACGACCAGCAATCTAAAAAGAAGGAAGAAAAGCCAGAAGCTTTTCCAAAGAAAAATTCAGAAAGTATATGTCACAGATGTGGAGGCAAAGGGCACTGGTCAAGGACATGCCGGTCATCTAAACGCCTTGTTCAACTATATCAGGCATCATTAAAAAGAGCGAAAAATCCAGAGACAAATTTTTTGTCTGAAAATAATATGGAACATGTGTATCTGGATGTAGCGGACTACTTAAATTTTCCAGAAGAAAATTTAAATATTAATGAAAATGTGAACGATGATGAGCATGATAATATATAAAATAATTTTCTTTATTTATATGTGTGCTTATGTTTTTATATCCCGTGAAGATAAAAATAATAATAATAGTTTGTATCTTGTCTTCCTTATTCTTATATATATTTAGCTTATGCAAGGCTTTTCATTAAATACACATGAGGTCCAAATAAATATTTACTTTATTATTTCTCTCTTTGAAGAATGGATATGCCTCAAATTTTGTTTGGATCAATAATCAATCGCGAAGATATTTGTGTTATTGACAGTGGAACGACTCATGCAATTTTTAAAGACGAAAAATATTTTTCTTCTTTACTTAAAAGAAAGGCAAATGTTACTACAATATCTGGTAGTGCAAAAATAATTGAAGGCTCCGGAAGAGCTACTATATTTCTGCCTAAGGGGACAAAAATCGTTATAGAAGATGCATTGTTCTCTTCTAAATCCCCAAGAAATCTGCTAAGTTTTAAAGATATCCACAGAAATGGATATCATGTTGAGACACTAAATGAAATGAATATTGAATACCTTGGTATAACCAAGAGTGTCTCAGGCCAGAAATATATTTTAGAAAAATTACCAACTTTATCGTCTGGCCTATATTATGCAGAAATTAGTGCAATTGAAGCACATTCGATCGTAAACCAGAAGTTCACTGATCCAAAAACTTTTGTGCTATGGCATGATCGAGTAGGTCATCCTGGATCAATAATGATGAGACGAATTCTTGAAAATTCAAGCGGTCATCCATTAAAGAACCTGAAGATTCTTATGAATGACGAATTTTCATGTGCTGCTTGTCATCAAGGCAAATTAATTGCCAGACCATCAACCCTGAAGGTTGGCATTGAGTCCCCAAAATTCTTGGAACGTATACATGGGGACATATGTGGACCTATTCACCCACCTAGTGGAGTGTTTAGATATTTTATGGTCCTAATAGATGCATCATCAAGATGGTCTCACGTGTGCCTTTTATCATCCCGCAACCTGGCGTTTGCGAGGCTACTGGCACAAATAATAAGATTAAGGGCGCAATTCCCAGATTATCCAATTAAATCCATTCGTCTGGATAATGCTGGAGAATTTACATCCCAAGCTTTTGATGATTATTGCATATCAATTGGGATAAAAATTGAACATCCGGTAGCTCATGTTCATACTCAAAATGGCCTTGCAGAGTCATTTATTAAGCGCCTGCAATTGATAGCTAGACCACTGCTCATGAAATCAAAATTACCCATTGACGTATGGGGTCATGCTATCTTACATGCAGCAGCACTTGTACGTCTCAGACCGACTAATTATCATAAATATTCTCCATCACAATTGGTATTTGGTCATGAACCAAATATAGCTCATCTACGAATTTTTGGTTGTGCGGTATACGTGCCTGTAGCACCACCGCAACGCACTAAGATGGGCCCTCAACGGAGGTTAGGTATATATGTTGGGTTTGACTCACCCTCCATAATTCGCTACCTTGAACCATTGACAGGAGATTTATTTACTGCCAGATTTGCAGATTGTCGGTTTGATGAAACAATTTTCCCGCAATTAGGGGGAGAGAAAAAGGAACCCCGAAGAGAAATTGGAGAAATTGCGTGGAAAGTTTCATCACTATCTCATTTTGATCCACGAACACGCACATGTGAACAGGAGGTCCAGAAGATCATCCATTTGCAGACAATAGCAAATCAAATGCCAGATGCATTTACTGATTTGAAACGGATAACTAAGTCACATATCCCTGCAGTGAATGTGCCTATCCGGATCGAAGTCCCAAAGGGACCATCTGCTAGTATCACAGCTTCTGAATCCCAAACACGCCTGAAGCGTGGTACACCAGTGGGTTCAAAGGATAAAAATCCTAGAAAGAGAAGCATAAGGAATGATAAAAATGATACTACAAAAGGACTTCCTGAAGAAGATCCAGACTTGAGAAATCCTGATATTCCTGAAGAAATCAGTGAACCCGAGACTCAAGTGAATAAAGAACTCCCAATAAGTTCTATTGATGATGAGATAAGTTTAGATCGATCAATCATTACAGTGGATAATGTTTTTGCATATAATGTTGCACTTAGCCTCATGCAAGATAGTGAAAGTCTTGAGCCTAAGTCTGTCGAAGAATGTCGACACAGAGATGATTGGCCAAAATGGAAAGAAGCAATTCAATCTGAATTGAATTCGCTATCTAATCGTGAGGTATTTGGACCTGTAGTCCAAACACCTGACGGTGTAAGACCAGTTGGCTATAAATGAGTTTTTGTGCAAAAACGAAATAAGAGAAATGATATTGTAAGATACGAGGCACGCCTTGTTGCACAAGGATTCTCTCAGAAGCCCGGGTCAACTATGAGGAAACATATTCACCTGTTATGGATGGAATAACCTTTCGATATCTCATCAGTTTAGCTGTACATGAAAATCTTGAAATACATCTAATGGATGTAGTTACAGCTTACCTCTATGGTTCACTTGACAGTGACATTTACATGAAAATCCCAGAAGGATTCAAATTGCCCGAAGCATATACTAAGTCTCCGGAAATGTTCTCAGTCAAATTACAAAGATCATTATATGGTCTGAAACAATCAGGGCGTATGTGGTATAATCGCCTTAGTGAGTACTTGATAAATAAAGGATATATAAATAATGTCATTTGTCCATGTGTTTTCATTAAGAAAACAGGATCAGAGTTTGTAATACTCGCTGTTTATGTTGATGACATAAATCTCATTGGAACTCCTGAAGAGGTCCAAAAGGCAATTGAATATTTAAAGAAAGAATTTGAGATGAAAGATCTTGGAAGAACAAAACTTTGTCTGGGTCTGCAAATTGAACATTTAGCAGACGGGATCTTTGTTCATCAATCTGCCTATACTGAGAAAATCTTAAAGAGATTCTATATGGACAAAGCACATCCGTTAAGTACTCCAATGGTTGTTAGATCACTTGAAGTGAATAAAGACCCATTTCGTCCTCCAGAAGAGGATGAAGAACTTCTTGGTCCAGAAGTACCATACCTCAGTGCCATTGGTGCACTCATGTATCTTGCTAACTCAACCAGACCTGATATAACATTTTCTGTTAATCTGCTAGCAAGGTATAGTTCTTCCCCAACGCGAAGGCACTGGAACGGTATCAAGCATATTTTGCGATACCTAAAAGGTACAATTGATATGGGTCTGTTTTATACTAACAAAGGCTGTGCAGACCTTGTTGGTTATGCAGATGCAGGTTATTTATCAGATCCACATAAAGCCCGATCTCAAACCGGCTATCTCTTTGCATATGGAGGAACTGCTATATCATGGCGATCTACAAAGCAGTCAGTTGTTGCTACTTCTTCAAATCATGCTGAAATGATTGCAATTCATGAAGCAAGTAGAGAATGTGTGTGGTTGAGATCAATGATACATTTCATCGAAGGAAAATGTGGACTGAAAAAGAATGTCATAGTACCCACGGTCATATTTGAAGACAATGCTGCGTGCATAGCTCAATTAAAAGGTGGCTTCATAAAAGGAGACAGAACGAAACACATTTCACCGAAATTATTCTTCACACATGATCTTCAGAAGAAAGGTGATATTGATGTACAACAAATTCGTTCGAGTGATAATCTTGCAGATTTATTCACTAAGGCATTGCCAACGTCAACATTTGAAAAGCTAAGATATAAGATTGGAATGCACCGTCTCCAAAGTATCAAATGAAGTCTTCATTAGGGGGAGTAAAATACGCGTTGTACTCTTTTTTCCTTAACTAAGGTTTTATCCCACTGGGTTTTCCTGGTAAGGTTTTTAATGAGGCAGCTAATGATGCGTATTAATGTCACCTAGAACTTCCCTTTACATGGACAATTCAGGGGGAGTGTTAAGTATGAATTGTCCCTCCTAAAGTCCACAATGGTGGAAGTGGATGGCTACAATTTTCAAGACTTTTGATAGTCCACTATTGTGGACTACCAATACACTATATATATGTCTCTCAACATTTCATTTCTGTACACAGATCAACGGAAGAAAAATAAATACACTGCAATATATTATTCTCCCTTCTTCTCAGTTTTAAGCTTTTGATTCCCCTTGCATATATTCTAGTTAATTCTAGATTTATTTTATAACATATACTTCATTATTTTTGACCCAAAAATAGTTTATACTTCATTATTTTTGACAAAAATAAATTTTATTTGGGTAAAATGATGGAGTTCGAGCTGTGAAAGCATCTAGTGCTTACATTAGGAACACCCCTTAAAGTATGTCTCTTTTCCAAATTTTATGTAAATATAAATATTTTGTGCACTGAATTATCTTTATAATGCAGTTCGAGACAAGTATCTTTTTTCAAATTGGTTCGGAAGAAAAAAATAGATAATTGAAACAAATAGTTAAGAGATAAGTGTAAAAACCACACCTAAACTATCATTTTTTTAGTTTCATACCTAAACTATTGAGTGTGTGAGTTTTATACCTAAACTATCACTTATTAGTTTGAGAAACACACATCTATCTTTTATTCTACTCTCACCATGGTGTGTGAACTACACTCTCTCTTTTATTTTAAAAAATATGCCACATCACACTCCACATGAATAAAACATTTCACTTTGACTAAAAAAATAAATAAATTATAGTATTAGTTAAAATTAAATATCAAAGTATTATTATTTCAAAAAATATTATAAAATAAAATATAAAATATTTTTCTTACCCCCACCCCACCACTTCCTCACACCGTACCTTCCCCCTTCCCCGAACCAACTAGTATATTTTTTTTAAAAGAAAATTATAAACCTTTTCTTTTAAAAAAAATCTTGCTTTATCTCCCTCCCCCATCCCCCTCTTAAGAAAAAAACAATTTAGATATTATTTTATTTCTTAGAAAAATAATTTTACACTACTCACCTAATACTCCACTTTTATTTTTTTCATTTTTAGAAAATTATTTTTTATTTGCTGTACAAAAAATTTAAAATAAAATTTTTATTCCTATTTTATTCAATACACAAGTAGAAAAAAATATTTTCTAAAAATACGTGTACATATCTATAAAAATAAATAAAGATAAAAATAAATTAGGAGTGAAGAGTTAGATGCAGGTGAGATAGAATTTTACTTATTTACAAAAATATCAATTTTCTTTAGGTAGGAGTGAAGTAGGGGCTTAAAGTTTAAACTTGTTAAAAATATTTTATAAAAGAGATTTAAAAAAAATAAAAAAGTGGGATTGTTGGGGGGTGTACGGTGGAGTAGGTGAGAAAAGTATTTAAATTTTATTTATTAAAATAATTATTTTGAAAAAATAATATTTTCTTTGAAAAAATATTTATACTTTAATCTTTAAATTTTAATTAATATTAATAGTTTATTTAATTTTTGTTAATATGAAATATTTTATCCATGTGACAAGATTTTTTAAAAGAGAGCATATTATACACACCACTAGTAGCGGCTCAAGAACATTAGTGGCCTAAGGAGGAAATCGAATAGAGGCCTTAAACTTAAAAAAATAAATTAATATATTTTCTCACAAATATTTATCTTCTATCTCTTTGAGGTGCAAAACTATTTTAAAATAATTATAATTAATTTTATTCAATAATTCTTTTCAGTTGATCATAAAATCATACTCTAAATGTACCAAACTTATTATAATAATTCTTCTTTTTTATATGAAATAAATAATCTTTATGGTAATAGTACTTAGTGTGTTTTCTAAAAAGAATCTATAATCTTTTATGCCAAAAATAAAAATTGAGGCTCCTCAAATTCGGGGGCCTAAGGCGTTTGTCTTTTTTCTAACACTGTCGAGCCACCCTTCCACACCACTGAGGTATGTTTCTCAAACGAATAAGTGATAGTTTAGATATGAAACTCACACTTCCAATAGTTTAGGTATGAAGCTAAAAAAGGTATGTTTTTGATACTTATTTAAATAGTTAAAGCAAATCCCCATTGCACTTAAAAGAAGAAATCGGAAAAAATAAAAAAAGAAAGTTAGACTATATAAGGATTAACTATTGAAAAAAGCATATTTGTGAGCTGGTTATTTAATTTTTCCATTCCCACAAACCCAAAAGGAAATTGTAGTCACTCTTTGCCACATCATAATTAAGAGTATTCATAATTTAGGAAGAGACTTGAATAAGATGCGTTAAATATGGGGAGGGATCTTAATATATTCTGTCCTTGTGGAATGAAACACGTACAATAGAAAACGAAATTTTGACTAAAAATGGAAGTGGAAAGTAGCGTAAGGAAAGTGGGGAAAAAAAACTAGGCCGACTTGAGAGTTTTACATAAATTAGGATTAGTAATGATGGTAACTTGTTGGTTTAAAGAGACCCAATTTGTATAGGAATCAAATTCATACCTTATTACTTTTTTATTATAAATAGGAGTTTGGTATGGACATACCCTTGTTTCATACTAGTAATATTATTTTTTGGTCAACCAAGAGTTGCGGTGGATACTGAACATCCAGTGTAAAAAACTCTTTCTTGTTGGTCCATGCCAGGCACTCAAATCATACGCTAAGTAAGTTGTTTCGTTTCTTGGTGTTTTGAAATTCTCTAGTTAATCCATCTGCCCTAATTTTCTTTACTTTTTAGTGTTGGTTAATTTTGTAGCTAGAATTTTATGATATTCATAGTATCTAAATATTTTTTTAAAAAATTGGGAAATTATAATTTATAGGATGAGGAATGAAAGTTGAGATAATCCAGCACTTCTCCATGGTATCTCCACAGGTATATATATGTAGTTAAAGTGATACCGAAAATACATAAAAACGACGCAGACCGCCATGGTTAAGTGTGTGCTTAAATAAACCTGAATTAACCCAATCAAGTTGAAACCGGTCTCCCGCGCCCCGGAAAACTAACCTGATCCCACTTGAAATCGGTCTCATTAGGTTAATGTGGAATGCCTTCTACTTAGCCCCTCTTTCTAAGACACTAATTTCCCTCCCAAATTCAACTTCTTTACTCTGCTGTAACTTCTTTATTTTGTCCATTCCTACACTCATAATAATCATGTAATGTAACATATTTGTTTTTATCCTAAAATTGTTTTTTCTAAGTTGTGCATACTTTATAAATTGTAGATGTCTGTGTTGGTGGAATCAAGCCCCTCAAAGATGTTAGAGAAGAAGAGATTTCTTCCCGTCGTTGAAAGTAAATCGATTCCCTCCACATTTAAGCGCCTAAAAGTTGAAGCTGCCCGTGATTTTCCTCAAAATTGTGGTCCATTTGTTCGTCAAAACAACGGAAGCGGAGAGATCCACCCGGAGTGTCCATCCACTACCAAGAGTGTAAAACCTGATGCGACAAGATATTTTCCTGAGAATTGTGGTCCATTTGTTCGTCAAAACAATGGAAGCCGAGAGATCTACCCTGAGTTTCCATCCACTACCAAGAGTGTAAAAGTTGATACGACAAGAAATTTTCCTGAGAATTGTGGTCCATTTGTTCGTCAAAACAACGCAACCACACAGATCCATCTGGAATTTCCATCCACTAAAGTTGATGCTACGAGGAATTTTCCTGAGAATTGTGGCCCCCGTGTTCTTCAAAAGAAGAATGGAAGCGATACTCAATGCTCTGTTGGTACTGAAGTAGATATGAATGTGGTTGATTCAGCTGATCCTTTTAGTGTTGTTCTGTCAAATAATTTTGAGGCTAAAAGGGATGGTTTTGCTGCAGCTGGTGCGCGGCCAGAAGATGCTGGTGATTCAAGTCATTTCAATAAAGAAGAAAATCTCATGTACAATGAGTCTACTCAACAGGTTAATCAGGTTCTCCAAAAGCCATCAACTGATGCAGGAAATACATGTGATTGGTTTATAAAAGGCGAGCCTATTCAAAATGGACGAGTATTGCCTGCTATTGTTTCACAAGAAAATCTAATTGAAGGTCGAAATGAATCTAGTAATGAAACAAGCAAGGGAGTTCATTACAAAGAAGTTTCTGAGGATGAATCCAGGAGTCACATATATGATGACGAAATTTTCATTTTATCCTGCTCCGAGTTGAACTCACTAAAATCAGGTCTCAAGACCCCAAGTGCTGGTAAAAAAGGTGGCAAGGGTGAGATTGTGCCAGAACCCCTACATAAGTGCGAGGGTATTACTGAAGATGAATCTATGTTCATGGAGAAGCAAATAGATCACGGAATATCTCAAGAAGATTTAAGAAATTCTGCTGTCATGTGTGGTGTTACTGGTCATGGATTGTTGACCGGACATGAACACATTCAGAAAGTGAAAGAAGTTAGAGAGGCTCTGAAGCTTTTTGATGACGTATATACTAAACTTTTGCTAGAAGATAAAGCAGAGAAACATGAAGGATGGTCCAAAAGAAGTATCCATATAGAGGCAGCAATGGCTTTGAAAAATCAGAACAAGTGGGTGAATTGTGAGTGGACTTTTGGACATGTTCCTGGAGTTGAAATTGGGGATCAGTTCCGTTTCAGGGCAGAACTTGTTACGATCGGACTGCATCACCAATTTTTCAAGGGTATCAGTTATGTGAGTATTGAGAAAAAAGATGTTGCAATTAGCATTGTTGATTCTGGCCGGTACGAGAACAAGGCCATATCTTCTGAAACATTCATTTATGTAGGTCAAGGCGGGAATCCAAAAGTATCTGTTAATGCTATAGTGGAAGATCAAAAGCTTAAAGGAGGTAATCTCGCTTTGAAGAACTCCATGGACTTGGGATGTCCGGTGAGGGTTATTTGTGGTCGGCAAAGAGTGAATGGTGAAAAGAGTGATAAAACATACATTTACTATGGACTCTACACGGTGACCAAGTGTTGGGAAGAAAAAGCTCCAACCGGTAAATATGTTTTCAAGTTTGAATTAAAAAGAAATCTTGGCCAACCAAAACTTACTCGTGAAGTAATGTCACGACAAGCAAAGTTAGTCAAGATAAATCATTTTCATGTTAACAATGCAGCAAAATCAATTATGCAGTCAGAGTTTGTTGTGGACTATGATGTCTCGCTAGGAAAAGAGAAGATTCCGATTCCTGCGGTCAATTCAATCGATGATGAGAGACCCCCACCATTTACTTACATTACCAACATGCAATATCCAGATTGGTATTATATCTCTAGGCCTCAAGGTTGCAATTGCACGGGTGGATGCTCAGATTCTGAGCATTGCTTTTGTGCTTCTAGGAATGGAGGTGAGATTCCATTCAACTCAAGAGGCTCTATTACTAGAGCAAAGCCTCTTGTTTATGAGTGTGGTCCATCTTGCAAATGTCCCCCTTCTTGCAAAAATAGAGTTAGCCAACATGGTCCTCGATACCATTTGGAGGTTTTCAAGACCGAATCGAGAGGATGGGGTTTGAGGTCACGTGATCATGTCTCATCTGGTAGTTTTATATGTGAATATGTTGGGGAGTTGCTTGATGAAAAGGAAGCTGAAAGTAGAATTGATCATGATGAGTATTTGTTTGATGTTGGCAATTATGATGAAGAAATCCCCAAAAGGAATGTTGTGCACAATAATAACATCAAAGTTGAGTCAAGTTCTTTGCAGAGAAAGGGTGAGGATGGCTTTACCATTGATGCCTTAAGATATGGGAATGTTGGAAGATTTATCAACCATAGTTGCTCACCCAACCTTTATGCTCAAAATGTCATGTATTATCATGGTGATCGGAGGGTGCCTCATATAATGTTTTTCGCTTCTAAGAGTATTGCTCCATTAGAGGAGTTTACTTATCACTACAACTACCCTATTGACTATGTTTATGATAAAAATAACAACCTGAAGAGAAAGAATTGTGGATGTGGCTCCCGGAAGTGCAAGGGGAGACTGTACTAAAGAACTACGTATGTACGACTATTCTTCTTGACGTGATATTTGAAGTATAATTTTTTTAATCTTTGTGCACTAGTCATTTCAACTTTTTGATCCCTTTCGTTATTCCATCTACTTTTGATTGTGCAAACATTGATCTCTTGTAACATTCATTACGCTTGATTTCCTACTTTTTATGACTTTTGTTTGGTATTGAATGTAGAATAACTTGATGGTATAGACTTGCTGAAATAAGGCTTAGTGACCACCTAGGCTGGACCAAAACTTGAAAGGCTATGTTCTTAGTGATCTGCAAGTCTTCTGCATACAAAGAAGTCTATGTTTCTAAATTGCGAGCCGCAAGTTCCCGTATTTCCGTGATTGCGATCAAAGTTTGGCTCTTCATTCATGGTGAAGTTCCTATGAATATTTCAGTGGTGAAGTTCCTATGAATATTTCAGTGATTCAAGAACAAAGCAAAACTTTTGAGTTGATGATCAGAGAAGAATAAGAGGATTATATCTTTTTCATTATATTATAAAGATTGTAATCTTCACATAAATTATCTATACTATATTAAAAGTGTGAACGCTTAGAAATGTTGTTTGAACTTTTTGTCCTTCATCAAAAGACTCATCTTTAGACAAAATTGTTTTTTCACTATTTTCTTTAAATTCTTATTTAATTATATTTATAATATTAATTTTTAAAATATATGAAAACAAATGATAAAATAAGGACTTCTAGTCGTGGAAAGACTCTTAAATCTTTCTTATTTAATTAACTAAAATTTTGACTGTTAAATATTTTATGAATAAAAGTACATACAACAACATACCAAGTGGAATTCCACAAGTGGGGTCTGGGGAGGGTAGAATGTACGCATACCTTGCCACTACCTCATAGAGGAAGAGAGGTTGTTTCCTGGGGACCCTCGTCACAAAACCTATAAGCAGAAAAAGCTAGATATGTAAACAGGAAAGGAAGCGAGAGAAAAAGTAAACAAACAAATGATTAATAACGAAAAGCACGATAACAATTAAATACGGAACAATTTACAGATGGAGACGACGCCAGACAACTCCTACCTATCTAACCTATTATCCTGTTACTCTAATACGTGACCTCCACTCCTTCCTAGGGTCATGTCCATGGTGAGATCAAATTCCACCATGTCTTGTCTGATTACCTCTCCGCAATACTTCTTCGGTCTACCTCTACCCCTCCATGTAACTTCTAAATCCAGCCTTTCACATCTCCTAACAGGAGCATCGGTACTCCTTCTCTGCACATGTCCAAACCATCGCAGTTTCCTCATCTTGTCAGCTACAGAGGCCACCTCTAGCTTCTCCCGAATGATCTCATTCCTTATCTTATCACTCCTGATGTGACCACACATCCATCTCAATATCCTCATCTCTGCGACCTGCATCTTCTGAACATGTGCATTCTTTATCGGCAAACACTCTACCCCATACAACAAAGATGGTCTAACAACCATTCGGTAAAACTTACCTTTGAGTTTAGGTGGTATCTTCTTATCATACAATACTCCCAATGCAAGCCTCTATTTTGTCCATGCTGTCCCAATACGGTGTGTGACATCATCGTCGATATCCACATTACTCTGGATAATGAACCCCAGATACTTAAAGCTTTCCCTCTTGGGGATAAGGTGAGTGGCAAGCCTCACATCAATGTTTGCTTCATTCCTTGCAACACTGAATTTGCACTCCAAGTATTCTGTTTTGGTCCTGCTTAGTTTGACTTCTTTGGACTCCAAGGCGTGTCTCCAAACCTCCAACCTATCATTAACTTTGGTTCGGGTCTCATCAATTAGTACTATATCATCTGCAAACAGCATACACCATGGAACCTCCTCCTGGATAGATCTCGTCAGCTCGTCCATCACCAAAGCAAACAGAAAAAGGGCTTAACACAGATCCTTGATGAAGTCCCATCTCAACTGGAAAATATTCTGAGTCTCCTCCCACCGTTCTCACCCGAGTTTTGGCTCCGTCATACATGTCCTTTATCACCCTAATATACCCTATTGGGACACTTTTCACCTCTAAACACCTCCATAAGACATCCCTCGGGACTTTGTCGTAGGCCTTCTCGAAATCGATGAACACCATATGAAGGTCCTTCTTTCTTTTCCTATATTTCTCCACTAATCTTCAAATAAGGTGAATTGCTTCAGTAGTCGACCGCCTTGGCATGAATCCAAACTGATCCTCTGAGATAGATACTACTTTTCTCACCCTCATCTCCACCACTCTCTCCCATACCTTCATAGTATGACTTAACAACTTGATACCCCTGTAATTATTACAGTTTTGAATATCACCCTTGTTCTTGTCCAGTGGAACCATTGTACTCCTCCTCTATTCATCCGCCATCTTGACAGACTTCATAATAGCATTGAAAAGCCTAGTCAGCCACTCTATGCCATCCTTGACCATGTTCTTCCAAAAATCTACCGGAATCTCATCAGGTCTGATCGTCCTCCCTCTCTTCATCCTACTAATAGCCCTTCTAACCTCCTCAACTCTGAACCACCTACAGTAACCAAAATCTCGATGACTTTCGGAGTTTGCCAACTTACCCAGCTCAATATGAATAAAAGTATATAATATAATAAATTAAAAAAATCAGTAAAATTTTGTTCGAACATTAAGCTACTCCTTTTATATTTAGAAAACTTTTGTTACATTGAACTTTAGTCAATTAATTACTTGACTTCTAACTATTCAACTCTAAATTATTATTTTATATATTAAAAACACTATTAACATGTCTATATTATAAACAATTGAATTGATTTTCTCGTCTTTGTTGTATCACAATAGACTAAACTATTGCATCAAACTAATAATATTTATTTAATTTTATTTACATGAATATTATATTTATTTAATGACAAGTACTTTATATATATAATTTTTAAATTGACATGGCTCAAACGTGCAAAGCAGTACATTAAACTGTTGAAATATACATATCATTGTTTGTCACTATTTTTCCTTGTTTGATTGGTATTTCTCAAGAACAAAACTTAGTCGCTTAGAAAATGTTCTTAGTGGATTGTATATATGCATAAATATAATTCTTTCCACTATCTTTTACATGTGTTTTTCATAGTAAGGATTTCATTTTGATCTGTAATTTCAAAACGATTCTTCTACGTTGCTCCATCTAATAATGTTATTAGATAGGATTGGATTCAAGTGATGTTAAATTCTGACAAAAAAGAATTTACTTTCGACACCTACAAAATGTTCGATGATGAAATGGTCCGTAGGGAAACTTTATGCACTAGATGTGGTTAGCAGATTCACAATATCTCAAATGAACCTGTTCAGGATTTACACTGAGCTTCCTCAATCTGTAAAGGAAGTTCATAGCTCTGTTACATCGAGCATTTTTGGGGCTACGACAAAGAGATATGGGTGAAGGAAAGACCAAGATAAATAAGAAATTAAGATCAGAGGTTCTTTTCATCAATCAATCAATCTGTAATGATTTAAATACACAACGAAGAATGATTCTCGAAATATTAGATAGCTCCAAGTGATATTTGACACATGACTCCATAGTTTTGGTTAGCGACTTGTATAATGGTAATCTTATTCTGTTCTCAACTGTTTATTATGTCTCAGTTTAGTGATTATAGGAATCAAATCATCCTTGAAAAAAACCAACTGCTTAGTTCAAATTTTCATTTCTATCCTTGAGTAGCACTGGAATGATTACTGATTTCTCATTCATTCATGCCTCTGATTGGATTGGTTTATGGGGTAAATGACATGGATGCTTTCAACTTATTTCTATATTTACAAGGAGATTTAAAATATTTTTTTCTTAAGCCAACTATAATTTCATAAATAGGATTTGAGAAAGGTGGTGTGTACATACTATCTTACGGAGGTAGAGACACTGTTTTTATCTAAGAAAAAATACCAAGAAAAGGAAGGATATGTAATGACCTTAACGGTCATTTTTGAAAATTTCTATTAAATTACTGCTTTATCACTCCCGTTGGTGATCCCAAGTCTTTCTTAATCCTTGGTGTGGTTGGTTTTGGCTTTCCATTGAGAAGTGGAAGGTTACATAGACATTTTTGGGTTTTAAGGCTTAGGTTGTTCAAAAAGTGAGTTTTGGTACCACTTGGAGTTTCGAGTCTTGGAATGGAATTCCATCAGTTTCATCTGTTTCGGAAATTGAAATTTAGTCCAGAAGCATTTTCACTTTCAGGTTTGAGGTCGAGATCCGGAGTTGGAAGTTTGATTAAAAATGGAAAATGTTTGATTTTGGTCAATATTTCAAATTTCGATGCTCGAATTAGATTTTCGATTGTTTCGTTGGTTTCAAAAGGTGATTTTAGGCCTAGAAGAGGCATCGTCATATTTTTTGGGAGTCCCGATGGCATTTAGATCTTTTTGAGTTTTTGATTAATTTTGTTGCACTTTATCGACTTTGGATTAAGGAGACCTCGAATTTGATTTTCGATGGTTCCATTGAGTTTAGAACATGAATTTAATAGGATAGCATATATGGTTCGTGTGCACAGGGTTCCGAACGAATTTCGAGGGTCCAATCGGAGATTTGAGTTTGAGGTGTTTTACTGTACTTGATGCATGCGTGACCCTTTGTGATTGCGGCTCGACGCCTCGCATTCACGAAGAGTTGACCCTATAGTGTACTTCAAGATTGCGATGGGTGGTCCCACGATCGTGATGTATCTCCATTATGTCCTCCATGATCGCAGAGGTAAGTGGACCGCGATTGTGATGAACAAATCATGCATGGACAGAATTTAATCAGAAAATTGACCATTTTCACTATTTTGAACCTTGGAGCTCTAGTAGGCGATTTTTGAAGGAAAGTTTTGAGGAATTTCTCTTGGGTAAGTCCTTTAAATCTAAACCCTTTCATTTTCTTCAATTGTTTAGTGATTTTAACTTTAAATTACTAATTTTTAGTCCCAAATTTCATGGTTTTTCAAGAATGCAAACTTTCGAAAAAAAAATAGTGATTTCTATCTCTTCTTTCACTCAATGTTTATGAGGTTTTTACCCATGAGTCCCATTTTCCATATAGAACCTAGTTTTAAACTCAAATTTCAGACTTGACCTTTTTCGGAATCATTCAATATTTGAACGATTTTGTCTTCGATTCTTAATTATTGCGATATGGGTATTTATTGACTCCTTATGTCGTGTATGCTTCATTTTTTATACTGAGTTACTATTTTGGGAGTTGATTTCGTGATTAGTTCATCTGATTGAAGTGATAGTGTGCAATTCGGTCTTAAGGTAGGTTTGGTTATCCTTCTTGGGACTGGGGTCGGGTAATTGAGTATTCTTATATTGTAGACTATGGGATGAGATCGTATTATGATTGGATCGATGTTGTATTTTGATGTCTGTGATTGAAAATTTACTGGTCGTTGTGCTTGTTCGTGAGGTTGTATAATATTAGTGATTTGAGACCTATGTTTTATGAATGAGATATTTTGAGAAATGATTTGCAAAATATACTTTGAGAAATGATTGTGAAATAAATATTTCAAGGAATGATTTGTAAAATGTGATATTTAGTGAAAAAAATTGAGAAATGTGATATTGGGAAAATGATTTGTGAAATGAGATAACATTGTGAAATGAAATGCGTTGAGGCATGAGATGATTGAGTAATGAATCACCTTAAAAGAACTGTCTCATTGTGGCATATTTTGATAACTTAAATGTTTTTCTAAGATTGTTGCATGTTTTAAAAGAGTTTTCCTCCCATTGATTTTTTAAAATAAAGGTGTTTAGAATAAGACTTGGGTTTTCGAGAATTTTATTGTTTGGAGACTTATATTTGATTGTTGTTTCCTTTATTTGTGATATTAACATACATTCATTCTCATGGATTGTTGGAGACTTGAGATGGTAAAAAACATTTTAGAAAGAAAATGTGGGACTTTTAAAACCCTTGATCATATGAGAGTGGCAAGACGATGGATATATATTTGGACTGTGTGAGGTATATGGTCTACGAGATCCCCCTCTCCCCTAGGTCCTCTTAGTCTCTAGAGCATTCGCTCGACAAGGGTGTATACCACAAGTTGTGTGACAATTCTGATTCCACCCGGCATTACATTGCATGTCATACCATCTCATTGCACTACTTGATATTGATTGACTTGCTATGTTTGAGGTTACATTTTTATTTTTATTTGTGCCATTCTATATAAATTGACGATAATGATGCTGGACTGGGCTTTCATGTTACAGGTGGAAGCATTCCTAGTTTGTTACGTAGTTTGTTCAATTCTTAATACTCAGTCAGTTAAACCTAATAAGTATATATTATTTACACTCACCTCTACGTCTGTATCCCCTTTTGAATGCAGATTTTAGACAAAGTTACTCTCATGGAAGCTGATGATTCCAGCGAAGATCTTCTACCAGAGTTGGTGGTGAGACCCAGTAATTCCGTTCGACTACTTGATTTTATCCGTACTTTGTAGTCTTTACTTTATTTCAAAGATTGTGTGAGTTGTACTAGTTCAATCATTGTATTAGATGCTCTTTATACTCGTGACACCAGGTTTTGAGATTGTAATTTTGTTGTGCTCTATTTCTTGCATTTGTGAATTGATTTCCCTTTGGGAGTCTCGTGTGGGTTTGTTTTTTAACTTACACATCAGGGTGGGTGATTCAGGATGTGTGCCATCATGACCTCGAACTTTAAGTCATGCCAAGTAGGTATCAGAGTACTAAATTTGCCAGTCTCATGAGTTAAAGAGAAAGGTGTCTAGTAGAGTCTCATGGATCAATGCATAGACGTCCGTATCTATTTTTCAGAGGCTACAAGATACCTATTAGGGGAAAAAACTTCTTTCATGATTCCTTTCGTGTGATTCCTTTGTACCAAGTGTTGTAAACTTATGATCCATTCGTTCCACATGAGAGGTAATTATTGAGTTAAGGAGGGAAACTCCAGCTTAAGAATGATCTTGTGAGGCCCCACCCAAGATTGAATATGAGTACGAAGATGAGTTTGAGCAAGGTAGCTTCGGTACTTTTGTTTGATTGGCATCTATCAAATTTGATGGTATATTAGAGGATGGAGCACATGAGTTTTGACTGAATGTCAGGATCGATTATCCAACTTGTGTATTTTATAGGCTTATGGAGTGGCCTATACTTCATATCAGTTTGCGGGTGCGGCTAAGGAATGGTGGAGGTCAGTTCATGCTTGTAGACTAGTCAGTGCTCCGATGATGAGTTGGGATCAGTATGCTAAGATATTCCTTGAGAGGTTTGTAGCTCACAGTTCTCGTGATTAATTTAGGGATGAGGTTGATATGTTAAGGTGGGGTTCCATGTCGATATCTAAGTATGAGGTTCGTTTTCATGGATTGTCATGTATGTTTTGTTGAGAATTCCTATTATGTGTGAGTGGGTCTGCAGGTTTGTGAGAGGATTCGCTAGGTACCTTCAGGAGGTTAGAACCTTGCATGTGGATCAGGTGATTCATTCTAGAGTAGTACTTACCATGCTAAGATGATTGAGGGTAACATACATGCTAGACAACGTGGCACAAGAAGGTTTTTCATAGTCAGGTTCACTCTGGTGGTCATCTGCATAGAGGTAGAGAGCATCTGGGTTCGGGTACTTAGATTTATCAAGGCAGGCCAACCTGTGCATCCATTTAGAGGACAGAAGGTATTGGTGGAATCGAATCTGACCAGACTAGCCATGGAAGATGTCGAGGTTAGGAAACATGTGGTGGAACTTCACACTATCTCCTTGGGATTTTGGTTCCCTAGGATGCTTAGCATAGGCCGAGGATATGTGGTGACAATTAAGATCAGAATATCTATTGTGGTTCCATAAAGTGGGTATGTGCCATAAAGGGTTATGGTATGGCTACTATGGCGATATATGTGTCCGTTTGGTTAGGGTTATGGGCTGTGTCGCTTTTTCTATCAACTTGTTTGCAAAAGAGTGCATATTGCTTTGTTAGAGGTGAGGCTAGTTTGGTTACTAGTGCACTTATGCAATAGGGAGAAAGATGTGAACTATTTGGGTATGAATCTTCTTGATGGGTGTGATAAGTTCTAGTGGTAGATCTAGTGGGCCTTTTGATGTGGTACTAGTGATATATGAGAATGGAGACATCAATTGCCAAGTGCGAATGCTAACTACTAAAGGGCCATTTGTCGTTCTGCCTACCGAGGTTTGATGTGGCAGACACATTGGGGAACTCAACTGGTTGTTACTACACGCTTAGGATAAGCATTTGTCATAAGCGTTTGGTTATAAGAGAGATCGTAGTGGTGGAACTTTGTTTGGTATTCTTGTGTTTTAGTCCGAATTTTCTTTCAGAGACCTGTTTGGGGCTAATGATTTTGTATATGCTAGAATGAATGTATTGCTATGGAAGTAACGAACTTAAGGACCAAGAAGGCTTTCAGGAGGTTTACTTAGGAGAGGAAATCAAGAATGTCATGCATGTAGGAAATGGTTACTTCCTCAAATTCTACGGATATATTTTGGGTTGAAGTATTATATCAATCAAATTCTTCTAATATATTTTGGGTTGAAGTATTATATCAATCATAAGACCAGTCTTGTTAGGCAACGTGGATTTAGTTTTATTGTGTAGGTCATGGTAATTAGGTCATAGGTACATTAGATGGATTAAAAATTGTTAGGTAAGATTTGAGAAAAAAACTACAGGTGTTCGGCTCGAGTAGGAGAAGACGTCCTTTTGTGGTTTCGACTTCGGTAATCGATACAACTGAAATTTCTAAGGAAAGATATGGTGAGATCAATGAGAAAGTTGTTGATGATAAAACTTAGATATGCAATTTCCAAGAATCTTCAAGGTGTGAGTTAATGTCGGTCGAAAAAGAGATTGGTTTATAGTGTGCCAACCAGGATTCAAGTTTTTGTCATAAGTCTATATTTGTGGTAGTAAGATTCATCGAAGTATGTATTGACCGGATAATGAGGACGATTTGCCTTATGGATTATTGAGCATTTGGAAAATATTTGTGCTTAGGTATTGGTTAGAGGTGTATTATTGGTGATAGTGATGAAGCTTAGTGAAATGTTCATTTGAAAGTGAGTTTAAGTAGAAGGTAATTTGTTGCCATGTTTTGGACAAGGAAGGATAATGATGATTGGTATAGAAAAAGGACAAGAGAGATGGGAATCAAATGGTTTAGACATTAGGGTTGGATCATAAGTATGGGTTCTCATCTTAAGCTTAGATGTGGCAATGTAAGGTGGGTAGATTCGACACGAGCTTATGAGAGTTTATCAGCTACTCTTCTGTATATTTGGTTTTGAGTTGGTGGACAAGCAATGATGTATGAGAGATTTTGCATATTAAGTTGTCTTGGATAGTCAGTTTGAATAGGTGACATATAAGAGCACCATCGAAGGAAATTACAACCTACATAGACATTGGGGATGAGCAGAGTTGATACTACTTTATTGATGGAAGTCACGCAGGCCATTATTATAAACTACATGGATGCTTGGCGATGAATATAGATTATACATTTATTTTATGCAAAATTCTTGGAGTGATCAAGGGTTACCTTGGGGTGACATAGTGGCATGAGTGTTTGAACAGAGGCTGAAGTATGACATATGAATGGTTGCAAGTGTTTGAGACTGGTATCTGATCTAATAGTTGTAGCTAGTGGAAAAAAACTATCAGATTTAGAGTTAGCATTATTGGACTTTGATAGCGCTCAAATTACTCCTATACTATTGAAATAGTAGGCGGTCACTAGCAATATATACTTTAGAGTCGGGTCGATCTCGTAGGGATTGAGATATTAGATTCTAACCTTGAAGTTACTAGATGAACAAGTTAATTGTAATCACTACAAAAAATGCTTTGGAATTATACTAAACTATTACCAATACATGAGTTCGAAGAATTAAATGTAATCAATGGATGAAAGTATCCTAAGGGTATGCATAGTTGAATATGATTCCAATGGATGAGTCTCAATTATTGAATCTAATAGCTAATTTGCTTATGGGTATGCTAGAAAGCTGGTAACCACAACCATGGTTAAGTCAATTGTGGAACATCGATGTGAATCGGTGAAGACTTCACAAGTAATTTAGACAAGAACCAAAGGAATCAATGCATGTTAATAGCTAAACGATCCCAAATCTTAGTCAGTTGAATTCTATTTCGGCATTCAACATAAATATGTGTTACTCATGACTATTATGCAATCCTTCCGCTCCAAATATTCATGTTCCTGCAATATCCATAGATCTAAATATAAATATAAGTTTACAACCTCAAATTTACATTATAATTGAAGGAAAACATAAACCCACATCAAGTTAACACAAAAACGTTCAATTAGTCAAAGACCCATCACAAGAAATTATTATCTAATTACATTGCACATCCCCAATATTGGGATCTTAGCCAATCATGCTGAAATTAAATCTAGAGTTATCAAAAGGGTTGTCCATGGCACCAAATTTCAATAGATAGAAGAAATTTGATGTAGAATCCCCCTTTTTTCTCTCAATTCTTCCTCTCAGAGCCAAATACAAGCTTCTCATTTCTTGAATAATGAAAAAAGTGCAAGAATATTGTTCTCCAAGTCATAATTGTGTATTGAAGTGTGTAATTGTATAATCTAAAAATCTCTCCCTTGACCTTTTATATCCCAAACCAAAATGCCCTTTGTTCATATTTGGCGCACCATTCAACAATCAAACGCCGAATGGTCACACCATTGTCGATTTCAACAACTTTTAAGCATCCTAGTTTCTGTAAACTTCATCTATCACACTTTAGATTTTTGACTTCATTCGACGATCCACGGAATGGAAACATCCATCATCGAATAGAACATCATTTTGACCTCTTCCTTGCTAGGTTCTGTAATCTTCAGCAATGCCAATTAGACCGCTGATTTGGTTTGGAAATCTGCCAAATCGCTCGTCTCATCGCCGAGTTGGTACACCATTTGAGGGGTTGAATTTCGTAAAATTAGGTGACAGTGTGACTGTTTGGTGTACCGTCGAATATGTTAGGCGATGGACAATTTGACCGCCTTTGTGCATTTTTGCTTCTTTTGACTTGATTTGTCATGATTTGTCCTTTTTTGCACCTTGTTCCTCATTCCTAACATCAAAAACACAATTAGATTAGAATTTAAAATAAAATAGCACATGGAGGACAATATTTAAGACATTTTAAGCTCAGTATGAGTCCAAATTACGGACTAATCAACACCCCCAACTTAAGCATTTTCTTCCTCTCAAGCAAGTTACTTATCAAACCATTCAAGGCAAAATTCTTGCAAATAGGGCCACAAAGAGCAACATACATATAACCCCCTTCCTTGTTAATTATCAAAGCTTCCACAAACCACTTACGCGATTTTGAAGCTTTAAAAGATGGCTAAGGAGTATCAAGACAAAACTATGCCCACAGTTGCCACTACGGTTGTAAATTAATGCTCAAGAGACGTTGCTAAATGCCTCACAATCAAGAAGATCCTCACACACATGGAATCATACGATTAAGCCCAATGCTTTAAGGATTAGACAACACTCACGCTCCCAAAATAGAAATGACATGCATATTCTTAACCATAGGCTTACCTGTAATTACCCATTAAGTTATTTTAAACATGAATCCTCTCTCTTTCGTAAAAGATCCTTTTCGTAAATTTAAATTGAAAATTTTGAATTGTTCGATCATTATAATTATTTAATTGACATGCTATATTAGCGAATTAATTCATTTGGTAGAATAAATCGATAACTTAATTAATTTGTAATTAGAAAAAAAGGGCAACTGCCATTTAAATAATAATAATAATGATTAAAAAAAGAGATAAAAGGGTTGAAGGGGGCTGAACGCCCCTTGGAATGAAGAAAAAAAACCGAAGAAACTGTAACGAAGAAAAGAAAAGAGGTGCGGAAAGGAAAAGAAAGAAAAAGAAGAGAAGAAAAATTATTATTTTCATCCCAAAACATCAAGGTAATTATTCTCGTCCTTTCTATCAAGTTTTCATGAGATTATGAATAAATATTTAGGGTAGAAACGTGTATAATTAATGTTAAATTAAGAAAATATAGCCCTAGGGTTCTTAGAATAAAATTTTGATTTGAGGGTCGAATAACGATCTATTTTAGCTGAAATTTGACGTATACGTTTAGTTTATTATGGGTAAACAAAATCTGAAAGAAAATTTTAGATTCAAATTTGAGGGCTTGAGATGACTTTTTGACCCGATTTTTGAGAAATTTTTTTTAGCAATATGGGTGTCATTGGATTCGTAAATTTATGTATTTTATGTATTTGAACAAATTTTGATCATCTGAAAGCGTTACGAAAGACTCAAGATTTGGAGTGTTATTCTATTAATTGAGGCAAGTGAACTTTCCAAACTTTGTAATTCTCGTACAATTCTCAAATTATCCTTTCTTCTATGTGTGATTCATGAAATATTTTAATATTATAAAAATGAGGTGATTAAATACAAATGTGAGTGATGTGGTGTGGTGACACTTGAATTGAAAATGTGGTGATGAGAATTCTATTTTTGAGATATATATTATTGTGGTTGGTGATTATGAGTGGATTTGTTGTAGACTTCCTCTCATGTTCATTCATTCTATGTTACATATTTGTATTGGTTCTGAATATTGATATGACTGAGATGGTAAAAGTTGGGGCCGAGGTCTTTACCGGTCGAGATGTGATGCTGAGGTCTTTGTCGCCGAGATTGTGATGTTGCGATCTTTACTAGTGATATTATGATGCCGGGTCTTTGCCGGCGATGATATTATGCCGAGGTCTTTACCGGCGATGTTGTGGTGCTGAGGTATTTTTCAGTGATGTTATGATGCCGAAGTCATTGCCGGTGATTATTGCATAAGCATTGCATCTCATCCTTGCATATTCTTGTGTGGCATGATGTTATTCATGTGATTGATTGTGTTATCACTTGTGAGTTTGGCTTGTGATTTTGATTTGTGACATTGTGAAAACTATCTTTATTATGTATTATGTGTTGCTGGGCTGGACTGATTTTCTGTGCAGGTTATAGTTGTGGAGGTCGGTCTGGATAAAAGGAGTTTGTGTATTCTGTTGGACTTGCTTTGTTTTGTTAGTTTACTTGTTGGGTACCGTGTGGTTGGTACTCACCCTTTGCTTCTACATTTTTGTCAGTTATGCGCTCGGATCTTTTTGATACTCTTTCTTTTTTTCTATCCGAGGCTTTCTGTGGAGATTAGTAAGGTAGTTATTTGTCATCACAGTGAGGCTCATCCTCCTATTTATGATCTTGTTCTACTTTAGAGGCAACATCATTTTTGACTTGTATGTAACACATTAGAGACTTGTGCACGTGATAACCAGGTTTTGGGGGAATTTTTTAAGTTGACTTATTACCCTCTGTTAGATTTTTATTTTTATCATCCTTCCGCACTTAATCGTTATAATTGGTTTTTTGGTTGACTTGTCTTGGTGGGATAAGACAAGTGCCATCACGCCCATTTTTGGGTTATGACATTACCCGTATTTTTAATCAAGGTCGACTCATTCTCATCTGGATAAACGTCTTAAAGGACTTTGTTAAGATACTAATGTAGTCTTGGAGGCAGGTAGGATAACATTTTGGTGCAAGTGACTAGTCACTCCTTGAACTCTACATACAATTATCATGGCTCTTTGTCCTTCACTCACTTCATCTTTCCCAATGACATCATTCGATTCCTCACTTTAGAATTGGGTGCGCCATTTGCAGTTTTTTTTTTTACAGTTTTTGATAATTTCATTTTTCTTTTTCAAAAACTTTTCTTATTTTTCATGACATATATATCCCTCCATTTTCTTTTCTTTCCTCAAGCTTTCAAATGGAAGACACCCTTTATTTTCACACCCCTAACTTTGGCTTTTGGCCTCTACTTTCACACTTTCAAGTTCATGGAAGGAAAAATGTTCAACAAAGGGTAATATTTTCAAATAAAGGTCAAGGTTTGTAATGTCGCTGCCAACAAAAAGGTTTTAAGCTCAACAGAGACCACTAAAGATATATTTGATGCAAAGGGAGGCTATTTCAGAAAAGTGGACTTAAAAGAAAACCAAAGAATTCCTAAGGTCATCTTTCTAATTTGGGTCTGCCTAAGCCAACACTTCATGAAAAACCAGGCAAGTTCTAGATGTTAATGACACGCCTTTCAAATAATACCTCACCTCACATGGCACAATGTCTTTCAAATTCAAACATTAACTAGACAACACACACTTGCAACTATCGATCATAGCATATCCAAGCTCAATACTCACTTAGTCAAATCAAGATGCTTCTAATCCAAGCATAGATGGTTTCACTTGAGACAAACTAATTGGTGAATAAATACATGCTCCTCATCCATGTCACTATCTGAGTCAAAGATATTGGCAATAATACTCGGATTGCTAAGGGATTTGAGACATGATGTTCATTTGCAAAATGACTTTTTGTTTATGCTCGGGGATTTGACAAATCACAAGAAATTTAAAATTTGGCACACATATATAAAATACTAAAGAAACATAAACCACAATTAAAAGAAAAGCTAACTAGTTATTACAACTCCAAAAGAATATTTACATATAAAAACAAAAGAGGGTTTCTAAAATTTACATCACCAACTCAATAAGAAAATAACACCAAAGTGTCCAAACATCCAAACATAACATAACATCAACAAGACTCTAACATACTCATCCCCATAAAAAAACATTGTCCTCAATGTGTAAGAAAAATATATCCAAAAATCATAGAAAGAAGGTGTGAGCTTTAGAGTCCCACTGATCAATCGGCCTGTGGCGGTAGCTAAGGAGCTAATGGCGAGCCTATGGAGGCATCAGTTCCCAACTTCTGAGGAGTTCTTTCCAAAGTAGGCACCAGAGTAGTGGACTGAGGTGCAACCACTTATGACTTTGATTGTGCAAGCTATAGCTCCAATGCACTAGAGGACCCACTCGACCTTATCATCGACCTATCCTAGAGTGAAGCCTGTGTGATCGTAGCAACGATGACCTTCTCTGTCTCCATCAACTCAGCATGCTCCTCTAGAAAAATATCCACCCCTAGTGCCTCCTCACTAGTCTCTGGGGAAGATACAACATGTTCACTCTCAATCCCTTCCTCGAAATAATATCTATAGCAACTTTAAGAGGGACTTCCATCGAACCCCATAAAGAAGTGATGTTGGTGGACTTCAACTCCGCCACCTCTGCCCTTAAAGTAGCAATATCAGCCTTGACAGCCGTCAAATTAATACTAGATCCACTCTTTTCTTCAAAAGCCTCCAACTGGGTGGTGAGAGCATCCAATCTAGCCCCGTGGCAATCTACAGTCACAACCAACCTGCCCCAACCTTTGCTTCTCAAGGAACTTTCTCTGGTATATGGCGGCTTGGGTGATTGGGGGTCGGGAGGTGACAACCTATAGCTATGATTGAGCTTGTGTAGGAGATGAAGGGGTCAGAGTAGGAGTGGACGGGGTCGGAGTAGTAGAAGGAGGCTGTAACACCCTAAATATTGATAGCATGGAAAGATTGAAAGTTCAGGATTTTAGTGCTGGTTTGGTCTTACGAGCTAGTCTATGGACAGTAGATGAGACTACGGGTCATAGGTAAACTTCGTGGATTGGAACTAGTGAAAGTGGAAAATTGAAGAATTTTTGGTAATTGATGTAGGATTAACAGGATGGACCGTAAATAGAACCATGACTCATCAAAGGGTTTGTAGAAATGAGACATTAAGGACCTAAAATTTTCTAAGTCTAGAAATATCCACAAAAATGACTTACGTCCTGTCGATGATTTGACGGGTCGTACTGCATGTACGTGGTTTGGAAGCGGCAAATTCCAAAAACTCAACTTATGTGTCATGAAGTTCCATGGATTGAAGTATGGTTCATAGGTTGAACCATGACTTATAGTAAGGGTTTCATAGACGGTTCTAGTAGTTTTTAATAAAGGGTGTTTTTTACATTTCCAATTCGTTTAAATCCTAAACTATGTCATTTTGGCTCTCGTAACTACCCTAACTGACCTAGCCTTTATAAATCCTATTCCTAATTTATTCAAAGTCATTCACCCTCAAAATTCTCCCAAAAGCTCTCTATATTTATCTCTCTAAGTCAAGAATTTTATTTAAGCTAGGGCTTGAAGATTTGGCCAAGGTTTTCCATATTTTCTCTCTCTTCAAATCTAAGGATTCTCACTTAAGGTATGTAGGGCTTCATTCATCAATCAATTTCATCCATGAAGCCCAATTCAAGATCTCCTTTTTATCAAAGTTCCATGATGATTTCCTATGGTGTTTTTTAGCTATGATTTCAAATGCATGGATTATAATACCTACATGATGATTTTATGTATTTATGCATGAATTATGATGAATTCTATGATGTATATGATTTTTAAGAAAAAGCATGTGATATTAAGTATGTATGATTAGGACTTAATAATTTGATGTAGGCTTCTTTACTAATGATCCAAATTGGTTTTCGTTGCATGTTTTCTCTCTGAATTCTATCCGATTGCATGATTTTGACTCAATCATCCATGAACCCACACTTAGCCCTGGTCTCTTATGATAAAGCTATAGATTTTCATGATTTTGCTCTCAAGTATGTAAAAACATGATTTATGGCAATGATATTGATGATGCTATGATGAAGAGGGTGATGATGTTAATGGGGGAATGTCTACCCACGTTTATGAAGAGCTAAAGTAGATGGACTATTCTTATGAAATGAGATATTTTCATGAAAGAATATGATGATTACTTTTAGAAAGCATGATTTTAATGAAGTATGAACTATGTTAAAAAATATGTATATATATATATATATATATATATATATATATATATATATATATGATGGTTCTCACCGTGCTAGGATAAAGCTTATAGGGTGAGGATCGAGTCTATCTTGGTAAAGTAGAGTCCTCTTTGCTTGATGTAGAGGAAACATCAAGATTCTATGTAATAGTCTCCATGGTCTTATATTTCGGTTATGGTCTTATTCTCATATATGTATGTTAAGGTTATGAAGGGTTTTTTAATGATTTTTCTTCTCATGATTTTAAACTTGCATTGCTCATGCATATTGTGTCCTTATCCTATTGCTTATGTTTATGCATATTGATATTATTGTGATGTCGTTTGATTCATGGAATACCTACATACTTAATACATTCCATGTACTAACACATACTTGATCTAACCATGAAGGGACAGATGATAAGGCAACTATTCTATTTTGTGGCTAGATCTGGATCCCATGTTTAAATATTTGTTGGTGATTTCCCATGCTTTGGGAACTATCCCCTTTATGATGTTCTTTTATGTTGAGACTCTGTTATTTACTTTTGATGTATATCTTGAGGATGAGCTAGTAAGCTATGTGCTAGACCCTGCCAAGATCTACAATGTAGAGGCATGATTTGGATACTATGGATTGATGTATGTTCCCCTATAAGAACTATGCCAATCTTACTTTTATGCACTTTTGCTTACTTATTCTCTTATGTATGCTATGTATGCTTATATTACCTTATGAATGCTTATGATATGAATATGAGGCTTGGATGAGATGCCTTTAGGTGTAGCATTCACTGTGTCATGGCTAGGCCTTAGGTCCGTGTTTTGAAAAAACTGGTACTAGAGCACAAGATTTGGAAGCATCCTAGGGAGTCCAGCATGCCACGTCTAGTAAATTCTTGTTCATTGGTGTGAATGGTACCACATCCTTGAAGAGGAGTCTATCAGATGTTTAGCAAAACTTTGCTTCTTTTGTTTTCTATGTCGTGTCTTTAAAGCTTTTGTATCCTAAAACTAGTTCTATGGTGTTTCTAGAGATGGCTCTATGATGTGCATCATAATAAAAAACTCTTAACATATCGGTAATCACATCCAAAGCCTCTTCGACCTCCTAGCGACCATGAAGAGCACTAAACCAATTGGTCCTTTGGGAGCCTTGAATTGGACCCCTTTGGCCTTGAGGCCTTGTGCCTCTGCTCTTGCAATCCTTAGCATGGTGGCCAGGCTTCCCACAAGTGAAGCAAGCATTTGACCCATCTAGGCATTCTCCTTTGTGAGGCCTCTTGCACTTAGCGAAATTGGAACTTTGAGGCTTGGGAGCCACCCCTTTGTACCTCCGAGGAGGAGTGTTGGTGGATTCTTGCCCACCTTGCTTTTGGCCACCTTGGAATTTGTGACCACTGCCCCCTGGGTTAGAGTAGTTCCGACCTTCACCTTGAGCCCTCTTGGACTCCCTTTTCCTTTCATGAAGCTTCTCTTCCTCAATCTACTCTGTGTATATCATCAAGCAGGAAATGTCCATCTTCATGACAAACATGACCATCTTGTATTCCTTTGAGACCAACTCGGAGACATAGAAATAAACTTGCTCATGTGAGCCCTCGGATCCACGACCATAAATGGAGCATACTTTGACAGTTTGGTAAATGTGAGGGCATACTCCCTCACGCTTATGCACCCTTGCTTCAAGAGGATGAACTCCTTGACCTTTGCCTCCCTAAGCTTGATGGGGAAGAACCGATTTAAGAAGGCACATTTGAATTCCTCCCTACCAATAATTCTTGCTCCTTGCCTCTCTCATAGGTCCATTGCTCGAACTAAATAGCCACTCCTTTAAGTTGGTAGGCCATTGATTCGGCCTTCTCCTTGGACGGAATGCCCATTATTGCCACAACCCTATAGGCTTATTTAATAAACTTAATAAGGTCCTTATCCACCTTCGGCCCATGAAATTATGGAGGATTCATCCGCATAAGGTCACGTACTCTCATGGCCGGAGTGGGCACTTGAGGAAGAACAACCACCTCCCTATTGGCATAGTTGGCCAAGGCTTGGGCCAACAAGGTGAATGCGGCTCGAAACTCTGCATGAGACACTCTATTGTCCGGCTGGAGTGGAAGGACTTATTCCTCGAGAATGCCTCGCTGATGGGGAACTCTTCGTGGATGAATGATATGGAAACAAGCAAAGGCCCATCATTAGTTAGCGGAAAACCTTATATAACTCTAAGGCATGGTATAAATAAGAAAGAAGGGAAGACTTTCTTAAACTGCTTCATAGCCTCTCACTCAAGATAGTGGCATGCTTTACAACCTTGAATGAGACTCTACGAGGTATGCATGGACATCTGAGGAACATTTCATAACCTCGTTCTCTGATATCAAGTTTGTAACCAGCCAACCTAGGAGCCTAGTCATCAGACGGAGAATGAGACATCCGAAGATACCTCACTTAAGCTATCTAAGCATCTTGAGCATTCATAGGCATTGAATTGAAACTTTTGCGAAAAACATAATGGGAAGGTACTATGGGCCCTTTTTATGCAATGAAGCAACATTAAAAATCAGCGAAAATGGAAAACATCATTTTTTCCATAAGCATGCCACTAATAAATAATGGATGGAACCAGTATGGTCGATTTCCATCACATAGAAAGAAATCCATAAATAGTTAACATAGAATTCAAAAGCCTCAGAAGGGCCATAAATACACCGTCTAAAACAAAAGTAAAAACAAAGTGGAAACTGGGGTAGAGTCCCGAACTAAGGGCTCACCATAATAACAAGCTAGTCTTGAACGCCAACTACTAGCCTCAAGCTTGTAAGACCCCACCTATGAGGGGTATGAGAGAAGCAAGAAAATAAGCTTTGTAAATTTTTGAAAAATTGTTAGTGTTTACAAGAGTATTTTATGAGTCGTAAGATAGACTACGACTCGTATAAGGTTTCGTGGAACCTGGTTAGACTTGGTGAAATTTGGGATCTTTTAGGAGTTCAATCTACGACTCATCAGACGGCCCGTAAAGTCTTATAAAATTCATAGACCCTGTTGTGGAATGAGAATCAAAGAAAAGGTCTCTGAAAGGCTATCAGACGAAACCTTCATCTACGGCCCGTATAATGGACCATGACCCATAAACAAGGTCACGTGGTCCTGTCCAATGATTTTTATAGGGGAAGTTCCAACCTTTCCTATTCCCTTAATAGCCTTATATAGCCCCTCCATGACCCCTCATGCAAGTCCAAGCCCTTCTCCCATCAAGTTGAGTGCAAATGGTTCCAATCGCCTATGTTCTAGAACGAGTTCGTATGTCTTCTTTAAATGATCATATCTCTTAGCACACAATGAATTAGAAGCCGAGTGACCCACCAAATGAAAGTTCCTCGAATTACCTTTCCAAGAAACTGGTTTCACCTCATTTGGAGTTCAGACCAAAAAGTTATGCCCATTTTAGTGAAGCACTGTGGGGCTGCCCATTTCTACGACCCTCCTAACGGGCAATGGAATGACTTACGACCCATAAAAGGGTTTTTTTGAAACCATCTAGCCAGTTTTTAAAAGGGTATATCCCTTTCCCCGCACCCTAAGCTCAATCCTATGTCGTTTTGACTTCCCACACACCCTATATCATTCCAAAACTCCCTCAAATAACCTTGTTCCTATATCTTTCCTTAAAATCTAATACCAAAAGATCCTCTAATGTTCCCCAAGGTCCTCCATTGAAAACAAGGCTAGGGTTCTGGGTTTCTTCAACAAAATTAGTTATTTCTTTCATAAATCTTTGACTAAGGTACATGAGTTTGATTGTGGGAACCTTCCATTTTAGAAGTCCAACCATTCTTCTTCTCCAACTACATGAAATTTATGTATCTTTATGGGTATTTTATGACTCATACATATGATGTTACTATTATGCATTCCATGATGGTTTATTTTTGTGCATATTCATTAAGTAAAATATCATGTGAAGTATATGGGTTCATATGAGTATTGAGAAAGTTTTAACTAGGTTTTACTTGATAAGATGAGTTTCATGTTCCCATGTCCATATTTTGGAAGATGATGTATATCATTGTAATGGGTTGATTAATAATGATTCAAACTAACTATTTTTCACTATGTGTCTTGAAGTATGATTTTTAAATAATGAGGGTTTTACTACAATATTGGTGGGTTGATTTGAATGACTTTGAAATGAGTTGGCTTTATTCCTCTCTGGTCTTATACGCTTGAAATGCATGATTTTAAGTACATGTGCATATATCCACCATGTTTAACTAAATTTACATGACAAGGCTTCTTTGCGAATGGATGATTATTGCATGAGTTACTAGATAAGCATTTGCATGCCCTGGTAGGGTACCCTAGATGTGACCGACACTCAGAGACTATTGCTAGCCCCCAAGCAAACCACTTGGCCTCATCATATTCATTCAATTAACAATTATCATATCAGTGGAAGACTAAAGATGAATAAAGGTGGACAATTTCAAATATAGGCAATCATGTCAAATCAACAAAACTAGTGTAAAGGAAACTAGTCAGGCAATATCCAAATCATCAATCCCAAATCTAGTCTATGAAGCCTCTAACTAAACCATCTAGATGGTACCATAACAGGCCGTGACTACCAAAATCAAAGGAATTAAAGAACTATTTCAAGCTAGATGAAATCTAAACGAGTATCCTCTGGAAGTAGGGGAGGACTCACCAATCAACTGGATGCAACTAGACCCTCACGATGCACCTGTTGATAATCTCTAACACCTTTCTTTGCATCATGAAAAGAAGTAGGCCCAAATGGACGTCAGTACATGGAATGTACGAGCATGTAAAATAGCTGAGTGAACAGATATAGATAGAATAACAAGACCCAAAGATGCTCCATCAAGATGTCATATGTCTATCTATAGAAAGAATAAAGCATAGACGATGACCCATCAATAACAATCCAAATCAATCTGATCCAATCAAGTCAGAGTGTTATCCGTTTGGAACCTATCTGGGAGTTTCTTTTATCCGAAAATAGTCACTTATGAGCCAGTGATTGTATAACAATCTCACTGATGTTGTCACAGCCATTCAGTACTTGCCAAGTAAAGAACGAATCGAACCCATAATGGATCCGACAATCATGTCCGTTATTCTTTCAGGGACACCTAATCATGAGGAGCCATCTACCTTAATGGTTCAATCCTCTCCTACGTTTGGTGACATAGTTAGTGAATTTGAGTTGGACTTACTCTCACTCAATTTAGTGCTCGATAGTTCTCCCAACACTCAATGGTCATAAATAATCAATCCCAATCAACTAATCTCATATGGACATTTTTTAACTCAAATCATCACATCAACCATTGGATGTTTGGTTACATTCTTTTAAGATTCAGCTCTTGACTCATAGAGACTCTCTCATGCATCATACTAACCCATAGCATTGTGGAAGGAAAAGTGGGGTTAAGACATTCAGGGATTTCATAGGTTCTGTAGGCTCAAATCATACTCATGCATGCTCAGTTAAATACAATATGTAAAAACAATAAGAATTCATGCTAGGGTTCATGTAGTACGAAAAAATCACTATTTCAAATATTTAATTCATAAAAATAGCAATTCATGCAAGATTGTGTAAAAGTACATTAGAGTTTTGGAAAAACCTTGAAGAAACATGCATAAGAGACTTAACTCACTCACAACTATATCAATTCAGGATATAGGACACATGGAAGAACATAATCCATGTTTTGGGTAGCCTTACATACCTGGGAATAGAAGAAACACTCAATCCTTAGCTGATCCTCATGTTAGAATTAGGAACCCTCGCTTTTCTTCCTCCTCTAGTGCTCTCAAGAACATTTTCAAATGATATCCACATTGTTCACCAATATTCATTTTGAATTTAAAAAATTTCTAATAATTTAATCCATAACAATTTTCGCATTGGGATTAGATCCAGTAGCTGAGGGTTTGTGGCTGACTGCTATTTCCCATCACCATTTGGCTATTGCAATTCTTTTCTAAATAGCGGGTCACATGTATAGCATGCCTACAAGAGGATTTCATAATTCTAGAGGCACCAAAGCCATCCTTATTTCATCTTCACTTCATCCTTATATAAATCCCTAAGTGTGAAGAATGGTGAAAGGTATCCTTATGTTTTTGTTTCAAGACTTACATTTAGTCCAAAACATCCAAGGAATAAATTAACAGGGACAGGAATGGACAAAATTACCCTTCTAAAAAACCGTCGACCGAGTCTATGAGATCCCGTCTATAGGTCGTAGACTATTCTACGAGTCGTAGACGATCTCTCATAAACAAGGGGTTCTGAAATTTAGGTTATTGAAATTTGTCACGAAACCCTCCTTACGAGCCGTAAAATGTTCTACGGGGCTTAAACTACCTCTTGTAAAATAGGGAGTCCTGAAATTTGAGTTACTGAAATTTGTCATGAAACCCCTTCTATGAGCCGTGGAATACTTTACTGGTTTTATACGGTATCCTAAAACCCCTTCTCTACTTAATCAAAATTTTCTAACTCTGGTACACCTTTTATGACTTGGTGTACAAGTCGTATTCCAGTCTACGGCTTGTAAGCCCTCTTTAGAACCAGGTGGAGGATTGTTTCTCTTTAAAATTTCTAAGGCGTTACATTATCTCCCCCTTGGGATCATTAATCCCCGAATGAAGAGTAAGGATAGACTCAGGCACGAATAACGATCAAGACTCCTCTTAATACTCAATCAACCAATCAACAATCTAGACAATCGTTATTCAAACTCAAGAAATGAACAAATCAACTCGAGTTAAGAGTAGGATATTTCCTCCAACATCCTATCATTAGGCATGAATAGATGCGGGTACCTAGCCTTCATATCCTCTTCAACGTCCCATGTAGCCTCTTCAACGGATTGACTTCTCCATAAAACATTGACAAAAGCGACCTTTTTAGTTGTCAACTTGCGAACTTGATGATCAAGGATTTGGACAGGAACATTCTCATAGCTCAAGCTATTTGTTACCCCAATGATTTCGACAGGCATGACCAAGGACAAATCTTCTAAACTTTTCTTAAGCATAGAAATGAAAAAGACCGGAAGGATGGTCGCTAACTCTGGTGGTATCTCTAACTCATAAGCCATATTGCCCACTCTCTTCATCATCTGATAAGGGCCAATGTACCTTAGAATCAGTTTCCATTTCTTTCCAAATCTTATCACACCCTTCATGGGTGACATTTTCAAACACACCCAATCATTGACCTCAGACTCCAAGTCTCTTCTACTAACATCAGTGTAGGATTTTTGATGACTATGAGCGATTCTCAGTCTCTCTTGGATAATCTTCACCTTCTCCATAGACTGGTGTACTAAATCTGGTCTCCCAATTAACCCTGCTTCACTTAACCCAAACCATCCAATCGGTGATCGGCATCTCCTACCATAGAGGGCCTCAAAAGGAGCCATTTGGATGCTAAAATGGAAGCTATTATTGTAGGAGAACTCAATCAGAGGAATATAGTTATCCTAATTACCCTTGAAGTCTATGACACAAGCTCTCAACATATTCTCCAAGGTCTGAATTGTACGTTCTGCTTGGCCATTCGTCTGCGGGTAAGAAGCAGTGTAAGGTTCACCTTTGAGCCTAAGCCTCTCTAGAAGGACTTCCAAAACTAAGCAGTGAATTGAGATCCTCTATCTAAGATAATTGACAAGGCAACTCCATGTAGTCTAACAATCTCACATATGTATAACCGAGCATAATTCTTTCAGTGTCAGATGTCTTTACTGCCAAAAGGTGTGAAAAAATTTTCATCCAATCAACTATCACCCAAATCGAATCATGCTGTCTGTGGAATCTCGATAAACCTATGATAAAGTCTATATTGATCATTTCCCACTTCCACTCTAGAATCCCAAAGTTCTTAGGTACTCCACATGGCCTTTGGTTCTCAACTTTAACTTGTTGACATTTCGGGCGCTTGGAAACAAACTCAACAATGTTTTTCTTAATCCCGCTCCAACAATAAATCTTTCTCACGTCGTGGTACATCTTAGTTGACCCTGGGTGAATGGAATATATGGAATTATGGGCCTCTGCCATGACCATCTGTCTAACACCATCAACATCTGGAACACACAATCTGCCTTAGTACCTCAACACTCCATCTCCCCCTTTGGCGAAAGCCATTACTTTCTACTTATGTACATCTCCCTTCAATTGGAGTAAAATAAAATCGTGGTCTTGCTTCTCCTTTACCTCTACCATAAGGGATGATGTGGACCCATTATGCAAAAGTATCCTACCTTCACTAGATTCATAGAGTTGAACTCCCAATTGCGCCAGTCTGTGTACCTCTTTAGACAACTTCTTTTTCTCCTCCTCGACATGTGTGGTGCTTCCCATAGACAACCTGCTAAGAGCATCAACAAATACATTAGCTTTACTTGGATGGTAGAGGATGCTCATGTTATAGTCCTTGAGTAACTCAAGCCATCTCCTCTGCCTCAGATTAAGCTCCTTCTGGGTAAAGACATATTGTAGGCTCTTATGGTCTATAAATACATCAACACGTGCTCTATATAAGTAGTAGTGCCATAGCTTGAGAGCAAACATCACTGTTGCTAACTCTAAGTCATGAGTGGGATAGTTATTTTCATTCACCTTAAGCTGTCTAGAGGTGTAAGCAACAATGTTCCCCCTCTGCATGAACACACATCCTAATCCTACTCTTGAAGCATCGCAGTAGATGACAGATCCATCCATCCCATCAGGCAAGGTCAATACCAATTCGATAGTTAACCTCATCTTCAACTCTTGGAACCTTTTTCATACTCATCAGACCATTGAAACTTGACCTTCTTTTGAGTCAACCTAGTCAATGGTGCAGATATGGAAGAAAATCCTTCAAATATTCTATGGTAGTTACCAGCCAAACCCAAAAAGCTTCTTAATTCAGTGAGAGAGGTGGGTCTGGGCCAATTCTTGACCGCCTCAGTCTTTTGAGTATCTACTAGGATGCCATCACCCGAAATTATATGGTCTAAGAACACCACAAACTTGAGCCAAAACTCACACTTTGAAAACTTTGCATATAACTCATTATGCTTGAGTGTCTGTAAAATGATTTTGAGGTGATTACCATGCTCTTCCTCATCCCTAGAATACACCAAAATATCATCAATAAACACAATCATGAACATGTCTAGATACTGCTTGAATACTCTGTTCATCAAATCCATGAAGGTTGTAGGTGCATTCGTCAATCCAAAGGACATCACCAGAACTCAAAGTGACCATATCGGGTTCGAGAGCTGTGTTCGGGATGTCACATTCTCTCACTTTCAGCTAGTGATAGCCTGACCTAAGATTTATCTTGGAGAAAATAGTGGCACCCTAAAGTTGGTCGAACAAGTCATCAGTCCTTGGAATGGGATATCTGTTCTTAATAGTCACTTTATTCAATGGAGATAATCTATGCACATTCTGAGGGAACCATCTTACTTTCAAATGAATAGGACAGGAGCACCCCACGGAGAGACCTTCGGCTTTATAAATCCCTTTCTAATAAATCCTTAAGCTGCTCTTTCAATTCTTTCAACTCAGTAGAAGCCATGGAGGAATAGAGATAGGCTGAGTGTCGAGGAGAGCATCAATTCTGAAGTCAACCTCCCTAGCGGGAGAGACTCCAAGTGGATCCTCCAGAAATACTTCAAGAAACACATTTATAATTGGAACAGACTCAAGGGTTGGAGACTCAACGTCATCAGACTTGACTCACATGAGATGATAGATACATCCCTTTAAGATTAACCTTTTGGCCTTAAGGTAGGAAATGAACTTACCCTTAGGCGCAATAGAGTCACCCTTCCACTCTATGACAGGCTCATTCAGAAACTTGAATTTGACAATTCAATTTCTATAGTCAACAGAGGCATAACAGGCATGAAGCCAGTCTATGCCAAAAATCACATTAATATCAACCATCTCTAACTCAATCAAATCAGCAAGAGTATTCTCATGATGGACGGACACTACAAAGTCTCTATAGATTCTTTTAGCTAGAATAGGCTCACCAATCAGAGTAGAAACATCAAAGGGTTCAAGAAGACACTCATAAGTTCTATCAAACCTATTAGACACATAAGGAGACACAAACAACAATGTGGTACCAAGATACATTATAACATAGCAGTCAAGAGTAAAGACTCGAATCATACCCGTCACAATATCTAGAGAGTTTTCCTGATCTTGGCGACTTCCCATGGCATATAAACAGTTTGTGGGCCCACTTGCACTAGAAGTGGCACCTCTCTAATTTTCTCTAGCTGGTGGCACTAGTGCAAAAGATTGGGCCTTGTTAGCCTACTTTGGACAATCTTTTTGGAAATGACCCATTTGGCCACACTTATGGCATGCATTACCTCTCTCACGACACTTTCCCAAGTGTAGTTTGCCACACTTGCCATGTGGTGGCTTACCTTGTGAGCCTAAAGTCACACTAGCCTGTTAATGAGACCGCTGGGCTCTAAAATTCTGAGACTTCTGCTCATTCCAGTTCCTGGGTGTTATTGTACTAGCAGATGAAGGCACTGGCCTGAACTGAAACTTGTTACCATTCTCTCTCCTCCAAACCTCATAAATGGAGATTTTTAGCCCTCTTATTCTTCATCTCCTCCCTATCTTGTTGTATTTCCTCATCATCCTACTATACATAGACCATCAATCTGCCTATGTCCATGTCGCTCACAAGCATAACTCCTTTCACATCTTTCTTTGGCCACTTGTTCAACCCATCAACATACAAGCCCATCCTGCTTTCCATGTCTGCAAGCATCTTAGGAGCATAGCGAGACAGCTGCATGAACTTAAGACCATATTCCTTCACTGTCATAGAGCCCTATTTCAAATTCAATAACTCTCTTACCTTGGCCTCCTTCAGCTCTCTCTGAAAGAAGTGCCTAAGAAAGCTTCCTCAAACATTGTCTAAGTCAGAATTGGGGCACTCTCTCCTTGGTTCTTATTCTAATAATCATACCGCAGCCTTGAAACACCCTTGAGCTGGTAGGCATCCAACTCCACCGTATCAGCTTCAATCACATGGATAACCTGGAATACCTTCTGTAGCTCATCAATGTAGTTCTTGAGATCCTCAATAGGCGTAGACCCTATGAACTGGTGGGTTCAATCTCAAGAATTCTTAGACTTTGGACGTGTCCTGCACATCCTGTCTACCCGCTCCTTGTCTAGCTGCAGGAGCTGCCACAGCCTGGGCCAAGGTATGGATGGCCTGGTGGAGCTCAACATTCGAGATGTTCGCCTGTGGTGACTGTTCAGGGATGGCCTAGACTATGGGTTCATCCTGATTCTGAGGCTTAGGTTGGTTGACATTCTTTTTAGCCGGACACCCTCTTCCTCTAACAGCTCTTCTTAGAGGCATGGTCGCAATCGTGCAAACGCGCAAAGCACGGATTAGAAGAGAGCTTTCATAGAATTTAACTCTAAAGCACAAGTCAGAATACGAAAGAAGTGTAACTTTTCCTATGTTCTATAGTCTCCTGCTTATGAAGTGTGGTGCACAACACACTCATAAGCAAGACTCTACTAGACACGTCTTCATAGGCTCATTAGGACACTTGAACTATGTGCTCTGATACCAAGTTTGTCATGTACCGGGAAGATACCCTAGACGTGGCCGACACTCAGAGACTATTGTTAGCCCCCAAGCGAACCACTTGGCCTCATCATATTCATTCAATACACATTTATCATATCAGGGGAAGACTAAGGATGAATAAAGATAGACAATCTCAAATAAAGACAATCCTGACAAATCAACAGGACTAGTGTGAAGGAAACTAATCAGACAATATCCAAATCATCAATCCCAAATCTAGTCTATGAACCCTCTAACTAAACTGTCTAGATGGTACCATGACAGGCTATGGCTACAAAAATCAAAGAAAATAAAATACTAACTCAAGCAAGATGAAATCTAAATAAGCTTCTTCCGAAAGTAGGGGAGGACTCAACAATCAACTGGATATGATTAGACCCTCGATGATGCATTTGTTGATGATCTCTAACACCTGTCTTTACATCATGCAAAGATGCAGGCCCAAATAGACGTCAGTGCGTGGAATGTACGAGCATGTAAAATACCTGAGTGAAATAGATATAGATAGAATAACAAGACTCAAAGATGCTCAGTCAAGATGTCATATGTCTATCTAAAGCAAGAATAAAGAATAGATAATGACCCATCAATACCAATCCAAATTAATCTGATCCAATCAAGTCAGAGTGCTATCCGTTTGGAACCTATCTAGGAGTTTCTCTCATTCGACAACAATCACTTATGAGTTAGTGATTGTACAACAATACCGTTCAGTACTTGCCAAGTAAAGAATGAATCGAACGCATAATGGATCTGGTAATCATGTCCTCTATTATTTCAGTGACACCTGATCATGAGGAGCCATTTGTTTTAACGGTTCAATCCTCTCCTATGTTTGGCGACGTAGTTAGTGAGTTCGAGTTGGACTTACTCTCAATTAATTTGGTGCTTGGTACTTATGCCATGACTCAATTCTCATAAACAATTAATACCAATCAACTAGCCTCATCTGGACATTTGTCAACTCAAATCATCAAATAAACCATCGACTCTTTGGTTACATTCTTTTAAGATTCAACTCTTGACTAATAGAGACTCTATCATACATCATACTAACTCATAACATTCAGGAAGCAAAAGTGGGGTTAAAGCATTTAGGGATTTGATAGGCTCTATAGGCTCAAATCATGCTCATACAAGCTCAATTAAATGCAATTTATAAGAATTCATGCTAGGGTTCATATAGTATGACATAATCATCTATTTCAAGTATTTAATTCATAAAAGTATCAATTCATGCAAGACTATGTAGGAGTACATTAGAATTTTGGAAAAAAACCTTGATGAAACATGCACTGGAGACTCAACTCACTCACAACTCTATCAATTCGGGGTATGGGACACATGGAAGAACATAATCCATGTTTTTAGTAGCCTTACATACATGAGAATAGAAGAAACAATCAAACCTCAGCCAATCCTTGTTTTAGAATTAGGAACCCTCTCTCTTCTCCCTCCTTTGGTGCTCCCAAGAAATCCCTAAATATGAAGAATGGTGAAAGATATCCTTAGGATTTTTTTCAAGACTTAAATTAAGTCAAAAACGTGAAAGGAACAAATTAAAAGGATAGGAATGGATAAAATTTACCCTTCTTAAAAACCACCGACTGGGTCTACGAGACCCCATCTATGGGTGGTAGACTATTCTATGAGCCGTAGATGACCTCTCATAAACAAGGGGTTCTGAAATTTAAGTTACTAGAATTTGTCATGAAACCCCTCCCTACGAGCCGTAAAACATTCTACGAGTCGTAAACTACCTCTCATAAAATAGGGAGTTCTGAAATTTGAGTTCCTGGAATTTGTCACAAAACCCCTCCTACGAGCCATGGAATACTTTAGGGGTCGTATATGGTCTCCTAAAACCCTTTCTCTACTTAATCAAAATTTTCTAACTCTGGTACACTACGAGTTGTATTCCAGTCTACAACTGGTAAGCCTTCTCGTAGAACCAGGTCTAAGGACTATTTATCTTTAAAATTTCTGGGGTGTTACAAACATGTTATGATAAATTATGGGTTCCCAAGTATATATTAAACTCATGAAAAGTTTCTATGATTCGCAAGTAAAAGTTTTAGCCCTTATCCTATATTTTACCCTCTTGTGAGTGAATAATGTCTACATGAAAGGGTCATGCATAATAACTATTTTACCCTCATGTACTATCTAAAGCTTACTAGAAAGGGTCATGTCTCCTACAATCTCCACTCTCATGTGACATGCAATGCCTACTAGAAGGGGTCAAGTCTATACTATGTTTTTACCCTCTAGTATAAGGTATATGCCCACATGTAGGGGTCAATATGTGAATGAGCTACTCATGCCATGTTATTATGTTCTTACAAGTTATGATCAAAATTATGATCATTTTAAGTATTCCGTGAGACTACACTTCGTATCGAAAGAGGCTTTAGGTGGGGGCTTGACCCATGAGGCCCTTATATAAAGTCTTGGTCTCTTAACTATGTGCCACCAAAGGTTTCTATTATTTCCCTGAATGGCTTTTACTAGTGGATCCAACTTAGTAGTTTCCCCACTTCGTGGGGTCCTGCTTGGTTTGCATAGGAAAGTAAACCACTCCTTCATTCGGTATGGAGTGAACATCGGGATTCTAAGCAGTAGCTCGCTTGGTCTTATATATTGGTTAGGGTCTCCTCCCACATACGTATGATATATTATGCAAGTTTGACTATTTTCATGCATGTTTTAACTTAAGCATTGATTATACATGTCATATTTAGCTTATGTCTATTGATTATGATTATGCATCTTGATTATTATGGTTTATAGTCCTTCTTTCATTGCACCCCGCATACTTAGTATATTCTAAGTACTGACACATACTTTTTGCCTGCATGATCTAACCATGTAGGAACCGGAGCTTCTTTCCATCCACCTGCTCCACACAGTTAATTGGTTCGGTGAAGGCTTGCTATTGGTGAGTTCCCCCCACATTCAGGGATAACATTCATTTACTTTCATGCTTTTATTTGAACTACTCTATTTTTAGATACTATCTTTGAGGGTGAGCCCGGGAGATGTCTTGGCCCCTGCTCCATTCGTAATTAGAGGTATTGTTGGATACATGAGTTGTATATTATGAGCTCGACTCTTATTATGTCTATGTATAGTTGGAGTCTTCCCTTATTCCCTTATTCCCTTTTTGTGGTAAATGTTCATTATGTTGACAAGATGGAAGTCCCAAGTCCCTAAATATCCCCATAGCACGAGTCATACTTACCTGCCCCTTAGACTTATTTGCTATGTGTTTCATGCTTATCATCTTCCCTACAACATTCCCATAGCGTGAGTGCAAAGCCCCGTTTCCCCTAGAAATTATATGCGACATGTTTATTACTCTCTTGTGCTTCCGTGAAACCAAGGATGTATTAGGCTTGTTTGGGATCCATTCGTTGTGGCACGTCTAGGCCCTAGGCTTAGGGCGAGACAGAGCCGGTGGAGACATTCCTATCCCTACATGGTTAAATCATGTGGGCAAAATATGCGTTAGTACATTTAAATGTACTAAGTATGTGAGGTGCAATGCACGATTGAAATTATAATGGCATGATTATTAAACATAAAATATGGGTATACATAAGATAAAAGAGTCATAAAATAAGCTTAAACATGCACAAGAAATATGGCTTAGTCGATATGAGATAATGCATAAGAAAACACATAAAGTGAAGGCATAACATAAGATCATAGAACTTGTGGGAATGAACCATAACCGACAATAAGACCATGTGAGCTACTATATGGAATCCAATGAACTCCTTCCATTGGAAAAGGGCCAATCCACTCCTTCAATTGGGAAAAAGGGAATCTGCTTGCCAAGGTAGATATCCAAAGCTTAGTAATCTTGAAATTTCATCTTTCATAACTTTTGGGCCTACGTGGATCCACTAGCCTAGCCTGTAAGGCTTTTATGTTTTCACATAGGTAGGGATATTGAGATTTAGCTTCAGGGAATTATGCCAAAACAAACGGAATGAGTCTCAATCTCTAGTCTTCTCGGTACTAAGTCATCCCACAGATTTTTTTAAAACATACTCTTAGAACCATAAGTAGCAATCATAGGAGTAGCTCGAACTTAAGATTCTTTCTTAAACATCATTTAGGGTAATGAACATCATACATATATCTTTGGTAAAGTTGGCTCTGAATCTCTTCATAAATGCCCTAATCACAATCATGAATCATTGGAAACTTTTACCGGAAACAAGGTGGGCTTAGCTTTTAGCATGGAACAATCATAAATTACATAAGTCTTAGGAAATTTCTTTTAAAAAGGAACATCGAAACCGCCCAACCTTGGTCATATCAGAAATCATCATGGAATCAATATCATACTTCAATTATACATATATTTACTTGGTGAAATAGTTGTTAAGCTTCCTAGACAACATATAATAACATAAGGATCATGAAATCATCATTAGCATGCACATTAAATTAAGAAACTTAGGTTTTTACAAAGAAAGGATACATGTAAAGCTCAAATATAGGGACCAAGGGATACATCAAGCATTTGGTTCGTTATTTAGGCTAAGTAGGATAATGTGAACAATGGGCTAAGATCCTTTCCTAACCAACTAACCTACAACATTAGTCATGGTAATAGGGCAAGTTCTGAATTAAAACACAGTTTAAGAATTTTTCAAACAAGCTCATACACACTTGACACTGATTACATTGTCAACATGGACTCTCAGATCATGCTTTTCATCATAATTCAACCTTAACTTATCGAAATAAGCACTGTCAATAACTGAATTCGCATGGTTGTTATCAAAACTACCTAATACAAAAATTTAATGGGTATCATTTTCAAAAGAAATTAACATATGCCACAAACTTTAGTACAATATGCTACTAATACTACTTACACATCCTAAATATGTTGGTTCAACATAGGGAAAGACCATAGGCAAGAAAACCCCTCAGACTAAAAATTTTGGATAGTTATAGGCCATGGTTACTCAGACTTCACCAAGGCCTTTAATTACCCACACCCCATCGAAAAAGTTTTGAATTGTCCTAAGTGCAATAAAATAAGACTAAAGCAAAGGATAGAGGTCCAAAAGAACATACTCGGGCGCCTAAGCGCCAGTCTCTAGCTGTGTCTGACCACCATCAACCTGCCTGGTGGTCTCTTCAGTGTTGGCAGCATGTCCGGAGGGTCCAAGACCCCTCATCCTCTCAAGATTATGTGCCTACCACTCTCTCTCATCTGCAATAGAGCGTAGTCTCACAACCTTAAACTGCTCCATCTCTATCAACTCCACCTCTCGCCTTAAACCATCTGGATTATCACCCTCTGGACGAGGTCTCTTCCCAAGGGCATGGAGTGGTATCTCCTCAAGAGCAAACATATCAACAACCACCTTCGTAGTTTCGGGCAGAGGAAGCACAAGCAGTGCTAATTCTACCACCCTCATCTCGGTATGGAGTTGCTGGATCTCCTCCCAAATGGCTGTCAAGTCAGCAGGCGGGAATGAACTGAGGCTCTGCTCTACCCGCCTCTCAAATACATTGATGTGGCCATGTATTAGTGCAAGTCTCCCCTCAAGATTGGTTGCAAAGTGTGATTCTATGTGTGCCTCAGCCTTTAAAATGGGATCTCATGTAGCAACTGAGTCAATTAGGACTCAGTGGAAGCCTGTCTCTACGCTAGAGTCTGGATCGATGCTACAAACACGTATACCATACCGGTGCTGGAAGGTTGTGTGGGCATGACTTCTGGTGTAGGAGTAGAAGTAGTAGAGGCCCCGGCTCTTTCTCAGCCTTGGTTTGTGGGGGGCCCTTAGTTGATGGAGTAACACTAGTAGTAGAAAAATGAAGCTAAAATTGTGGTGCTATGGCGAACATCTCTGGTAGATGTACTGGTGGCTACGGTGCTTGCCGGAGGGCCTCAGGATTCTCATTAGCCTTTATTAGACTGGCGTCCAGTGTCCTTTGAACATCAATCAAGATGTCCACCTGATATAGAATCTCCACCCCCTCTATGCGTAGGCGATAAATCAAACATGGGAAAGGATCGTGGTAGATCTCTTCAAGGCCCCCTCATGCATCTGATCTACTATCAGGCGGGCCCGATAAATATTATAGACAACAATGATGTTTTTAACCAACACTGCGTGATCCGATGTCAAGGTATTATTAGCGTGGGTCAGCCAGATTCTCGAATGAACTACAGCCCACCAAAACATACCGGTCAAGCTGTGCAATGCCTTCACTATCACCACTTATGTGGAAACCCAGTCAGGATCTTTGCCTTGCTTTGTAATATAGTCAGCGATACATCTCATAAGTGCGGCCTTTTTTGCCGCATCTTTTATTAAAGCCTGGTCCCTGGTCTAACCCAATTAGTAATCATACTCAGCTTTAGACATGGGGACCTGATCCACAGGACCAAATAGAAAGCGATGGATGGTGGTCTATGATATGTCGACTGCTAACTCCTCTCACCATCGTTTTTGTAATACGGGGCTGAGAAAGGTATCACTTCCCCTTCGGGGTCGACTCCATAATGGTGGCAGCGTATGATGCATAAAACGTATGAACCATCGCCGGCAATACTTTCCTGATGGAGCTGCTAACTATTCCAACCTGTAGCAGGTCATGGTATCCTGGAGTCCAGGGGCATTGTCAAGCCCAAATGTGATGATCTAGGGCTTCCCATATTTGGTGCATTGTCAAGCCAAGATATGATGATCTAGGGCTCCTTAAATATGGTACAAGTCTATCAACCCCGCTCATTGTGCCAGAGGTCATCTTTGTATATGTGTTGCATACCCCGCACACACCATCTACTCGTCAATGCATCTAAAGGCTAAGGTGGTGCTGGTGGTTTTGAGGTAGACTCAAACCCAACCTCATCTCCTGACTTAGAGCCCTCTCTATCTCCTGAACCTACTCGAGACCCCTTTTCGGATCATTTGAACAGAGCTACTCTGCTTGGCATCTCCCTCATTAGACTGGGGAGGCCAGACTATTATGGCTTGAGTCTTTGGTGACACTGTATGCCGTCATTCGATGCCAAAATCTGGCTGGATTGGAAGCTTCTCAAGTTACCCACTAGCCTCAGTAGCGGCTAAGGTATCCGAAGGCTAATCCTGTCCCGAATCTCACTCTTTATAGATTTGAGAGCCACCGTACCTGAAATCCACACAATTAACACACATATTAGTCCTAATAGTACATGAAATAATAGTAACATCTTGCAAAAATTAAGTGATAGAAGGACCTACAAAGGCTCGCCTATGAGCCACAGGGAAAATACGAGCCGTAGAAGGCCTTCATAGGTGGTAGGGTGCAATAATTCTAGTTATTAGAAATGCACCTACAAGACCAGGTACGTCTCGTAGAATAGATTATGAGTTATAGACTGAGTCGTAGGTACAACTCCAAAATCAAAATCTACAAGCAAGGTCCCTACGAAACCAGGTTACGAGTTGTAGTCTAAACTACGACCTATAAGTAGTTTCGTCTGATGACATCTCAAAAAACCCCAAGTTGTTGAACTTAACCTACGAGGGGAAACTATGGTCTATGGATTAATCCATGGGCCATAGAAGACCCTCGTACTATAAAAAGGCCAGTAACATGGGTTTTCTAAGGCCACCATTAAGGGGTTCCCTTAATCAATAGTCAGCCAACGATCACATACAACAACAAGGTATACCAATTTAAATAGCATCGAAGCAAATTTATGCACTTAATTCATCCCTATCACACATTTTCACCGAGTTACCCAACACCCTACATGTATGAATCATTAATCTACTTCATCAAGTATTAGTTCAACATACACATATCACTTCACCACCATTGGACACATAATGTAACAGGCTATCACTTAACAGGCTATCACTCGGCACATGCAATCACATGTCAATTATAATCGACTAGTTCAATATAATTCCAATGACAAGTGGTTTCATGATTTCAAACAACAACATTCCAAAACTTTGTGGCCAATTAAATTAATTTCACTGTTCCGGTATATGCATGGTTCAAGTTCAAATGTAATTAACAATTATTCCAAGCATGTAATACTCCTCATGTATAGGAAACACCCATTATAAGAACCTGAACATCGGGATATCATTCCTAATGATTTCTCAACCTATTGACGCAATATCTGACATAAAATGAGAAAGAAAATAGAGCATATACCAAAATTTTGATAAAAAAGCTGAGAAATTGCTAGAGAAAACTGAGAAAGCAAAGCCCTACGTGTGCCGGAGAGTGGCCAGAATTTTGGTTGGAAACAATGGTGGTGGTCGGCACAGTGGTCGGATTTTTAAGAAAGGAGAAAGGGCTAGGGTATTTTGTTATTTAAGAACAAAATGAGGGGAAAGTATTTTTGCCCCTTTTTATTTCAACTAGTTGGGTCAGGCTTAAATGGGGTTTAGGTCCCATGAAAGCCCGATTACAGGCCTAAGAGATGCTACGGCCAGTGAACCCTGGTTTCATGGTTGCCTTGAACCCTGTTTAGAGATATTGGTGCTATGGATCCATCTACTGGGTGTACATAGACGTACAACTCGTATGTTAGATCATAGATGCCCTCAACACATAGTAAGTCTTAGAAATACTACTTGTCGTGCACGAGCCCTATTCACGATCCATAGTTCTATTAACGAGCCATAAACTTGTCTCGTGGACTATAGTGCACAAAATGTAGCTTATTAGAAGTGATTCTATGAGCAAGTGTACGGGTCATGGTATGAACCACGACCCATAGAACTGGTCATAGAATCAGCTTCTCTTACTGTTCAACATTGGTTTCGCTCACTTACCCTTTTCCTGCATATTCTCCATAGAACAAACTATTACCCTATAAGCCATTAGTCCTTGAGTCCTAAATTACAACCAAAAACAAGAAAATTAAACTACCTACAAGTCCAAAAGATAAAATCAAACGAAAATGTAAATGTTACATAAAATATCTTGGGTTGCCTCCCAAGCAGCACCTGATTTATCATCGCGACATGACTTGGACAACTTGGTTACTCAGACTTCACCAAGTGCCCAAACTTCCATTTTGCGATCATCGGGCCTCTTCATAGACGGACAGATATTGAAGATGACTTCTTCATCATTCAACCAAAACTTGAGTTAGCCTGATTCCATGTCCGCTAGTGCTCTCCTAGTGGTTAGGAAAGGCCTCCCTAAGATGATTAGGACTTTGAAGTCAATGTCACAATCAAGAATCACAAAGACTACGGGGAATATGAATTTTTCCACTTTGACGAGAACATCATACAATACCCCCACAGGCTTCTTCACCATCCTGTCAGCCATCAAAAACTGCATGCTTATTGGCATGGGATTCCCAAGCCTAATTTCTTGAATATTGCAAAAAGGATTAAATTGATGCTGGTGCCTAAGACACACAATGCCTTTTCAAATTCCACATCTCCGATGGGGAATGGTATGGTGAATGTTTTGGGATCTTCTTTCTTTTGCACCAAGGACCTCATCGTAATTGCACTGCAATGCTGAAGCTCTTGAGAGATCTCTTGGCTCACAATCCTCTTCTTCAGTACCAAGTCCTTCATGAGTTTTGCATACCCAGGCATCTTCTCTAATGCCTCAATGAGAGGGATGTTAATCATAAGCTACTTCAACATGGAGATAAAGTGGTGAAACTTACCTTCCTCCTCCTTCTTTTTGAGTCTCTGAGGGAAAGGAGGGGGAGGTCTAGGTATGGGTTTCAACTTCTGTGGTGTCACTACCTCATTGCTCACCTCATCCTTGGCACTAGCGTCTTTGGTCTCTGCACCCTTCCTATCCAACATCTTCTGATGAACCTCATCATCATCAACTAGCATAGGTGGGGCAATGGTGTGCTTACCTCCACATGTTGTCACTTCCATACACTGCCCCTCATGCTTTAGATTTTGCATTGTGTTACTTGGAAATGTACCTTTTTTGTGTTGGTTCAACTGTGTCGACATTTGACCAAACTATTGTTCTAGCTGCTTAGTAGCAACAGAATGAGATCTTCTATTAATGATGGAGATATCAGATTTCATCTCCTTCAAGGTCTCGTCCTGAGCGTCAGCTATCTTCAACAATCTGTCAAACATCTCCTCAATCATTAAACTACCAGCCCTAGTGTCATGATTGTGTGGAAGCACATATGGACTATTCCTGTAACCATCTCTACGTCCCCAATCAGCATCTCTGTCCTAGCCCCTTTTGTCGGTTTTCCCGGCTACCTATTCATATGTTCGACATGTTTCTCTTCTTGGTATAGTGCCATTAAAATAAATGTAGAATGCAAAGGGAATGTAGTATTCATAATTAGTCTTTCTTCCAAAGAAAAATAAAATTGAAGCATTTAGCAAGTAACACATTTGTTTTCGATATTCTCCCGTGAAATGTTTCTATTTAAACTACTAAAGCGTTTGATCCTATTTAAATACTTTCCTTACTAATTGACATGGGACCAAGTATAAGTATTATGTAAAACACCTTTATGAACATTTTCAAAGTTAAGGCTTAACTCTAAATGTTGGGTTAAGTTCCTAAACTTGTTAAAAAGGACATATAAGATCCCACGAGTCATGTGTATATGCTATGACAACGATTATGATATTATGAGAATAAGTGTACCAATGAGCCAAGATTGGCTAAATGACAATGATTATGATGCTATGAGAATAAGTGTACCAATGAGCCAAGATAGGCTAAGTTCTTGCTATGGCATACTATGTGCATTCAACATTCATATCATACATTGCACGTTATGCATGGACTTCGAGCTATAATCGACGGTATGGGGCCTATTTGCCCAAATGATTATATATATATATATGGTATAGATGGCCACAGGTTGGCAGATATGATGTCGGTTAGCTACCGGAAAGGACCACCATTTCTAGCATTTGGTTGGGTATGTCATGCATTTGCATCTATATCTATGTATTCACGACATGCGATACTCCAGCATACCATGCATATTTGATCACTAGGAGGTTGCTTATTGGCCATTAAGGCTACTTGAGTTTTGGTTACAAGTGGTATTTCTATTAACCTTTTTACTACGGTTATCTATGATTTTACTTCCTGCCTTGCATACCAGTACATGTTTATTCGTACTGACGTCCCTTTGCCCGGAGATGCTGCATTTTATTTCGTGCGTGCGGGTTCAGGTAGGGGTTCTGATTTACCCCTTCAATAGGAGCCTCGTTCAGCTGTGAGTTGGTAAGCTCCACCTTATCCTAGAGCTTTCACAGGATGCTTACTTTTTGTTGTACAGTTGGGTATAATCGGGGCCCTGTATCCGCAGTGTTAGTGATTCTCTTAGAGGCTATTGTGAACATATTATTGTGGGTTGGTTCTTTTGTGCCTTTCAGTCTCCAGTCATTAGATTGGCAGGTATATATAGTGTGTTCCTGTACCTCTATTGTTGCAGCCTTGTCGGGTAACTAGTACTCTATCGTTTTGATTTACCTATCTTGATGTACATGATTTACTGTTGACTAGGTCATGACCTAATATGTCCAGGCTTAGTCTTTCAGACGTCATGTTGCCCGATTTTCTTCTAGTCCCTAGTTTAGTTAACTAGCATGTTTAGTGGCTTACCCGACCAATAATGGTATCGAGTGTCAGTCGCGCTTCCCCTCTCTTTGGGGCGTGACACCAATTCAGTTGGACCTTTGCAATCACGGATAGGTCCTAGAGACGCCATGAACAGAGCAGCTAGCACCAAATATCAGCTAAAAAGATGAATTTTCCCAACTTTGCAATTTTTGATGGGATAGTCAAATTTCATCCAAAATTTTGTGCATGCAAATGGACTATGCTACCCCACCAAAATTGACATTTTGAAATCAATGGTGTAGTTAAAATTTTCATACAAGATCATTAAGATTGAATGTGGGTCTCACTCCCTTGATCATTTTTAACCGAATTCCACTAAGGGACTCGAAATGAGTTCGGAATCTCGAGAATCAAATGAAAGGCCATTCTAGATCAAATTCTACATTTTGAAGCTAACCGCACTGGTAGAGTTTCTATTCGGAGGCATTTTCCAAGAATGCTGACCAAAGTCAACCTTTTACCAATTTTCAAGGCTAAAATACTAAATACGATAAAAACTCACACCGAAAGCCTTGGTACTCAAGCTTATAATATTTCTAGCCTAATTTGGCCATTCTAGAGCTGATGAAACTGTCAGAATTTCATTTTGAAGCTATTTACCCTTATTTTAGTCTGAAAACACATTTTTAAGTTATAAAGGCCTTCAAAACATGGAAAGCTACACAATATCCAAGCGAACAACTAGGCAGTCGAGCTATCAATGCAGTTAGTCATAAATGACTTGGGATCACTATAAGAATGCTCTAATCGATTAAAATGGTGTAGTATACTGAAAATGACCTGAAGGGTCATTACAAAGCTGGGGGCTAATGCAGGTAGGGTTAAGGGGATAGGGTGATCATTTTTTTTCCTTTTGTGGGGGTAGGAGTGGGGCCTGGGAAGTTCGGTGGTCGAGCTAAGGGTTATTAAAAGAAAATTTAAAAAGTTATTTTTTTAGGGGTGGGAGTGGAGTGAGGGTAGGAGAAACCTCATGATTTCTTATTCAAATGAAGACAATACTGTAACATGGAGGAAACTTTTTAAGCATGTAGGTTCCCAAAACGATGATGCCATAAGTACTACAATTTATTTGAGTTAGTGATGTCTTCTTTAGTGGAAGCCAAATAACATGCATGGTGAGGTGTTTCAGAAATGGACAACTACAACATTCTCCTAACTTTACGACCCTTTGCAATCACCTTTCCTGTCTCTAAATTCTAAACAACACAACAATGACATGAAAAAACAATAAGACAATTTCGTTCCACCACTTGTCCAATCAAAATAAGATTATAGTGAGTTTAGGGACAAAAGGGTCATTAGTGAAACAAGTTGCATTTCCAATCTTAGATGTAGGTAATGTATCATCATTGGTTGTGACAATAAGATGATTTTCTGATGAAATTGATAATGACTATAGTTTGGGAATATCTCCTATCATATAGTTAGAAGCAGCAGAATCTATTACCAAACTGATGAATTCTTATTTAATTTCTTACCAAGATAGGCAACAGTGAGAACATTGAAAATAGCCCGGGAGAGAGCAGCCACAACCAAATCTTGTACCATCTTTTGAAGGGCTTTCAGATCCAAGGCAGATGGTGATGTGATCTCTGCTAGACTCAAATAAGCTTTAGATGCTTGATATGGTTTGTGCTTGGTTTGACACGTGTTCTGGGCATCGATTGCACTCCAGAATTATATGGCCAGGCTTTTTATGATAATTGCATATGTTTGTTGTTCTTGCAATGATGGAATATGGCCATACTCTTTAAATGCGAAGCATTGTGGTCCGGACTTTTGAGATGAACTCTGAGTGGGATTTATGGGTACCTTTTGATGTATACATAGCCTCATCAATTGTGTAGGATGAATCCATGGCTGCTGGAGTATTGATGTGTGTCTCTTCATGAATGAGTTTTCAAAAAACTACATTCATATTCAGTAGAGTTTCTCTATTATAAATGTTATGTCATTAGAAATCGGATAACCCGAGTCTTCTTTCTCTGCAATGTAACTTCTGTGAAACATGTGAAAGAAAGGTTTCCTCCAAGCTTTGGTCTTGTTCCTACCATGTTGTCATACGTCCCAAATAATGACTCCGAATGTCTTTGTCTCCCTCCTTATATTCAAAATCACGAGCATGGTTACATTGAAAATAAACCTTTTTGAGATGCTTCCACATCTTCGTTGTCAAGTTGAATGGATGCAAATTGAGTGCAACATCTGCATGTACAAAATTGAGGATCCACGAAATGACATGGGCATTATTAGCATGCCAAACTTGTTTTCCCTTGTCTTCATTTGACTTAGTTATTGATCTATCCAAGATTCTAAACAAGCTTTCCTCTTGAACAAAGATCCGAAAATAAAATTTTCATACTGGATAATTTTTTCTATCAAATTTGGTAGACAAAATATCATGAGAATGTGACTCCATTAGGAAGACGAGTGATAATCCTATGACAAAAATCAAACAGCAACAAAGAGTAAAAAGTTAAGCAAATCATGGAAAACAATTAGGCTCTTGATGCCATAACAATTATCGATAAATCAAAAATAAAAAAAGAGTTGACTAATATTCTGTATTTCTTTGTATACCATTGATAAATTAGAAATTTTTATATACAAAGACTATAAATACAAGCATGATTCTAGCACAAGTGTGATTCTGCATAATTGAAGCAGAATATTGTTCCCCGTCTTTTAAAATCATATAAGATATTTGGAATTCTATCTCATATGGTCCACAATACTATATTTGATCAGCTGTGTAAATTTATCTGTCAACCTAATACAATATAATTTTATCTTAAACTTAATCCTGGATATCCAACCTTATCCCATCAAACTGGGATTATTTTATCCCACCCCTACCCTAATGATGGGATAAATTAGTGCATCGATTTAATCTCAAGACTATAATCAATAGATAATTTAGTCAGCATACCAAACAACAGCTAACAAATAATTGTAAGCTACACTAAATTTATACAGAAATGCTAGGAAGAAAGACGTATAAAAAACAATAGCTGCAAAGTGCAAAGCAAATGCTGGCAAAAGAACTGTCCAAACTTTGCAAAATAGAGTAAAAGCTGAAAATGTTGTTACAATGACCAATTGAGTTCAATAATCAACATGAAGAGCCTAAGCTGAACTCCATGAAAGCTGAACTAGAAAATTCAGTTCCTTAATACCACAATGTGACAAGCTGGTACTTGTTGCTACTAGTCCACCAAAAGTGTTGTCCGCTGATAAGTAGTTCAAAATTTCAGGCTGTAGCAACAAAGATTAAACAAATCACTCGACTGATTCACACAACCATAAGCATACATGACTGAAACCAAAGAAAATTAGCAAAATGCATTCACTGAACAAACATATCCTGATTCAATGAGGAATTTTACTCATGAATTGTGATGTTGCAATCGTGTACAAAGTTCACTACTTGATAGGAAAATAGACATTTTCAGTTAGACAAATGTTTCTTTTAAGGATTTGGATCCAGCCTAGGTGGTAAATAAGTAAGCGTTATTTCAGCAAGTCTAAAACTAAGAGGCCGAATAAGTATCAACTCCCTCATGTGGCTATACAACCATTTAATTTATATTACATTCAAGTCCAAACAAATGCCATAAAAAGTAGGAAATCAAGCATAATGAATGTTACAGGAGATGAAAGTTTGCATAATTAAACGTAAATGGAATAACAAGGAATAAAAAATTGAAATGAAGAGTGCACAAATTATAAAAATTATACTTCAAATATCATGTCAAGAGGAATAATCTTACATGAGTAGGTCTCTAGTACATTCTCCCCTCGCACTTTCGGGATCCACATCTACAATTCTTTCTCTTCATACTGCCATTTTTATCATAAACATGGTCAATATGGTAGTTGTAGTGATAAGTAAGCTCCTCTAATGGAGCAATACTCTTGGAAGCGAAAAACATTATGTGAGGTACTCTCCTATCACCATGATAATACATGACATTCTGAGCATACAGGTTTGGCGAGCAACTATGGTTGATAAATCTTCCAACATTCCCATATCTTAATGCATCAATGGTAAATCCATCATCATCCTTCCTCTGCAAAGGCTCAACTTTGAGATTATTATCATGTGCAACATTCCTTTTGGGGATTTCTTCATCATAGTTGCCAATATCAAACAAGTACTCATCAAGATCGATTCTATTTTCAGCTTCCTTTTCATCAAGCAACTCCCCAACATATTCACATATAAAACTACCAGATGAGACATAATCTCGTGACATCAAACCCCATCCTCTCGATTCGGTCTTGAAAACCCCCAAATGGTATCGAGGACCATGTTGGCTAACTCTATTTTTGCAAGAAGGGGGACATTTGCAAGATGGACCACACTCATAAACAATAGGTTTTGCTCTAATTATAGAGCCTCTTGTGTTGAATGGAATCTCACCTCCATTCCTAGAAGCACAAGAGCATTGCTCGGAATCCACACATCCACTTGTGCAATCGCAGCCTTGAGGCCTAGAGATATAATACCAATCTGGATATTGCATGTTAGTAATGTAAGTGAATGGTGGGGGTCTCTCATCATCTATTGCGTTGACAACAGGGATCGGTATCTTCTCTTTTCCTTGGGAGACATCATAGTCTACAATAAACTCCGACTGCATAACTGATTTTGTTGCCTTGTTAACATGAGAGTGATTTTTCTTGACTAATTTTGCTGGCCGCGACACTTGTCTACGAGTAAGTTTTGGTTGGCCAAGATTTCTTTTCAGTTCAAACTTGAAAACATATTTTCCTGTTGGAGCTCTTTCCTCCCAATACTTAGTCACGGTGTAGAGCCCTTCATAAATGTATTTTACATCACTCTTTTTACCATTCACTCTTTTTTTGCCACAAATAACCCTCACCGGATATCCCAAGTCCATGGAGTTCTTCAAGGCAAGATTGCCCCCTTCAAGCTTTTGATCTTCCACTCTCACATTAACAGATACTTTTGGATTTCCGCCTTGACTAACATAAATGAAAGTTTCAGAAGATATGGCTCCGTTCTCATACCGACCAGAATCAACAATGCTAGTTGCCACATCTTTTTTATTAATATTCACATAACTGATACCCTTGATAAATTGGTTATGTAGTCCAATCACAACAAGTTCTGCCCTATATCGGTATTGATCCCCAATTTTAACCCCAGGAACATGTCCAAAAGTCTGCTCACAATTCACCCACTTTTTCTGATTTTTCAAAGCCATTGCTGCCTCTATATGGATTCTTCTTTTGGACCGTCCTTCATGTTTCTCTGCTTTATCTTCTAGCAAAAGTTTAGTATATAAGTCATCAAAAAGTTTCAGAGTCTCTCTAACTTCTTTCACTTTCTGAATATGTTCATCATATTCAATCAACAATCCATGACCAGAAACACCACACATGATCGCAGAATTCCTTGAATCTTCTTGAGAAACTCCGAGATCAATTTGCTTCTTTGTGACCATAGATTCATCTTCGATAATAACCTTGCACTTGTGTAGGACTTCTGGACACCTAGCTGCTTCTTCCTGCACTATCTCACCCTTGCAAGCTTTCTTACCTGCACTTGGGGTCTTGAGACCTGATTTTAGTGAGTTCCACGAGGAGCAGGATAAAATGCAAATTTCATCATCTACCCGACTCCTGGATTCATCCTCAGAAACTTCCTCGTGATGAACTCTGTTGCTAGGTTCATTTCGACCTTCAATTAGATTTTCTTGTGAAACAATAGCAGACAATACTGGTTCATTTTCAATAGGCTCGCATTCTATAAACCATTCACATGTATTTCCTGTATCAGTTGATGGCTTCTGGAAAACCTGATTAACCAAGACTTCATGCTGTTGAGTAGACTCATCATCCATAAGATTTTCTTCTTTCATCATCAAATTAGGTTGACATGAGGTACTGAAATGACTGGAATCATCAGCCTCTTTCGGACGTGCATCAATTGCAGCCAAATCATCCCTTTTAGCCTCAAAATTACTAGGCACAAAAACACTTAAAGGCTCAGCTGACTCAAACACATTCTTATCTACTTCAGCATCAACTGAGCATTGAGTATCGCTTCCATTCTTCTTTTGAAGAACACGGGGGCCACAATTCTCGGGAAAATTCCTCGTAGCCTCGACTTTAACAGTCTTGGTAGAGGATGGAAACTCCGGATGGATCTCTGTGGTTCCATTGTTTTGACGAACAAATGGACCACAATTTTGAGGAAAATTGCGGGTAGCATCAACTTTCAAGCGCTTAAATGTGGAGGGAGATTTAGTATCAACCATCTGATGAAGTTTGTTCTTCCCTAACATCTTTGAGGGACTCATTTCCACAAACACAGGCATCTATAATTTATAAAATATACCAATAAAGATAGTTATTAAGTTTTATACATCAAAAAATAGATTATCATTAAAGGGAGAAGTTCAATGGAATATTAACCAAACCAGTTCAAATTACTGATTGAAAAAATTGCTCATATAGGAAGATATTATAAGAAACAAATTAAGCACAAATATAAATATACTTAAAATAAAAGAATAAAAGAGAGATTTAGCAAATAAAAGGGAAGAGAAAAGAAGAAAAATTAAAAGGAAGTGAAGGGTGCGAGAACCCAATAATCAACCTCTTTTTTTTCTTTTTCAATTAGCCTCAAGCAAGCCACGTCAACTCTATCCCACCCAAGAGCTTTTATATCATAGGAAAACTCATGGATGAAAACAATCATTGTAGTTGATTTTGATATTTGAGAATAATAATAATAAGTACACGTTGGTAGACAGTCTAGGAAGAGGAATGAAAGTGATTCACATATGAGATATTTAAGTGTTCCAATTGGGGCAGCGACTCTTTGATGAATTTTTAACATGCTTGGTGTAAGGACCGACAAGTCTGGAGGTCAGAAATGCAGAAAAAGTGGAACTGGAAAAGTTGCAGGGGTAATGTACGAGCTAAGTTTACGGCCCGTAGTTCATGTCAGAAGTCGTAGACCAAGCTCATAGTTTCGGGTGCAAGATTAAAAATCTGGCTAAGTGTTGGAGGGGTCTACGAGGGGAGACCGCAAGTTGTGATTACTTTTACGGACTGTAGAAATGGTTCGTTGATTGATGCCCAGAGTTGATGGAAAATAGGTTTCGGAAGTTGGAACTACGAACAACAGGACGGGTCATATTTAGATTTACGAACTGTAATTGATCTCATGGTTAGGGCCCTAAAGGTTGAAAATTTGCTAAGTGTGGAAGGGAACCACGAGAGGTTTTTATGACTCGTAGATCGATCTACAAGTCGTAGATTGGTCTTGTGGATGGGCCTTTCAAAAATCGATCTCTGAAGATTGGAAGAGGAGAACAGGACAACCCAAGGCACGACTCGTGGTTTGGTATATGGCCCGAAATCGGGATCGTGTTTTGTAATTTTAATTAAGGACATTTTTGTTCATTCCACATATCCTAAACTCAAAACTACATCATTTTAGGACCCCTACGCCTTCTTATCGAGCCTAAACCCTTCCAAAACCCTCACATTCTCTCCACTCTCATTCTCTCAAATTTCTCTAAGGCAAAGAGGCATACAGGGTAAGATTAGGGTTTGCTTTCAAGGATTTCCTCTTCCAACTTCTTTGAGCCTTTCCTTAAGGTCACCTTAAGGTATGTAAGCTTGATTTACTGGTACCTTCTACCCACAAAGTTCCACATTAAAACATTTTTACCTTTTCTTTAAGTTCTTGAAAATGTAAGTTATATGGGCATGCATTAATGACGTTTTTATGATGATGTATATCCATTTTGCCTTAATGATGTTGTATGAAAACATTGAGATTTCATGATGTTTAAGTTGATGGCTATATTTTCCCTACTTGGAATTTTATCAATGTTGTGTGGGCTGTTTAATATTAGTTTTAAAGTTACATGCTCTATCATGATTCATGCACTATTTCATCAAATCATGTGATTCTAAGTCAATCCATAGGCCCAATGAGTTCATGATGAAGTTACATGTATAATGTTAAGAGTTAGGGCTATGAATTAAGCTTTAAAGTTAATACTCTTGTCAAAAATATAAGCATGTTGAAATTGCCCTTAAAAGATGTTAAGATGGACCCCCAACGTGAAAGACCAATTTTCACTTGGGCAGTTTCCTAGTTTTGAGATACTCCTATGAAATTGCTACTTCTGATTCTAAGTTACATTACATGATTATGTATATGCTTTAAAGTACTCTGTGGGGTTGATTATTATCGAATGAGGCATTAAGGTGGGCTTCGGTAAGGGAATCCTAGTAGCAACCCTTTACCCCTTTAACTATGTGCCACCATAGAAACTCTTGTAGGCTACGCTAGTGGATCCATATAACCCGTAAGTGATAAAGAAAAATGCATGCTTAAGTGATGGAATTCAACCTAGCAAGTGGTCTTCCCTTATCAACGTAGGGGTTATGTTGGATTCCTTTTAGTCACATGGGTTTCTTATGATGCATTGATTTTACTTCATATTGATATTTATTCCTTGTTCATGTTTAAGCATGTTTGAATGGTGAAATTACAATTCCATGCATGAACACTTCTAAATTTTATGAATGATGAAATTACATGTTTGTATTGTATCTCACATACTCAGTACATTCTAATGTACTAACTCATATTTTGCCTATTTGATGTCACCACATAGGGACCAGCATTCCACCTCATCCACCGGCACGTGGCTAGCTTCTGACGACCAAGACTAGTGATTTGGTGAGCCCTTGGTTCGGGGAGTCCACATTCTTTCCTTCATGCTATGTATTTGAGACTCCTATGCATTTTGAGTTGTGTAATGGAGACTTTTACTTTCTATCTTATTTTCATGTCTTTTCTGTTTGAGGGAACCATGACTATACTTTGGTCCCCCACTAAATGCTCGGAAAATGACGTTAGATGGGTGTATCTTGATTTCTAAGCCTAAATGTTTTCCCTTAGTATCATTCCCTATTTTTAAGTTTTCGCATTATGTTGTTTGAATATCCTATGAATGCTTAATGTATGCTAAGATGGCTTGGGTTCAGTACCTTCGGATTCCTCATTTGTCATGTTACGACTAGGCCCTAGGCTTGGGTCGTGACCTTTGGAGAGCCTATTGATAGTTCAAGGCTTGTCGATACTAGTATAACGTCTCCTTTACATAGATATGTGTCTGCCTTTATACTAATAGATACAAAATCATTTATTTTTGTAATAGGAGTTAAAGTAGATCTTTTAGCCTCTTATCGTTGTGGAGGGAAAATTGTACTTTTAGGAGGAGCTAGAGTGGGTAAAACAATACTCATTATGAAATTGATTAACAATATTGCCAAAACTTAGGGGACATATCCATGTTTGACAGAATGGGTGACATACTCAATACGAAAATGATCTTTACGTGGAGCAGGTAAGGCTAAAGGTGTTATGGGGTTGGGCCAGACCAACTCAGTTCAAGAAAAATTTAATCTGAATGATTCGGGGTTGAGGAGACCAGTTTCAACAAAGTTGGGTCAATTCGGGTTTATTTAATCCTATGAGGGGTCAAACACCGATTCTATTAAAGAAAATTTCAATTCCACAGGCCTAGAGTTCGAGAGATGGATTTCAACCAGGTAGGGTTAAGCCGGCTATACTTAGGCTTATGAAGGCCCAGTCCAAACCAGTTGTTCATGATAAATTCAACTAGCCAGGGTTCAGAAGAACGTTTTCTACCACATTGGGTTAAATGGAGTTTATTTAGGTCTGTGAGGGGGCAATTTATATTAAATTAATGTTTTTAAACTTAATTAAAATTTAATTTTTTAAGCATATAATACTTGTAAAAAATACTAGCTTAAAGTTAGTATTGAACTAGACCAAACCGTCCTGGTAGATAAATCAATTTTGTATCTGATGGTACTTAATCACGAAAAAGGGAAAAGATACATGTTTGTGTGGCCTAACACAATCACGGGGAAAAGGGGAAAAGATACTCTTAGGTGAGGCTTTACACAATCACGGAAAAAGAAAAAAACACACTCCTAGATAACACCTCATACAATCATGAAAAGGGGGGAAAAAAAGGCAAGAAGATACAGAAAAACAATCATATTGCTCCCCTATGGATCTGCACTCGGACTCTAACTCAGACTCAAGGCGCAGAAGAACGCTTCAAACACAACACTAAATCATGCAGGGGGGCTCTAAGGCTTGGCCAGTCAACCCATTGCTTTAGGCTCTCAAAAATTTGGAGGTACCAAATTTACTTTAAAGTATTATTATTGTTGTTGTTATCAGTTTTGTCATGGATCATATTTATATTATATAAAATTATTATAGTATATTTCTGTTTATAGTTTATTTGAGGTTATTTTATACTAATGAATCATAAATTATGATAATTTTCTTCACTCATTAACAGTGTTGTAAAAAATGATCGCCTTGTCGCCAATGGCAAGAGGCGAGGTGATCCTTCATCATCTTTAGCTTTTTGGTGAGACGATCTTCAAAAGGCGACGTCGTGGCAATGGCAACAAAGGCAAGAGTCGACAAAGACGAGAAAGGCGTCGCCTGTTATATTTTCTTCAAAAAAAAGCGACGAATTTAGGATGTTCTAAATTAAAAGGTAATTTTAGGATATTCTTTCCAAATTTGCACAGTTGCACTCTTAGATTTAGACTATGGCTCTGACCAAATGACCTGACTAGACTTCTTCAACGACCAGCCAAACTATTTTGGAGACTCCAAAGTCCAACCAATATGCATTTCTTCTTTTCTTATTCAGATTTCATTTCCCTGCGTTTCTTCTTTCTCCCTCTTCTTCAGATTTTAGGGTTGCTTCTAGCTTTGTTTTTTTCCTCATTATTGACTTTGGTTTTGTTTTTTTTCTCATTCAAGTTCTAGACTTTTGGTATCTACTATCTATTCAGTTTTTGAATTGAAATATTTGCTAACATTTATTGAGATTAAGATTTTGATTATTTATATATGCAATTAAGTATTTTAATTTTTTGATATTAATTGGTGCCGTAATTTTAAAAGGCGAGCGCCTCACCGCTCGCATCGCCTTGTGGCGAGGCGGACGCTGGGATCAGATATGTTCACCCATAGTGTTATGGACAAGAGTGTCTATATTGCCTAATGTAATATTACAGTTTATGGAAATGATATGCAGGAGAGTGTTATGGACAGATCGGCTGAGATGTCCGGGAAGGCTTTGGTGGCCTCGGATCAGATATGTTCCCCTATAGTGTCTGGGGGGTTGAAGTTGATTAATGTGGAGGCTTAGAACAAAGAAACTCTATGTAAAATGCTTTGTGAGCAATTAATCCAAGGAGAACTTGATATGAGTGCATGCATACTATGTTAAAGGTGGGGATATATGGAAAATTATGCCTAAGGTGGCCTCATGGATGATCCAAAAAGCCACAAAATATATTGAGGATGCTGGGATCACTAAGTCCGAGTTCATGGGAATACAACAGTTATCCATTAAGAAGATGCACCAGCTACAAAAGTAGTTTGTAAGAAATGGAAATTTGCTCTTTGGCTAGCCAAAAAAGGAAGGCTGCAGATTAGGATAGACTTGCCAAATGGCTAAGTGATATTGATATGGTGTGTCCACTATGCAGGAATGATGAGGAATCCATTCAACTTCTATTCTTTAGCTGCCCACTAGCTGGCATTACAAGATTGAACCACATCTGTATAGATGAAGTGCAATGGGCTCAGAGGTACTGCAAAGGGAAAAGTAAAGGCGCTGATGTATACAAGATACTGTTACCTTAATTACCAGGTATGGTAGGAAAGAAACTTCAGAATTTTTCAACAAATTACAAGGTCACAGATGTTATTATTTAAGCTAATTATACAAGAGGTATTTTTATAAAGCTTACAAGACTAATCTGGATAGGATTATTATCCAAATTGATTCTACAAGTTGAGGACTAGATGCTAGGAGGTTTTAGGTGAATTGAAGGATGCAACTGGCATGGCAGGTCTTTTCCTAGTAGTTTTTCATATGTTTGTTTCTATTTTCTTGACATGTGATCTGATGTATACTTGGTAGATAATAAATTTGCTAACCAACAAAATATTGATTAATCTAACTTTCATAAGATAATTTTTTTGGTTAGTGCATAAATTTTATAATTTTGCTTTAGGCCACGAAACTCGTTAAGCTATGAATGAAATCATAGCACCTGAGACTTATTTGTGTATTGAACTACATATCAATATTTTCATAGATACCTATGCAGAAAGCATAAATTTTAATTGAAGCCTATCATAAAAGTCTAGCTACAAAATTAACCAAACACTGTAAAGTAAAGAAAATTACGCCAAATAGATTACACTAAAGAATTCTAAAACACCAGGAAAAGAAACAACTTACTTCAAGTGTGATTTTTCAAGTGTTTGCTGGCTTTATAAGATTTTCAAGTGTTTGTTGGCTTCATAAGATCTAAAGCTTTTAAAACGAAAAACCCCACAACACAAAAGGCTTCCATGGACCCAAAAATCTTAGCATGGAACAAGTGTATGCCAATACCAAGCTGCTATTTTATACTAATTAAGTGAACGCACAATAAGGTATATATTTGATTCCTATACAAATTGGGTCTCTTTAAACCAACAAGTTACCATTATTACTTTTGGTAAAACTCTTAACTCGGCCTAGTTTTCTGTTTCCCACTTCCCTACGCTCTTTTCCTCTCTTATTTTTGGAATTAAAATTATTCCATGTTTGGTTCCACAAGGAATACAAGTCTAAATGCTAAAATTATACGGGTTTGATTTAGACCAAGGCAATTTTATTTAGACAAAATATCTAAATACTTTTAAATTTGACGCATTTATTTGAGTTTCTCTTAAATTATCAAGGGTCTTAATAATGATGTGGCAAATAGAGTGGCTACAATTTGTGGGGATTTTAAAAAAAACAGCTTTCAAATAAGTTATTTTTGAATTGTTAATTATCACAGTCATAAATTTTAATGAGAGTTTTTTTTAAAATAGCTACATTTTAGCATTTAATAAAACTCAGCTACACTGTCATTATTTATTGAAAATAGTTATATTTTGAGTAGTTATTCACCTTATTTATGTATTTTTAAAAAATGAATAGAACAAAACTAATAAATAATTAACAAATTGGAGAAAATCATGGGAAAAAATCTTTCGAATATGGTAGTTCTTTCCTGAAAAATTTCAGTTACTTATGTTACAAATTAAGAGAAGATATTTTTCAGTTATTCTCTCATCTTCCTCATCCTCCATCAACGAGTTTCAATTCAACATTGTAAAATATAATTTGATTGATCAATTTGTGGCTAGGAAAAAATGAACGACCTAAAATCAATTAAGTATTTATTCAAACCATTTTAGTTTTGAACTGAAACTATTTTTAACATCAAAATTTTGAGTGTTTTATTTCAAATTCAATATATTGTGAGACCGTCAATTGAAACTTTGATTCTGGATATATAATTTTATTTTACATTGAATTTTGCATGCTTGTTTTGTCTAAATCTTCGTTGATGTAGAATTTGCTTCCTCAATTGCTTTTAAATATAAATTCATTTTAACTTATGGATATATTAATGATTTTTGGAATATGATTTATTGTAGTACATAAACTTTGAAATACAATGAGTTGGAGATACATTTTGTATTGTATCTTTTTTTAGTACAAAATTTGTATGCTCGTTTAATTTTGAATACAAATATGAACATAAAAAATACTATCTAAATTTTTGATACTATTGACATGTGCATACTATATTATGGATACAATTCAAATGTTGAATCCTTTGAATATTTATATATTAATGATATGGAATACAAAGAAACTAGGGTATGTTTTTGTTTATTAAAAATGATGTGTTTTAAATACATTTGTATGCTTTTGTTTTTTTAATACAAATAACATGTTGAATGCTTTCTCAACTGCTTTTAAATATAAATTCAAAATTTAAGAAAATACATTTTAGCTTATGGATATATTAATAGTTTTTGAAATACAAATTGATTGTGGTATATAAGTTTTTGAAAACAATAAGTTGGATATATATTCTGTGTTGTATCTTATTATTGTATCTTTTTTGGCACACAATTTGTATGCTCATTTAATTTCAAATACACATATGAACATGAGAAGTACTAAATAACTTATGGATACTAATCACATGTGCAAAATAGATTATGGATACAATTCAAATGTAGAATTCTATCACGACTGGATTTCTCAAGTCACGATGGCACCTACCATATCCTACCGATAGGTAAGCTAGCCCGTAATCCAAAACTGCTAGTAATGGGTCTGAGGGCAAAAAAAACTAACCAGAATTAATAATTTAAAGAAACTACAATAATAACAAAAAATTAACAACCACAGATAATATATACAACAAAAAAGGATCCCTTTATGAACCTAGAAGTCATGTGTATAGAGCTACACCATAGATAATATATACAACCAAAAAGGATCCCTCTCAGAACCTGGAAGTCAGTGTATAGAGCTACTATGACAAAACATACATCCCCTAACTGGGCCAAAATAATATACATAAATACAAATACAAGACTAGTCTTAGAAAGCAAAAACACGAGCCACAAGTGCAGATGGAGACCAAAATGATCCATGAACGCTTGATGCTCACCCAAGTCTCTAGAAAGTCCTGCTACTAGCTGAAAAGATCAATGTTGCTAGCTCGTGCTTAGACCTGTATCATGGAGCAAATACGGAATAAAGTATGAGTACGAGATAAAAGGTACACAGTAGGCATCATAGGCAAACTGAGTACGTACAATAAACAGGTTGTGGGACGCACAATGAACATAATTTTTTGAGTCGGACCCAATATCGGATAAAAAATGAGTCGTGGGACCCACAGAGAAAATTTCAAAATCAACTCTATAAAACGTACAAGGATACTTTTACCCCAAAATGGGGCATATTTCAAGGCTCGGAATGGAAGAATTCGAATCATGTGATAAAAATTACTTAAGGAAAAATCTAAGAATAGGGACAATAGCTATGACAACAAATTTACCTCCAATGAAGCACCAAACACACTTTTCAACCACACGACCGCGTTGCTATGGAAACCCCCCACAATTTAGACTCTTGAATCACTAAGATCGGACCTGCAATAGCCACGAAATCACTTCCTAAAGTTTTTTGAAAATTGAATCCAAAAATGATATATACAACTGATAAAATCAAGAATTTACTAGACACGAAGTCTACCGCACTTTCCAAGCACGCTACAATGTTCTTCTAAAAAACCACTCAAGATAGCCTAAAAATTGTCAAAATTGGAGTCAAAACGAAGAGGAAACAAGTTGCAAAATATCCAAAAAAGTAAGCTCATGAAATGACCATGGTAGAAAATGTAAATGATATTTAACCTTAAACGAAGCTCCAAAATCAATTTTTGAGCTCACCAACATGTTCCTACGAAAATCCCTTCAATTTAGGCCTTGGATTCACCCTAATCGGATTTGTATAGCTCAAGAAATCACCCCTTGAAAATATCCAAATAAGTTGATCGCGACTTGAGCAAGGAATATATAGGCCACTAAAAAGAACTCTGAGATTGTGGTGAACAGTACCCCACAATCGCAGAGTACAAATGTGGGAGCCTCTCCGTGAACGCGAAGCACAAAGGTCAGAAACCTCCATGATTGTGAAAGCTCTTCTATAAACTCAGAGTACAAACAGTTTGATATTCGTGAACACGACATGGAGGCCAACGATCATAGCCTAAAGCCCGCAATCAGAAACAGGTAGAATAATATGGAACAATATCAACTCAGGATAATAAACAATTAACATGTCAAATGTCTATCTAAAATAAGAATAAAGAGCAGAGAAGTGACCCATCAAGAAATCAACCTCATCAATCAATTAAACTCATCTCATATGTACTAAACTCAACTTATCTCATCACATCTCACCTCATCTCGACTCAGAGTACTCAAGGTGGGAACTTTCTAGGAGTTTCTCTTATCCAACAACAATCACTTATGAGCCAGTGATTGTATAACATCCCCCCTGTGTTACCACGACCATTGTATACTTGCCAAGTAGAGAATGAATCAAAACCATAATGGCTAATCCAAAATGGAGACAACAATCTTTAAGTCGTCTATTATTTCAAGGACTTCTATCTAGAGGGAACCTCAATATAATGTAGTGGTTCTAATCCTCACCTATACTTGACTATGTAGTTAATAAGTACGAGTTGGTATTACTCTTACCCATTTCGGTGCTTGATTCTACTCCCAAGACTCAATACTCATAAGACAATCCATTTTGATCAAACTATCTCAATTAAATCATCTCAACTAGCCTCATGGAGGCATTCATCATTCAATCAGTCTCATAGAGACTCTATTCATCTCAGCAATCAACATCTCAAATAGCTCAAGGATTACAACAATCATTACGGAATGATTGAATAGACAATTAGTGGGAGTTCATTTATGGAGACTCATAGGACTGCCAAGTTCTATCAAGGCATAACTATTCTCACATCACAATCACAATCACATTCTCAATGAAGGCTCTAGACTCAATCCCTAAGTTCATTAAGGCATGCTTTAAAAAATAATCATATGGGGTTATATAATATTTCATGAAAAGTAATTCGATTCAAGAAAACAAGTTTATGATGATCATTAACATAGAAAATACATGTAATTAATATAATTTTCAAGAAAAACCATCAAGAATCATGTACGTAGACTCTTTAGACTTTCAACTTTTCTATGACCATCTATGGGGCACAGAGAGAACAATCTCATACTTTTAGTTTAGCCGTATATACCTGGTGTTGAGCTCTAACGATAAATCTTTAAGAGTTCACCCTTGAATTCTCCAATCTACGCTTCTCTCTTCACTTCTCTCAAGCCCTAACCTTTTCACAAGACTTATAACGGACTTAGAATGGGGTTTAAGACCCCTTTTTACGGTCAAATGACCTATTTTGGTCGTGTTTTGAATTTAGGACGGGTTGGGAATTGTTCGGAATGCCCCTCAAAAAAATTAGAAAAATTCTAACTTTAGAATACCTAAGTCTGTGACGCAGACTAGTGTAACAACCTATCTTGAGATGAGATGTCCCACATCGACAAAGCACAAGAGAGATGCGGGGTATATAAGTAAGGACTGGTCTATATACTGTGAGGCGCCGTTTGGGGTGAGCCCAAAGGTACAAATCCGTGATAGGCTAGGCCCAAGAGCGGACAATACTTCACAGTGTTGGGCCAGGTTGTTACAGGTGGTATTAGAGTCATTTTTGTGTCAGCCTTGTCAATGTGAGGCTAGAGTTCAACTGAGTTTAGGTGAATCCCGGTGAGGCAGGGAAAACCTCAGTGCTGAGTCTAGGCGAATCCCATGCGGTTAGGCAAACCTCAGCGAGGCGCTGAGTCCATAGAGGGGGTGTATGTAACAACCCATCTTGAGATAAGATGTCCCACATCGACAAAACACAAGAGAGATGCTAGGTATATAAGTAAAGGACTAGTTTATATATTGTGAGACGCCTTTTGGGGTGAGTCTAAAGGGACAAATTCGTGATGGGCTAGACCCAAGACCGAACAATAATTTACAATGTTGGGCCAGGTCGTTACAGCGTTACAGTATATTTTTTTCCAAAAAAGTTTCGAACGAGTTTTTCCAATCTCGTAAAAATTGTTTTTTTTAAAAAAATCAAATCTTGGTCTGCTACAGAGGCGCGACGCGCCTCTGTCGCACACAGACACACTATTTTTCGTTTTCTGAGCGAAAAATTATCTTTTGATCTGGTTGCTCTAAAAATCAATCGAGACCATTTTTCCACTCAATTTTTCACGCTGATCGCATATCTAGTCTCGGATTTGCTATCTGATCATGGAAAGACACATTATGCGCACACCTCCCCCCTAGGGATATTTCAGTAATTTTACCGGGTGTTATATTTGATGGCATCAAATAGTCCTTTTATTGAAGCGTTGTTTATTCCTCCTTGATGCTATCAAAGTATGATACGGTTAGAGTATAAATATACTCTCATGGCATTAAACATACGAGAATAGTTTAAACAATAGAGGGTATGACTAAGCGGATAAATAAGTTTTCTTTTGCGGTACAAATGTACTTTTTCCCAAATAAAATAGAGGGATAATACATAAGTAACCCCCCCCCAAAACTATGACCGACATCCTAGCAACACACCTTAACTTAACTAGGATCACTACTAAAAAATAGAAAAAAAAAGACTGACTTCATCACTTTTTTCATTAAATTTGAAGAAAAAGTGATGCAGTCAATTTCTTCACTTTTTTGCTTGATGCTTTGAAAAAAGCGATAAATTACATCGCCCCTGTTTAATTTTTTTAATGAAAAATTAATAAAGAGCAATTGACTTCGTCCCTTTATTTTATTTTTTAATTACTAAATATTGCAATAGACTATGTGGCAATTAAAAAATATCCAGAAAAGCTACTGACATAGGGACCCCATCCATTGCTTTTTTAGAATTTTTGTTTAAACAATTACAAAAAGTGATGGACATAGTGACCCAGTTCATCGCTTTTATTGCAATTTTATTGACAGCAGAAACCTACAATTTTCCCAGTGTATAGTGCAATTTCTGCTGCCCACCTTTATTGAAAATTCAATTCAAATTCATTCAATACAGCCAAATCCAAAATAATTAACAACAAATAAAACATATAAAATACGTAATAACAAGCACAATTAAATATCAAAAATGAATAAATTTATAATTTACAATGTTTTAAATTGTTTCAAAGTTTACCAAATATTACAAATTGTCTAAAACCTATATAGAAGAGAACCTATGGACTATGTTAAACAACATCATCTTTCTCGTCAGATTCATCAAGAGTGAAAGCATGGGGTGAAGGCCGATGAGCTAGGTTGAGCACTTTTTCTTTGATTTGCTCAACTTGTTGGCTCATTTTCTTTTGCTCAGTAGCCCTTCGTGCTTCAAAATCTGCTAATGCACATGTAAGTTCTGCATTTTGCTGAGACATGAAAACTATCCAAACTCTGTCAATGGCCTTATCTTGATGTGATAATCCAATACCTTGTAAACCTTGTTAGAGTCATTGCTTGTCATTATGGGAGTCCGTTCCACATATTCGTCCCTTATGGATCCCTTCTATGATCTTTTCCATCTAAATGGATTGGACTGCTTAGGCGTTAGTCGAACCAAGTCCCCCATCTCACGTATTTGCTGCTTATATTCATGTTGCAGATTAAAAGTAATAGTTGGAATTATACATACATACATACATGCGCGCGCGCACACACACACGCACACACACATATGTATTAATCCCTTCCCTCCACCCATTGGTCCGGATCTGACTCATTTTTCTTTTTCCTTATATAAGTCTTCTTAAAAGTTCCATCACGGAAGGGTGCCTGTCTTAATATTTTTCCTATAAATTAAAATACAATTAATCAAATTATATTTTATATAAATTAAACAATTTATATAAGAGTGTAAGTTTAAACCTAAAATTTAAAAATCTTACCATCTCCCTCGTAATGGTACCAATACTCTTTGTACCTCCGATATGCAATGAGCCACACTTTATGATTCCTCTAGCTTTTTTAGCTTGCTTGAAAAAAGCCGTGAATTCCAGGGTATCCTTATACCCGTACAAATCTTCATATACATTTGGTGGAATCCAACTACTAGCTTTCCCATCATCCCTTGTTTTCTTTAACTATGTAGATAGTCGGCCACTCATCTTTCTCTCAAAAGTGGTCACAAAGACCATGTTGTACTTTAGTTGTCGGGTACATAAAGTCTTGAAAAAAGCAAACAATGTTGAAAAATAGTTAAGGAAGTAATACTCAAAATATTACATAATCTTATATAGACCTTGAATTGATTAAACATCACTTGGTGGATATTATTTTGAATCTCCTACCAAGAGTGATGTCTCTGTGTATAACCTCCTAATACTATCCTGTAGAGCCCTAACAGCCTCCTTCAAAGGATGCCACCTGCAAGAAACATAATAAGCACATTAGTTAGTTCATCTATAATTTATGAATATAGTGAAAATATATTTTAAAAAAATAAAGTTATGATGGTCCATCAGGCTCTATTATGACTTTCCCAAGTTTGTTCCTCTGTCCAGCAGCTAACTCAGGCATATCTTGTGCAACTTCAAGTGCAATAGTAGAAGAAGATGAAGCTGATACTGGAGGATATATATAATGCTGAGTCAAGTATCAGCACTAGAAGAATCTCTAAGTCTCAGGATAGATAAGTGAGGAGACTGAGATATAGGAGATGGAACTATAGAGAGAGAGTAGTCAAAGATGAAAATCTTTGGAGTCAAGGGTAAACCTCTGTAGGTAGCTGATAGGTCTGATCATACAAAGATAATTTGATATGAATAAGAAGAAATGCCCCGTGGTCGACGAAATTAAATATGATAAGCTAGAGGATCCATATTCCCAAAAGGCACAACATTAATATGTGTCGGACTAATAGCTGGGAGACACTGAATATCTGGTGCTGAAGAAATATGTCATGGGATATCTTTAGGATCAACACGTCTCCTAGACTTCTTCTTTTTAGTCCTACCTAGCTAACCCTAATATGATCTTGAGATCTATCACCATCACCTAATGACATCTTTATGTAAAGTAACATAAATACAATCGATAAATATAAATCAAATAATTTTAGTATTAGCAAAATAAATTAACTTACATACTAGTTATAATATATCAGCTTATTCCTCCTCGCTTATTTCATTTTCATCATCCTCTCATTGCTCCTCAATTGTTTCATATTCATTGTCCTCCCATTCGTCCACCTCCAGTGATTCATATTTCTCATCTACTTCTTCTTGAATGTTTGACCTTATTAATTCATCATCGAAACCTCTTCTAGTATATGTTGAGGATGTTCTAGTGTGGTCTCCAACTCAATATCAACATGTTTTTTAACAAGTGCAACATCATTTTAGTATGCCACATCTAATACATTCTCAATTTTAATTCTTCCTACAAGCTTTGTCTTAATAACAACCCACTAATCACCCTTATCCTACGTAATGGATATGGTGATTAATAAACTTTCTTAGCATTATGGGCTATAATAAAAGGATCATAACTTCCATATTGTCTGATGTGCTTAACTGTAACACCTCCTAATTCTTTTCGCCTAGTCTGAGTAGATGCACAGAGAAAATTGAGAAAAATGACTGAGAAAAGTTGTTGGAAGAGAAAACTACGATGACCATCTACGACTCTTAGAGAAGGCCTTGTAGAATCCCCAGATGACTTGGTGAAATTTTCTAAGTCTGAGGCCTATGTCAAAGACAACATACGACCCATAAGATATTCCACAGCCCTTAGATTGGTTTCGTAAGTTGGTGATCCAAGAATCCGCTTTTCAGTATCTTGAGCTACGAGTTATTAGAAGGCCAGTAGAAGTTTTTACGACCCATAAAAGTGGTTTCGTGGATTTATTGCCAAATTCTAGCAACTTATACTTTTGGACACCTTATCTACAAGAGGTCATCTACAACCCGTAGAAAGTTCTACGGCCCGTAAACAGGGTCTTGTAGAACCTGTTGGCTATTTTTAAGAAGGGTATTTTTGTCTATTCCTATTCCTTTTAATAAAATCTATTGATGTTTTAGACCTAATTAAAGTCCTAAAATAGAACCCTAAGTGTATTTTCACACTTCTACACGCTTAGGGATTTCTTGAGAACACTAGAGAAGGGAGGAGAGCAGGGGTTTCTAATTCTAGCACGAGGATTGATTGAAGCTTGATTGTTTCTTCTATTCCCAGATATGTTAAGGCTTATCAATGTGTTGGACTACATTCATTTTACACTCCCATCCCCCTTAATTGAGTCAAATTGAGAATAAGAGTTGAGCTTTGAATTTCTATCATCCAATTACTGTATTTCTGCATTTATTTTGAGTTCTCATGATGATACATGAGATAACTATTGTATTGCATGACCACTTATATGAAATCGGCATATATAGATGTATACTTGATATCATGAACCTTAAATAAAATGTTTTTGTAATATCTACACATGGATTAAGTTGAAATTTGAGTTTGATTGTCTAAGTAGAGTAAATTGAGCATGATTGAGCATATAGTATGATGAATGTATGTCCGTTGATGCATTTTTCTTGTATTCTATGACGAGTCAAATTGATGAGTCCTAGTGACTGTTTGAGTTTGAGCCGAGTCTGATTGATTTTCTCTTCATTGATTGAGTTAATGATACACTAAGATGAGCTGAGTAGAGATAATCCAATAAGGTTGAGATTTGAGTGATTGAATGAATACTATTTAGATTCGAGTTTATTGATGAGTTGAGCATGTTTTAGTCTTGGGAGGAGTATCAAGCACCGAGCTGGGAGTGAGTAAATAACTACTCTAACCCACAGAACTGCGTTGCAAGTGTAAGATAGTCATACAACATGTTTTGGCGACTCATGTCCCAAAAGATGGACATTTACCTTTGATCCATAAGAGAGTTTATCATCATTTACCTTGGCAAATTTAGGACGGGCGTGGCAACGACGTCGCCTTCGTTGAGTATCACTAAACTAAAGGTGGTTGGATTGGATGTTAGTTAAGAGAAACTCCTAAACAACCATTGATTGAGCATGATATTTTCAAATCGAGTTTATTACTGAGTCTATTTTCACAAGCATGATTTCCAATTTAAAACTTATAGTCCCGTTGAGTTGAGTTATGAGTTGTTGAGTTGAGGTGAGTCAGTTGATCTTTACTTCCTTGAGCTATTTTCCATATAGGTATATTCCATGTAGCGACATCTGTTTGGACCTGCATCATTTCATGATGCAAATATAGGTGATAGAGGACTTCAGCCCTCGCATTGTTGAGGTCTAGATCAGTGCATTCCCAGAGTTGGTGAGCCCTCTTTGCTTTTCGAAGGAGCCTTTTTATCTTCTTACTTTTGTTGAGTAGTTTATTTCTTTGATTTGGGGTATCCATGGTCTGTCATGGCACCTTCTAGACTGTTGAGTAGAGGGTTCATTGTTACGCCCCGAGAGGGTACCTTTGGTGTGGCCAGAACTCAGAGACTATTACTAGCCCCTAAGTGAACCACTTGGCGTTTTCACATTCATTCAATCACATTCTAATAGCAGAAGACATCAGTGAATAAGAATGCTAAGTAAAAAGTAGTGACAATTCAATAATAAAAAGGCCAAAGGCCAACCAGTCTATCCATCAACTAAGTAAGACTAGTGTAAAAGAAATAAGTTAATAATAACATCCAATCACAACTCAACAATCTAGTCTATAAAGCCTCTAGACATCTGACTAAATGATGACAATGATAGACCCATGGAAACCTTAAAAATGGAATAAAATAAATCTAAACTCAAAGCTAGAAAAGAAACGTAATATCCTCCGAAAGTAGAGGAGGGCCGACCAATAAGCTAAAAGCTACTAGATCCTAAACGAGGCACCTGTTGATGATCACTAGTACCTATCTATGCATCATGAAAAGATGTAGGCCCAAATGGACGTTAGTACTTTGAATGTATGAGTATGTAAAAATTGCAGGAATAAACATGTAAAGGAAGAATAATATCAACTCAAATAGCTCAACTCGAGAAGTAGGAAACTCAATCATCATGTCAAGAGGCAAAGTAAGAATTCAATTTAGACGATGAATACTTAACTATCATCTATGTCCCATCCACTCAGAGTACTATCAAGGCCAAATTGGGAGTTTCTCTAACCGACAACCATCACCCATGAGCCGGTGATGATACAATGAAGCGATGTTGTTGCCACATCCATTCAATACCTTGCTAGGGATATAGACATCCCATCAGTGGATCCAAAATCAGTAACATCAAGTCCTCCTTTTGGGACAATAGGAAAGATCTGATTTTATGATTCAATCCTCTCCTACGCTGGCTATGTAGTTATTTAGTTTGAGTAGGACTTACTTTTACTCAATTTGGTGCTCAATAATCCTCCTAATACTCAATATGCTCATAAGACATCAACCCTATGGTTAAATTATCCATCTAGTCTCATTGGATATTTAACAACTCAACTTGTCACATCAACTATCAACCCTTTTGGTTACACTATTTTAAGGTTCAACTTTTGACTCATAAGGACTCTATCATGTATCATTCTAACTCATAGAACTTAGGAAAACAAAAGTAGAGTTAAAACATATAGGAATTCCATATACTCTTTAGGTTCAAATTATTCTCATGCATGCTCATTTAAGTGAAATATGTGAAAACAACAAGAATTCATGCTAGGATTTATGTAGTAAGGTAAAATCATCAAATTCAAGCAATTAAATCACAAAAACAGTCAATCATACGAGATTATGTAAAAATACATTAGATTTTAAGAAGAACCTTCGAGAAACATTCATGGAAGACTTAATTTACTTACATCACAATCAATCGGGGTTATTAGGCATATGGAAGAACAAAACCTATGTTTTGTTTAGCCTAACATATCTGGACGTTTTGAATCTTGAATCAGCTTGGAAGAATTCACAAGACTGCCTTCAAACCCTAGAATTTTTTCTCTCTTGAAACCTTGTTTCTACCTTTGAGAGAGTGTTTTTAGCGTAAAAAGATTGATCTGACAGGTTTAGCGCTTTATTTAGGTGTAAAAACGTCAATTTTTGGATTTAAAAGGCTGGGGAAAGACCAAATTAACCTTTCTTCAAAAGCTATCAAAAGTCATCTAGGAGCCCATCCACGACCCTTAGGAAGTTTCACGGCCCGTAGGGAACCTTCCATAAAGTTTTGGCCCAATTTTAGGGTCTCTGGTTCACTTTCACGAGCCCATCTATGGCCAATAGAAGGTTTTACGACCCGTAGATTGGTTCGTAGAATCTGGGACTAAAAACTGAAGTTTCAGAAAAATTTTCCACGAGTTAGCAGATGGGCCGTACTTCATTCTACATCCCATAAAAGGGTTTCATAGAACAACTATACATCTGACAGTTTCTAGTAAAACAGACATAACATTTGACTCCAAACTCCAAATGAGGTGAAACCAGTTGCGTTGGAAAGATAATTCAAAGGGCTTTCATTTGGTAGGTCATGGGACATCTAACTCTCTGTATGCCAAGAGTTATGATCATTTAAAGTTGACCTTTGCATAATCTTACACTAAAACTCAATTTATAGGAAAGTTTTGGACTCGACTAAGTACTAGAGGTCTCTAAGCGCCCTAATACACTTCTCACATAGAAGAATGAGACTTGAAACATGGTTACATATAAGAAAAGAGGTATGGGGTGTCATTGTCGATGTGGGGCCAGAGTTCAACTGAGTTTAGGCAAATCCCGGTGACGCGGGGCAAACCTCAGTGCTAACTGAGTTTAGGCAAATCCCGATGACGCGGGGCAAACCTCAGTGCTGAGTCTAGGCGAATCCCATGCGGTGGCGAGGACGCTAAGTCCATAGAGGGGGTGTATGTAACAACCCATCTTGAGATGAGATGTCCCACATCGGCAAAACATAGGAGAGATGCTGGGTATATAAGTAAAGGACTGGTCTATATACTGTGAGGCGCCTTTTGGGGTGAGCCCAAAGGGACAAAACCGTGATAGGCTAGGCCCAAGAGCGGACAATACTTCACAGTGTTGGGCCAGGTCGTTACAGAGTTTCAACCCAGGATTCAGAATTAAAAGACTATTTCTAACGTCATCATTAGGCATGAATATAGTTAAAGACATGCATACTAAAACATAGACTCAAGAAGAACATCAACTCAGAGATAAGAATTCAACTCAATAATGGAAAGTAACTCAGGGAGTAGAAATGAAGTATTACATCGATTTCATCATTAGAAGGCATGAATTGGTGAGGGTATGTAGCCTTCATATCCTATTCAGCTTCTTATGTAGCCTCTTCAATAGATTGACTTCTCCACAACACTTTTATAGAAACAACCTCTTTGGTTCTCAACTTGCGAACCTGAAGATAAAGGATTTAGATTGGGACCAATGTATTGAGAGATCAACTTCCCCTTCTTCTCGAATCTTATCACACCCTTCATGGGTGACACTTTCAAATACACTTAATCGTTCACGTCAAACTCCAAGTCTCTTTTTCTAACATTAGTGTAGAACTTCTGATGACTCTGTGCAATTCTCAATCTCTCTTGGATAGTAATTACCTTCTCCATAGCATGGTGTACCAAGTCAGGGCCAGTCAACCCTGCTTCACCTACCAAACCATCCAATCAATGATCTATATCTCCTTTCATAGAAGGCCTTATAAAGGAGCCATTTGGATGCTCGAATGAAAACTGTTGTTGTAGGCAAACTCAATTAGAGGAAAGTGGTCATCCCAATTACCTTTAAAGTAAATTATGCAAGACCTTAATATATCCTCTAAAGTCTATATCGTCCACTACCTAACCATCAGTCTGAGGGTAGAAAGCAGTACTAAGGTCCACTTTTGAACCTGGGCTTTTCTGAAAGGACTTCTACAATTAGGCAGTGAATTGAGCTCCTCAATCTGATATGATAGACAAAGGAACTCCAAGTTATTTAAAAATCTCTCGGATATACAACCGAGCATAGTCCTCTGCTATATTAGTAGTCTTTACCACCAAGAAATGGGCTGATTTAGTCATCCCATCAACAATCACCCAAATCAAATCATGCTACATGCTAGATCTCGGTAAGCTCATGATGAAATGCATATTGATTATCTCCGACGTCCATTCTGGAATTTAAAATTCTAGGTTATTCCACGTGGCCTTTGGTGCTCAAATTTCACTTGCTGGCAGTTTGGGCACTTAGAAACAAAATCTTTGATGTCTCTCTTCATCCCACTCTACTAATAAACCTCTCTCCAGTCACGGTACATTTTGGTAGAAATTGGATGGATGGAATATCTGGAGTTATGAGCTTCTGACATGATTCTCTCTCGAATACCATCACAGCTGGAATGCACAATCTACTTTGGTATCTCAATACCCCATTTCCCCTTTTGACAAATGCAATCACTTTCTGCTTGGGTACATCTTCCTTCAATTGGAGTAAGATGGGATCTTGATCTTGCTTCTCCTTTACCTCTGCTTCAAGGGATGATGTAGACCCGTTATGAACAAGTATTCCCAACTTCACCAGACTCATCTAATTAGACTCCCTATATGCTAGTCTATGCACCTCTTTGGCTAAATCTTTCTTCTCTTCTTCCACATGAGCAGTGTTTCCCATAGACAACCTGCTAAGAGCATCAATAACACCATTAGATTTAGCTTGGTGGTAGAGGATGCTTATATCATAATAGTTGAGCAACTCAAACAATCTCCTCTACCTCAAGTTAAACTCTTTCTGGTTGAAGACATATTGCAGGCTCTTATGTTCTGTGAATACATCAACATCTACTCTATACAAATAGTGGTGCCAAATCATGAGTGCAAACACTACCGTAACCAATTCTAAGACGTGAGTTGAATAGTTCCTCTTATGGTTCTTAAGTTGTCTAGAAGCATAGGCTATGACCTTATCTCTCTCCTTCAGAACACATCCCAATCCTACTCTAGAAGTATAACAATAGATCACAAAATCATCAGTCCCTTTAGGGAGTCAACACTGGTGCAGTCCTTAATCTGGTTTTTAACTCTTGAAAACTCTTCTCACGCTCGCCAGACCACTGATACTTAGATTTCTTTGAGTCAGCTTCATCAATGGCGAGGATAAAGAATAGAATCCCTCAACAAATCTATGATAGTAACCAACCGAACCAAAAAAATTCCTTATTTTAGTCGGAGAGATAGGTGTAGGCCATTTCTTAACTGCCTCAACCTTCTGCATATCTACTCGAATACCATCACTCGAGATAACATGGCCCAAAAATGACACCGATTTAAGCCAGAACTCACATTTGGAAAATTTGGCATACAACTCCGTATCCTTGAGGGTTTGAAGAACAATTCGAAGATTATCGGCATGCTCTTCCTCATCTCTGGAGTACATCAAAATATCATCAATAAACACGATCATGAACATATCGAGGTACTATCTAAATACTCTGTTCATCAAATCCATGAAAGCAGCAGGAGCATTGGTCAATCTAAAAATATCAAGGTACTATTTGAATACTCTGTTCATCAAGTCCATGAAAGGGACACGAGCATTGGTCAATCCGAAGGACATTACCAGAGACTCAAAGTAACCATATCGAGTTCAAAAAGCAGTCTTCGGGATGTCGCATTCTCTCACTTTCAACTGGTGAGAGCCTGATCTGAGGTCTATCTTGGAGAAAATAGTGGCACCCTAAAGTTGATCAAACAAGTCATCGATCCTTGAAAGGGGATATTTATTATTAATGGTCACCTTATTCAACTGGCGATAATCTATACATATCCTAAGGGAACCATCTTTCTTTTGCATGAATAGGATCGGAGTAGCCAATTGTGAGACACTCGGCCTAATAAATCCCTTATCCAAGAGATCTTTCAACTACTCTTTAGTTCTTTCAACTCTACGGAGCCATTCTATATGGAAGAATAGAGATAGGCTGAGTATCGGGTAGAACATCAATCCCAATGTCAATCTCCCTATCAGGAGGGACTCCAATCAAATCATCGAGAAAGACATCAGGGAACTCATTGACAAATAGGACTGACTCCAAGGGTGGAACTCTATATCATTAGCCTTCACTCACACGAGGTAATAGATACATCCCTTTGAGATTATCTTTCTGGCCTTAACGTAGGAAATAAACTTACCCTTAGGCGCAATAGAATAACCCTTCCACTCTCTGACAGGCTCATTTGGAAACTGGAATTCGACAGTTTGGGTTCTACAATAAATAGAGCCATAACAGGCGTGAAGCCAGCCCATGCCAAGAATCACATCAAAGTCAATCATCTCTAACTCAACTAAGTCTGCCAAAGTATCTCTATGATAGATAGACACCATACAATCTTCATATATCCTTTCAGCTAGAATGGACTCACCAGTAGGAGTAGAAATACTGAAGGGCTCAAGAAGACATTCAGGAAGGATCTCAAACTCACTAGCCATGTATGGAGTTACAAATGATAAAGTGGCACCTAGGTCAAGCAAGGCATACACATCATATGAAAAGACTCAAAGCATACCCGTAACAACATCTGGTGCAACTTCCTGATCTTGTCAATTTCCCATCGCATATAGATAGTTTATACCCCCCTCCCCACGTATTAGCTGTGGTACCTCTATGTGGTGCTGCTGAATATTGAGATTTATTACCTCCATCACCCCGCCTCTTCACTAGGTTCTCATTCTGAAAGTGACCAGTCTGTTCACACCTGTAGCAAGCATTTGTGCCCTCACAATACTCACCTAGATGGAGTTTACCACACTCAGCACATGGTGGTTTCCCCTTCGAACTTTGAGTCACACTAGCTTGGGATTGAGAACCCTAAGCTCTAGAATTCTGATAGCCTTGAGACTTATGATCCTACCTGTTACTTGGAGCTTATGCACTTGCTGAAGATGGTGCGTAGTTCAAAAACCTCTTATGAAAATAGGAGTTGTGCCCCTTACCTTGCTTATGCTGGCAAGGCTCATGCCCTGCTAACTTAGCCTTTTTGCTCATGTGCTCCTCCCTATCCCTCTTCTTGTCCTCCTAAAGTTGTTGTGCATAGACTATAAGCCTAGAGATGCCCATATTCAGAATTAGCAATGTCGCTTTGCACTCTTTTTTCATATGTTTGCCCAAGGCGGATATGAACTTTCTCATTTTAGACCCCATGTCCGGGACAATTTTTTTTTGAGCATACCTGGATAGCAGTATGAACTTAAGGCTATATTCTTTGACAGTCATCCCCTTCTTCTTCAAGTTGAAAAACTCCTCCACTTTGCTTCCCTCAACTCTCATAGAAAGAAATCATCAAGAAAGGCACCCTTAAAGTCATCCCAAATGGCAGGCTCAGCATCCTCACCTTGGCTTTCTTCCAATTGATTATACTAGACATATTCCATATCCTTTAGCTAATAGGAAGCAAGTTCAACTCCCTCTATCTTAATCGTATGATAGCTTTCAATACTTTCCACATCTCATCAATAAAGTTCTGGGGGTCTTCCTCAAGCTCTGATCCCATGAAATCTGGTGGGTTCATTCTCTGAAAATCTCTTAGTCTTGTAGCAGTTGTTGTCTCTTGAGCATTAGAACTAAGAGTCTGTGAACTCCGGTTCCCACTCTGAGCAACTACCAGTTGGTTGAGCATAGTGATAGCTCCTCTGAAATCGGCCTCCGTGGTAGAAGTAGGTGAGGTAGTGGGTAGATGAGGAGTCACAGCAGCTCTAGCAGGTCGACCTCTACCCCTTGTCTCCATCTGAGAAGGTACTTCTGAAGTGGGATTCTCAGCATCGTTGGCTGAAGTATTTCTCTAGGTCGCAATATGCTTTGGAACCATGATCTGCAAGCACGCAACAGACGAGTTAGAAAAGAGCTTTGTAGAGTTTTAACTCTATCACACGAACTCAGAATACAAGAAAGTATAACTATTCCTAATGTCCGATAACCTCCTGCTTATAAAGTGTGGTGCACAACATACCCATAAACAAGACTGTACAAAACACGACTTCATAAACTCCCTAGGAATCTTGAACTCTGTGCGTTGATAACAAGTTTGTCACACCCTGGGAGGGTACCCTTGGCGTGGCTAGTATTAAGAGACTACTGATAGCCCCGAAAAGAACCACTTGGCCTCATCACATTTGTTCAATCACATTCTAATAGCTGAAGACATCAATGAATAAGAATGCTATGTAAAAAGTAGTGACAATTCAATAATAAAAGGGCCAAAGGCCAACCAGTCTATCCATTAACTAAGACTAGTGCAAAAAGAAACTAGTCAATAATAACATCCAATCACAACTCAAAATTCTAGTCTATGATGCCTCTATACATTTAACTAAATGGTGTTAATGACAGATCCATGGCTACCTTAAAAATAGAATGAAGTAAGTATAAACTCAAAGCTAGAAAAGAAATGTAATGTCCTCCGAAAGTAGGAAAGGGCTCACCAATCTGTTGAAAGAAACTAGGTCCTTAATCTATTGATGACTGCTAGTACCTGTCTCTGCGTCATGAAATGATGAAGGCCCAAATGGACATCACTACGTGAAATGTATGAGTATGTAAAATGATAGGAATAAACATGTAAAGGAAGAATAACATCAACTCAAATAGCTCAACTCAAGAAGTATGAAACTCAATCATCATGTCAAGAGTCTAAAGTAAGAATGCATTTTAGATAATGACTGCCTATCTATCATCAATGTCCCATTGACTTACAGTACTATCAAGGCGTAAGGACTTTCTCTAACCGATATCCATTACCTATGAGCTGGGGATGATACAACAAAGAGATGACATTGCCACATCCATCCAATACCTTGCCAGGGGTATAGGACATCCCATCAGTGGATACAAAATCGGTAACATCAAGTCCTCATTTTAGGACAATAGGAAACATATGGTTTTACGGTTCAATCCTCTCCTATGCCGGCTACGTAGTTATCGAGTTTGAGTGAGAATTACTCTTACTCAATTCAATGCTCAGTATTCTTACTCTCCTATGGTTAACCCATCCATCTAGTCTCATTGGAAATTTATCAACCCACCTCATCACATCAACTATCAACCTTTTTGGTTACATCATTTTAAGGTTCAGCTCTTGACTCATAAGGACTATCATGTATCATTCAAACTCATAGAACTTAGGAAAACAAAAGTAGAGTTAAATCATTTAGGGTTCCATATACTCCTTAGGCTTAAATTATGCTCATGCATGCTTATTTAAGTGAATTATGTGAAAATAATAAGAATTCATGCTAGAGTTTATATAGTAAGGTAAAATCATCAAATTCAAGTAATTATATCATAAAAACAGTAATTCATTCAAGATTATTTAAAAATACATTAGATTTTAAGAAGAACCTTCAAGAAACATTCATGGGAGACTCAATTTACTCACATCATCATCAATCCAGGTTATGCGGCACACGGAAGAACATAATCCATGTTTTGGTTAGCCTTACAAACATAGAAGTTTTGAACCTTGAATCAGCTTGGAAGAATTCACAAGATTACCTTCAAACCCTAGCCTTTTTTCTCTCTTGAAACCGTGTTTCTACGTTTGAGAAAGTGTTTTAGCGTGAACATATTGATCTGACAAGTTTAGCGCTTTATTAAGGTATAAAACGACATTTTTTAGCTTTGAAAAAGTGGGAAAAGACCAAATTAACCTTTATTAAAAGCTTTTAAAAGTGGTCTAGGGGGCCATCTACAGCCCGTAGAAAGTTCCATAACCCATAGAGACCCTTTCATAAAGTTTTGGCCTAATTTTGGGGTGTCTGGTTCACTCTTGTAAAGTTTTGGCCTAATATGGACTATAGATTGATTCGTAGAATCTGGGATAAAAAATTGAAGTTTCAAGACTTTTTCCCACGACATAGTAGATGGGCCGTACTTCTTTCCACAGCCCGTAAAAGGGTTTCATAGAACAATTCTACATCTGACAATCTTTAGTAAAACAGTCAGAACTTTGACTCAAAACTTTAAATGAGGTGTAACCAATTGCATTGGAAAGATCATTCAAAGGGCTCCAATTTGGTAGGTCATGGAACATCTAACTCTCTATGTGCTAAGAGTTAAGATCATTTAAATTTGACCCTTGTATAATTCAATACTAGAAACTCAATTTATAGGAAAGTTTTGGACTCGACTAAGTACTAGAGGTCACTTAAGGCCCTAATATACTTCCCACATAGAAAAATAAGGCTTGAAACGTGCGTAAATATAGGAATAGAGGTATGGGGTGTCTCATTCATAGACATTAAGTAGAGGATTGTGAGTATGTTGTATTTCCAAACCTATCCACCAAAACTATGCTTTAGTAGAGTTATATCAATCCTTATAATGTCTTTTATTTGATGTATTTCCTCCACTGTTGAGTTGATGTGACGATGAGGCCAGGTGGTTCTCTTGGGGAATCAACAATGGTTCTTCAAGTGTCCGCCATGCCAAGTGTACCCTCCCGGGGCATGACAAACTTAGTATCAGAGCATAGAGTTCAAGTGTCCTAGGAAGTCTATGAAGTCGTGTCTAGTAGAGTCTATTTTATGGGTGTGTTGTACACCACACTTTATAAGCAGGAGGCTATAAGACATCAGGAATTGTTACACTTCTTATATTATTAGTTCGTGCGATAGAGTTAAAACTCTATAAAGCTCCGTTCTAACTCATGCATTACACACTTTCATATTATGCCTCCTAAAAATATCGTGACCCCAAGGAATGTTTCAGCCAACAATGCTGGGAATCCTAATTCAAAGGTGTCTACTCATATGGAAACGAGGGGTTGAGGTCAACCAACCAGAGCCACTGGTGTTCCCGAGACACTTACTGCTCCACCTGCTCCTAACCCAGAGGCTGACTTCAGAGGAGCTATCACCATGCTCACACAGTTGGTAGCTGCCTAGAGTGGGAACCAAAGTTCACAGACTTCTAGTTCTACCTCTCAAGAGCCAACGGCTACCACAAAACTGAGAGACTTCCTGAGGATGAACTCACCAATCTTCACCGGGTCAAAGGTTAAGGAGGACCCTCAAAACATTATTGATGAGATGTAGAAGGTACTAAAAGCCATTCATGCGACTAAGATGGACAGAGTTGAACTTGCTTCCTATCAGCTCAACGATATGGCTAATTTTTGGTATAATTAATCAAAGGAGAGTCAAGGTAAGGATGTTGAGTCTGCTATTTGGGATAAGTTCAAGAGTGCTTTCATCGATCACTTCTTTCCCAAGGAGTTGAGGGAGGCCAAGATCGAGGAGTTTGTGAACCTGAAACAGGAGGGGATGACAGTTAAAGAGTATAGCTTGAAGTTCATCCAGTTATGCCCTAGAGATGGTCGAGGATATGAGAGCAAGGACGAGGAAATTCGTATCTTGATTGGGTAGACATGTAAAGGAGTGTAAAGCGGCATTCCTGAAACCAAGTATGGAAATCTACAAAATTATGGTCTATACCCAGCAAACCGAAGAGTATAAGAAGAGAGATAGTGAGGAGCATCTGAGCAAGAAAGTCAAATCAGCAGGGCTTGAGCCCAATTAGACTAAGCAGGGTAAGGGAGATAAGTCTTACTTCTAGAAGTGGTCCTCTAGCTATGCACCATCTTCCGCTAGTGCACCAGTTCCAAGTCACTGGCACAATCAAAGGTCCAAAGGTCAGCCAAACGTTAGAGTATAGGGTCCACAGTCTCAGGCATGTGTGACCCTTGGCTCTAAAGGGAAGCCACTTTATGGGAAATGTGGCAGGATGCACTTGGGAGAATATAGAGATGGAGGGAATGGCTGTTACAAGTCTGGAAAGCTGCAAAATTTTTAGAGGGAGTGTCTGATGTGGGACAATAAGGCCCAATCTTCTACCACAGCACCACCAGCAAGGGCTAACCAGAGAGGTGTTGCACTAGGGATAGGTAGTGGGACAAACCATCTATATGCGATGGGGAACCAACAGGACCAAAAGGTCGCACTAGATGTAGTGACGGGTATGCTTCGAGTCTTTACCTTTCCTTGTTATGCTCTACTTGATCTGGGTATGACTTGTTCCTTTGTGATGTCATACGTAGCAGGGCGATTTGAGATTCTTCCTGAGTGTTTGCTTAAGTTATTTCCTGTCTCTACTCTAGCTGGTGAGTCCATTTGAGCTGAGAGAATCCATAGATATTGTGTGGTGTTCATCTATCATAGGGATACTGTTGCACCCCAGCACACGCAAGTGTACGTGGTCTTAAAAAGTAATATAGTGGTCCTTATTAGGAGTTGGGATATCGAACCTAAGGGATTTAAACCAGAATCAATTATCAATCCAAGTTGGTGCGTTAAGTGTGTCCTTGTTGAAAATGATAAAAAGATTGAGTGGAAAATTAAAGTAACTAATTATACCTACTATGGTTAACTGGTTTGTTGTGAATTATCAGATTAAGTACGATTCCGAGATCGTAACCTTGATGACACAGTTCTAGACTCATTGCTTGCACTTATATCTGGGCTTCCTGATTGCTGACTCACAAGGTTAAAATTACCTAAATGGGGTTGCACGCCTCAGTCAATCTACCCTTATTGACTACCTAACTACATCGTTGAGCGAGGATAGACAAAATCAATAAGGATGCTTTAACGTTAACTTCCTGTATTTGACCCAAGCTAGGTGTAAGGGTAGTTGTCACTAATCTTCCTTACATGAATCAATCTAGTTTCCTAGCTGACCAAGCTCTCTGTATTACTGTGCTCTATTTATTCCAACATCTCTTCAATCCCGAATGAACAACTAATTTATCCCTTAGTTGATCAGGCTATGAAGTATAGATAAAAGCAATATAAGAGTAATCTAGTGGAAACCCATTCATAATATGCAAACATGAAGAACTAGAACATTGCCTATGGCTATAATCCCAAAATATAGGAAGATTAGCCACACATCATTGTCCTACACATCAAAAATAAGCTAATCGACATTCATAATCAAGAATCAAAGGTAAAAACTAACCAAAGTAACCCTAGAATGGAGTTTTTAGTCGTCTCTCCCCTGTTCCATACAAAACCAGATGTGAAACCTAAAGTTTCAAACAACATATTCTTAAATTTCCCGTATTTCATTTTTTGCCCTTGCGTCTTCAAAGTTTGTGATGCGCACTAGGCTGTTTTAAGTGGATTTTCGCATTTAATGCTGACTGGGCCAATTCTCTTTTTCTTGTTGCAGGCCTGTGATGTGTACTTCACCTTTTTCCTGCTTTATGCCTTTTTCTCTAAGTTTTCAGCTTGCTCAACTTTTCCCTAGGTTCGTGATGCGCACTCGAGCCTTTTTGCTGGGTTGACTGATTTCTTCACTTAGTTCTGCAGTCGTGTTCTTCCTTAAACTTTGGATGTGAGTCCGGCCTAGAATATTCTGTTAAAAAACCTACAAAACATAACCAACAGGTGCACTTGACCCTAGATTAGCAAAATATACTAAATTACGCTAAAAACACATAGACTCTATGGATTTGTCATCTTACTAAGCTCAATTTATGAGTAGTTTTTGCCAGTTTGTCATATAAATATGCCTAATAACACCACCTCAAACCTAGAGCTTTGTTTGTCCTTAAATAAATCAAGACACATGCATGAGACCCCTAGGCAGTATGTAAAAAGAACATCCTATGAATGAGTATTCTGACGTAGGTCAAAGACGTCTTAATACCCTCAACAACATCACCTCACACCATGCACTCATGAATTAATGCGGACTCATGCGGAATTCCTGTTAATAGCTCCTCTAATTGTCACCCTTGGATGATTATGTGCCCTCACCTGAAGAACTACCCATGTACACCACAACAACCTAGCTAGGAGATTGGAAATGTGTACAAAATCAACTCTCACTCTCCCAAAAGATGTCTCATGTTGCTTCTAGTTTCCATAGGCTTGCCTTGAATGTGTAGACTCAACTTAGTTGGAACCTAGCTCCAAGGATCACGTGGGTCTTTTATTTGGTTATATTATAGGTTGAAGGCTAGTGGGGTACATTTATGGATATGGCTGTCATGGCTCAATTCCTAAGCACTCATAGCTCACACTACTCTACTCTTCTTCCTCTTCCACCTATATTCCTCCTTAACTTCACACCCCTTATTGTATATACAAGAAAGAAAATTTTAAAACACTTTGTTTTCAAGCAGTGCCCATTCACGATGGGTTCGTGATGCACATAGGTCGCGTAGCTTCACTGTTTCAAGGGAAGTAATTTTCTAATTTTATTTTCTCTTTTCTACTATCACTTATACTTTGGGTGTCCCAATCAAGCTTCCTTGCCCTTATCTTAATGTGTTGTATAGCTCTTAGGAATTAGGATCAAACACAGCTTAAGAGCAAAGCAAAGGGTTTGGCTTAAAATGTGGCTAACCAAAGAAAAGGCTAAGGATCAACAAGGCTAACTAGGGATGATTAGTTTAGGTGGGTCAAAATATGGTCCAAAAACAAGGCTATTAAAGAAATGCCTGGGTCCTTTCCTTTAATTTCAATTCCTACCTCGCTTAGTCCACATACTGGGCAAGTTCTAGCAATTATTACAACATAGACCAACAACTTTGCTCACTCACTCATGACACACTCTCATCATAAGGCTAAAACTAGAATCACCATAATATTGTTCACATGAATTCATAATTAAGTATATCATTCATGAAGTTCAATAGTCAAGCATTAGTTACTTAGAGCTCAATTGATACAATTGTCTTGATTCAAATAAACCACGCAAAAAAAATCCTTAGTACAACTATGGACATTCTACATGCAACTCACATTGACGAACACCCTTAGGATGGTTGTCATCCATCCATCATAGGGCCTCCTCACTTAACTATGACAACTCCTAACATTCACATATCATACTACACAAAGAACAGAACTAGAACCATAACATGAAACTATACAATACTACTACCATTAAAACATACTAAAGCATTTAACATTTATTTACAGACCCAAGAAAAAATAAAAATAATGTCCAGCTTACACAAACATAGCAGCAAAAATTAAAATAAAGCATATTTTAATACGTGGCCAAATTAAAAATAGAGAAAGAATAAACATAAAGATACTCCTACCTCACACTTAGAATCAACACTATCCTCAGTGCTAACCATGTGAAACATGTGGGATGGATGCACCGTGCTCAATCATCATCCATCAAGGCTGGTAGTATAGGCTCGCCCCTAACACCAACCAGCTACTACTTCTCTATCTTATCATCATCCATATTAGAGGTCTCCCTCGCATCCTCCAGGTGTGTGGGCACGTCATCTTCTATCGGCTTAAAGAAATAAGGGTTGATTCCCAATACTGCATTAGCATGGGCATTATGTAGATAACGAGCCTCGACCTCATCAAGCTCCTACTAAGTAGAAGGTCTACCACCATTCCTACAGCGCAACATCTTAAGCTCGAACATTCTCCCTATGATGAGCTTATTTCTGTGTGACCTCTCAGCAATGGTGAGCATAGGTCCCGCAGACTCATTTGGCCCGTTTATGTTGGTCACATTATATTGGGGGGCCTCAATTTGAGGACAGTAATCAAGGGGCTCCTTAGGAACACCTGTACATCTGCACAACTCAGTAATCTAGCCTCCAAAAAAATGTCGGCATCCACGATGAACCCTACAATTCCTCATGGAGGATTTAAAGATAGCCCCAAAGTTAAGTTCCATCCCTATCATCAATGATTTAACCAAGCATACATGGTCCTGAGTCGCAACCATGAGGTGTTGCCTAGGGAAGAAGAAATTTGTAATAATCTTGACCAAAACTCAGGCCTCCTTATTCATATGAGCAAAAGGGAATGACTGGTGATACCTTTCATATCCATGATGAATACACTTAGCAGTGGAGGTCACCCGACCAAATTGTTGCAGATGGCTCGGTGTGGTGGCAAATCTAAAGCTAATTGAAAAGGGTTGTGGAGGCATCTAAATTGCCCAGGATCTCATTGATAACAATTGAGGTGATATTCCTTGACCGCTCGAAAGATGACCACCTGGGAGTGTGCCTCGGTCTGCATATTAGCATAAAACTCTCAGACCATACCGAGGTTGCAAGGAAGGGCCTCTTCAAAGAGGAAGGTTAGGTGGTAGTCCATGCAACGCTAGTAGATCTGAGTATAGTCCCTCAAAGGTGTGTTATCATCAACGGTCACATTAGGGAAGTACTTCATCTTATCATGTGCCCAATACCAACGCTTTGTCTTCCCCACACACAACATTCAACCTAAATCGGGGTTTTCGGTCCTTGGGATGATTTAGGGCTTTAGGCACTTCCGAGATATCCCAGCCACGTCTTCCACTACTTGAACTCCTGTCTGGCCCTGCTATTAGATCCTCCGATTTGTCCACTTTTGCGGGGTATAGAGGCCATGATATCCTACAAAAATAGGTAAACATCATCAATGCATACACAATACATAGCCCCTATCATCAAAGGCTCACGTTGAAATATTTCTTATTTCTTCTCGATTCCTGTTGCCCCGAACCCCACACTGAGATTCGAGCCATGGGATGAGAAGGTACTCAAACTTCCAATCTCACTCTGGGCAATCACCAACAAAATTTTTGACAGCATTACCCCACACTTAGTCCATTAGCTCATATCGCATGCTGTAATTCAAGCACCTTTATCGCCCCAAAAACAACAATAGTAAACAAGACATTAACGATGAAGCATTAGAACCAAACAAGTGAACTATAGCCTTCTTCAAACCACATGGGGTACTAACCATGGCACTATACTTAACAAAATACCCCGCACTGCAATGTTGGAAAAACCCAACAACAATCCATCAATATATGAACAATTTAAGCCCAAGAATACAAAATCCCCAAATTCCCCCCAGATGCACCCCCAATTTTGGCCTAGGGTTTGCACCCAAAAAAATTAAGCACAACATTAACTTCATTTATGAAATTAAGCCTAAAATTTCAACACACAACAACAATCATGCAACAATTATTACAAGGAACAAGTTGTACCACTTCATTATACCTATGGTACCCAAAATGTTTCATATCCAAGTAACAGTCAAGAAAAAGGAAGTGACGAATACATACCTTGGTTGAAGATTGCAAGAGAGAACAAAGAAAAACCTTGTGGGACTTGAAGTGAGATGCCAACTTATTTAAATTTGGGGGTTTAAAAGTGAAAAATGGGAGAAAAATGAGAGGGGGAGGTTTTTTTTCATGACTGGTTGCGTGAAAATTTTGAAATAGTGTGTGGGGGGGGGAGGGGTTAAATAGTGAGGTAATGGGTTGGATTGTTTAATAGAAAATCGCAAAAAGTTGTACCTATCCGCACCAGGTCCGCATCGCGGACTGGCACTTGTTATCTTTTTTAGTCTTCACGTTTTTGTCACTTACCTAGGGCTCCAAGAAATTACACCTCTCCGTGACAGGTTCGCGTCGCAGGCCTAGCATGTACCCTACTGGTATGAAAATTTTATAAGGTCTGAAAAAATTATTTTTTTAGCACCAAACCACATAAAAATCTCCAAACATCTGATTATGCTACAAAATATTGAAAGAAGTTAATGTAGCCAAGAAAAATAAAAAAATTCCTAACAAATTGACGAGAATTGAAGATGCAAAATTTTCGCACATGATTTGTGGAGGCCTGCGATACGCACTGGTTGCGGACCAACATTTTGTGCAAAATTTTCATTTTCTACGGGTTTTTTTAAAAATATAAAGAAAAAGAAAAAGAAAAAAATTAAGCAATTACAGTTACCTCACCACGGGTTGGCTCCCATGCAGCGCCTGATTAACCATCACGGCATGACTCAGCAAAAGTCTACTCATCATTGGCCAAATCTATTGCCTCTTCATCACGATTCATGTCCTCACTGTAATAATGTTTGAAACGCTGTCCATTAACCAAAAAAGTTTGGTCCATGGCTTCCTCTCTTAACTTAACAGCATCGTGTGGCATCATACTTACCACATTGTATGGACAACTCCACTTTGACCTCAGCTTACCTGGAAAAAACTTAAGACGAAATTAAAGTGAAGTACCTTTTGTCTAGGCTTGAAGGTACGCATAATTATGTGCCTGTCATGCCACTTCTTCATCTTTTCTTTATAGATCTTGGCATTTTCATACACTTGGAGTCGAAATTCATCCAACTTCTCCAGTTGTTCCAGTCTCTTGCACCCTGCAAGCTCTGGATCGAGATTGAGCTTTTTGATGGCCCAATACGCTTGGATCTCAAGCCCGACCGGGAGGTGACATGCCTTACCATAGACCAACCAGTATGGAGAAGTGTCGATCGGGGTTTTGTAAGATGTCTTGTATGACCACAAGGCCTTATCAAGTCCGATGGCCCAGTCTTTTCTTGTGGCAGTGACGATCTTTTGTAGTATTTGTTTCACTTCTCTATTCGACACCTCTACCTGACTGGTCGTATGTGGATGCTATGATATGGCCACCTTGTGCCTTACTCCATATGTAGCTAACAGATTCTTCACTTTCTAGTTGATGAAATGTGCACCTCCATCACTGATAATGGCTCTCGGAGTCCCAAACCTTATGAAAAGTTTCTTCTTCAGAAGCTTACTCAGCACCTTGGCGTCATTGGTGGGCAAAGCTATCGCTTCATCCCATTTGGACACATAATCAACCGTGAACAAGATGTATTGATTACCAAAAGAGGGTGGGAATGGACCCATGAAGTCAATCCCCTATATATCAAAGATGTCCACCTCTAAAATGTTTTTAGAGGCATCTCATCCCTCTTGACATGGTGTCGGTCTTCTGACATGCATCACATACTCTCAAGAACTGTATAGCATCCTTGAAGAGAGTTAGCCAAAAGAATCCTAGTTGTAACACCTGGTGGGCTGTTCGCTATATTCCATGATAAGCATCACATCTCTTAAGTATCTTGTGCATTTCTGCCTCAAGGACACACCTTCTGACTATTTTGTCAGCACTTTTCTTGAAAAGATATGGCTCATCCCAGATGTAAGCCTTTCCATTATGAGCCAGTCGCGTCCGCTATTGAGAGTTAGCATTTGGGGGAAATACCCCACTTACTAGGTAATTGACGATATCAGCATACCACGACGGTTCCTCTACTTATAAGGCCAAGAGATTCTCATCTTGGAATTACTCCTTAATCTTCTTTTTCTCACCTATGTGAGTATCATTCTCCAAGCAAGACAAGTGATCAGTAATTTGGTTCTCACACCCCTTTCTATCCGTGATCTCAATGTTGAACTCTTGAAGCAATAGGGTCCATCTAGTTAAATATGGTTTAGCATCCTTCTTGTTGAACAAGTATTTCACAGTTGCATGATCAGTGAACACTATGTCTTTGGTGCCCACCAAATAGGATCAGAACATATCAAACGCATATACTTGTGTCAGCATCTCCTTCTCAGTAACTGTGTAGTTACATTGTGCTGAATGAAGGGTATTACTGGCATAGTATATGGAATGGAACACCTTGCCGTTGCGCTATCCCAGCACTGCTCCTACAACAGTGTCACTAGCATCACATATTAGCTCAAAAGGGAGCTCCCAGTTTTGGTGTTGTCAGTATGGGTGCTTCTACTAGCCACTTTTTCAGTGTTTCAAAAGGAATTTAAAAATGTAGCATCAAAGTTAAAGGGTACCTCTTTCTCCAATAGATCACATAGTGGCTTTGAGATCTTTGAGAAGTCCTTGATAAATTTGCAGTAGAACCCAGCATGCCCAAGAAAACTACAGACTCCTTTGACTGACACAGGTGGGGGTAGCTTTTCTATAACCTTAATCTTTGCTCTATCCACCTCCAAGCCATGCTTTGACACCTTGTGTCCCAATACTATCCCTTCCTTTTACTAGGAAGTGACATTTATCCCAGTAAATGACGAGGCTAGTCTCCTCACATCGAGCTAGCACCCTGTCCAGATTGTACAGACATATCTCAAATGACTCCCTAAAGACTGAGAAATCATCCACGAAGACCTCTAAAAAATCCTTCACCATGTTGTAGAATAAGGCCATCATACACCTTTGAAAAGTGCTTAGTGCATTGCATAGGCCGAAAGGCATGCACGTGAAAGCATATGTCCTATAAGGACAGGTGAATGTCGTCTTCTCTTGATCCTCAGGTGTGATTGTAATCTAATTATACCCTGAGTACCCATCTAACAAGCAGTAGTACTCTTGCTAAGCTAGCCTATCACTGTTCTAATTTTCATGAGCTCATTCTTGTTATTCATAACGACTGTCGTCCCCCCTTTCTTTGGGACACATTGCACTGGGCTCACCTATTTGCTGTCTGAGATGGGAAAGATGATGCATGCATCCAGCCACTTTATCACCTCTTTATTGACCACTTCCTTCGTGATCGGATTTAGCCTTCTTTATGGTTGGGATACTGGCTTGGGACCCCCCTCGATGAAGATCTTGTGCATATACAAGGCTGGGCTAGTGTCATAGATGTCTGACATTTGCCAACCCATTTCCCCTTTCCTTCATTTCAACACAGCTACAACAGCTTCACCTTGGCTGCAATCAATGAAGCAGACAAGATTATAGGTAAAGTGTTATTATCACTGAGAAAAACATACCTGAGATAGGACAACAATAGCTTCAACTCTAGCTTAGGAGCTTCTTCGACTGAGGGTTTAGGTTGAGGTCCCAACACCCTATTTAGGGGCTCAACTGCTTTTTTTAGCATGCTGAAATTATGGTTATTCAGCACACTCTTAATTCTTCTACATCATCCACCAACCTTTTGTTGAGCAACACCCTGGCTAGAGGATCCTTAATCTCAAGTTGGCTAACTACATCTGTTATATCCAACATGGTGATGGCTGCCAAGTCCATATATATAGAAGGCAACTTAAAAAACTTATACACATAAAAAACTTCCACTTTTTCATGGGCTTGTATGGTGAGCCAACCTGCTGCAACATCAAGCAGTGCCCCTCCTGTTGCTAGGAATAGGCGTCAAGAATGAATGGAACCTCTTGATCAGGTTTGAAGTACAAGATGACAAAGTCCATAGGGAAGATGAGGGATCCCACTTGGACTGAGACATCCTCTATAAGACAATTTGGCCTTGCCAACGAATGATCAGCCAATTATAACAAGATGGTTGTGGGCTTAGGATTTTTAAAGCCCCAACTTCAAGAATATAGAACTGGGCATGAGATTGATACTCGCGCCTAGATCACACAACCCTTTGGCATTCAAGCAATTTCCAATCGCCACTTTTACAGTGAAACTACCAGGATCCTTTAACTTGGTTGACAGCTTAACTTTGTTTAGAATCCTGGAGCTACACTTTTCCGTGAGTGCTGTCACACCCCTACTTTCCCCCTGTGCGTGGTGTTTTGGAAAATAGAGTTTTTTCAATTAAAGTGATGTTTTGAAAAGAGATTATTTTATTCTTTAGAGTCGCCACTTGGAATTGAGCTTTGGTGACTCTTAATATTTGGTCTGCGAAACAAAGATCGGGTACGGAATTCTGTTGAACGAGAGGAAGGTGTTAGGCACCCCTCGAGTCCCGTGGTTTTAGCACGGTTGCTTTATTGACTAGTTTATGGCTTAACTTAATTTTGAACATATCGTATTGATAAATATAAATTTTCAAAAATGTCATTTACCCGCCTTTTTTAATTTATGTCTTATTTCATTAGTATGTGGTATATTGGTAGCAACGCTTTCCAACCTTGCCACGAATTATTACTTTATCACTTTGTAGTTTTCAAAAGAAAGTTTATTTAATAAAGTTTGAGTCCTAATATTTGTCTATCATTATTTATACACCTAATCATGCTCCTAAATACAAGATCCAAAATTTTATTTATTTAATATTCTAAAAATATTTATCCCTTAAAAGTAATATATATATATATATATATATATATATATATATATATATCTTAGAACATGGATTTTTTGTATTTTAATCAAGAACAAGTTAAAAAAAATTAAACGTTTAAGCATGCAACATATAACCACATGTTATACCAAATGTTATTTTAAATGTAACAATATAAAAAGTTCAAACATCTTTCAATATTATAGTATCAAAGTTAAACATACATTAAAGTTGAACAACTTCGTAACATTTGAATCAAGTATTATATAATCGTGCAATAAAGTCAGATGATGAAATTCGGGAGATACGTTTTGTGAAAATTAATTCACGAGAAGAAAAGACTACAATCTAGGACCACGAACCCGAAATCCCAAAAGCAAACCTCAAACTCAATTTTTATTTTTTTCTAATTGTGTTTTTTTTTTGGAGATTGTTTGTGTGTTTGTGCAGATTTGTTTCTGGTTTTGTGCAGATTTTGCTAAGGTTTTTCCTAAATGTGTATAAGATGTGTGTGTAAAAAGAAATGTAGTATTTTTTCTAGTGTATTTGTGTGTGTGGGAAAAAGGAAAGAATGTAGTGTAGGATTATTTTTTAACAGTGTGTAGAATGTCTTGTTTTTCCTAAATGTTTTGTCTTTGTAGAATGTGTAGAAAGAAAAAAAGATGGATGAAAAATTGTCTCCCCTTTTTTTTGTGTGTGTCGTGTTCTGTTAATGTGAGGGAGTAGTGAATTTTTTGTGGGGGCATTATGGGGTAGTTTAAGTGAGTGGGGGAGGAGTTGGAATTAATGGGTAGTTTTAGGATTATTTCAATTTATTCATTTTTTGTTTTGTTTTTGTTTAGAAAAGAAGAAAAAAATGAAAATGTTAGAAAGCTATTTTAAAAATAAATAAATAAATAAATAAAATAAAGAAATAATAAAAAATATATGTAAAAATTAACTAGCTAAAACTAAGATACAATTGAAAAAATACTAACAATACTAGATTATTTATTAGAGTCAAAATTAAATGAAAACATATATTTTTAGAAATTTTCTCTTCTTTAAAACACAACTTACACTAAAGTTATTATAAATAAGATTTAAAAAAAATATAAGTTAGATTCAAAAATTAAATAATTAAATACTAAAAGGTACATAATTTAGGTTTGGTCAAAAATTAGGTGCTAACAGGATGCCCCTCTTTGCTTGAGAATATGAAGAGTTTTCAAGCAAAGAAGTTAACGTGCCTAATTTTTGGCCTAACCATTATTAAAAGGTAGGGAAAACAATAACGAGTAAGCAAGAGTGACCGAGCCCTAGCTTTAGGTAGCCCACATATCTCGGATTATACGAGAATCAGGTCAAATGTAGTTCAAATAGATGCAACAAGGGAGATGGATTAGAGAGTTGATTCTTGTCCTGTCGAGATCCTGGTCTGTGGCTCCTATTGTTATATTGAAGATAATAAAACTGAAAGAAAACGATACAAGATCTAATCTATTCTACTTGTCTTGGCCCTCTTTTTCGTTCAAGTCCTTCTTTGCATCTTTAGTTATCACCTCGCCTTCTTCTGGCAGGTACCTTTATCTCAAAATCTAATCTTGAAGTTTGAGTTTGAGGCTTGAACTTGAAATCTCAATTGAGTTACCAATGCCTCTCCAGAAGAAAGTTAGTCGATTATTCTTGAACACTTGTTTCTTGAATCGAAGTTGGGAAGCTGAATCTTCAAATATTGAACTGCTACAATAGGTTCGAACCGACTCTTAATGTCATTTTTACTTCTCAGATCGGACAAATATTACTCCATTATTAAAGTCCAAATTTGTGGTCGCAGAGGGACCTGCCTGCAATCAAAGAAAAAACAAAACAAAATTTTTCTGCCCCAGTTTGTGCTAAGAAAACTTTTGTAGGTTATTTTGCTTGACTTGAACATAACATTAAACAAAAATGATTAAAACAAGGAAAAAAATAAATACTCCATTATTGAATGAAATTAGATTTTATGCGTTATGGAAAATAAAAATGGGGGCTATCATGCCCCATGAAGATATGAACGAATATTATGAGGGTTCGCGCCCTAGGCGAATATTATGAGGGTTCACGCCCTAAGCGAATATTATGAGGGTTCGCTCCTTAAGCGAATATTATGAGGGTTCGCTCCCTAGGCGAATATTATGAGGGTTCGCTTCCTAGGCGAATATTATGAGGGTTTGCGCCTTAAGCGAATATTATGAGGGTTCGCTCCCTAAGCGAATATTATGAGGGTTCGCTCCCTAAGCTAATATTATGAGGGTTCGCTCCCTAAGCGAATATTATGAGGGTTCGTTCCCTAAGTGAATATTATGAGGGTTCGCTCCCTAAGCGAATATTATGAGGGTTCGCTCCCTAAGCGTATATTATAAGGGTTCGCGCCCTAAGCAAATATTATGAGGGTTCGCTCCCTAAGCGAATATTATGAGGGTTCGCTCCCTAAGCGAATATTATGAGGGTTCACTCCCTAAACGAATGAATTATTTTTATTTTATTTGCTTTTTTTAATTTTTGAAAATAAGATAAAATAAAATATGCCCCAGTTTTGAAACATGAGAAATTTTGAAACTTTTTTTTAATCTTTTTATTGGTGAATTTATTTTTTATTTTATTATTTTTTTAGAAAAAAAATGCCCCAATTTGATTTTTTTTCAAAAATATGAGAGAGAAAAAAATATATTCTTTTTATTTGAAATCGAGCCCTTTTGTAGGACTGCCTACGTATGTCACCAAGCAAGAATCAGGTCTAACGTAGTTCATACGAATTAAAAATATTTTTTATTTTGTTGCAAAATAATATCTTTTGAAAAGATTGTTAGATAGAAAGAAATTGACTTTTGATTGATCATATCTTGGCTTCAGATGGTACCAACAATTAGACTTATGCATATAAATCACCTTTAAGTACTTCTAGGCAAATTTGAGGCCAACATTGAAGTAATTTCTATATTTTTAAATGATACCTCAAGCATACTTAAGTATTTACAAGATTTATTCATCTTGCATCAAATATGAGCTTAAAATTATTCATGTCCTCATGTTTCAGGTGCCTCACCGAAACAAAGTCCTAATTTACACAAAATAGAAGAGTTGAGATCGTGGGACATTTTGAGAATCACTCACACTCAGAAATATGTTCAATGCATGAGATTAAGATATCATATGCTTGACCCTTATGTAAGTATCCACTAATGTGAGAACATCGAAAGTGAAATCAAGTAGGACTTGTGTTCGGCTTAAAACGTAGGCTTGGAATGGGTAAGATAGTCTTTTTGGGTAAAGTGACAATTTCCTCCCCAAGCATTGGACTATGCTCTCAATTTATTTTTTCATTTTTACAATTGATCTTTTTTTTTTTTTAGGACTTTCTCCTTTTTTGAGTTTTCTCTCCTTTTGTTGATTTTTTTTTTTACTGTCACATTTTACTTTGCCATCCGACATAGAATTTTGTTTGTGCATTTTTGGAGATGGGAGAAAAGCAGATGGTGCATTTGTGCACTCAAAAGTATATAGGCTAAGATATGGTTATCGAAAAAATATTTTAGGCTCAAAAAAAGAATCACTAGGGATCAGGTGTTATTTTGTAGGCTTACAAGGCACAATTGGATCAATGAAAGCCTACAATCCCTTTTCAAATTAGATGTTGCTCAAACTTTTGTCTCAACAAACATTCGGGTCAAGTTCTAAATCAACAAGTCATGCTATTGAACTTTATATCTAAAGCTCACCACACAATGCACATGAAACAATGAGGTCAAATTATTATTTTTTACCCTTAACTTGAGCAAGAGAATTTTCCAAGTGTGACATAAGTATAATCAAGAAGTATCAAAAGAATCTATATAGGTTACAACAAAGTTGGTCCACTCTATTATGCCAAATAGTTAACACTTTTTCATGCCTACTTCTAAGTTTGTTGGTATCAATTAAGACAAGGTATACCTTTTTATTTTTAGTATTTTTATTTTGAAGAAGGATAATTTTTTTTTTAATATGAATGTAAAAAAAGATATTTTTCTTTTTTTTTTATACAAAAAAAATAAAAGATCTTCCTTTTTTTGAATTTCTTGGATGAGAATCCTTTTTTTTTAAAGAGTAAAATCTTTGTTATTATTATTATTATTTTTTAAATGAGAATCACAGAACCCAAGGAGGGTTGCCTACGTATCTCATCAAGGTGAGAATCAGGTGTGCGTAGTTCTTGAAAAATATATATGTAAAAAAAACTTTTTTTTCTTTTGAATAAATAAAGCATCTTTTTTCAGCTTTTATGAATAGAGGAACACAATCTTTTTTTTTGAATTTGATTTTCTGAATAAAGATTAATAATTTTTTTTAAATACGAATTCCTTTTTTATTCTTTTATTTTATTTTTTAAAGAAGAATCACCGAACCCGAGGAGGGTTGCCTACGTATCTCATTTAGATGAGAATCAGGTGAGCGTAGTTCTCAAATCAAAGAAATATTCGTATTTATTTTTGGAATAAGAAATCAATATTTTTCTTTTGCTTTTATGAATAAGAAGAAAAAATGTATTTTTTACATTTAATAAGAAATATATTCTTTTTTTTTTCAATTTTATCAATAAATATCACCGAACCCAAGGAGGGCTGCCTACGTATCTTATCGAGATAAGAATCAGGTGACCGTAGTTCGACATTTCTAAACAATCTTTTTTTAAAAAAATTTAATAGTAAATGCTTTTTTCACAAGAAAAATAATTTTTTTTCTATAGTAACAATTTCATTTTTTTTAGATGTGTTTTGAGATAAGAAAATAAAATAAAATTTTGATAAAGGAGTAGTACAATTGATAAAATCTTAAAGGATAATTATGACTTTTTTTAACTAATTCGTCTTAAAGCAGTCGACATTTAATATAGTCTTCCTCATAATGTGATGAGTAGCACAAAGAATGCACATGATAATTTCAAAAAATGGTACCTGTCTCATACGGACTTGACCCTAGTGTTGGGTCCCATTAATTTAAATGCTTATGATGCAAATAAACGTATCCTATTAGAAATAATCATTGTATGAGGCTGGTTCAACTAGATTTTAGTCTTAATGAATTTGGTGTCTAGACCGGGTGTAAAACGAGTGGACAACTCAAATTGGGAAGGAACAACTTATCGGTAGCAGGGCTTTTCGGCCTCACTGTTTGGACCTTCCCGTCCTAATATTTGTGCAACTAAAATCCTTCCCAGGAGCGTAATCGCATCTCTGGTATCTCAAAAAAAGTTTCGGAAGTGTAGACCGCATCTCCGAAAAATGTTTTTCTCAAAAGACACGGATAGGTACGTTGAGAGAAGATAGTTTATATCACAATATAGACAATATCAATGTGTAAATAAGCGAACAAACATAATATAAATCAATGATTACAATATTTCAAATAACAAAGCCATATACAAGTCAACACTGACAAGCTCGAATTCTGATTATCCCAGCAGAGTCGCCACCTGTCACACCTCTATTTTTCCCCCACGTACGGTGTTTTGGAAAATAGAGTTTTTCCAATTAAAGTGACATTATTATTTTATTCTTTAGAGTCGCCACTTGGAATTGAGTTTTGGTGTTCCAAGTCACCTTTTTATCCCTACTCAAAAGGAAATGACTCTTAATTTTTGGTCTGCGAAACAAAGATCGGGTACGAAATTCTGTTGACCGAGAGGAAGGTGTTAGGCGCCCCTCGAGTCCCGTGGTTTTAGCACGGTCACTTTATTGACTAGTTTATGACTTAACTTAATTTTGAACATATTGTATTGATAAATATAAATTTTCAAAAATGTCATTTACCCGCCTTTTTTAATTTATGTCTTATTTCATTAGTATGTGGTATATTGGTAGTAGCGCTTTCCAACCTTGCCACGAATTATTACTTTATCACTTTGTAGTTTTCAAAAGAAAGTTTATTTAATAAAGTTTGAGTCCTAATATTTGTCTATCATTATTTATACACCTAATCATGCTCCTAAATACAAGATCCAAAATTTTATTTATTTAATATTCTAAAAATATTTATACATTAAAAGTAATATATATATATATATATATATATATATATATATATATATATATATATATATATATATATATATATATATATATATATTGCAGATTTTATTTTTGGTTTCATTTTATTTTCTAGAAAAAACATTTAATTCATTATAATTAAACTTCATTTGAATGTCAACTAATTATATCTCTTAGAACATGAATTTTTTGTATTTTAATCAAGAACAAGTTAAAAATAATTAAACGTTTAAACATGCAACATATAACCACATGTTATACCAAATGTTATTTTAAATGTAACAATATAAAAAGTTCAAACATATTTCAATATTATAGTATCAAAGTTAAACATACATTAAATTTGAACAACTTCGTAACGTTTGAATCAAGTATTATATAATCGTGCAATAAAGTCACATGATGAAATTCGGGAGATACGTTTTGTGAAAATTAATTCACGAGAAGAAAAGACCACAATCTAGGACCACGAACCCGAAATCCCGAAAGCAAACCTCAAACTCAATTTTTGTTTTTTTTCTAATTGTGTTTTTGTGTGTTTGTACAGATTTGCTTTCTGGTTTTGTGCAGATTTTGCTAAGGTTTTTCCTAAATGTGTATAAGATGTGTGTATAAAAAGAAATATAGTATTTTTTCTACTGAGTTTGTGTATGTGGGAAAAAGGAAAGAATGTGGTGTAGGATTTTTTTAACAGTTTGTAGAATATCTTGTGTTTTGTCTTTGTAGAATGTGCAGAAAGAAAAAAAGATGGATGAAAAAATTATCTCCCCCTTTTTTTGTGTGTGTCGTGTTCTGTTAATGTGAGGGAGTAGTGAATTTTTTGTAGGGGCATTATGGGGTAGTTTAAGTGAGTGAGGGAGGAGTTGGAATTAATGGGTAAATTTAGGATTATTTCAATTTTTTCATTTTTTGTTTTGTTTTTGTTTAGAAAAGAAGAAAAATAATGAACATGTTAGAAAGCTATTTTAAAAATAAATAAATAAATAAATAAATAAATAAAATAAAGAAATAACAAAAAATATATATAAAAATTAACTAGCTAAAACTAAGATACAATTGAAAAAATACTAACAATACTAGATTATTTATTAGAATCAAAATTAAATGAAAACATATATTTTTAGAAATTTTCTCTTCTTTAAAACACAACTTACACTAAAGTCATTAGAAATAAGATTTTAAAAAAAATCTAAGTTAGATTCAAAAAATAAATAATTAAATACTAAAAGGTGCATAACTTAGGTTTGGTAAACAATTAGGTGCTAACAAGTGCCATAGTCTAGAACTCAGCACACTTGTTCTTGTTGAACACAATATCCTTCATGTACTTAGCATATGATCCCATGCAAAACATCAATAAAAGGTAAGTTAATTTGTACCTATTTTAGGAGCCCAATGGACTTTTGGAAGCACTTATCCTCCTTCTTCTTTTTTAGCTTTTAAGGAAAAAGGAGGAGGCTTGGGCATTGGGATGGTTTTATTATTAGGTAGGATGGGATCGCGAACCTCATCAATCTTGTCCATGCTTATGTCAGTCCCATGCCTCTTTTTTGGGACAAATTCTGGCAAAGGTTTACCGCTTCTAGTTCTAACCGCATTCACCTGCTTGGGGTTGGGGTCAATGTTCCCTGGCAAGCCTCCTTGAGGTCTGACATTTACAGTGTTTGCCAACTGCACCAATTGCTTCTCTAGGTTCTGGAGACCCTGTTTATTCTAACGAATTTCATCCTCCTACCTATGCTGGTTTTCTAGAATCTATCTTAGCACTTCACTATCAATCATGTTGTTTGGGTTAGCTTGTTTTGCGGGCTGCTGCATCTGTTGATTATAGAACACATTGCCAACTTGTGGTCGATGCTGAGGTGGTCCCTTATTTTGTTGATTGCCACCCCAAGAGAAGTTTGGATGGTTCCTTCAATTTAGGTTATAAGTGTTTCCAAAACCTTAATACCCACCTCTGTTGGCATTGCCCACAAAGTTTACAGCCTTTGGATTAGCTCCACGGAATTCTGTGGTGTGGTCTACTCCTCCACACACATTGCACCAACCATTCTGTTTATGTTGAATCATTTTCACTGGAGCAAGTTGTTGGCCCAAATACAAGCTGTTGAAGTTAGTGGTCATCATATTCCGCATTGCTGATATTTGGGCATGCAAGGTGGTCAGTGCATCTATCTCCAACATACTGACCTTCCTCTGAACTGCCAATCTGCTAGATCCTCCATTCCACTCAAGATTTCCTTGTGCAATATGATAGAGAAGAACATACAACTCATTGTGTGTCCTTTCCAATGCATGTCCACCTGTAGTAGAATCAAGAAGAATCTTGGTATTGGGTTCTAAACCATCGATGAAGGTATGGACCAACATCTCATTAGCCTGATAATGATGGGAACAATTAAGGAGAAGAATTTTAAACCTGTCCCAAGCTTGGTATTAATTTCTCCGGATCTTTTCTTGAAACTCAAAATCTCACTCCTTAGTTTGGTTGTCTTGCAAGATGGAAAGAATCTTCTTAGGAACTTTCTATCCAGCCTATCCTAAGTGATTAAATTGGGTGGCTCGATTTCTAGCCACCTTCATACTTCCTCCAATAGAGAAAAAGGAAACAAGGTCATCCTCACATAGTCTCTGGTTACCCCTATGAGGATGAAAGTATCAGCAATCTCATAGAAGTTATGAAGATGGACCTGAGGGTCTTCGTGTGGGAACCCAGTAAATTGTTGGTGGAGTGTAGCAATTGGACCATGTTCTGCTTGAGCTCCCAATGACCACTGGCCTTTGGCTTTCGAAAGCAGCTAGTGACATTAGTAGTGCATGGGATTACTATATCCCTAACTGGCCTAGGCGTTGCTGCTGGTGTGGGTGAATTTATTCAATATGTTCTTCTCGAACAGCTTCAACTTCTTTACTTTCCTCCTAGTCTTCCTATTCAATAGGATGAATAGGTGAAATTTAATACAAGACACCTACCCTTCTTCTTATTTGACAGAAGCAAGAATCTGGTTTCTTCAGTGTAGCAAACTGAATACCTGCAAAAATAGCATGATTACGATCAAGCGTAGTGAACACAACAAAACTAAACAACTTAGAGAATTAACTAACTTCCAATTTAAAATCCTTGGCAACAATCCTTGGCAACTTAGAGAATTCTCGGGAGTTTCTCTTAACCGACAACACTCACCTATGAGCAAGTGAATGTACAACAATCACCCTGATGTTGCCACAGTGGTCCCAAACTTGCCAGCTAAGGAACACTGGATCCCATATCAATATACCCGACATGGAATCAAACCGAACAGATTCTCTATTACTTTCAGGGACTGTTAAACCTCGAGGGAAACCATATGTATATGTGTGATAGTTTAAGCCTCTCCTACGTTTGGCGACGTAGTTAATGAGTTCGAGTGAGACTCACTCCTGCTCATTTCGGTGCTCGATACTCCTCCCGACTTAGTTCTCATAAAATCAACCTCAACCAGTCTCATAGGGATCCACTCCCTGTCAACGACTGCCAGTCTCATAGGGACTCACTCCCCGTCCACGACTGATATTTCACCGGGACCTTGGCCCTTTCATCAATTATCTCATAGGGACTTCCTCCCTATCATCACGTCTCATAGGAATTTTAACCCTATCATCAACACCTCCTCAATGACTCAAGAGTATATAACCGTCATTAGGAAACAAGCGAATAACACATCGGTAGAGTTCAATTATAGAGACTCATAAAACAATCAAGATTTCATCAACTCATCATCACAGTCAACAACTCCAATGCAAGGCTCTAGACTCAAATCTTGAGTGCATCATGCATACTTTTTAAATTAGTCATGTAGGGTTATGCAAATTCCATGAAGGTATTCAATTTAAGAAAACAATTAGTATGATGATCAACATAGCAAACAAGTAATATCAAGTATAATTTTCAAGAAAATCCATCAAAGAAATCATGCATGTAGACTCTTTGACCATCGATTCAGCTATGACCTCTATGGGGCACATGAGAGAACAATCTCATGTTTTAGTTTAGCCTTACATACCTGTGATGCAACTGTCCAACCGGGTGATGTCGAGGATCTCTTCTCGTATTTCTCACCCTAAGCCTTTGTCTCCTCTCCTTAAGCCCTAGCCTTGTTAGATTTTGGAATAGGACATAGAATAGGTTTTGTTAGGCTCTTTCGTGTAGAAACGACCTTACTAGCCGTGTATTAGTGTTTTGGAGGGGTTAGGGATTGATCGGAGTGCCCCTCAAAATAAATTAGAAATTTCCAGTTCGGAAAAATACACGGTCCGCGGCGCGGACCTATCGCAAACTGTGCATTTTTGGAAAAGTATTTTTAAACAAGTTTTCTCCATCCCGTCGAAAATCTGGTAAAACATATAAGTGTCCCTCCGCGGCAGGTGCGCGTCGCGCCTCTGTCGCGGATAGCCACTGTTTTGTGACTTGGATTGAAAATTTATCTTTCGATTGGGTCGTCCTAAAATTCGACCCGGACCATTTTCCCACTCCATTTTTTATGCTAATCATGAATCCGGTCTCGGATTTGCCATACGAACCCCGGAAAATGCGTTACGCGCATACCCTCACTCTAGCGGCATTTTGATAATTTTACCGGGTGTCACATCATCTCCCCCTTGGGATCATTCGTCCTCGAATGAGGAGTAGAGATGGGGATTAAGGCACGGATAGACTCAAGACTCATTCCCACACTCAATTCAATAAATCGACCCTCGACTCAATGATAGTAAGTCACACAAAAGAATAGAACGCTTGGCTTAGTGAAGAGTAAGGATTTGTACCTTCAGTACTTTCACTATTAGTTGGCACGAACAGGTGCAGATACTTTGCCTTCATCTCCTTCTCAGCTTCCCATGTGGCTTCTTCAATGAATTGATTCCTCCACAAGACTTTGACTGAGGCTATTTCTTTGTTCCTTAGTTTACGAATCTGACGATCAAGAATTCGAACTGGAACCTCTTCGTAAGATAGGTTATCCTTCACCCCAATGCTATCAATAGGGATCACCAAGGCCATATTTCCTAAGCATTTCTTTCGCATCGACACATGGAACACCGGGTGCACCCCATCTAGCTCGGAAGGCAACTCTAACTCATAAGCCACCTTCCCAATTCTCTTTACGATTTGATAGGGTCCAACATAACATGGACTCAACTTTCCCTTCTTCCCAAACCTTAGGACACCCTTCATAGGTGACACTTTCAAGTACACCCAATCGTCCACTTCGAACTCTAAGTCTCTCCTTCTCACGTCGGTGTAAGATTTTTGGAGACTTTGGGCAGTTTTTAATCTGTCTCTAATGACCTTGACCTTCTCCATCGACTAGTGGACGAGATCAGGTCCAATGAGCTCTGCTTCTCCAACCTCAAACCACCCAATGGGCGATCTACACCTCCTTCCGTACAAGGCTTCATAAGGAGCCATTTTGGATGCTTGCATGATAACTATTGTTATATGCAAATTCAGCTAGTGGCAAATAATCATCCCAATTCCCTTTGAAGTCAAGGGCACAAGCTCTCAACATATCCTCCAGTGTTTGAATTGTATGCTCCGTCTGACCATCAGTTTGTGGATGGAAGGTCGTACTCAGGTTCACCTTAGTACCCAAACTTTTCTGAAATGATCTCCAGAACTGGGAGGTAAATTGAGCTCCTCTGTCCGAGATGATAGACAAGGGGACTACATGCAACCTCACAATCTCCTGGATATACAACTTGGCATACTCTTCTGAAGTGTTCGTTGTCTTGACTGCCAGAAAGTGACTAGACTTAGTCATTCTGTCCACGATCACCCATATCGAATCATGTTGCTTTCGAGACCTTGGCAGACCAGTGATAAAGTCCATATTAATCATCTCCCATTTCCACTCCGGAATTTCAAAGTTCTGAGCCAATCCATATGGCCTTTGATGCTCAACCTTCACTTGTTGGCAATTTGGGCATTTCAAAACGAACTCCGCGATGTCCCGCTTCATTCCGTTCCACCAATAGACCTCCCTTAAGTCATGGTACATTTTGGTGGAGCCGGGATGAATGGAATATCTGGTGTTATGAGCTTCTGCCATGATTTTGTCTCGTATGCCATCAACATCTGGGACACACAATCGACTTTGATATCTTAACACTCCATCTCCCCCTTTGGAGAAGACCATCACCCTCTGATTTTGGGCATCCTCCTTCAGTTGGAGTATGGCAGGGTCTTGGTCTTGCTTTTCCTTTACCTCCACCACTAACGAGGAAGCAGACCCGTCCTGGATATTAACTCCTCCTTTGTGGTTCTCCTCAAGTCGGACTCCCAATCGAGCCAACCAGTGCACGTCCTTGGCTAACTCCCTCTTTCCTTCCTCCACATGGGTTGTGCTACCTATTGATAACCTGCTAAGGGCGTCAGCAACAACGTTAGCTTTACCTGGGTGATAGTGAATGCTCATGTCATAATCCTTGAGCAATTCTAACCATCTCCTCTGTCGCAGATTAAGCTCTTTCTGGCTAAAAACATACTGCAAACTCTTGTGGTCAGTGAACACATCCACATGTACTCCATACAAGTAGTGCCGCCAAATTTTAAGTGCAACACCATTGCTGCCAACTCGAGTTCGTGGGTTAGGTAGTTCCTCTCATGAACCTTGAGTTGCCTGGAAGCATAAGCTATCACTTTCCCCCTCTGCATTAATACGCATCCGAATCCAACCATTGAGGCATCACAATAAATTACAAAGTCTTCGGTCCCGTCAGGTAAGGTTAGGACTGGTGCAGTAGTTAACCTTGTTTTCAATTCCTGGAAACTCTTTTCACATTTTTCGGACCACTGGAACTTGACTTTCTTCTGAGTCAATTTGGTCAATGGCGCGGATAGGGAAGAAAAGCCCTCCACAAACCTGCGGTAGTAGCCTGCCAGCCCCAAGAAACTTCTGATATCAGTTGGAGTGGTCGGTCGGGGCCAGTTCTTAACCGCTTCAATCTTTTGGACATCCACTCGAATACCATCATCGGAAACAACGTGGCCTAGGAAGGCCGCTGACTCACGCCAGAATTCACATTTGGAGAACTTTGCATACAACTCATGGTCCTTAAGAGTTTAGAGGACCACTCTGAGGTGGTTAGCATGCTACTCCTCACTCCTTGAATATACCAGGATGTCATCGATGAACACAATCACAAAAAAATCAAGATATGGCTTGAACACTCTATTCATCAAGTCGTATTCGTCAGTCCAAAGGACATGACCAAGAACTCAAAATGGCCATATCTCGTCCTGAAGGCTGTCTTTGGAACGTCACACTCCCTCACCTTCAACTGATGGTAGCCAGATCTAAGGTCTATCTTAGAGAAGCAAGAGGCGCCCTGAAGTTGGTCAAACAAATCATCTATCCTTGGGAGGGGATATTTGTTCTTTATCGTGACCTTGTTCAGTTGCCTATAATCGATACACATTCTGAGGGACCCATCCTTTTTCCGCACGAATAGAACAGGGGCACCCCATGGTGAAACACTTGGCCTAATAAAGCCCTTTTCTAGCAAATCTTTTAGTTGCTCTTTCAATTCTTTCAACTCATCGGGGGCCATCCTGTAAGGTGGGATCGAGATAGGCTGGGTATCTGGAAGAACATCAATCCCAAAGTCAATCTCCCTATCGGGAGGGACTCCAGGCAGATCATCAGGAAAGACTTCTGGAAACTCGTTGACAACCGGAACTGACTCATGAGTTGGGGACTCAACATCATCAGGCTTCACTCTCACCAAGTGATAAATACAGCCTTTGGAAATTAACTTCTGGGCTTTAAGATATGAGATAAACCTCCCCTTAGGTGTCACTGAGTCACCCTTCCACTCTAGAACTGATTTATTTGGGAACTGGAACTTAACCATTCGGGATCTACAATCCACAGAGGCATATCAGGCGTGAAGCCAATCCATGTCGAGGATCAAATCGAAGTCAACTATCTTTAACTCGATCAAATCAATAATGGTGTCCCTACGATGGATGGACACTACACAAGCTCTATAAACTCTTTCAGCTCGAATAGACTCACCCACCGGAGTAGAAACATCAAAGGGTTCAAGAAGACTCTCGGGGGTTTTATCAAATTTACTAGCCACATAGGGAGTTACAAACGACAATGTGGCACCAGGGTCCATCAAAACATAACAATCAAAAGTAAAAACTCAGATCATACCTGTCACAACGTCTGGAGAATTTTCCTAATCTTGGCGACTCCCCATAGCATATAGGCGGTTTGTGGCCCCGCCTGTACCTGACGTAGTGCCCCTCGGGTTCCCTCTAGCCGGTGGGGCCGTTGCAGCAGACTGGGCCTGGCCAGCCCATTTTGGACAATCCTTTTTGTAGTGGCCTACTTGGCCATACCCGAAACATGCATCATTCCTGTCACGGTATCTCCCCCAGTGCGTCTTTCCACAATTATCACACGGTGGCCTACTCTGAGAACCTTGAGCCACACTAGCTTGGGACTGGGGTCCGTAGGTCCCTGTATTCCGGAACTTTTGGTCATACGTGCCTTTAGGCACAGGGCGCTAGCAGCTGAGGGTGCTGGAAATCGACTCCCATTACCTCTCCTTCCACCCTCATGGCTGGATATCTTAGCCCTCTTGCGCTTGAACTCTTCCCTGTCCTGTTGTCTTTCTTCGTCAGCTTGCTGCACAAATGTCATCAGTCGCTCGATGTCCATGTCACTCACAAGCATAACTCCTCTCCCATCTCTCTTGGGTCCTCTGTTCAACCCATCTACATACATTCCCATCCTTCCCTTATGTTAGCAACCATGTCCGGAGCATAACGGGATAGTTGCGTGAATTTCAGCCCATACTCCTGCACGGTCATGGAGCCTGCTTCAGATTCAGGAACTCCCTCACCTTAGCCTCTCTTTTCTCCCTTGGGAAAAAGCGTCCCAAGAAAGCCTCCTCAAACACTGCCCAAGTCACATATGAGGCATCATCCCCTCGGCCCTTCTTCCATTAGTCGAACCATAGCCTGGCCACCCCTTTGAGTTGGTAGGCGGCCAATTCAACCCTATCAGCATCAGCCACATGCATCACCTGGAACACCTTCTCAAGTTCCTCTACATAGTTCTTGGGGTCTTCAGTAGATGCCGACCCCGTGAACTCAGGCGGGTTCATCCTCAGAAATTCTCGGACTCTAGAGGTGCTATGAGAGTCTGTCCCACCTGCACCTTGCCTCACAACAGGTGCTGCGACAGTCTGGGCCAAAGTTTGAATGGCTTGGCGTAGCTCAGCATTTGAGACCTCATCTTGAGGGGGTTGCTCGACAGGGACAGCTAGATCCACGGGCCCCTCGGGTACTTGAGGCTCAGGTGGGTTAACAAATCGCCTGGCAGGACGTCCCCTTCCTCTGATAGCTCTTCTGGGAGGCATGTTATCGATTCTGCACGTGTAGCGCACGAATCAGAAGATAGTTTTCATAGAGTTCAACTCTATCGCACGAATTGGAATACGAAGGAAGTGTAACCATTCCTAATGTCCCATAGCCTCCTGCTTATGAAGTGTGGTCGACAACACACCCATAAACAAGACTCTACTAGACACGGCTTCATAGACTCCTTAAGACACTTGAACTCTATGCTCTGATACCAAGTTTGTCACGCCCCGGGAGGGTACCCTTGGCGTGGCCGGCACTCGGAGACTATTGCTAGTCCCCAAGCGAACCACTTAGCCTCATCACATCATTCGATCACATGCTTCTGTTGAACAACGGAAATTATATGCAAGTAATGGACACATCTCATCTAAAGTTCTCCAGGAATATAAATAAAATAATGAAGGCTAGTAGGAAGAACTAGCTCACAATCTCAACATCAATACTCGACACCTGTCTATGAAGCCTCTATCACTAGATCATGTGGTGCCAATGACAGGCCCATGGCTACCCAAAGCAAAATAAGAAAATAGTCCAATCCTAACTCTAAAGCATGATGAAATAAAATAATGGTTCCTCCGGAGTAGGGGAGGCTCACCAATTCAGCTTCAAATTTCGGATCTTCAACGAAGCGCCTGTTGATGATCTTTAGTACCTGCCTCTGCATCATAAAACGATGCAGTCCAGAGTGGACGTCAGTGCTTGGAATGTACTGGTATGTAAAATGGCTGAATGAAACAGAAACCGGTAGAAAATATGGAAAACAACATCAAGTCAAGATAAACATCATAATCATATCAAACCGTCAGCTTGTCTATCTATGAAAGATTAAAGCATAGACAAGTGACACATCAATACCTCAGACTCATCATTAGTCTCAACCCATCTCATGGATCATCTCAGAGGAGTTCACCCCCCTCTCATCTCATCTCATCTCATCTAGACTCGGAGTAAGGTAAAAATTTTCCCGGGAGTTTCTCTTAACCTACAACACTCACCTATGAGCCAGTGAATGTACAACAATCACCCTGATGTTACCATAGTGGTCCCAAACTTGCCAGGTAAGGAGCACTGGATCCCATATCAATATACCCGACATGGAATCAAACCGAATAGATCCTCTATTACTTTTAGGGACTGTTAAACCTCGAGGGAAACCATATGTATATGTGTGATGGTTTAAGCCTCTCCTACGTTTGGCCACGTAGTTAATGAGTTCGATTGGGACTCACTCCTGCTCATTTCGGTGCTCGATACTCCTCCCGACTTAGTGCTCATAAAATCAACCTCAACCAGTCTCATAGGGATCCGCTCCCCGTCAATGACTGCCAGTCTCATAGGGACTCACTCCCCGTCCACGACTGATATTTCACCGGGACCTTGGCCCTTTCATCAATTATCTCATAAGGACTTCCTCCCTATCATCACGTCTCATAGGGATTTTAACCCTATCACCAATACCTCCTCAATGACTCAAGATTATATAACTGTCATTAGGAAACAAGCTAATAACACATCAGTAGAGTTCATTTATAGAGACTCATAAAACAATCAAGATTTCATCAACTCATCATCACAGTCAACAACCCCAATGCAAGGCTCTAGAATCAAATCTCAAGTGCATCATGCATACTTTTCAAATTAGTCATGTAGGGTTATGCAAATTCCATGAAGGTATTCAATTTAAGAAAACAATTAGTATGATGATATCAACATAGAAAACATGTAATTTCAAATATAATTTTCAAGAAAATCCATCAAAGAAATCATGCATTCAGACTCTTCGACCATCGATTTTAACTATGACCTCTATGGGGCACATGAGAGAACAATCTCATGTTTTAGTTTAGCCTTACATACCTGTGATGCAACTATCCAACAGGGTGATGTCGATGATCTCTTCTCGTATTTCTCACCCCAAGGCTTTCTCTCTTCTCCTTAATCCCTGGCCTTGTTAGATTTCGAAATAGGACTTAGAATAGGTTTTGTTAGGCTCTTTCGTGTAGAAACGACCTTACTAGCTGTGTATTAGTGTTTATGAGGGGTTAAGGATTGATCGGAGTGCCCCTCGAAATAAATTAGAAATTTTCAGTTTGGAAAAATACACGGTCCGCGACGCGGACCTATCGCGAACTGTGCATTTTTGGAAAAGTATTTTAAACAAGTTTTCTCCATCCCGTCGAAAATCTGGTAAAACATATAAGTGTCCCTCCGCGGCAGGTGCGCGCCTCTGTCGCGGACAACCACTATTTTGTGACTTGGATCGAAAATTTATCTTTCGATCGGGTAGTCCTAAAATTCGACCCGGACCATTTTCCCACTCCATTTTTTATGTTGATCACAAATCCGGTCTCGGATTTGCCATGCGAGCCCCGGAAGATGCATTACGCGCATACCCTCACTCTAGGGGCATTTTGGTAATTTTATCGGACGTCACTGTTAAAATTACCTATTGGGTTACATGCCTCTATTGGTGTACCTTTATTGACTGCCTAACTACGTCGTTGAGCAGGGATAGACAAAATCAATAAGAATATTTTTACATTATTTTCCTATGTTTAACCCAAGCTAGGTGTAAGGGTAGTTGTCACAGGACTCCCTTACACAAATCAATCTAGTTTCGTACTTGAACAAGTTCCCTATCTTACTATGTTCCATTCGTTCCAAAATCTCTTGAATCCATAATAAACAACAAATTTACCCCATAATTGATCAGACTATGAAGTATAGATAAAAGCAATATAAAAGTAATCTAGTGGAAATCCATTCATAATATGTAAACATCAAGAACTAGAACATTGTCTATGGCTATAATCCTAGAATATAGGAAGATTAGCCACGCATAATTGTCTTACACATAAAATATAAGCTAATCGACATTCACAATCAAGAATCAAAAGTACACACTAACCAAAGTAACCCTAGAATGGAGTTTTTAGTCATCTCTCATCTGTTCCATACAAAACCAGATATGAAACCTAAAGTTCTAAACAACACATAACTTAAAATTCTCATATTTCATTTTTTCCCCTGGGTCTTCAAAGTCCACAACGCGGACTAGGTTATTTGAAGTAGTTTTTCACATTTAATGCTAACTCGACCAATTTCTCCTTTTCTTGTGAAGGTCCATGATGCGGACTTCACTTTTTTTCCTGCTTCGCACCTTTTTCTCCAAGTTTTCATCTTGCACAACTTTTCCCTAGGTCTGCGACGTGTACTTGAGCCTTTTTGCTGCGCTGACTGATTTCTTCACTTAGTTCTGCAGTTGTGTTCTTCCTTAAACTCCGAATGTGAGTCCAGAATGCATATTCTGTTCAAAAACCTACAAAACATAACTAATAGTCGCCCTTGACCCTGGATTAGCAAAATACACTAAATTACACTAAAAACACCTAGACTCTACAAATTTTTCCTCTTACTAATTAGATTGATTTAGAGATGGTTGATTTCACGTGATCCTTGGCATGGACTGGCTTCATGCTTGTTATGCCTCTGTTGATTGTAGAACCCGAACTGTCAGATTCAAGTTTCCAATTGAGCCTATTATTGAGTGAAAGGGAGATTATGTTGAGCCAAAGGTAGGTTTATTTCTTACCTCAAGGCCCGAAGACTGATCTATAAGGGATGTATCTATCACCTCTTCTGAGTCAAGTCTGATGATGTTGAGCCTCTTGCTCTTGAGTCCGTACCGATTGTGAGCGAGTTCCCCGATGTATTTCCTCAGGAGCTATCAGAGTCCCTCCTGATAAGGAGATCGAATTTGAAATCAATGTTCTTCCTAACACCCAGCCTATAATTATTCCGACATATAGAATGGCTCATGCAGAGTTGAAAAAGTTGAAGGAGCAATTCAGATTTTCTAGAGAAGGGATTTATTAGGCCGAGTGTATCTCTATAGGGTCCTCTGGTCTTATACGTACAGAAAAGGATGGTTCCCTTAGAATGTGCATTGACTACCGCCAGTGAAACAAGGTGACAGTCAAGAATAAGTATCTCCTTTTGAGGATCGACGACTTATTTGACCAACTTCAAGGTGCCACTATTTTCTCTATGATAGACCTCCATTAAGGCTATCACCAGTTAAAAGTGAGGGAATGTGACACCCCGAAGACAGCCTTTCACACTTGATATGGTCACTTTTAATTCTTGATAATGTCTTTTGGGTTGACAAATGCACATGTAGCCTTCATGGACTTGATGAACAAAGTATTCAGACAATATCTTGACATGTTCTTGATCATTTTTTAACGTTATTTTGGTGTACTCCAGAGATAAGGAGAAGCATGCTAATCCCCTTAGAATCTCTTTCCAGTTGCTCAGAGATAATGAGTTATATAAAAAGTTTTCAAAGTATGAGTTTTGGCTCAAATCTATGGCATTCTTAGGCCATATAGTTTTGGGAGATGGCATATGAATAGATACCCAAAGGATTGAGGCGATTAAGAACTGGCCTAGACTAACCTCTCCAACAAACATAAGGAGTTTTATGGGATCGGCTGGCTACTATTTTGTTGAGGAATTTTCTTCCATATCTGCACTGTTGACTAGACTGACTCGGAAGAAGGTCAAGTTTCAATGGTCTGTTGAGTGTGAGAAGAGTTTCCAAGAGTTGAAGATGAGGTTGACTACTACCCCAGTGTTGACCTTGCCTGATAGGACGTGAATTCATTATCTACTATGACACTTTGAGAGTGGGATTGGGATGTGTATTGATGCAGAGAGGTAAGGTTGTTACCTATGCTTCTATGCATCTTAAAGTGTATGAGAAGAATTATCCCACTCATGACTTGGAGTTGGTAGCAGTGGTGTTCGCTCTCAAACTATGGAGCTACTACTTATATGGAGCATGTATTCATAGACCACAAGAGCCAACAATATGTCTTTACTCAAAAGGAGCTTAATATGAGGCGGAGGAGATGGCTTGAGCTACTCAAGAACTATGACATGAGCATGCTCTACCATCTAGGTAAAAGCTAATGTAGTTGATGATGCTCTTAGTAGGTTGTCTGTAGAAACCACCACCCATATGAAGGAAGAGAAAAAGGAGTTAGCTAAAGAGGTTCACAGACTGGCACAATTGGGAGTTCAATTAGATAAATCGCGTAAAAGAGGAGTTATGGTGTATAATTGGTCTGCATCATATCTAGTAGTAGAGGTAAAGGAGAAATAAGATCAAGATCTAATTTTAATACAATTGAAGGCAGATGTGCATAAGCAAAAGGTGATGGCTTTTGACAAAGGGGGAGATGGAGTATTGAGGTACCAAGGCAGACTATGTGTTTTTTATGTTGATGGTGTTTTTGAGTGTCATGGCAAAGGCCCATAACTCTAGATATTCCATCCATCCAGGGTCAATCAAGATATACCATGACTTGAGAAAGATTTAATGGTGAAGTGGAATGAAGAATGATATTACTGAGTTTGTTATCAAGTCCTCAAATTTCCAATAAGTTAAAGTTGAGCACCAAAGGCCATGTGGAGTAGCTTAGAATTTTGATATTCAAGAATGGAAATGGGAGATTATTAATATGGATTTTGTCATAGGTTTACCGATGTCCCGCAGGAAGCACAATTTAATTTGGGTTATAGTTGACAGAATGACCAAATTTCCTCACTTCTTGGCAGTAAAGACGACTAACACTGCAGAGGATTATGCCTAGTTGTACATAAAAGAGATTTTTAGATTGCGTGGAGTCACTTTGTCTATCATCTTAGATAGAGGAGCTCAATTCACTGCCCAACTTTGGAGATCCATTTAGAAAGGTTTGGGTACGATGGTGAACCTTAACACTGCTTTTCACCAGCAGACAGATGGTCAGGAAGAGCATATGATTCAGACCTTGGAGGATATGTTAAGAGCCTGTTTCATTGACTTTAAAGGAAATTTGGATGACCATTTGCCCTTGATTAAGTTTTCCTACAACAACAACTTCCATTCGAGTATTCAAATGGCTTCATATGAGGCACTCTATCGGAGAAGGTGGAGATCACCCCTTGGATAGTTCGAGGTAGGTGAAGCATAATTGATCAGACCAGACTTGATTCACCAAGCTATGGTGAAGGTGAAGATTATCCGGGAAAGGTTGAAAACTGCACAGAGTCAACAAAAATCCTACATCGATGCTAGAAGAAGAGACTTAGAGTTTGAGGTGCATGATTAGGTATATGTGAAGGTATCACCTCTGAAAGGTGTGATGCAATTCGGGAAGAAAGGGAAGTTGAGTTTAAAGTACATTGGTCCTTACTAGATTGTAAATAGAGTGGGCAATGTGGCTTATGAGTTAGAACTACCACTAGAGTTAGCAGCCATCCATTCAGTCTTCCACATTTCCATGCTCAAGAAGTATTTGGGAGATCCGCAGTTGGTTATGCCTATTAAGAGTATTTGAGTAAAAGATAGTTTGATTTATTAGGATATCCCTGTCTAAATCCTTGATCATCAGGTTCGTAAGTTCAGCAAAGAGATTACATCTGTCAAGGTATTGTGGAAGAACCAATTTGTATAAGAAGCTACTTGGGAAGCGGATGAGGATAGAAAGTCTAAGTACCCTTATTTATTCCTACCTTCTAATGATGAGATAGTTGACAATAATCATTTCCTTTTAAATTCTTGAATTTCTATTCCTTGAGTTTTCCTTCCATTATTAGTTTGATAGATGATAGAGCTCTAGAGTCTGGGTGATGATTGATTTGATGTGTTGATTTTTTAATTGTTTTACTTGCTGATTTTCTTAACCGATTGATTGCATGAGTCAGATGATAGTTGGTTGAATGTTAGAGTCCATAGAGAGATTCGTGTCGTGACTATGTTTCTTAGGAATCTCTTCATTCGAGGATGAATGATCCCAATGGGGACATAGTGTAACACCCCCTAATTCTATTCACCTAGTCTGAGTAGATGTACAGATAAATCTAAGAAAAATGAATGAGAAACGTTGCTGAAAGAGAAAACTACGAGGGCAATCTATGGCCCGTAGAGAAGGCCTCGTAGAATCCCCAAATGACTCAGTGAAATTTTCTAAGTCTGAGGCCCATGTACGAGATAACATATGACCCATAAAATATTCCATGGACCATAGATTGGTTTCAAAAATTGGTTATCCAAGAATCAACTTTTTAGTACCTTGAGCATGAGTTATCAAACAACCCGTAGAAGCTTTTACGGCTCGTCGAAGTGATTTCGTGGATTTCGTTCCAAATTCCAATAACTTAAACTTTTGGACACCTCATCTACGAGAGGTCATCTATGACCCATGGAACGTTCTACGGCCCGTAAATGGGGTCTCGTAGAACTTGTCTGTAGTTTTTAAGAAGAGTATTTTTGTCTATTCCTATCCCTTTTAACGAAATCCTTGGACGTTTTAGAGATAATTAAATTCCTAAAACATAACCCTAAGTTTATTCTCACCCTTCTTCACACTTAGGGATTTTTCATAGAACACCAGAGGAGGGAAGAGAGCGAGGGTTTTGAATTCTAGCACGAGGATTGATTGAAGCTTTGATTGTTTCTTCTATTTCTAGGTATGTAAGGCTTACCGAATTATGGGATTACGTTCGTTCACATGCATATCCCCCTTACTTGAGTTGAAATTGAGAACAAGAGTTGAGTTTTGAATTTCTATCATCCAATTACTGAATTTCTACATTTATTTTGAGTTCTTATGATGATATATAAGATAACTATTGTATCGCATGACCACAGATATGAATATATATATATATATATATACACATACACACACTTGATATCATGAACCTTAAATTAAATATTTTTATAAAATCTACACATGGATTGAGTTGGGATTTGAGATTGATTCTCTGAGTAGAGTAAATTGAGCATGATTGAGCATATAGTATTATGATTGCATGTCCGTTGATGCATTTTTCTTGAGTTCTATGATGAGTCAAACTGATGAGTCCTAGTGACCGCTTGAGTCTGAGCCGAGTCTGATTGATTTTCTCTTGATTGATTGAGTTGATGATACACTAAGATGAGTTGAGTAGAGATAACACAATAAGGTTGAGATTTGAGTGATTGAATGAGTACTATTTAGATTCGAGTTGATTGGTGAGTTGAGCATGTTTTAGTCTTGGGAGGAGTATTGAGAACCGAGCTAGGAGTGAGTAAATAACTACTCTAACCCACAGAACTACATTGCCAGTGTAGGATAGTCGTACATCACATTCTGGTGACTCATTTCCCAAAAGATGAACATTTACTATGGATCCATGAGAGAGTTGATCGTCCTTTACCTTGGAAAGTTTAGGATGAGCATGGCAACGGCGTCGGCTTCGTTGTGCATCACCAAACCAAAGGTGGTGGGATTGGATGTCGGTTAAGAGAAACTCCTAAGAAACCACTGATTGAGCATGCTATTTTCAAATCGAGTTTACTACTACTGAGTCTATTTTCAAAATCATGATTTCCAATTTAAAACATACATTCAATTTGAGTTGATTTATGAGTTGTGAAGTTAAGGTGAGTAGGTTGAGCCTTACTTCCTTGAGTTATTTTACATACCAATATATTTTATGTACTGATGTCTATTTGGACCTGCATCATTTTATTATGCAGATACAAGTGATAGAGGACTTCAGCTCACGTATCGTTGAGGTCTAGATCAGTCCATTCCTAGAGTTGGTGAGTCTTCCTTACTTTCTAGAGAAGCCTTTTTATCTTCTTACTTTTATTGAGTAGTTTATCTCTTTGATTTGGGGTGTCCATGGCATGTCATGGCACCATCTAGACTATTGAGTGAAGGCTACATAGACATTGAGTAGAGGATTGTTGAGTATTTTATATTTCCAAACCTATCCATTGGAACTATGCTTTAGTAGAGTTATATCTATCCAATAATGTCTTTTATTTTGGTGTATTTCTTTTGTTGAGTTGATGTGACGATGAGGCTAGGTGATTCTCTTAGGGAATCAACAATGGTTCTTCAAGTGTCGGCCAAGATAAGGGTGCTCTCCCGGGGTGTTGTATTAACTTCAATTATATTATGCTGCTAGTTCACCTTTGTGCCTCTATGTGATGGGTCAAATAACCTACACCGAAATAACACTATCTTCTTTTTAGGCGAACCTGAATATCGTACTTCAATAATCTCTTTAATGACACCATAATATTCAATAGTTTGGCCATTACCGCCGACATGACCTTCAGCATAGACAACGCTATTATTAGTTTTTTTGTACATGGAAACTTCTTCAATTTGAAACTTAAAGTAATTCACACAATATATACTCATTGTATGAATTTAAGATTCAGGCCCGAGTGCGATCACTCTCACTAATGGCGAATGTTTAACAGTTGAGTATTCATCATAAACCTACAAATTGTATCCACAATAATTAAATTTAGTATAAAATAAATACATTATTCTTATTGATTCAACATGATTAGGCTTTCACACTCACATAATCCTTTAACCATTTGGAAAAATGTCATATATATGGCTTCATTGCTCCATGTTTTTATGAACAAGCTGATATTGATATTTACATTTTTGTTAGTTAGTAAACAGTAATTATTACTATGTTATTTGAAAATACAATTTAACACTTACTTAAGATATGGATAAATTTCTAGACAATTAAGTATAATATGGTCCACAACTAATCGTCTTTCCATAGTCATGAAGCCTCATTTTCCATGCCTTTTAGATCGTCAATCACTTTAATTAAAAATTGAAATTAGTAGAAACATAGGATCACTATCACCTTCATCATTCCAATTTGGCCTATTTCTCTTGCATGGCACTTCATACCCAAAGTAATAGAAATAAAAGTCGTCAGTTTCTCTTGCGATATGAGCTTGAAAAATTGATACTTCGATCTGTCCACTCTATATAATTGTTTGTTTGCGGTTTTTAATTTTTCTGTATGTACCGATTCAAATGTGTTAATCACTGATTACATTGTGTGTATATATAGTTAATTACTTAAGTCATAAAAAATATTACCTTTCAAATGGATTCATCCACCTTTTTTGAGCTAGACCTCCAAGGCGGGCTTCTTGTACAAGATGAATTGGAAAATGTTCCATCACATCAAAGAAGTCAGATGGAAAGATATTCTACAACTTTGTAGTAAAAAACAGGAATATTTTCCTCCATCCAGTCTAAACTACTTTCAAACAACTTTTCAAAACGTAAATCTCTAAAGAAAAGACTGATCACTGTGATTGGCTTCCATGCATATCCTATCAGGTACATGGCTAAAAGCAATAGGAAGCAAAATTTTTAGGAATACATGACAATCATGATTTTTCATACCTATTAACTTGCCTTCATTCAAGTTTGTCCGCTTCCTCAAATTTGAAGGATATCCCTTCGAAATCCTCAAATTTTTAACCCATTCATATATGTCACGTTTTTCATCCATTTTGAACGACGCACTGGCTTTAGGCTTCACAATTTTAACATTTTCTAATTCCTGCAGCCACAATTCTATCCTCCTAGAATATTTCTTTAAGTTTATTCTAGCTCTAGGGTTGTCTTTTGTTTTGCCTTTAACATCTATCACTGTGTTGAATAAATTATTAAAAATAATTTTTCTCAATATGCATCATATCAACATTATGTCATAGGAGAGTATCCTTCCAATATGACAACTCCTAAAATATGCTTTGTTTGGTCCAATTATGTTCAACACCATATTAGGGAAGTCTAGAAGGTAATACTTCTATAACTTTAGGCAGTTGAGAAACTCTCCCAAATTTGATGCCCTGAGAGTGATAGAGGTGTGGGATCATTGTCAACCATGTTTTTTCTGACAACATATCTCATCTTTCTAAACTCATGGTCCACTGGCAAGAATTGATGATGACAATCTGTCACGCCTCGGGAGGACACCCTATGAGTGGCCGGCACCCAGAGACTATTGCTAGTCCCCAAGTGAACCACTCGATCTCGGGACAGTCACTCAACATCAAGCATAGTGGAATAACAGGATAAAAGAAGTGGGCTACATCCATTAGTCTACATAATTAAGAAGAGCAAATGGCCAACACTCAGTCTCAACATCAAGGTAAGCAAATATAAATGCTAACTCAACTGAAAAGGGGAAAAGACCTCAAGATCAAACCTCACCTCATGTGTATGAAGCCTTTACCTCGACTCAACTGTCTAAGATGGTACCATGATAGACCATGGCTACTCAACTCAATAAATAATAAAATAATTGAAAAGAAACAAAGAGCTTTCGGATAGCAAGGAGGGCTCACCAATGATTGAAATTGAAAATCTCTGAACCTCAACGATGTGTCTGCTGAAGTCCTCTACCTCCTGTATCTGCATCATGAAATGATGCAGCACCGAGTGACGTTAGTACGTGGAATATACGGTATGTAAGATGACTGAATATAGCAGTATAGATAGAACAGTAGAGGGATAACATCAACTCAATATCATATTCCGTCAGAATGTCAAATGTCTATCTAAAGAAAGAATAAAGAGTAGACAAATGACCCATCAACATCTCATCAATATATCAGACTCACCTCAAGGAAACTCGACTCAACTCAACTCAACTCGAAGGACTCATGCCTGTCTAGGACGAGGATAAAGGGTAGATAATAAAATAGCAACATCCATCAAGACTCATAGCATCACATCAACATCAGAGTTTTATCAGTACGGAACCTAGCTGGGAGTTTCTCTAACTGACAACTATCACTTATGAGCCGGTGATGATACAACGAAGCGATGCCATTGCCACATCCGTCCAGTTTCATACCCGAGGTAAAGGACATCACCATCAGTGGATCCAAAACACACGCGCTCCGTGAATGCGGGCGCCAGCCCTGTGAAAGCAAAGACGTGAACGCCCAATACTCCGGGAACGCGAAGTAGACCTTCATCTGCATAAGAAACTGCCTTATACAACAAAACATACCTAAGTAAAATCAAGATTAGGCCTTTGGGATTCGTTTGAAACCCCATGAACACAAACCAAATATGGAACCCTACTAAAAATAATGTTCCTAACTCAATGGAACTGTCAGAATTTGAATGCAAAACCACCTTGGTATAGAAACCGAGAAAGAGCATTTAAACTTATTTCGGACTCAAAAACTCAAATATTCTCCAAAGCTCTAAAAATCACAAGATTTTCATTTCTATCATTAGTTTCACCATCTGGAACCACCGATATTGACGAAAGTTCGATCAGAGCCTCCTAACTTTGAATGTTGATCAAAGTCAAACATATGATCCAAAATGAATTAAAAATACTACTTTGGGCCTAAAGTCTCCGTTTTAACTCCAAAGTCAGTTTTGCAAGTTATCCTAGGCTAGACTTGGCATTCTAAAACTAGTGGATTTGACAGAATCACAATCCGACACTCAAAACTCAAAAGGACCCCAAAACGCAAAATTTGCAACTTTAAGCTTTTAAAAACTTTCTTTAGCAATTCTCAAACTATTTACAAGGTTTTCAATATTCGACTTTTAGACTTGACCAAAACTGACTTAAGGCAACTTTTGGGAAGGGAAAAATGATAATTTGATCAAAAATGCCAAAACTAACCTTCGAGATCATTACACACACACTCAATATATATATACATACACATATATATATATATACATATATAAATATACACACATATAATATATACATATACATATACATATACATATACATATATATATGTGTGTGTGTGTGTGTGTATATATATATATATATATATATATATATATATATATTGACGAAGAGAAGGTCTCTTAAAATATCTAAATGAAAACTCTCTCTTCTCTCTCTAAAACCCTAGGAGTGCCGCCGTCAGCAACCAGTCAACTATGGCCATGCCAGCCGTTGACCAGCCTCCCGATGGGGCTGGTCAGCCTATGAAGTCGTGTGCATGCCTGCCACAACCATCTTTAGTGACACCAAAACCAATTCCTTTAAAGCCTATCACATATTTGTGTGGAGAACCCATTCTCCAGTAGGAACAATCTGAAGTTGAGCAAATGATTATAAACAAAAATCTACAATACGCGGTCTTTGGTAAATTTTCGTATGGGTGGCCGAAAATACAAGATCTTAGGAAATTGATTCCTAAGAAATGTGAATTAAAAAGTGACTGAAAAATCAGATTATTGAGTAATAGGCATGTATGTATATCTCCTTTCGTAGCCTGCCTTCTACATCACACAAAGGGGTAGATCATATCCTATGTGTACCCACAAATGGGATCCATTATTTAACCCTGAGGAAGAAACCTCAACTGTTGTTGCTTGGACCTCATTCCCCTCCTTGCCTCTGAAATTTTTTAGGGAAGATGTAATTTTCTCTCTGGTTGTGTCATTTGGAAACCACTTCAAGTTGATTCGGCAATAAAAAATCAAAGTCGATCAAGTTGTGCGAGAGTCAAGGTCGAGGTTGGTTTGCTTGGTGAATTCCCAAAATGAATTAAGCTTTGTGTCAAGAATAGAAGCGAAGAAGTGATGGAAAAATGGATATGGATTAAATATGATTACCTCCCAAAGTATTGTACGACATGTATGATTCAAGGGCATGATGAGGACTAATATTATGTAAAACATCCGGAGTTATTCAAGGAATCAAAAGCAAAAGGGTCTGCTAAGCAACAACAGGAGGAGATACACACTAAAGAAGGAAAAATTCAGCAAACCAACAAGGAGGGGGAGAACAAAAATAAGAAGGATTTGTGGAACAAAATAAAAAGGCTGGGGGATGAAATCAACCACCATCGAAGAAGTGGGACGCATTGAAAACTAAGAATAAGTTTGCTACACTTGGTACAGAGGAGGGGGATACCAGTACTACCAAGCAACAAGACAAAGAAGAGAGGGTGAATAGCCAGTCAACCAACCAAGGGGTTAATGATCCTTCTAAGAAGGACCAAGTTCAAAATACATCATTTGGGAAAGGAAAGGCTATTATTTTGAAATTGCCTAAGGTAAGGACTGATAAGGTCATCATATGCGATCAAACAAGGGTAGTGTCAAAAATGCAAATGCAGACTCAAATGTTATGGAAATCCAAGTTGGGGAGAAATTTGAGGACTAAACTGCCTTTAGCGGGGAGGGATTAATGGAGTTGGATATAGTGGATGACATGTCAGAAGAGGATTCATGTAATGTTGTGGATGGTGAGGATAGGTTACTTAACTCTGATGATATAGATGATGGGAGGGATGGATTACAATATTATATATATCAGTAAGGCTGCTGATCTATCCCCAAGACACACGAGGAGCTTAAAGGCCAAAATGGGCAAATCTAGAACACCTTTACAGGTGCAAACAAGGAGCAATAAGAGTAGAGCTATTAGTTGTGATCAATGATTAACAAAGCAATATTTTGGAATATTAGGTCAGTTAATACCCAAAATGCATTTGCAAGATTGATAGACCTAATAGAAGATATCATTACTCATTCATAACTCTTATGGAACCTTTTCAGGATCCGACAGAACTAGACATATATAAAAGAAAGTTGGGTTTTGACAAGGTAATGGTGAACTACTCAGGGAAGATTTGGATATTCTGGAGAGATGACTAGAGTAGGGTAGTGATTATTGACTCTCCACAACACATCACTATGATGTTTTGTAATGATAATAATTTTTTCTTTATTTCAGTAGTGTATGAAAGATGTAATGCTCTAGAAATGTTGGACTGTGGGAAGCTCTAGAATGTTTGAATGTGCAGGGTTGCCCATGGATGGTAGGGGGAGATTTTAGTGTCATCCTTAATGAGGAAGAAAATTTAGGAGGCTTAGAACTCACTCAAAATAAGGTAATTCATTTTGCCCACTACATAAACACTTGTTCCCTAGCTGAAATTAAATTTTTAGGGAGCAAGCATACGTGGTAGAATGGGCGTATCAATGGGGACTGTTCTTTTAAAGACTTGATAGAATTTTGTTGAATGAGGAGTTTGTAGATATTTTCCCTAACTCAAAGTGTCTACATTATTCAGACAGGGATCATACCATGCACCTATCTATATCACATGTCAAACAGGAAAGCAGAACATTGTTAAGCCATTCAGGTTTCTCAATTTCTGGTGTAAGCATAAGAAGTTTAAGGATGTTGTTCAGCAAAATTGGCAAGCTGATTTCACAGAGAGTCCTTTCATGGTATTATATGCAAACATGAAAAAGGTGAAAAGAGTTTTGGTAAAATGGAGCAGAGAGGAATTTGGGGATATTTCCATTAAAAAAGAAAATTTGAGGAAATTATCCAAGTAAAGAAAGCCCAGTTAAAAATTGACTCATCCCAAAAAAATAGAGCGCATTTGAGTAAAGAAGAAGCTAATTTGAAGAGGTACGTCAAAATGGAAGAAGAATTCTGAATGCAAAAAGTAGGGATGAAGTGGTTCAGTCAAGGTAGTAAAAACACTAAATTCTTCCATTCTTATGTCCATAGAAGAAGGAGAATTTTTTTTTTTTTGAATGAGATAGTTAATGAATAGGGTGAGATTTGGAAGACAACTGTTGAGATTGGGGAGAAAGCAATGGAATAAGGACCAATTCTCAGCAGATAGATATTGTCGGGACTTTTCTGTGTTAGATCATATTCCAAATCTAATTACAGAGGAGGAAAACAATGATCTAAATGGGTTTCTTGATGATAAGGAAGTGAAGAAGGTTGTGTTTTGTCTCAATGGAGGTAATGTTGTAAGGTACAGATGGTTTCTCGAGTGCATTCTTTCATAACTTTTGGGACATCATTGGTCAAGATGTGATAAATGTTGGGAAGGCTTTTTTCAGTGGTTCATGAATTTCCCAGGTATGTCACATACAAAAATGTGGTTTCGCTCCCTAAAAAAGAGCTACCCAGATCCTTCTCAGATCTTAAACCAATAAGCCTAAGTGGATTTATCAACAAGGTCATCTCTAGGGTGGTACATAACAGGCCAGTTATGTTATTACCTAAGATTATTTCCCAGAATCAGTCATGCTTTGTTAAAGGGAGGAGCACCATTGAGAATGTGTTATTAGCATAGGAAATTATAAGGGATATCAATTGAAGAACCTCTAGGGTGGTACATAACAGGCCAGTTATGTTATTACCTAAGATTATTTCCCAGAATCAGTCATGCTTTGTTAAAGGGAGGAGCACCATTGAGAATGTGTTATTAGCATAGGAAATTATAAGGTATATCAATTGAAGAAACAAAAGTACCAATGTTGTGGTAAAACTAGACATGACTAAGGCCTATGACAAAGTCTTATGGTTCTATTTTACTATGATCTTAAGGAAATTTGATATCTATGATATTCTCGTTGATATGGTGTCGAGATTGCTCTCAAACTATTGGCATTCTGTCTTAGTTAATGGGCAATCCCATGGACATTTTTAGTCTACTAGGGGTTTATAGCAAAGGGATCCTTTATCTCCTGCCCTCTTCATTATAGTTATAGAGGTTTTGTCCAGGGGACTTAATAGTCTGCACAATGACAAGGATTTCAAAGGTTATGGTCTACCTAAGTGGAGTCCCCAAATCAATCACCTGGTATATGCAAATGACACAATTCTTTTTTGTTCAGTTGATAGAAGTTTAGTTGTTAACATGATGAATATCTTGAATAGATATGAGGAAGTATTTGGACAGATGATAAACAATCAAAGATTTTTTTACTTACATGAAAAAACACCTTTGATCTTTACTGTCAGACTAGCGAAATTAACAGGGATCGAGTTAGGAGAGTTTCCATTCATATACATGGGTTGTCCTATTTTTTATGGAAAGAAAAGAAATAAGTGTTTTGAAGACATTATCAGGAAGATATCAAGAAGAATATTGGCATGGCAGAACGGATTTTTGTCTTTTGGTGGCAAGTTTATTCTAATCAATCATGTTCTATAATCCATACATATTCATCTTCTATCAGCAATGAATCCTCCCAAAAATGTTATAAGGTGCATCCATTAGATATTTTCTAAATATTTCTAGGGTAACTCAATATCAGAAAAAAGAACGCATTGGTTTGCTTGGAATGATATGTGTTATCCTAGGTAAGAGGGTGGATTAGTATTCAGGTCTTTAATAGACATCAACAAAGCCCTAATAGCTAAGCTATGATGGAACTTTAGAACAACCATTGGGCCTCTATAGTGTAACTACATGTGGAATACATATTGCAAAAAACTTCATCCAATTCTAGTTTTGAATGTTGGTGCATCAAATATATGGAGAAGTATGATGGCAATTCGGGATGAAGTGGAGCTTTTCATGTAGTGGCAGCTAAAAGCAGGCAACTTTAATTTCTAGTTTGATAATTGGACCAAGTTTGATGCCTTGTACTACAGTAAAGGTGAGGCAATACAGGAGGAGGATAGTGAGGTTAAAGACTATATTGAAGATTTTTCTTGGAAAAGTGATTTGATAAAAGACTCCTTATAAGTAGAGATGGATGAGTATGTTATCAATGAGATAAAACCCAGTATTAAAGGCCTAAATGATCATGCTTGTGGGCAAACTACTCATTAGGGAGATTCTTAGTTAAATTAGCCTATCAGGCGTTGAGACAGATGGGCATGCAATGTGAATGGGCTAAGAGGATCTGGGTGAAGGGTCTTCCTTACAAAATTTCCTTTTGTCTATGGAGATTATGTACAAGAAAGGTCCCAACTGATGACATTCTAAGAAACATGGGGATACCTGTTGCATCTAAATATTTGAGTCGTGACAATGGCACTGAGGAGAACCTAAATCATTTATTTCTAACAAAACGCCTATAAATCAAAAGTTATGGAACCAGTTTGTTACATGTGCAGGTTTCAATATAGAAGGGGAACATCTCTATTCAACTATACTGGATTGGTGGAGATTCTCAAAAACTCTGAGGGCTAAAGCTATCTTTACTGCTATTCCAACCATTCTTATTTGGGAGTTGTAGAAAAAGAGGAATATTATCAAACATGGAAAGGAGGTTACATATTAGAATCTTTAAAATAATTGTCAAAGGACAATTCACAATCTCATAAAGACAATCTTTCCTAGATGGGGAAGTGTTCCATTGACTTGGTGTGAAAGCTTTGACGGGTTATAGGAGTACAGGCTCAGGCTCAGACTACATGCTACAATCACATTACGGAAGCTTTCCAGTTTAGGTGGATAAAGTATAATACGGATGAAGCTTGTAAAGGGAATGTAGGGAGTAATTCTTATGGTTTTTGCCTGAGGAATGAACATGGAGATCTTACGTATCCAGAGGCAAACTACATTGGAGAAGCTACTAACGCTATTGCAGAAGCCAGAGCCATTAAAGAAGCACTAACCTATTGTGGCTCACTTGATTATAATAGAGTTCTGTTGAAGACTGATTTATTGATAATGAACAACATAATACAGAAAATATGGAAGATATCCTAGGAGATTGCTGACTTAGGTGAGGAGATACTTCTGCTTATTAGGGATAATGACATTCAAGTGACACATGTGTTTTGAGAAGCTAATCAATTGGCTGATATCATAGCTAATACAACCATTGAGAGTGAAGATAAATATGTGTTTACTACATTTAGTCAATTCCCTAGCATGGCAAGGAGAATACGAAACATTGATAAACAACAAATACCAACAATACGAGTACAGAGAAGGAGCATAAGTAGTAGTAGGTAATGTTTAAGTTAATTACAAGGCCATGAGTTTCCACAGAGCAGATATATACAACATAGATGTCCAGAATGCACTATGCAAATCCTAGCTAGATCTAGGCTAAGAAGCTCCCAAAAAGTATTTCAAAACTAGCAAAAGGTGAAGAGAAATAACCAGATAGCATCCAGAGATGATATCTTCATGCAGACCATGTTAAAAGCCTTACGAACTACTCGTATGTCTCCTTTGGGCTTTCTAAGAATTAGAATATATCAGGAAATGATATTTGAAGAAATAGGAGAGAGAGGACAAAACTTACATGGTCAGACATGAAAGAACGAGCCTTGACTCTTCATAAGACTTGTTTCCACCGGAGATTTCACCTGCACATCATGACAGAAGTTAGGACCACTGTTGAAACGGAGGTAAAAAAGTTTAAAGGTGAGCACTCGCCTTTGATAGCGGAAGAACTTGGTTTCTCAGAAACGAACATGCAAGAACTTGTTCCCTTAGAAGCGGAGAAAAAAAAAGTGTTTGGTCGGAGTCCACTAGGTCATCAGAATCGGCGAACTGAATGAAGATCAAGGGTTGGGGGATAGAGTTTGGAAACTGATAGGTTTTCCTTTCATTTTCCTTGGTATGAACCGTTTGGACCTGGGCTAGTGTAAGCCCACTTGTTGATATGAATAAAATGGGTCACTAACCCAAAACTGTTATTAGTACACACACACACACACATATATATATATATATATACATACATACATACATATGACATGGCAAGCACATGTGTACAACACAACCAAGTTACTTAGTTAAAGTTACCAAATCAGCATAAAAGGTGCACACAAATACAAAAGAATTGGGTTCAGGGAAATATAAGATCCTTGATTAAATTAAAAGTGTATTGATAGTATTTTGGTTATAGTTCAAAGGAATACTTATGCACGAATAACGAGAAAGGCCCAGACAATCAAGAAACGAGACATTTGCCTAAATTAGCCACCAAATATTCATCAAGTTTTTGCATAGTGTTGAGAGTATTTTGGGATGATTTTTAATGTTTGTCCCTTAAATTGGGTGTCTTAAATTTTTATTCTTATGGCTTGTTTAATGAATTTTGTGGACGAAATTATTAATAGTTTCAACTTTATTTTGCAAGATAAGTTGTTTTGTTTAACCAATTAGCTATTTCAAAATGTAGCCATCAGTTGCTTAAGTTTTCACTTTAGTATATTGCAGAAGCTCGTTCATTAGTCTTCTAAGATTTTAAAGCACTTGGAATCTAGTTGACAATCTTTATATCTGTAATGACTAACCCATATCCATCGATATTAAATTAATACTCTCATTAGCTGCTACATTATAACCATTTGTTATCATTTTATTTTTATATAATATACACGTCATTTTTCAAACCGCCCTCAATGCTGTTAATGTTTCCCCATCATCAAATGATAATTCATAAGAATTCATCATATTAAGCTTCCTGACATATACCTTATCACCCTGAATATATTCCTCACTAACGTAACTAGCACAAATTTGAAATCCTCTAGATTAGACGTTCCCATTCAAGGAAAATAGTGGTGGGGGAGGGGGTTGCAAGTAAAGAAAAATGAAAACAATATTTACAGTAGATACAACTGTAAATGTGCCATAATTCTATTGGACAAACATGATAACTAATCCCTCATATCTATTCTCAAGTGTGTGCACCTACGATTATATTATTATTACTTTAAAATAAATCTTTTGTGATAATAATACATACATGAGCACCCTTCCTTGTCAATATTGAGAAAAACTATCGCGTTCCCGTTTGTTCTTTTTGTGTAGTATATAGAAAGCGGTGTGTCGTAGAACATGCTCGTACTTCCAACACATGAGTGATAATGCCCCGCATATTTATTTTCTTAATTAAATCCTAATACTAAAGTTTGTGTTTGGTAAAAAATATTTTAATGGAAAATAAGTTGACTTCTTATTTATTTTTTCATTTTTGGTTGTTAAGCTGATAATATAAAATATTTTTTAGTGTTTGATTAGTGAATACAAAATATTTTACGAAAAATAGCCCAAGATTCCCCTCAACTATTTGACATGATAAAAACCTACCCTCCATCCACCTTTTGGCTCCCAAACACCCCTGATGCCAACATTTGGGCTCAAAAAAACTCTGACGTCAACATTTTGGCCCTAAAATACCCTTATTCCTAAAAACCCACACTCATAAAACTGATGGAGAATAATATTATACCAAAATCTCATGGTTTAAGGGTACTTTAGGCCTTCTTCGTTAAAATAATTTGAAATAACTTTATATATTGTCACATATAATTGATCTGATTTTTGAATCTAATAAATTGAAAATAAAGAAAATGGGGTTAGTTTTCTACTTTCTACATTCATCCTATCACGACTCAAATTCCAATTTCATGAAGAAAAATAACTCAAAACCGAACCCAAACATAAGACATAAGATAAAAGAAGGAATGATAATAGAGAGACAGCCACAGTACGAAGAATACCCCAAAATCTGTTGTCATAAGTATAAAAAGCGTCTAATACAAGGTCTAAATTTAGTGCATACACTCAGTCTTTGAAATAAAGTAAAAACTACAAAATAAAGATAGGATCAAGAGTGGTCGAGGACACTGGATGATCAAGAAGTGGTCTAGGACACTGGATCTCACCATCAGAACTAGAAGTCACCACTGCTGGAGTAATCAACTACCACGTGGATACCCTGATTCAAATCTGCATCAAGGAACACAAAAGTAAGAGGTGAGTACAATTCACATGTACCCAGTAGGTTTAACAGACTTGATATTAGGAATTGAATAAACTATGCAATAAACTAGGAACGCTTCCATCTGCACATAGAAAAACTCAGTCCAGCATCAGTGTTGTCAATTTATATAGAACTACGAGAATAAACTAAACACATAGTCCAAATACAACAAATCATCAAATAAATCAAATCTCTAGTAATAATTTCATGCAATGCAAGAATGTAATGTGAATGCAATGCATGATGGTACAGTGGAGTCAAGACTGTCACAAAGTCTATCGTATACACCTGCCAAACTAAGGCTTCCAGACAAATCTCATGGGAGTCTCGCAGACTATATACCTCGTCACAATCTCAAAGTATCAACTACCTCATCACCCAACTTGTGGCCAAGAACTTACAATACTAGTATCTCATCCATTTGCCACCTAACTCGTAGTAAAAGTTTTTTCAAAAGTTTTTCATTTATTTTTCAAAAAGGTGGTTCCATAATTCACAATATTACAAGTATCATGATATGAAATATGAGGATTCATGCAAATAAGGCGTAAAGATAGAGGCAACATTGATCTCAATAAGTGTACTAAATTTCAAAGCTTTCAAAACATAACAGCTAATAATGAACACCCTCTTTTATACTCATTGGAACACGAACTTCGTTATAAATGTGCAACCACCATTCACAAGTCATAAAATTCTCAAGATAAGCCACAATTCACGATCCAACTCACAAGTGTTCCATTTCTCAACATGATATAATTACAACTCAACCCTTGATCTCTTGGGTATCACAATAAAATTAGGATTACAAAGTCCAACATCATCAATTTATACAACATATGCTTTCAAATAATTCAATTAGCAAGTAAGACCCCGCACACGGGAAATACACCAAAACTTTTCAACTCAATTACATGATAAGATCTCATTCCATAGATCATGATATAAGAATACTTAATTACCCAACTCAATCACAAAAAAGGATAGTCAAACCTATCTTGTTAGCCGAAACCATAATCGAACATCTCTAACCAAAGACGTCCACTCAAAATCCTACCCAAATTGATTTTTTCACTATCAAGAATGAAACATACACATCACAAGGAGCGCAATGGTACCCGTAATACAAGAATTTGAAACCAGGAGCAATATAGCCCAAAAATCGATTAATTGTTTTTTAAAAAAAGAAGGTAAAATTAGAAATTGATTTTAAAATTGGGTTCTATATGAAAAATGGAGTTTATGGTTGAAAACCCCACAAAATTTAAGTGAGAAACAAGTTATAAATCACCACTTTTTACTAAGGTTTGAGCTCTTGAATATTCATGAAATTTGGGCTTAAAAATCAAGAATTTTAAGTCAAAATCACAGGGTAATTGATGTAATATAAAGGATCTCGGTAAAGAAATTACTTACCCAACAATTTTCTCGCATAACCCTCGTACAAAATTGTCTCCCCAAGCTCAAAAATTTAAAAATAGAGGAAAATGGGTCTATTCTTGATTTACACTCTTCAGGTGTTTAATGACCTTACGAACGCAGACACCTATCTGAGAATGTGGAGCAAAAGAATCTCCAACCTTCCGTGAATGCAGAAGAAGGTCCCATGAATGCAAAGGTTTCCTAGACACTTACTCTGTGAACGTGGACCCTCTCATGTGAATGCAGTGGTCTATGCACAAGACCACCGCGAACAAAATGACTTGGTCGAGGACGCAAAGAAGAAACATGCACCAGACATGAATAACTCACAAACACATCAAATTTCACATAATGGACCCTCAAATTTCGTTCAAAACTCTATACACACAAACCATTTATGCTAACCTAGTAAATTTGATATTTATTACTCAATAAAATCATCAAAAATTCTATATGAGGTCTTTTCGACCCAGAATTTAATTTTTTGAAATGAAACTAATTAGGAGCTCAAAATGAACGAAACTCCCACAGGACTTCCAAAATTGTGACGACACTGCTTCTAGACTGAAATCTCCTCCCAAAACCAATGGAATCGTCAGAAATCTAATGCGAGCCTCCAAACTCAAATGTTGACTAAACTCAAATTTAGCTCATTTTAAACCATATTTTCTAACTTAGGACTTCAAATCCACATATCGACCCCAAATATGATTCAGAAAACTATCCTAGATCAACTTTTACTTTTGAAATTAATAAAATTGATAATATTTCATTCCGAGACCCATAGTGCAGATTGGTGCAAAAACTCACTTTTGAGCAATTTAAGGTTTTTCAAACTCAAAAACTCACTCATTTCTAAATCATTGAACAAATTTCCAAAATCATCCATACGAACTGCCTAAATTGACCTAGAGTAATCTATGTTTAGGGTAAAATGGTAATTTCTCAAGGATGTCCAAAAACAACTTTTAAGGTCATTACATTATTCACTACTAAAAATAATGTTCATCCTCGAACATAGGGTAAAGGAAAGTACCAGAGCCTAAAGAAGATGGGGATATTTAGTATACATGTCTGACTTTATCTCCAATGTCACCTCCTCAACAGGCGGATGCTGCCATTTAACCTTCACTAAAGCAATTTACTTGGCCCTAAGCCTCCTGGCCTGTCTATCGAGTATATCCACTAGCTCTTTCTCATATGTCAAATTCGGATCTAACATAATCGCATTATAAGTAATCATATAGGACTTGTCTGGTACATACCTATGAAGCATGGAGACGTGAAACACCAGTTGAATAGGTGGCAATCTAGGTGGCAAAACTAACTCATTGCCACCTCACCTACTCTCCTCAAAATCTCAAATGGGCCAACAAACCTCAGGCTAAGCAAGCGCTTCTTCCCGAATCTCATCACACCCATAATGGGCAATATCTTCAACCATATACGATCACCCACCACAAACTCTAAGGGACAAACTCTCCTGTTAGCACAACTCTTCTGACGACCGTAGGCTATCAATAGTTGACTTTAAATCAAATGCACCCTCTTCATAGCATCTATGAGCAAGTAAGTATGTAATGCATCCATAACAACTAAATCAAATCATCCAATGGGCAATCAACATCTTCAACCATACAATGCCTCAAATGATGCCATTTGAATGTTGGAGTGATAATTGTTATTATAAGCATTCTCCAAGGACAAGTGTTGGTCCTATCGGGCACCAAAGTCAATCACATAGGCCCTCACCATATCCTCCAATACCTGAATGGTTTTCTTGGACTAACCATCGATATAGGGATAGAATGCCGAACTCATGTTCAACCTGGTACCTAAAGCATATTGTAATGCCTTCAAAGGTGAACATCGAACCTCGATTTAACACAATAGAGATAGGCATCTCATGCAATCTAACAACTTCACGAAATAGATCCTAGCTAGATGCTTTGCATTATAGCTATCTTTAATGGATGGAAATGAGCCAATTTGATCAATCAGTCCATAATAACTAAACTAAGTCATACTTACCCAATGTCACAGAGAACCCTATCACAAAATCTATGGTAATACACTCTCTTTCCACTCAGAAATAGGCATCCTCTACATCAAACCTCCCATCTTTTATGTTCATATTTCACCTGTTGGCAATTTAAACACGCCCACGAACTCCGTAATGTCCCTTTTCATTCCACTCCACCAATAGTATTGCTTCAAATCATGAAACATCTTTGCTACACCTGGATGAATGGAATACTTGGCACAATGATCCTCCTCTAAGATCTACATACCCAATCACCTACCTTAGGCACATAAATGTACCCATTAATCCTCAACACACACCCCTCATAGAATCAAGAGAAGACAACTTAGCCTCACCCATCAACATTTTGTCCTAAATCATACAAAGCTTATCATACTCAAATTGGTCAGCACAAGTGTGATCCATCAAGGTAGATCTAGGCTCAACAAAGGCCAATATATTATGTGGTGGTGAGATATCAAGTCTAAACAACTGTCTAGCCAAAGACTGAAACTTCAAGTCTAAGGGTCTCTCCTCCGCCCTAAAAATACTAAGATACCCATACTAGAGGTCTTTTAGTTCAATAATAGCCACCTCATTAGCCTCTCCCAGGTGGTAGAAAATAGAGATGTCATAGTCCTTCAACAACTCCAACTACCTAATTTTCTTCATGTTCAAATTACGATGAGAGAAGATATATAGAGACTACGATGATCAGTAAAACTTTCATAATGCACCCCATAAAGATAGTGCCTCCATAACTTCAATACAAATACCTCCACAACCAATCGTAGATCATGAGTGGGGTAGTTCTTGTCATACACCTTAAGTTGTCACGAAGCATAGGCTATAACTCTTCCCTTATACATGAATACGCTATCCAAACCCATACTAGAAGCATCATAATAAATAATAAATGCTACCCCTCCTCGAGTAATGCTAGAATAGTCACTAAACTCAATGACTCCTTGAGCTTTTTGAAGCTCACCTCACACTCATCAATCCATTCAAATGCTATAGTCTTCTAAATATGCCAGGTCAAAAGAGTTATAATGAAGGAAAATCCCTAAATTAATAGATGATAATAACCTGCTCGCAAAATAAAACTCTGAATCACCATCACTAAGATGGGTCTTACCCAATGATGAAATGCTTTAATATTGGCCCGATCGACCATTATACCATCCTTCCACCATATGACCCAAGAAAGCCACTGACTCAAGCCAAAACTCATACTTTAAGAACTTGGCATATAGCTTCTCCTCACATAATCTTTAAAGTATAGTCCTTAAATGATGGGCATAGTCTGCCTCAATCCTAGAATTAAACGAAGATGTCATCGATAAATATAATCTAAAATGATTCCAGAGAGGGCCTGAACACTCAGTTCATCAACTCCATGAAGGTGGAAAGGGCATTAGGTATCCCAAAGGACTTAACCACAAACACATAGTTCCCATATCCTATCTTGAAAGTGGCCATCGAGATATTGGACTCCCAAACCTTTAATTGATGATACCTAGACCTCAAATGAATTTTTGAGAACAAAGAATCACCCTACAACTAATCAAACAAATCATCGATGCACGATAAAGGGTACTTGTTTTTTATTGTCACGTTGTTCAATTGACAATAATCAATACACATCCTTATTGTACCATCCTCACAAATAACACTAGGGCACCCAACGATGACTCATTACGCCAATTAAATCCTTTCTATGACAAATCCTCCAGTTGTTCCTTCAATTCCTTCAACTCTACGGTTGCCATCCAATAAGGGAAATGGAGATGGGATTGGTGTTATCTCCATATAGATAGAAAAATCAATATCATGGTCTGGAGGAACACATGGTAAGTCCATAGGAAATACATCCATAAACTCCCTCAGCACTCTCGTGGTCTGTAAAGAAGATAGCTACTTAGAATGGTTGTGCAGATGAGCCAAATAAGATAAACTACTTCTCTCTATCATACGCCGAGCATGAACATAAGAGATCACCCTTTTTGGACAAAAACTAGGGGTACCTCTCCAAACTAACTAAGGCAAATATAGATATACTAAAGTCATAGTCTTGGCATAATAGTTAAGGATTGCATGATGAGGTGACAATCGATCTATGCCCAAAATAACATTAAAGTTAAGTATGTCTAAGAGTATCAAATCGACCTGGGTCATCCTACTTGAGAATACCACTATAAAACCCCGATCCACTATGGAGAATTCTCTCACGAGATAGGCATATAAAGAGGCACACACATACCTCAATATTTTTAGCAAAATAAGTCGATATATATAAATAAGTGGACCCAAGGTCAAATAATACTAAAGTTGAATGATGGAAAACTGGAACAATACTTGTGATCACAACAATAGAGGTCTTTGCCTCAGCCCTACCTAGTATAGCATAACACCCTACACTCTCTGCTATCTTGTGAACCACCATGAGCTCCTCCACTGGCACCCCTAGTACAACCTTTAGTATTATGAGAAACACCTCTAATTGTTGGAGCTAGTGTAGAATGAGCCATTTGTGTTCTTGGTAAAATAGGAGTAGGAGCATGCATGGGAAATCATGGGCCTTATGTCCAAACTTATCACACATATAACAACCTCTAGGGTAGAACTTTGGGGAGGATAACTTGATAAACCAATACCCTCCCTAAGCCTAATGAACTATCGTGACTAGCCTAGCTAGATCTAGGTCTTCCTACACTCTCGATACCCTAAATGGCTACATGAATAGGCCTACCCTAATAACCGTAGATGCCTTAACTTTGGTACCCTCTACAGCTAGGTGGATGTCCACCAAACTGTCCATGGAAACAAAATCTTTTGCCACAATCTTGTTTCACCTACGTGACGCTCCCAATCATCTTAGCATGGTCAATGATATTCTAGAGTGACTCGCCCGATATCACAAGAGAGATGGTTGCCTCTTGAAGATAACCTATGAACCCCTTCACCAATATATTAATACGCTCGTACTCAGTGAAAAAAGTTGACATAGCAGATCAAGAAAATTCATGAAAATATGCCTTATACTTTGACACGGTCATAGTCCTTCTCGAACTTTGTCAAAATCATCACGGCACTGATCTCAAAGGTTGTAGGGCACAAACCTCTTAAGGAATATCTCTATGAACTAAAAGTACCAACTGGCCTATAGGCAAGAACTGATCTCCACCACTCCTCATCCATATTTGTGAACTGGTAAGAAGTGTAGGTTATCCCATGAACCTCTTAGATACCTAAGTTGAAAAACCGATCCTGATACTTTATCAAGAAATCATATGCTCCATCCCTCTCCATACCATCAAATCTAGGGAGAGCCAATCTCACAAGCTACTCAAAACTCTTCTATTTGAACAAAGACATTGTAGCACAAGCAAAAATCAGTAGAGCTATGAACCTGGGAGGTGCAATGGAAGGCACTGAAGATGAACTCGGAGTTTGAAATCCCACACTAGGTCCTTGAATTGCCTGGGAAGGACCAATAGATATAGAAGAAGTTGAATCACCAAGAAGAATACTAGTAGTAGAGGCACTATCTAATCTCGCTAATGGTCAAACTATTAACTCTTATAGCACCGATGTACCATCTGGAACTATAGGAGACGATACCAGGTCCTTAGCCCACTACTCATACTCATGTACTGGCTCAACAATAGGCTCCAATGAAGTCTCTGTAACCTATCCTAGAAATAGTGTCAATCGTCTAGCTCGACCGCAACCTTTCACTCTACTATACCCCCTATCATGCCCTCGAGCTATGGATCCAACAACAGGTATAGGCTCACCCTCAACATCTCTAACTCTAGCCCTTGATATTTTCATAAAAAGAGTATGTTAGAGACAAAAACACTTAGGTATGAATAGATCGCACGACAGGATAGAATGAAAGGAATTCCTCTTGACAAGCATCTTACAGCCTCTCGAATAAAGGTACGAACATCTACATACCAATTCGCAAAATCCTATTAGACATCTTGGTCTTAAACTCATGAGATCGGTGAACCTAGTGCTTTGATACCAACTTTTCATGAACCAAAATTCGAGGTCATGAAGAAAGATAACTCTAAATCCAACCCGAACATAAGAGATAAGATAAAAGGAGGAGTAGTAATAGAGAGATAGCCACACTATGCAGAATCACCAAAAATATGATGTCATGAGTATGTAGAGCATCTAATACAAGGCTTGAATTTAGTACATATACTTAGTCTTTGAAATAAAGTAAAGACTACAAAATAAAGATGGGATCTAGTAGTAGTCTGGGACATTGGATCTCACGATCAGAACTGCAAGTCACTGCCCCTGGAGTAATCAGTCGCCATGTGGAAACCCCTGACTAAAATCTACATCAAGGGACACAGAAGTAGGAGGTAAGTACATTTCATATGTACTTAGGAAATTTAACCAATTGGATGTTAGGAATTGAATAAACTATGTAATAAACTAGTAATGCTTTCACTTGCACACAGAAAATCTCAGTTTGACATTAGTGCCACGAATTTATATAGAATAGAGTGAAAAACTTTTAAACACATAGTCCAAATACAACAAATATTATCAAATAAATCAAATATCCAATAATATTGTCGTGCAATGCAAGAATGTAATGTGAATGCAATGCATGGTTGTATGGAGGAGTCAAGATTGTCGCGTAGCCTGTCATATACACCTGTTGAGCTAATGCTTCCAGACAGATCCCATGGGAGTCTCACAGACAATATACCTTATCACAATCTCAAATTATCAACTACCGCACCACCCAGCTTGTGGTTAAGGACTCATGATATCAGTATCTCATCCACTTTCCACCTTATTCATGATTAAGGGTTTTTCAAGAGTGTTTCATTTGTTTTTCAAAAAGGTGGTTCCACAATTCACAATATCCCAAGTCTCCTGATATGTATCAGAATGCATGAAAATAAGGCACAAATATAAAGGCTAATACCTGACCTCTAATCTAGGCTAATACCTTACGTCTAATCCAGGCTATGCCCTGACCCCTACTAGGACAAGGTTAGACATGGACAGTAGTCTTCCTAGGCTCGTAGGCCTTGTACTAGTCAATAATATGCCCATCATCAGTAACTCCTCTAATGATGTATAGCCTCTAACTATGTAGCCTCTAACTACGTAGCCTCTAGCTAGGGGTATACAAAATGTACTAATTCCTTATTTATACACTGCTAAGTGGGAGGATATATGCCCAATTTATAGGAAATGCTCGAGCCTTTATATACTACTAAGTGGGAGGATATATGCCTAATTTATGGGAAATACTCGAGCCTTTAACTGTATGAGGCTATACTCTACCGCCAAATATGACATCATTGATCATTTCTATGTCCAATTAGGATCTACGGTACTGCAGGACACACTAAGAAGGCCAGCTAGCAAGGTGAATAATTGGGTCCCCAGCTCATCGTACTCTATCTGAGGTTCAACTCTATAGACTCTAGTCTGCTAGTCCAGCCTACAATGATCTTGCCTCTTGAGTCACACCAAATATAAGAATAAAAGTCTATCGATCCTAACAAATGCAGGTCTAAAGCATCACTAGCCTAAGCTTAGACTAAGGCCTAATAATCATAAGACATTCAGAATAAAATAGGAAATAACAAATGTGGCAGACAATCAATATATTAGTTCGCAAGGATTCTTAGCAGGTTAAATAACCCCTCTATCAATCCCAGAATATCATAGATACAACAGGAGTTTAGTATTCCTCTCACTAGTGTCATCGACAAGTTAAACAAACACTCAATAGTCATATATATCAGCTAATATAATCATACTCAACAGGTAAGGCTACCAACCCATCCCCTGCTCAATATTCATACATCCCAAACCACATGTACACATTCAACTCAGCCTAGAAGGAGGGGAAGACTGTTGCCTACCTGTATGCCGACTATGTGTGTTCCTGGTCACTCTGCATACATTGTATCATTTCAAACAATCTCAAAATACTACCAAGATATCAAAAATAGGATCACAACATCAATATGGTCACCTTGACACTAAAATCAAAGGAAATGGACTTTAACAATTCTCGAGCTAAAAAGAAGGATAATGGACCCATACCGAAATCCTAAACTAAATCCTGTATAATAATCCTTATACTTACTAGAGCTTATACCTCAAATTTACGCTCAATCCAATACTTGAAACAATATAAAAATAGCCCAAAAAATATAAGATATTTCTTTACGTAAATAACGATATAGGGGGAAGGCTTGACAGTTCGTTTACCTCAAACGTAGCCCATTCAACAAATTCTGACAATAACACGGCATGCATCTCGAGAAAACACATAGAATAGACCCAAATTTCACTAAAATTTAAAACAAAATGACCAAAAATTTGCATTTCAAAGTTCCTAACAATCAATACCAATACACAACAACAAAATAGTGAAATTTACCTTGAACGACATGCCAAACCCAATTTCCAACACTTTCATGACGTTCCTCTCATAAAATTACACAAGTTAGCCCTTTGAATCACTGAAATCAACCTTCCAATTAAAAATAAATTGCTATTGGAACCTTTGCATAAATGATTATCATAATCTGTAAATCGGATATATATATATATATATATATTTATATATATATATATATATATATATATATATATATATATATATATATATATATATATATATATATTGTCCATCATGATCGTGGGCCCTAGGGTCTGCGATCATGACGTGCCACCTGAAAGACCATCGCTATGGACAGGTGTTGCAATCTGATGAACACTTCATCCTGCACTGGATTCATCTATTTCCAAATATCTCGAGGGGGTTTGTGGAACTCGTTTGAAATCCAATTCACGCAAACAAATCATGTAACCCCACCAAATTCAATGTTTTGGATCCAATGGCGCAATCAAAATTTCCATACTAGGTAGTTACACATAAATGTGGGTTCCACTTCCTAACATTATTTATTGATTCCCCTCGAGGGGCTCAAAATGCACGTGGAAGCCTCGATAACCAATTAAAAGGTCGTTCTATATCAAACTCGATGTTCTAGAGCTCATGCTATCAAAATTTCCATTTGGTCACGTTTTCAAAGAATATTGACTAAAGTCAACTATTGGCTTATTTTAAAGCCTAAAATGTAAAATTCAATATAAACTAACGCTGATAATCTCGGTACTCTAACAAACCATGCCTCTAGCCTAATTTGTTCATTCCGAAGCTAATAGGACTGTTAGAATTTCATCCGAGGTCGTCTACTTAGACTTCACTGTTAAACTCATTTTTTAACTTTAAAAAGGCCATAAAGACAGAAAACTACACATCTTCCAAATGTACGATGAGGGGACTGAATTATCTGTGCCGGCAAGTCATAAATAACTTAGGATCGCTATGGGGATGCTATAACCGATGGGAGATATGTAAATACACATAAATGACCTGAAAGGTCATTACATAGTAGCTCCCGTGTGTGGTGATACTAAGTCCGAGTGGATGATCTAGTGTTAGTTTGTCATTTTTGTTGCATCCAAGTATTTAGTGTATTTTGTATCGTATCTCATATCTCTGCTTAACCTGTATTTATTGGCTACATTCCTTTTTCCTACCGATTGTTATTAATTTTTATACTTGAATAATCTTCTACAAATTTAAAGTTTTGGGTTGGTTTACCTACTAGGGGTTATAATAGGCACCATCATGACCAGAATTCAGGTCGTGACAGTTCTTACCGCTGAACTCATCAAACATTTAAAACTATAGATTCAAAATTAATTTTTATCGAAGAGTAATTCTTTATATATATATATATAGCTTTATTTTGTGTGACGGAGGTATTGAGATGGATTGAACTCATTAATTATATGTTATATTATCCAATACTATTAGTTTTAATATACACATTTGGTTTAATTATATACAATATTTATGATGATAAGAAAAATTAAAAAAATTTAATGTGACAGTGCTGAAAGTTTTGAAAGATTAAAGCAAATTTAAAAAAAGTAAAAAATATTAATTAAAATATCAAAAGTTCTACCAATAACCACTTAAATAGGTGTTATCCAATTTTTTTTTTTAAAAAAAAGACAAAGTGGGTAAAGATTTAACTTTTTAATCTTACTTATAAAAATGCACACAATCACCATCACAATATATAATACTTTGAACATAGACTCACATATCTATATTAAATATATTTTTTATAACACTACCATTCAAAATAATTCATATTTTGCCTAGATTTTGAGAACCAGAATTCCTGTGTAAATACCAATGTAAATAACATTATTCTTCTTTTCATCATCTACCATTAAGCGGACATAACAAAGAACTATCTTCTAACCATTAGTTAGAATTGGTGCAATTTTTCCTTTTTTATAATAGGGGTGCCAAATGAGCATATTCAATTCAATTCGAATGAGTTAAAATGAATTGAACTAGTAAAATGAGTAGACTATTATTTATTTTAAATGAGTTGGGTTAAAAGCGAGTTATAATCCAACTCACCTAATTCTTACTACATTTTAAATTTCTTAATTTTTTTAAAAATAATATTTTTGAGTATGGAAGAAACTCTTTTTCTTTATTATGATCATATATAAAAGATATATCGAATTTAAAAATATTTTCACAAGATTTCTGTGAATTAATTAACTACATAGCCTAATCTGGATTACCTATCAACTCAATCTTAACTTACATATCAGCCTAATTTTTAATGAACTAAAATATGTTGAGTGGATTGTTGTCACAAACATTCAAAATAGTAAACAAGAAATAATATAAAGATAAAGAAAAAAAAATTATCTTAGTCCACATAATTCATTGTGTATTCTTAAAGAATTTAATCCTCTCACTGTATTTGAGGTTGTGGATTAATTTCTTCCGATATAAAATGAATAATTTGCTAAAGAAGTAGTAGTACCTCGAACTTCAACAACTTCAGCAAACTCAAAAGTCAGCAACTAAATCATGAAAAGACTCTGTTTTGTTTGTAAGAAAATGTATGTTGAAGGAGGAGGAGATTCGATATTTGAAAAGTTTTGTCATCCTCTAGCCAACGAAATGGGATGAAAAAGTGAAAAGTCTATTTTTAACAGGCATGGAGTCATTCAGGGAATGAGATGACTATTTGAAAGTAACAAGTACTTTCCGCAAATTTTAAATTAATTAATCAGTAATATTAGGAAAAAGAAAATTTAGTATGAATGATAAATAATTTTTAACTTAAAAATTATAAATCAATCAAGCACATCATCAACATAATTTTTAATGAACCAAAATGTGTTGAGCGAATTTTTGTCTTATGTATTCAAAATAGTAAATAAAAAATAATGTATAGATGGAAAAAAAAAAAAAAAGAGATCCTAGTCCACATAATTTACTGTCTCCTTAAGGAATTTAATTCTCTTACTGTACTCGAGGTTGTGAATTAATTTCTTCCAAGATAAAACGAATAAACTGCTAAAGTAGTAATAGTACCTCAAACTTCAATAACTTCAACGAACACAAAAGTCAGACTATTTTATTCGTAAGAAAATATATGTTCAACAAGGAGAAAATTTGATATTTGAAAATGCAGTGGTCCTCTTTATTTATAGCCAACGAAATAGAAAGAAAAGATGAAAAGTTTGTTTGAACAGACATGAAGTTCTTTGGGGAAGGATATGATTGTTCATAAGGAACAAGTTTTTTTCTGAGAATTTTAAATTAATTAATCAGTAATATCAAGAAAACGAATATTTGATGTGAATGATAAATAATTTTTTTAACTTAAAAATTATCTATCAATCAAGCACATCATAAGCCAACCAAAGCCAAAGTCAAGCGAGTGATGACGGAACGAGGGAGTGCCTTATACTTAATCTTTTAAAAGCTAATGAAAGTGCTTTTTAATATAAGGATAAACTATTTCTGTATTCTACCAATGAGTGACAGGTGATTCTTCATTTTCATTCACTTGGTTCCCCCACATATTTTAATTTCTCACTCTCCAATACACACCTTACTTAAACCCAACATAAATGATAATCCATTCAAATGAATTGGACAGATTATACTTTCATGGGCTAACAAAAAATTTAGGTAAATTTATGAAAATCCCAACCTTTTTTATCCAAATATCAAATTTTCCCAACTTTTTATAGAAATTACTAAAATCCCAACTTTTCTAAAAATTTCATTTATTTTTGATACCTCATTATTATATTTTTTATTAAAGAATATAATTAGTACAATTTTTAAATTTAGAAGTCTATTTATTGTCAATCACTTTTTACATTTTAATTTTTCCTTTTTTAAATCAGTTTTTTTAAAATTTTTATATTTTGATTTTTATCTGTGTAACAGTTACCATTTAAATTTTAAATGTTCCTTTTTCAGTTTTTTCCACAGAAACGTTTCTCCATTCTCATCTCCATCTCCTAAACTGTATCAACTGCTCCATCGAACAAGTACATATCAATCTTCATCTTTGTTTTCATCTTCAACTACTGCACGAGCACCATTGCCCAAGGTAATCGTTTTTATATTCACAAACGCACAAATACACAAATTTGTCGTCGTTAAAAATCTCTGATTCATCTTTCTTTGTTGTATTAATGAACAAATTTAAACTTTTGTTGCTTGTAAAATTGATACCTAATTTTTTGGGGATTTTGAAGTTAATGTGTATACCTAATAATGTAACTATGTTTGATACTTACCCAATTGATTTCTTGATATTTACACTGATAGGTTGGTCAAAATGATTTCTAATTTTTGGGGATTTTTGAAATTAACTGTGGATACCTAACGAATTAAGTAATTTGATACCTACATAACTGATACAAATTATTTGGGGGTTTTGAAAGTTGATGTAGATACCTATCAAATTAATTGGAATTGATACTCAACTATTTGAAGAAAATCGAAACCCTAAAATCAATGTATTTTGATTGTTACTATTACAAGGTAAGTAATTGTTTTTTTTTTTGTTGTTGTTAATTGTTTTGAGTGAAATTATGATTTCATTTTTTTTTAGTTAGGGGAAGTTGATACCTAGTGATGATAATAAGCAAGGAAAAACCACCAGAACCACTTGATTTCTTCATTTGGACAGTTGAGGTACTTGAGATTTTTTAAAGTTTGTTGTATTTGAATTCATGAAGTTCCACTTTTGTAGATCTTGTGAGTTTACTATTATTTTAGGGATTAATTGCATAATTTGTAACTTACAGCCTTAATTCAAGGGATACTGCTAGTTGGCAGTAATTTCTTTTCCTTATTTAACGTTTCAGCATTAATTTTCAGTTACAATTAGGTAAGTATCAAGTGGCCTCAGAAGGTATCAAATAAATGTCAAAAGTCGGGATTTTTTGTAATTAGATAAAGATTCGGGATTTTTAGAGATTTTTTAAAATCAGTATGGGATTCCTAAAAAATATACAATCTTTTAACCATCCAAACAAAGCTCACCAAATGTATTGTTTTTCTTTTAAAAATCTTTTTTCACACTGATGGGATGAACATTTTACTTTAGGTTTTATCAACCGGTTGACTTTAGCTTGATCAAACTTTACAATCTTCCTAACCAAGTACCAACCCTTTACTAAAAGTTTCTAAACATGATTTCTTAATTGAACTAATTTTACTACTACCAACATTTGGTGCTTTCGGGTGGCTGCCTGCGTTATGATGAAGTGTAATAATGCTAAAAGAATTTATTAAAAATAAATAAGGAAAAATTACATATATAACTAAGTTAACATTCCGTAGTTAATTATCATATATAACTAATGTTTAATTTAATTACAAATAATGATTATAATTTAAAATGAAATAGCTAATAATTGGGCCCCACATATTTAATTGGTATACAAATATGCAAATCTTTTCTTTCCTCTTTATACAAACCAAAACTATTCTCTCTCATCTTACTCATAATCTAATCCCTAGAAATCTTTCAGATTCCTTTAAATCTCTCAACAAAATCAACATTTAAATTTTGAAATTTTTTGATTTTCTTTCCTAATCATTTATACCCAAGTCAAGGTAACCTCTATTAGTTTATTTTTAGACCAATACATATACAATTATTCATAAATAAGAAAATACATACAATTTATGTTTTTTTTTAATAATTTCATTAGTTGTATATATTTAATTATTTTTGTATAATTTGAGTAATTGTGTCCTCTAATTTATACTTTTATGTACTTTGTATAAATGAATACTAAATTATCTATAACCTTTGTATATTTTTAGTTATATAAGTTTGTTAAGTTGTTTTATTGACAACTTTATATATAAAGAGAGATGAATTTATTCTCAAAGAATACCCCTAATATGCGAATTTAATATAATGGATGTTAAACACAAAAAATTAATTGTTCACAAATAAAAACACAATTATACAACCTATAATTAGACTGCACGTGAACTCAACATTCAAATTAATATATACAAAACAAAATTAAATATATGAATTCACAACATTATTTTGACATTATACAATTCAACCAAGTTAGTATGTAACGACGAAAATAAAATTAAATAAATTTCTTACACATTTTTTTATATACTTTTGTACGAACTAAAATTAATTCTTTTAGGTGATTTTTGATAAATCATAAATTACAATAACTATAAACCAAGAACCATAAATTCAAGGTTTTAGGCATAAATTAAGGGTAATGAGAAAGTCACTTAGGCGAGGAGTTCTAATAAAATAAAACAACCATAAATTAAGGAATTATTTCCATTTAAAAAAATCAAATTTATAGTCTTTCATTAGTTGTTTCCATATGAAATTTGTATAAAATAATTCTATTTAGCTAAAATACACAAGTAGTGAGCCATGATTATAGTTATGAAATGTAATTAGCTAAATTATAGTTATTTTGGCTTATTACATTTTAGTAGTAAGTTATTTATGAAAATTCTCCAAATAATTAATTTGATTAGAATTGATGTGGAGAATAATTAAGTACATGAAACGAGCAGGTTAGATGTCACCAGCCAATTTTGTCAGGTCAAAATTTTCCAAGCGGTAAATTTTTGGGCTCACCAAAAATATCGAGGTATTGAAAATTAATAGGTCATGAACGTATATGGTATTTATTGATTATGGTAAATTAATATGATTAGGTCAAATATTGGATTGGTATAATTTTTTACAAATGGTACCAAATTATATTAAAAAGCAAAAGTTGTTGAATAATGAGGCAAAATACAAAACAAGAAACTCAACATTCTTATTGGACTATCCGTCCTTATCTTCTGATTAAGGGAAACCACCACCGGATCCTAATTCTCTTTTCTGGTAAAACTATAACTGCCCCCGCCCCCCGCCCCCCGCCCCCCGCCCCCCACCCCACACCCCACACTATATTAAATGGAAAAGATTCAATAATATTTTTAGTGTATTAGAAATATTCTTCTTTCGTGGTCAAAATTGTCCATAAGAAGGAATACCAATAGTTTAAAATTTTCTCATTTCATTTATTGGATAAAAAATGTCCTTTAACATTTTATTCAATCTTAATATCAAACAATAACATACTCAATGAAATCCCACAATTGGGGTCTGGGGAGGATAAGATGTACGCAGACCGTACCACTACCACATAGTGGTAGAGAGGCTTATTCAATCTTAATATATTTTATTAATAATATAATATTTTTCTAATATCAAAAACTTTTATCTTAAAGTTATTTCTAGCCTTCCAATTTGAAAAGAGGGGAGTTTTCAAAAATACCAAGTTTTTGGATAAAAATTACATGTCCCTACCGAATCATTGAAAAATACCATATAAAATACCAACTTTATTTACAAATTTAGGAGAGAGAGTGTTTTGAGTGTGATTATTGTGGTGTGTGGTATGATATAATAGTGTTGGAAAATGAAAAAGAGTGTGTTTTTTTTGGTATTTTGATAAATAAATTTTAAAGTGTAATTTTGGGGGTGAAAGTTGTTATTTGTGTAAAAATTTCTTGAAAAGATTACAACTCAAATTTTTAATTCATTTACTCCTATTAGCATGTTAGTTATTTTTTTTAGGCTTAACTCATAAACGGACATCTAAACTTGTCCTCATTTTTCACTTAAACACCTAAACTAAAACAAGTTTCTAATAAACACCTCAACTGCTAAGATTTGATCTCATTAAATACTTTTATTTTATTTGTCACTCTCTATAGTCCTTTTTGCGTTTGAGAATTTTGAGAACCTACTTTTATGAAAAAAAAAATTAAATTTGTTTCTGGATAACTGAGAATTTTGAGAACCTACTTTTATGACAAAAAAAAAATTTGTACTGCAACTATTTATTTTTGGCTGAAAAATTTTAAAAAAAACAGTACAATTAACGTGAAAAAGGACTGTAGAGAGTGGCAAGTAGGATAAAAGTGTTTAATGGGATCAAATTTTAGCAGAGGTGTCTATTAGAAACTTATCTTGTATCTAAGTGAAAAATAAGGACAAATTTAAATGTTTATTTATGAATTAAACCTTTTTTTTATTACTCAATAATTTTAGTCTTAAATTTTTTATAAATTATGTTAAGTGATCTCAAAAGAAAAATTCAACAAATATCATCTTTTTCTAGGCATACATATTGAAATTCCTCTTGTCGTAACTAAAACAATGTCTTCATACAATATACATTCAGATTAATTCATAAGTTAGTCCATGTATTTTATTTAAAGCAAATACTTCTATTAGGCAAGACAAAAAGCAAAAGAATTTCAAGGAAAAAAGTACAAATCAAATGAACAATAAGTAATTATCAAAGTACAATACAAAAATTATTGACATTTATAACTAGAATTAAAAAAAAATTTAAAACATTTTCAATATGTTAAGAAGAAACAAATTTGAACTATTTTTAATAGGTTAAAGTCATTTTTTATCTAAAGGTGGAAAGAAGGCATTTTTGAACTATTTCTAATACGTTTAAGGCAATTTTGACCTACTAGACGGAAGAAAGGGCAATTTTATCCAATAGATTGAATGAGGACATTTCTAAACCATTTCTAATACGTGAAAAGCATGTCTGAATATTTTCTTCAAATATAGATAAAATAAAAAAATAATTATTTGTTTTAGCAAATCAAGAAAAAATTATTACTTTATTCCTATATTAATTTTATATATAATAGTAGTAAATTTGAACTAATTTAGATTTCAAAAACCTAATTAATAAGGTTATATTAATTATTTAAAAGAAAACCTCTAATAAATACTTTTTAGTGAAAGTATAAAATCAACATAGATCAAATAAAAAAGAATGGAGAAAGTATTAAAAAAAAAAAAATCAATAAGTGGTATATTCAGAGCGGAGCCAGCTTGAGGCTATGGGCTCATTTGAACAAGTTAATTATATAAAATTGTGAAATAACAATTCCATAAAATAATGTTCCTATATATCTAAGTGATGATAAAGCAAATTATTGTACGCGTAGAGGTAAAGCGTGCATAACCTGTAATGGCTAAGAAAGTATATACGTGTGGGATCCCAAATGTGAATTAGTTATATAAAAATCATCATTACTATGTGAAACTATAGATTAGGCCCCTTAAAGAATCATAGTATCTTCTCTTTGTCACACAAATCTCTCCTCTAAATAAGCTAATCCTCTTCTTGATCACTTTTCTTCTTTTAGAAGATAAGTCAACATCACCAAACATGTAGTGCCATATATATATATGTTTACGGTGATTTTTCAAAAGATTGTGAATTTTATGATGAGCCGTGACTTTTTCAAATGATTGTGACTTTTTATAATAGGCACAATAAACACATGTTCATACAACCCTTTGTTGGTTATAAATAGAGAAGGTTTTCTCTCATTTCTTAAGTACGAATTTTCTATATTTTTCTACTCTCCTGTTCCTCCAAACCTCAAGTGTGATTTACAGTTGTTGAGTTAGTTCAAAGTTCAGCGAAATTTGAGGTACCACTGTTCGATTAAAGAAAATCTTTCTACCTTTAGAGGATATTTCACAATCTCCAATACTTGAGGGAGATAAATTCCTGAAGAGCATATGGTAAATTTAGCAGACTAGATTCTTCTTCTTTCCTCATTTTACAATTATTTTAAATATTAATTATTGTTCATATTTTATAGAATATAGATTTAAGCCAAATAACAATCATAAAAAATAATAATTATATTTTACTTGATTATACATATATTTTGATTTCTTGTTGTTATAAACTTATGAATTTATACTACATAAAAACTTCATCGGGATTTAAAGTTTGTTCAGTTAACAATTTAAAAAATTTATCATTAACTAGAAACCCTGTGAATAAAGATAAAAATCTTTATTGTTAGTATTATGTGATTGTCGCGCCCCATTTTTTCCTCGCGGAGAAATAGGAACCTGGACGACATCGTGGCAACGACTCTTTTGGGATTTAGAATTAAAGAGAGTCGCCACCTAATGATTTTGAGGTGCATTAGGACACCATTCTAGCCTAAAGGTCACATTTAACCAGAGAGAGGGTAAGGGCTCAAATTACCTCGAAAGGAAGGTGTTAAGCACCCTTCGAGGTCCGCAAATGCGGGTCCCGACCGTGTCTCGTATTTTATGTGGGGGTTGCAAATAACAAGCAAGGTCTTTATTTTAAAATTTTCTAAATTGATTCTAAGTGATAAAATAAATTAATCTATTTAAAAAAAAAACAACAGAAATATAAGAAAGAAAACCAATTTAAATTATATTTTTTGTACTTGGAATTGAATCTAAGTAAGCAAGTAAACAAATAATAAATGAACAGTAATTAAACAGATTGAGTTATTTAAATTCTCGGATCAGTTACTCGGCTTTTCAGAAAAGGCTTCATATGGCTTAATTAAACCAAAGGACAAAACCAGAGTTTGTCCTATTTAGCACGAGTTTAATCATCCTTTCCGAGTCCTATCTACCCCTACCCCCCCTCCTAAGTCCATTTATTAATTAATCTTTAAGAGCGCTTTGAAGAAAAGAAAATGGAAAAAGTCTAACGTTTCCTAAACATGCCTATCGTCCCCCTTAATGTCCAAGAGGCGTTGGACTTCTATTTAGGTGGTTCTAGACTCAACTTAGGTTTCCTATTAGACGCGCGTCGTAGAAAGACAAACAAGACAAAATGTTTTAGTACAGGGGTTTCATACAGGCCTCAAAATGCATATGCATAGCGAATAAAAGAAATGTTGTTAATATCCTATAGGCATGATTTTCTATAGAATACTTAAACATATTAGACACGAATTCTATAAAATTAAACAAACTTTAACATGATTTCTATAAATAACTCAAGGACATGGAAATAGATACTTAAGCATATTAGGCACAATTTCTATAAACTTAAACAAGCTTAAGCATGATTTCTATAAAGATAAGCGAGTAAGCATATTAGACATGAATTTAAACAAACTTGAGCATATTAACATGATCTCTATAAAGATAAACATATCAAGGACATGAAAAATAGACACTTAAACATATTAACATGATTTCTAAAAATAGTCAACCTAAGCATGATTTTTATAAAGATAAACAATTAGGCGTATGAATTCTATAAATTTAAACAAACTTAAGCATACTACTATGATTTCCATAAAGGCAAATAATTCAAGGACATGGAAAAATAGACACTTAAACATATTAACATGATTTCTAAAAATAGACAACCTAAGCATGATTTTTATAAAGATAAACAATTAGGCATATGAATTCTATAAATTTAAACAAACTTAAGCCTACTACTATGATTTCCATAAAGGCAAATAATTCAAGGACATGGAAAATAGACACTTAAGCATATTAACATGATTTCTATAAAGATAAACATATCAAGGACATGAAAAATAGATACTTAAACATATTAACATGATTTCTAAAAATAGTCAACCTAAGCATGATTTTTATAAAGATAACCAATTAGGCATATGAATTCTATAAATTTAAACAAACTTAAGCATACTACTATGATTTCCATAAAGGCAAATAATTCAAGGACATGGAAAATAGACACTTAAGCATATTAACATGATTTCTAAAAATAGACAACCTAAACATGATTTTCTACAAGATACTTGTTGAATCCTATCCTATACCAATATCAAATTATTATGAAAACAACATAAGATTTGGGATAGGAAAACAATCCTAGGGATAATCTTCTATAAAAATAATTTGTTAAACAATATCAAATTGGCACAAGCATAACGTAAAATTTGGGACATGAAATACTAGACTATCGCGCGTGGTATTTATTTAATCTTATTTGTTGCTTTTGAATCCTATGTCGAGATTTGCCTAGGCGAGACAAATGATAAAAGAGAAATAGTGCACGATCCCCTCCCCCCTTTTCACTAGATCCCCGGTTTACATCCAAATGATAATTACAATGAACAAAAAAAATGGAAATAAATAAACGACACTTCAATGGCCTCCTGTGCTCCAACCCCTTCCCCGAAGGCTCCTCACATCCTTACTGCACAAGAAAAGAAAAGAAGTAACATGTGTGGAAGATAATGATAACTTCATACTTACCAGTCGGAAAATTCGAAGAGCGACCGAACAAAGAATGGATGTGTTAAGAGAGAAAAAAAAAGAACAGTAACTCTATCGGAAGAGAAGACTCTTGTTGCGAAAATCTTAAAGTTTCAATTCTCTTTTCTTTTCTGCCCTCTTTTTTTTCTTCCTGTCCCTCCTCTTAAGATATGAATGAGGGGATCCTTTTATAATGATTAGATGACCTAGTTGTTAAAGGCAAAACATAATCAAGGATACCATTTCCTTAAAAAGATAAAAGAATTACCATAACAAAATAAGGACAAAATCAGACCACTCCCAACAAGGCAAGAAGCATCAATTACCATACAATAAAATTTATTTTAGGCAAAGAGATGTTATTTTATTATGAGATATATTAAGCAAGAGGATAAGTCATATAATTCTTTCCTTAAAGGAGAGGAAGGGAATAATTGTGTCAAATTTACCATTAAAAATGGCATAAATCGGCTCAAATAGGTATTAATTTGACAGAGTGAAAATTTCCATGTGAGTAACTATAGAAATTAGTATGACAAGAAAATCTTGATTACTGCAGCTCACAACCATAAACTATTAGAAAATCTGTAAACAGACTGTCAGAAAGACAAGAGCTTGCACTTTTCCTGCAACTAAAATTGGGAGTTTATCACAATAAAAAAAACTTGCATACTATCGTCACATAGGCACTTCATAAGAATAACTTTAATTGCACAGGGAAAAGCTTTGCACACTGTAAACTCCAAAAGGAAATCTAATTCGTAGTAGTGCAGGGTATATCCAAACAGAGCATGATCACACTATCCAGGATATGCAATTCTTGAATATGTGAACAATATCAATCACGTCAAGGCATTAAGGCAGAAATTAAAATCATTTAATCAGTATATCATACAAGAATAGCGAGACACGGGCGGATTATTCTAGCAATCATTTCACACTAACCTTAATTCCAATAGAACTAAAACTAACAGATCATACCGGAATTCCATTTGGCTTCCGTCGTATATTGAGTTCCAAAGACGTAAACTGATCTTTGTATTCCTAATTTGTTAGCGGAACATCCCGAAATTGGCCAGAGCTGAGAGTCGAGGCGGAGGAGTGGGCTGTGTTGGTGTGTGGTGGTGGTGTTTGGGGTTGTTCGGGGTTCGCGGGTGGTTTGGGGACTGTGATGAGAGAGGAAGAGAGAGGGTCGCGGCGAGGGCGCCGCTGCTGGTGGTCGCGGCGGGGCTGCGTCGGGTTTGGGGGAGAGAGGGAGAAAGGAGAAGAGAGGAGAGGAGTGGCGGTGCTGGGGTGGTGTTCGCGAGGGAGAAAGGAGAAAGGAGAGGTCGCTGGCGGAGGGAGAAAGGGCGGCGACTGGTGGTTTCGAGGGCCGCCGCGTGGGGGTTCGTAGGTGAGGGAGAAGAGAAGACGAGGGGGAGAGGGGCTGTGGGTGGCAGCGGAGGAGAGGAAGAAGGAGGTGAACGGGAAGAGGGGCTGCCGGCGCCGGGGAGAGGCTGCCGGCAGTGGTTGTTGGCGCTGGGAGAAGGAGAGGGGGCGGCGGCTCTAGGTGGAGGCGGCAGCCGCCATGGCTGCCTCCTTTGAGTGTGGGAGAGGAGAATGAGGGGATTAGGGTTTTTGGGGTATTTGGAAAAAGAAAAACGGGTTTGGGTCCGGATCCGGGTTGAACTTGGGGTAACCCGGATTTAAAAAATAACCACAATTTAAGAAATTAGCCGTAAATTTAGTAATTCGAATTTAAAAACTAACCACGAATTGTAAAATATTAAGAATTGGGCCATACATTGGTAATTCGGATTTAAAAACTAGCCAAAATTTAAAATTGAGCCATAAATTGGCTCAATTTGGTTTAAAAAATGCAAAGCTTATAAATAAGTGACCATAATTGAAATGAGTTCATGGGATTTTAAGGATTTAGCTTAGATTAACATAAAATTTTATTTAAAAACATGAATTGAACCAATGTAAAGTATAAATAAATCGCGTAATTACAAGATTCATATGAAAACGTATTTAAAAGTTGTTTTGGATAATATGATTCCGAAGATGTTTATAAATAAATACGATATGCGTCTAACATTAAAATAACGATTGTTTGTTGCTTATTTTTTGTAGACAAGTGACAAATATATAAAATCATTTTAATTTCGCAAATTTTCTTTTAATAAAAACGTAAAGTACGTTGAGGGTCGGTCAAAATCGGGTGTCAACAGCTGCCCCTTCTTTGCTCGGGAATGAAGGATGAATTGTTGAGCAAAGAAAGTTGACGGAGTAGCCGATTTTGTCCGACCGATGGAATTTTATCGGAGAAAGAGGGTACGGGAGTACGAAGACTAAAATACTTGATGTGTTTAGAATGGTAGAAGAAGAGTAAGAGCAAAGCATAGTACGGAATGTGAAAAAAAATGTCAGGGGTTTATTGCGAGAGACATGCATCCGAACCGAATGCTATGTAGAACTCCATAAAATTCAAAATCTGTAACCTTTAAAACACTAGGTAAAATGGTTAGAACATGTGTATTAAATAATGCAATAAATTCATAAACATGATGCAAGTTCCCACTTAGACCATGAGATTTGCCATAAAACTATGAGGATGATGTTTTAGGCTATGATGTCTTGGGCCATGCTAATTGTAAATTATATCCTCAGGTCATGAGATGATGTCCGTAGGCCATGAAGGATGATGCCTTTGGACGATGATACCTTCGGATTATGATAAACATAAATTAAATCCCCAGGCCATGAAATGATGTCCTTAGGCTATGAAAATGATGCCTTTGGACTATGACGCCTTAAGGGTATGCCATTTTCATGCGATTTTTCAGGCCAATGTAAAATTTTCAAAAGGAGGCCATGCAATTTCAGTAGGCAAAATGTAGTGTCAGAAGGCCGTATAAAGGAAATTTTCTTATTTAAAATATAAATGTGATTTCAGTAGGCCATGCAAAGTTTTCAAAGAAGGCCACGTAGTAGGCCAAAAGTGATGTTTTAGTAGGCCATGCCATTTTAAGTAAATTTAGTAGGCCAGTGCAAAATACTCGATTTTCAGTAGGCTTAGTAGGCCAATGCAATTTTAAGTAAGTTTAGTAGGCCAGTGCAAAATATGTGATTTTCAGTAATATTAGTAGGCCGGTGCAAGAGTGCAATTTTCAATAATTTAGTAGGCCAATGCAAGAGTGTAATTAGTAGGCCCATGCAAAAAATGCAATTTCAATGTGAATTTAGTAGGCCGATGTAAAAATGCAGTTCCATGTGAATTTAGTAGGCCAAATGCAAGAATGTAATTTTCCTGCGAGTTTAGTAGGCCAATGCAGAGTGTATTTTCATGCAAATTTAGTAGGCTTATGCAAGAATGCAATTTTCCTGCGAGTTTAGTAGGCCAAATGCAGAATGTAATTTCATGCAAATTTAGTAGGCTCGTGCAAAAATGTAATTTTCACGCGAATTTAGTAGGCCAATGCAGAACGTAATTTCATGCAAATTTAGTAGGCCCATGCAAGAAATGCAATTTTTAATAATTTTAGTAGGCCAATGCAGAGATGCAATCTTCAGTAATATTAGTAGGCCAATGTGAAAGTGCAATTTTCAAAATTTTTGTAGGCCAATGCAAAAATGCAAAGTTCACGTAAGTTTAGTAGGCCAATGTAAAAATGCAACTTTCATGTGAATTTAGCAGGCCAATTCGAAGTGTACTTTCATGCAAATAGTAGGCCAAATGCAGAAATGCATTTTTCGATATTTTTGCAGGCCAATGAAAAACACAATTAGTAGGCCAATGCAAAATGCAATGTTCAGTATGTCAATGAAAAAATGTAATTCCTATAATTTTAGTAGGCCAAATGTAGAATGCAGAGTTCGGTAGGCCAACAATAAATGTATTTTCTTTGCAATTTTTTGTAGGCCAAATAATGCATAATTCAATGTTAAGCAGGTTCATCTAAGTAGGCCGGATGCAAATTCAATTTCATGCTATCTTGGTAGGCCAAGTACCGTAAGCAACAAGAAGTTAACTGATATAAAAGGGAATAAGATAATCTGACCTTCACCCATTGTGAGAAAATATCAATATCTTTGTATGATACGAAGAGGCTATCCAAGCATTATTGCCAGTCTACACTCAAAGAAAAACCATTAGTTTGAAAAAAGGGGAGGTTGATCTGTAGCCCGCACGCCCTTTTATTGATCTCTCGCCTTTCGTCTTGATGTCTTGCTTATCGGTTTTCAGTTCGAAATTTTTGAGAGCTGCTCAAAAATTTCTGCCCCAGTTTGTAGAAAATGATCTAAAAGGATTTTTGAGATCCTCTCAAAAATTCTGCCCCAGTTGTCTTGTTTGTTTATGCTTTCTTTTCAAAAGAATTTTTGAGATCCTCTCAAAAATTCTGCCCCGGTCTGCGGTCAAGTGGGGAAATAAGATTTTTATTATGGTAAGACCGAACTCCAAAGGAGCGCCTACGTATCCCTCCTAAACGGGAATCAGGTCTGACGTAGTTCCAACTACAAGATGAAAGAGCATTAAATAAAACACTTAATAGAAGGGTGCCAAATTCCTGGTTTATTCTGTTGATGTAGATGTTTCTTTCATAGAATTCGAGCAAGGCAAATCTTTCCTTATAACTTCAACATGCTCATTGATGATTTGGCAGTGGATTGTTGGAGGTACTTGGCGTAGGGTCCTTCAAATGTATGACCTTAGTATCGATTAGATTTTGAATCTTATCCTTCAAAGCGCGACATGCGTCAGTTGTGTGTCCCTTCATTCCTGAATGGTATGCGCAAACTTTATTTGGATCATACCATTTGGATTGAGTGTCTGGATTCAAAGCAGGAATAGGAGTGATATAGCCAGCTTCTTTCAACCTCTCGTAGAGTTGGGCTATGGGTTCAGCCAGAGGAGTGTAGGTTTTAGTAGGTTTTCTTTCAAAGTTGGGACGATTTTTGTAGTTTGGTCGTTGAGGAGGTGGAGGTGGAGGTGTTTGAAAGTATCTTGGTTGGGCATGATAAACGGGGTATGCAGGCTGTTGGTAAGGAGTAGGTGGTGGATAAAAAGGGGGAGGTGTGATGGATGAAGACGTAGGATAGTGGGGAAGTGGCGGAGCCCAGACTTGACGTCTTGTGGAGGCTCTATGTGCCATCATTACTGAACCCACTTCTTTCTTCTTTCGAATATCGGGCATACTTTCGGACTGCAAAGCTTTGTTGGTAGCTTGTAAGGCTTCGAGGTTGATAATTGTGCCATTTTTTATACCCTCCTCAATTCTTTCACCTAACTTGATGATGTCCGCAAAGCTCTTTTCTGCCACAAGCATCATTCTATCATAATATTGAGGCTCTTGGGCGCGAATGAAATAATCTTTCATCTGAGATTCCTCCATAGGGGGTTTAGCTCTAGCAGCTTCAGACCTCCATCTTATAGCGTAATCTCGAAATGACTCACTTGGCTTCTTCTTCAGGTTTTGAATATAGAACCAATCTGGTGCATTTTCAATGTTGAACCCAAACCTATTCATGAAATCCGAAGCCAAATCCTCCCATCTTGCCCACTTTCGTGAATCTTGTTCTATATACCATGTCAGGGCTTCCCCTGTGAGGCTTCTAATGAACAGCTTCATTCTAATCTTTTCGTTCTTTCCCACTCCCACCAGTTTATCACAATACATGCGCAAATGAGCCCTGGGATCTCCAATACCATTGTATAGTTCAAATTTTGGAGGTTTGTATCCTTCTGGTAACTCGACATCTGGGTGCATGCATAGATCTTCATAGCTCAAGCCAATTACCCCCTTATTTTCCTCTACATGTTGCATGCGATTGCTCAGACTATCCAATCTCTCAGTCAGGGATTTAATCAGCATATCCTTTTGAGAGGATTCTGACTCATGGTAATTGTGGATGAAAGGGGATGTCTCGACATATATGGGGTTATGGGCGTGATTTCCAGAGGCATGGGCTTTTAAGATGTTGGCAGTGGACTTGGGAGGCATATCTTGAACGTAGGTAGGATTTTGTGGGTACCATATTGGTTCATGAGTGCTTAGTTGATGTGGGTTTGGATGATTGTTTAAAAGGGGTATATAAGTGGGGTTGGACTGTTTTTGAGAGGTTGGTTGAATTGGTGGAGGGTGACTTGAGAGGGTGGTTTGAGTTGTAGTGACTGGGTCATCCATGTGTTCTCCGAAAGGAGAGCCGAGAGAAATGGATAGTCTGGCCAAGTTGCGCATGCTGGCCATTTCATCCTCCAATTCTTGAATTTTCCTTTCCAGCCTTAAAGTTAAATCATCCGGTTGGACCCCTCTTTCAGAAGACTCTACTCTTTCAATAGCATTATTGTCAGTCATTTTGTCTTTTCTTTGATGACTCAAACTTGGAGGAGTAGGCGGAGGACCTTTCGATCGTGTATGGTAGGCCAGTGTGCGCACACAGATCAACCTAGGGAGGGGAAAACAAAACAACAAAACCAGCAAAGCCTTGTTAGAGGTTAGGGTAATAATAATGGTAAATATGTAATTTGACAAATAATCGTCCTAAAATGCAAGGGACCTCATTGAGCCAGAGGTAGGCCTAATACGACAAGCAAGTGATTCTTAATAATTAATTCAAGCCCTTGATTTGTTAATTGGAGTTTAGTGTTTAGAAAATACAGAATAATAATTAAAAAATAATTATTTTATTAATAACAACTATTACAATCTTTAAATGGTAGAATATATATGAAATCTAACAAATGGAAATAAATCTTTAAACTATATAAACCTAAGGAATAAATCTTAAGCTCCCTTTTAACAATATTTAGGCTTGAATTGATTATCGTGATCACATAGACACATAGTATGCATCACTTCGTCTCGGAGGGTGATTGGACCCTCTAGACTTAATAGGGCGGCTACTATTACGTAGATTGACCCCCTTAGGGTCAAACTACCTAGGGCTTATGCATGCATGATCTTAATTTTTGGGGTGGATAGCTCTATCTTAAGTTTTCTAAAGAGTGGGTTTAGACACGGACTGGGTATTCTTATGCGAGAAGCACGTGGTCCAACGGTAGTAAGACTATCCGCCATTCACCACGCAAGCGCTTACTCTCTAAATTTGGGTTTGAAAAGAGTAGGGAGAAGTGCAAAGGCACGACATCACCTTAAAGAGAAATTAAGAGGATCCCAAGTGGGGGAGTTTTTATGAACGGAATGCCAATTTAATAATAAATGTAAACAATTAGCAAAATAAATTAAAGCAGTAAATAAGGAAAAGGGAGGGGAAAGGGACTAAAGGGAAAGAAGGAGGGAGTTAGGGGAATAGGGAAAAGGAGTTAGCGGGATAGAGAAAGGGAAATTAGAGGGGATAAGGAAGGAAAAGTTAGAGGGGTAGGGAAAAAGGACAAAGAAAATAAGTCAGTAATATAATAAAAGCAATATAAGGAAAGCATAAAAACCCACATAAAGAGACACGTAATGGTAAGAGCCTAAGTCCCCAGCAGAGTCGCCATTCTGTCGCGCCCCATTTTTTCCTCGCGGAGAAATAGGAACCTGGACGACATCGTGGCAACGACTCTTTTGGGATTTAGAATTAAAGAGAGTCGCCACCTAATGATTTTGAGGTGCATTAGGACACCATTCTAGCCTAAAGGTCACATTTAACCAGAGAGAGGGTAAGGGCTCAAATTACCTCGAAAGGAAGGTGTTAAGCACCCTTCGAGGTCCGCAAATGCGGGTCCCGACCGTGTCTCGTATTTTATGTGGGGGTTGCAAATAACAAGCAAGGTCTTTATTTTAAAATTTTCTAAATTGATTCTAAGTGATAAAATAAATTAATCTATTTCAAAAAAAACAACAGAAATATAAGAAAGAAAACCAATTTAAATTATATTTTTTGTACTTGGAATTGAATCTAAGTAAGCAAGTAAACAAATAATAAATGAACAGTAATTAAACAGATTGAGTTATTTAAATTCTCGGATCAGTTACTCGGCTTTTCAGAAAAGGCTTCATATGGCTTAATTAAACCAAAGGACAAAACCAGAGTTTGTCCTATTTAGCACGAGTTTAATCATCCTTTCCGAGTCCTATCTACCCCTACCCCCCCTCCTAAGTCCATTTATTAATTAATCTTTAAGAGCGCTTTGAAGAAAAGAAAATGGAAAAAGTCTAACGTTTCCTAAACATGCCTATCGTCCCCCTTAATGTCCAAGAGGCGTTGGACTTCTATTTAGGTGGTTCTAGACTCAACTTAGGTTTCCTATTAGACGCGCGTCGTAGAAAGACAAACAAGACAAAATGTTTTAGTACAGGGGTTTCATACAGGCCTCAAAATGCATATGCATAGCGAATAAAAGAAATGTTGTTAATATCCTATAGGCATGATTTTCTATAGAATACTTAAACATATTAGACACGAATTCTATAAAATTAAACAAACTTTAACATGATTTCTATAAATAACTCAAGGACATGGAAATAGATACTTAAGCATATTAGGCACAATTTCTATAAACTTAAACAAGCTTAAGCATGATTTCTATAAAGATAAGCGAGTAAGCATATTAGACATGAATTTAAACAAACTTGAGCATATTAACATGATCTCTATAAAGATAAACATATCAAGGACATGAAAAATAGACACTTAAACATATTAACATGATTTCTAAAAATAGTCAACCTAAGCATGATTTTTATAAAGATAAACAATTAGGTGTATGAATTCTATAAATTTAAACAAACTTAAGCATACTACTATGATTTCCATAAAGGCAAATAATTCAAGGACATGGAAAAATAGACACTTAAACATATTAACATGATTTCTAAAAATAGACAACCTAAGCATGATTTTTATAAAGATAAACAATTAGGCATATGAATTCTATAAATTTAAACAAACTTAAGCCTACTACTATGATTTCCATAAAGGCAAATAATTCAAGGACATGGAAAATAGACACTTAAGCATATTAACATGATTTCTATAAAGATAAACATATCAAGGACATGAAAAATAGATACTTAAACATATTAACATGATTTCTAAAAATAGTCAACCTAAGCATGATTTTTATAAAGATAACCAATTAGGCATATGAATTCTATAAATTTAAACAAACTTAAGCATACTACTATGATTTCCATAAAGGCAAATAATTCAAGGACATGGAAAATAGACACTTAAGCATATTAACATGATTTCTAAAAATAGACAACCTAAACATGATTTTCTACAAGATACTTGTTGAATCCTATCCTATACCAATATCAAATTATTATGAAAACAACATAAGATTTGGGATAGGAAAACAATCCTAGGGATAATCTTCTATAAAAATAATTTGTTAAACAATATCAAATTGGCACAAGCATAACGTAAGATTTGGGACATGAAATACTAGACTATCGCGCGTGGTATTTATTTAATCTTATTTGTTGCTTTTGAATCCTATGTCGAGATTTGCCTAGGCGAGACAAATGATAAAAGAGAAATAGTGCACGATCCCCTCCCCCCTTTTCACTAGATCCCCGGTTTACATCCAAATGATAATTACAATGAACAAAAAAAATGGAAATAAATAAACGACACTTCAATGGCCTCCTGTGCTCCAACCCCTTCCCCGAAGGCTCCTCACATCCTTACTGCACAAGAAAAGAAAAGAAGTAACATGTGTGGAAGATAATGATAACTTCATACTTACCAGTCGGAAAATTCGAAGAGCGACCGAACAAAGAATGGATGTGTTAAGAGAGAAAAAAAAAGAACAGTAACTCTATCGGAAGAGAAGACTCTTGTTGCGAAAATCTTAAAGTTTCAATTCTCTTTTCTTTTCTGCCCTCTTTTTTTTCTTCCTGTCCCTCCTCTTAAGATATGAATGAGGGGATCCTTTTATAATGATTAGATGACCTAGTTGTTAAAGGCAAAACATAATCAAGGATACTATTTCCTTAAAAAGATAAAAGAATTACCATAACAAAATAAGGACAAAATCATACCACTCCCAACAAGGCAAGAAGCATCAATTACCATACAATAAAATTTATTTTAGGCAAAGAGATGTTATTTTATTATGAGATATATTAAGCAAGAGGATAAGTCATATAATTCTTTCCTTAAAGGAGAGGAAGGGAATAATTGTGTCAAATTTACCATTAAAAATGGCATAAATCGGCTCAAATAGGTATTAATTTGACAGAGTGAAAATTTCCATGTGAGTAACTATAGAAATTAGTATGACAAGAAAATCTTGATTACTGCAGCTCACAACCATAAACTATTAGAAAATCTGTAAACAGACTGTCAGAAAGACAAGAGCTTGCACTTTTCCTGCAACTAAAATTGGGAGTTTATCACAATAAAAAAAACTTGCATACTATCGTCACATAGGCACTTCATAAGAATAACTTTAATTGCACAGGGAAAAGCTTTGCACACTGTAAACTCCAAAAGGAAATCTAATTCGTAGTAGTGCAGGGTATATCCAAACAGAGCATGATCACACTATCCAGGATATGCAATTCTTGAATATGTGAACAATATCAATCACGTCAAGGCATTAAGGCAGAAATTAAAATCATTTAATCAGTATATCATACAAGAATAGCGAGACACGGGCGGATTATTCTAGCAATCATTTCACACTAACCTTAATTCCAATAGAACTAAAACTAACAGATCATACCGGAATTCCATTTGGCTTCCGTCGTATATTGAGTTCCAAAGACGTAAACTGATCTTTGTATTCCTAATTTGTTAGCGGAACATCCCGAAATTGGCCAGAGCTGAGAGTCGAGGCGGAGGAGTGGGCTGTGTTGGTGTGTGGTGGTGGTGTTTGGGGTTGTTCGGGGTTCGCGGGTGGTTTGGGGACTGTGATGAGAGAGGAAGAGAGAGGGTCGCGGCGAGGGCGCCGCTGCTGGTGGTCGCGGCGGGGCTGCGTCGGGTTTGGGGGAGAGAGGGAGAAAGGAGAAGAGAGGAGAGGAGTGGCGGTGCTGGGGTGGTGTTCGCGAGGGAGAAAGGAGAAAGGAGAGGTCGCTGGCGGAGGGAGAAAGGGCGGCGACTGGTGGTTTCGAGGGCCGCCGCGTCGGGGTTCGTAGGTGAGGGAGAAGAGAAGACGAGGGGGAGAGGGGCTGTGGGTGGCAGCGGAGGAGAGGAAGAAGGAGGTGAACGGGAAGAGGGGCTGCCGGCGCCGGGGAGAGGCTGCCGGCAGTGGTTGTTGGCGCTGGGAGAAGGAGAGGGGGCGGCGGCTCTAGGTGGAGGCGGCAGCCGCCATGGCTGCCTCCTTTGAGTGTGGGAGAGGAGAATGAGGGGATTAGGGTTTTTGGGGTATTTGGAAAAAGAAAAACGGGTTTGGGTCCGGATCCGGGTTGAACTTGGGGCAACCCGGATTTAAAAAATAACCACAATTTAAGAAATTAGCCGTAAATTTAGTAATTCGAATTTAAAAACTAACCACGAATTGTAAAATATTAAGAATTGGGCCATACATTGGTAATTCGGATTTAAAAACTAGCCAAAATTTAAAATTGAGCCATAAATTGGCTCAATTTGGTTTAAAAAATGCAAAGCTTATAAATAAGTGACCATAATTGAAATGAGTTCATGGGATTTTAAGGATTTAGCTTAGATTAACATAAAATTTTATTTAAAAACATGAATTGAACCAATGTAAAGTATAAATAAATCGCGTAATTACAAGATTCATATGAAAACGTATTTAAAAGTTGTTTTGGATAATATGATTCCGAAGATGTTTATAAATAAATACGATATGCGTCTAACATTAAAATAACGATTGTTTGTTGCTTATTTTTTGTAGACAAGTGACAAATATATAAAATCATTTTAATTTCGCAAATTTTCTTTTAATAAAAACGTAAAGTACGTTGAGGGTCGGTCAAAATCGGGTGTCAACAGTGATACTAAGTTGTGCGCCAAATTTCGACTATAAAATGATTAATGAACTAAAGTCAATACTAAAATGACTAATGTGTTGGTAAAAGATATTGTGACACCATCAAATTCATTTCACCTAGTCTGAGCATATGCTCTGAGAAAACTGAGAAAAATGATGCAGAAAAGTCACTAGAAGAAAACCACGAAAGACACCTACGACCCATAGTGTCCCCTACTGCCCATAGAAGATACGTCCTAGGTCACCCAAATAATGTGGTAAAAATTTTCTACGTCTGAGGCCCATGCACGAGACAACATATGACTCGTATATTTTTAATCTACGATCCGTAGATTAGATTTCGTAGATTGATGATTCAAAAATCAATTTTCCTGGATATTGAGTTACGAGTAATAGGACTGCCCATCAAATCATCTACGGCCCATAAGTCTGGTTTCGTAGGTTGAAGTACTAGGGAACCAAGTTTTCTGAACTTTGAGCTATGAGTTTTCAGAAGGCCCATAAGGTACTTTATGGTCCGTAGGAAGAGGTTTTGTAGGTTTCATGTCAAATTTCACTAACTCAAACTTTTAGAAACCTTACCTACGAAAGGCCACCTACGGCCCATAAGAAGATCCACGGTCCATAGATGGGGTTTTGTGGTTCCTGTCGGTAGTTTTTAAGATGGATATTTTTATCTATTCCTATCCCCTTTAATTTAATCCCACGACGTTTTGGACTTAATTTGAGTTCTATATCATAACCCTAAGTGTACTATCTCTTCATACACACTTAAGAATTCTTGAGAGCATTGAAGAAGGGAGAAGAACGAGGATTTCTAGTTCAAATGCGAGGATTGTCAAGGGATCGATTGTTCTTCCAACTTCCAGGTATGTAAGGCTTCCTAAAGCATAGTATTGAATCTGTCCATGTGTCCCTTTATAGTCTTGAGTCGAGTCATGCGTAAGAGTGAGTAATGTAAATCCTGTAAATTCTACTTTGAGTTTCTTGCATTTAATTTGAGTACACACGATTTTATGTGAATGAGTTGATGCATTGCATTTCTATTATGATGATATTGAAATAGTAATAGAAGTTACTCGTGATGGTATGAACCCTAATTTCATTATTGATGATGTTTGCATATTGATTGACTTGAGAATGTGAGACTATTATCTGAGTTGAGTATTTGGAGCATGTTAAGTATGAGGAGTATATACATATTCTTGTTCCTACATGAGCATGCATGAGAAGAACACATGATATGTCTATGTGTGAGCATATCTAGTATGAGAACAAATGATTGTATGAGCCCGAGTCTTGCATGATGTGAGCTAGAGCCTTGATTTGCATAGCATAAATAATAAATTCTAAATTGTTGAGTTATTGAGAAATTGAGTTGAGCTGTTTGAGATAAATCAAGAGATGAGTTTGAGTTGAGTTGCATGAGCACATTTAGTCTTGGAAGGGGTACTAAGCACCGAGTTGGGCTAGAGGATAATGCCTCAAAACTATGTTGCTAGCGTAAGATAGTCATGTAGTTAACTCTGGCGACTCATGTCCCAAAAGATGGACATTCTCTTTGGATCCGAGAGATAGAGATTGACATCTTTTACCTTGGCAAGTTTAGGACTGACGTGGCAACGATGTCGGCTTCGTTGTGCATCACCAAACTCATGGTAGTAGGAGTTATGTTGGTTAGAGAAACTTTCGAGCAACACTTGATTGAGCATGTACTTATTTCAGAGCCTCTATTATGAAATTTGGTAGATAGGACTCTAATTGTGTTGAGAATGTTCACGATATATAAGGACTGTTAGGGTGCTCCTAATGGATACAGAGGTTGGACTTTGAGCTTAAGGAAGGTATTTCAAATAGTAGGGTTGGTTCATTTCTACTTTGGTTCTACATCTGTTCGAATTCAGTGGTTTTGGTTTCCTCGGGTGCTTCTAGTAACTTCAACTTCTTTTAGATTAGTCTACTGAGATTTGGTGTTAAGGAAGACACTGGAGGAGTCTTGGGGTTTTGAGGTAAGCTTGAGGTTTTCTTTCAAGCTGGAGTTCTATCCTTGTATTGCTCCCTTCACGGGGTGCTTGTGGGTTTGGTGCAAAATGTGAGCCTAGCATCCTCATCCTTTCATGCTTGAGACTGCATTTGCCCTTGACTTTCACGAATGAAAGTCTTTTTAGTAGTGAATGTTGTAATGACCCTCTATGTCATTTCCTCTACTCTTCGATCTCAATCCCAGATCATTTATGACTTGCAATCACTGGTAGCTTCGTTGTTTGGTCGTTCATTTGGATTTTGTGCAGTTTTCTATACTTTGAGATTCATATAACTAAAAAAGTGAAATTGAATCAATCCTAAACTATAATTTTTGCAAATTGACTGATCTTCCTCCTAGAAATAAATCTATAAGTTGAATATGGATCTTTGGAAGTAAAACGAAACTTGATGGAACTATTGACAAATAAAAGGCTAATTTGTTGTTAATTTCTTTTTTAACAAAAAGGGCTTAATTATTTTGACACATACTTATGGATAATAAGAATAACATCCATTCGGGTATTACTTGCACTAGCAGACGTATATGTTTTTGAAATTCATCAGATTAGTGCAAAAAATAATAATTAATTTTTTAAATGAAGAATTGGAGAAAAAACTTTACATGGAACAATCTGATTGTTTTGTGGTTCCTTGTAAAGAAATAAAAGTGTGCAGACTTATTAAGTCACTTTAGAGACTAAAACAAACATCTAAATAATGACAAACACCCAAACAATAACATACAAAATTTAATCAATAATGTTGACAAATAATTTTAAGATTAATAAGTGTGACAAATTTATTTACATACATTAAAAACACTCCAAATCGTAAAAGCCAAAATTTATTTATATGTTGATGATATATTGATCGTCAATAGACAATTCTGACATAAATATCACTAAGTTGGCAAGCAAATTCAATATGAATGACTTAAGAGTTGCTGATATAATCTTAGGGATTAAGTATTCATAGAACTCCACAAAATTTAGCATTGTCACTGTCTCATTATATAAAAAAAAATACATAACGGGTTGAAGTATTTGAATTTCAATATTACCAAGATACCAGTTGATGTGAGCTTTGCACTTCAAAAGAATGATAGTGAAAGTGATTCATAATTGGATTATGCACGAGTATTGAAAAGTTAAATGTGTATCGTGACTTGTACACAATCATATATAGCATGCAACTGAGTCAGTATTAAGTAATCTCAATCAAACTCATTGGATGAAAATAAAATGAGATTTAGGATGTCTAAAATGTACTAAAAACTATCTTTTGCATTATGATAAATATCTTATATTACTTAAAGGATATAGTGATGCAAATCAAATCAAATGGAGTTAAATACACAAGTGGGTATGTATTGATCCTTGGCCAAAAAGTAGTGCCTAGAAAATCATCCAAAAAAACACGTATCGCTCGCTTCATAATGAAATCTGAATTTATAAATTTAGATAAAGTCAGTGAAGAAATTAAATAACTCCAAAAAAAATTCAAAAGATATTTCATTTTTGTCCAAACTTTTGGCATATATATGCATACATTATGAAGTCAAAATACAATAGGTGGGTCAAAAAGCACTATATACAACAAAAGTCTCATTAAACATGAAGAAAACATAATATCATTAAACTACTATTTTTAGTGAAATTATCATAATTGACTCTGTAACTCAAAAGATAATGTGACGGATCCACGTACAAAAGACCTAAGTAGAGCAGTAATTGAAAATCATCAAGGGAAATAGATTTAAGGCCTAGGATAAGTTATCATGACAATAACTCTACCTAGTAGGCTAAGGATCCTATGAGCTAAGTTCAAGATCAAACAAAGTTATCATGATGATTTTAACATTGTCAAATAATGCAACTCATTATCATGATAAAGACAATATTTAGAAACAAGGATAAAGCATTAATATTTCAAGTTTTTTAATGATTTGTATGTTCAACATGATATGATCAAATAGTTTATCTATAGGATTAAACATTTAGGAATCCCTTATATGAGTGTAAAGTGTAAGTCGTTTCAAGGAAAATGATAGTATAGGTCGATTCGCCACGCACTCATAAAATCTAGACAGTTTCATGACCGAAACAAATAAAATTATGAGAACCATACATGATTAAAAGTATTTATGTGGCTTGTATTGTCTAGGTTTACAAAAAAGTTTAACTGCTCAAAGATATCACATCCATCAATTGATCGAGTGCATCCGATATAAATTCACTAAGAAAAATTCAAAGGAAAACCTACTGTAAGGACCCGAAATTTTGTACGAGCTCAAGGAAGCATGAAAATTTAGTTTCGAAAAAGTTTGGACCAAGATGACACTTCATGGGAGCCATCACGGTCCGTGTAGGGTGGCACGGCCGTGAGGTCATCCATAAAGCTTCCGGAGTGAAATATTTCTAAGTACGGGACCTTCATGCTCAAGATAAGTTCATTCTAAAGCCTTCAATTCAAGCTTATCTATGTTTTTCAAAATCATCATGGGTCTCCTACATCAAGTCAAGTTCAAAGGAATTCCCTCGGCTAAATTATTCTCAAGTGCCGATAGAAGGGCCAACTTTAAATAGGAATATCTCATAGCTCAAAGTGAACTGAGTGGCCCATTACATATCAAATTGAAGCTCTTTGAATTATCTTTCCAACTCATCTAGTCTCACCATATTCCGAGTTCGAAGCAAGATGTTATGCCCATTTTTGTAAAACCTGTTTGGGCTAGACGGGAGCTTTCATAGACCGTGAAGCTAACCGTGTCAAGGCCCTCATGAAATTTAAAGATCCATTTTATTAAGGTTTTTTTATATTTTGATTCATCCCCAAGGCTTTTTATGACCTTTAAAACCCCTTTATATTCCTAAACTTCTCCGACACTAAACCTAACAGTTTTCATATGATTCAGTAGAAGGGTTAATTTTAAATGGCCATATCTCTTAGCTCAAAATGAACTAGGTGTCCTACAATATACCAAATTAAATATTTTTGAATTAGCTTTCCAATGCACCTAGTTTCACCTAATTCCGAGCTCGGACCAAAGAGTTATGCTTGTTTTCATTAAGCATGTTCGTGCAGGCAAGCCACACGGCCAGCTACATGGACCGTGTGGCAGCAAATGGTCCGTGAGGTTGAAGTCAGTCATGATTTTCTTGGTAAAATGTGTTCTAAGTGTGTCTCCTTCCTTGGTACCTTCATACGGACCCTTGTACGGTCCGTGTGAGCCCAGATGGACCGTTTACCGGTCAGTGTGGGGATACTTAGTCCGGAAAATCTTGCCTCTGAAAATTTCAAGTCTAGGGCCACGGTATAGTAAATGGTCCGTGTGACCCGAGATGGTCCTTTTCCCGGACCGTATGCCCTAGACGGACCAATTTCAGGTCCATTTCGTTAATGGCATTTTTAAAATATTGTTTATTCCCAACGAAAATTTGGTCATTTCCCACCCCTCCTAAGCTCCCTATATAAGCCTAACTTCACCAAATTTCAGCATTTTACTTCATTTCTCTCTTTCTCTAAAGAATCTACTCCTTCAAGACTTTCACCTTCTCTCTAGGATCATTCAAGCCAAGGCTCTCAATTTGAAGTCTATTTTCTCCTCAAGTTCATCCTCAAGATTCAGGTATGTGGGTCTTGATTCTTGGTTTCTTTTCAACCAAGAAGACCCAAGTTCCTTTCAAACTACTTTATGAAATTGTCTACTTAAAAATGTGAATTTTTGACTACTTTTTCTTGGTAACTTTGAACCATGCATGTGCTATATAATATTTTGAATTTTGAGTTATGATAAGTTTTATTATGATGAACTACTTGGATTATGAAACTATGAACATGCATGTCCCTTTAAAGATGTTTTTATGTATGGGTGATATTTACTACCATTTCCTAGTGATTTTATTATGGATTTCCTAGTTTTACATTATATTCCTATATTTTAGATATACTCTACATTACCCATGTCATCCCTACATTGTGCATTGCATCATACTCATGACATTGGTACATGGAAATTTTGGAAATGTGGGATTAAGCCCAATTTTATCCTAAAAAGGAATTATAATATGATTTTTGGTAAGACATGAAATATGACAAGAAGGTGATCACCGGTATGTCTATAATTATGGCTCTTTGAGCATCTTTGGTATTTACACCATCTTGTATCTTGGCCCTTTGAGCATCTTGGGTGTTTACACCATCTTGTATCTTGGCTCTTGGAGCATCTTGTACTTGTAGATGAGCTATTCCTTGCATTAGCATCTTGAACATGATTTTGTAATTTGGCGCTGAGCCTAAATGTGCTAGATTGTTATGAAACTTGCATTTGACTCTCTTGAAAGCATATGTATATATATAAGTATTCTTGTGAGATATGTAAGACTTAGCACCGATGGATTTGGGGCGTTAGGGATATCCCCAAGGTCCCTCTCCCTTTCCTTGAACTATTGTTAGCATAGGGACGAATATTATTCGTCTACTTGTTTATGATACGACATGTCTTGATATGATTCTTGAAAATCCTTCTGAAATGGGGGTCCCGTAAGGAAGGTGACTATCCACCTAAATGGGTGGCCCATAAGGTGTGATGTAGATTACCTTTGGCAAGTAATCTTCTCCCTACTGGTGGGAGGTCCCAATTGGTCCAATTCATGTAATAGCTCGCATGGATTTGGTTTGTCGATTATAGTCCATCCCTGTTATATAGGAGCATTATCGCATTGCACGCATCACCCATTCCATGTCATCTTGTATACTAAATTCCTTTTCTTATATGATCCTTGTATATTATGTGCCCTTGTCATCTAACATTGATATGCAGGTTCGTTGAGTCATATACATTGCATGCCCGCTTACTTAGTACATTTAAATGTACTAACACATACTCTATGCCAACATAATTTTACCATGTAGGGACCGTGCATTATGATCATCCACCACTTGGGGGGTAGCTTGAATTCGGAGAGTTGATATTGTGGTGAGTCCTATCTAACAAGGGCAAGCCACCTTCCCTCTACCTAAGTGGTTTTCTATTTATCTTTTTAGTTGAGGGTGAGCCTGGAACATGTCTTGGCCCCCGTCCCATCTTATGACTAGAGGCATTATTGGACATCTTGTAAACTCTCGTCGATTTCTATGTGTTATGTGTTGTATGTGATGTTTATGACTTAGTTATTTATTAGATACGGCTATCATGGATTCATTATGGGAATTATGATATGTATATATATTTGAGGTGCAGATGTGAAAGATCTTAAGCCCCGTATTGCCCCCATAGAGTGAGTCCTACTTTTTCCATCCCTTAGAACTACATGTTTACTATTTGAATGTGCTTCCGAACTGATGATGTGGATTTGGATACTTTGAGGCTTGTTTGGGGACTCTCGGGTCTCCATTCGTCGTGTCACATCTAGGTCCTAACCACGGGTCGTGACAAAAGATGGTATCAGAGCACTAGGTTTATAAATAGTCCTCGGAGTCCAACATGCTGCGTCAAGTAGAGTCTTATTCATGCGTGTGAAGCACACCACATCTATAGGTAAGAGGCTACAAGGCGTTTTAGGAAATGTTTCACTTATCTTGATTCTAATCGTGCCATGGTGCGTGTCTTAAAATCCTTTGTCTCCATCCCTCCCTATCGAATAGGAGAGTTACCTTGGGCTCATAATGCAAATCTAGGATAGGAAGGCGTTGTAGCGATCTTATGGATAGGTCCAAAAGGGAGTTAGTGAGGGATATGCATTGTTTGACATGCTTGATCCTTTGGATGTTCGAAGTTTTCTTTAGTTGGTTGGTTACGATTGAAGTTTGTTGGAGGCTTCTCATCTATTGTATCTCCGTTGATCAAGTTAACTAGAATGAAGGCCAAGTTGTATGGTCGGATGAATGTGAGTGAGTTCTCATGCCTTGAAAGGTCGGCGTATATCAGATTCGGTTTTGGCATTATCAGATGGCTTAAATAGGTTGGTGGTGTATTGTGATGCTCCTCGGTTTGGTTTGGGGTTGTGTACTTATGAAACATGTTAGGGTGGTAGCTTGTGCATCAAGGCAATTGGAGGTGCAAGAGCGTAATTACCCGGTTCCTAATCTTGAATTAGCGGCGGTGGTGTTCGCCTTGATGATTGGGAGATACTATTTGTATGGGGTGTATGTCAATGTTTTCACCTACCACAAGAGTTCGCAATATGTGTTCACTCAAAGGGATCTTAACTTGGGACTAAGAAGAGGGTTGGAACTCCTTATGGGCTATGAGATGAGTGTATAATTTAATTTTGGCAAGGCAAATGTTATAGCTGATGCTCTTAGTAGGCTATCTATGGGAAGTGTGGATCGTGTTGATGAAGGGGAGAAAGAATCAACAAAAGATGTTCACCATTCGGCTAAATTGGTTGTTAGGTTGATCGACTCTAATAATGTTGGTGTTTATGTTTAGAATGGGGCCGAATCTTGTGTGATTGTTGATGTTAGTGCTAAGCAAGATCTAGATCTATCATTGGTTGTGTTGATGAGGTTGGTTGCCAATAAGATAGTGGTTTTCTCCTAAGGGGGAGATGGTGCGTTTCGGTATTAAAGTCAATTATGTGTTCCGGATGTGGGTGATCTTAGGGAAAAATGATCGATCCCAACCATGCTTGGGAAATCCTTATCAAGTCTTCTCCAGGAAGATTGTGAGTGGAGCCCATAACTCTTTGTATTTGATTCAACCGAAATCCACTAAGATGTATTAGGATTTGAAGGAGGTGTATTAATGGCATGGTATGAAGAAGGACATAGCCGAGCTCGTACCCAAGTGCTCGAGTGTCAACAATTGAAGGTAGGGCACCAAAGGCCCGGTGGTGCGGCTCAAGATATTGAGATCCCTACTTGGAAGTGGGAGAATGTAAATATGGTTTTTGTGGTTGGTTTGCCCTAGACTGAAGCTAATTCGACTCTATTTGGGTTATTGTTGATTGGATGACTAAGTTAGCTTATTTCCTACCAGTCAAGGCTACTTTTAGCGCCTAAGAGTATGCAATGTTGTACATCCGAGAATTGGTGAGGTTGCACGGTGTGTCTAGGTCTATCATATTTGATCGCGGTACCTAATTTTCTTCTTACTTTAGGAGGTCGTCTTAAGGATGACTTGGTACTAAGGTAAAGTTGAGCACCACCATTCATCCTCAAATCGAGGAGTAAATTAAGAGGATAATTTGAACTTTGGAGGTTGTGTTGAGGGCTTGTGTGTTGCAATTCAAAGGTAATTGAGGGTGATCATCTACCACTTCTTGAGGTTGCTTACTACAATTTCCCTCATGCTAGCATTGGTATAACTCCGTTTGGGGCTTTATAGAGTAATATGTGTAGATCTCTGGTGGGGTGGTTTGAGTAGGGGGAAATGGCATTGATTGGATCGGATTTAGTGTTGGAGGCTATGGAGAAGGTGAAGTTGATTGGGGAAAGGTTGGCGGTGGTTCGAAATCATCAAAAGTCTTATTTGGATATTTGAAAGAAGGATCTTGAGTTTTGTATTGGTAATTGGGTGTATGTGAAGGTCTCATTCGTGAAGGGTGTGGTGCATTTTTGGGAAGGAGGGAAAGCTAAGTCCCCATTATATAAGTCCTTATGAGATCGTTGTAGCGGATTGGGGATGTAGCTTATAGGTTGGATTTGCCTCCGAAATTGAGCTCTGGTCACTCAGTTTTGCATATATCTATGTTGAGGAAGTGGTTGGTGATACTAGCATCATGTTGCCTTTGGAAAGTGTTGATGTTGAGGAGAACTTGTCTTATGGAGGAAGCTTCGGGTGAGATTTTGGTAAGACAAGTGAAGCGGCTTCGCGGCAAGGATGTCGACTCGGTGAAGGTACTTCGGAGAAACCAACAAGTGGGAAGTTCTACGTGGGGAGTGGAACCAAGTATGATGGGACGATACCTTTATCCTTTCCAATCTACTCAAGCCTATAATCTTAGGTCCTTCCTATTCTCAATGGTCCTAATTCTTCTACTCTTGAGTCTCATGACATGACATCCATACATGTGCACGAAAATTATTTTTCAAGATGTTTTAAGTGATTTAAATACGTTTTGAGGACTTTACGATTTTCAAATGATGAACTATGCATTGTATCTTGTGTTCGGATGTTTCATGTCTAAGTCAAGCCTTTCAAGCCTTGCTTTTCCACATTCGAGGACGAATGTTCCCAAAGGGGAGATGATGTAAGGGCCCTGAATTTTGTACGACCTCAAGGAAACATGAAAATTTGGTTTCGGAAAAGTTTTGGACCAAGGTGACACTTCATGGGAACCATCACGGTCCGTGTGGGGTGGCATAGCCCGTGAGGTCATCCATAAAGCTTCTAAAGTGAAATATTTCGAAGTACGGGACCTTCATGCTCAAGCTAAGTTCACTTTAAAGCCTTCAATTCAATCTTATCTATGTTGTTTAAGATCATCATGGGTCTCCTACATCAAGTCAAGTTCAAAGGAATTCCCTCGGCTAAATTATTCTCAAGTGCCGATAGAAGGGACAACTTTAAATAAGAATATCTCTTTGCTCAAAGTGAAATTGGTGGCCCATACATATCAAATTGAAGCTCTTTGAATTATCTTTCCAACACATCTGGTCTCACCTTATTCCGAGTTCGAAGCAAGACGTTATGCCCATTTTCGTAAAACTTGTCTGGCTAGAAGGGAGCCTTCACGGACCGTGAAGCTAACCGTGTCAAGGCCCTCATGAAATTTAAAGATCCATTTTGTTAAGGTGTTTTTGATATTTGATTCATCCCCAAGGCTTTTTATGACCTTTAAAACCCCTTTACATTCCTAAACTTCTCCGACACTAAACCTAAAGGTTTTTCATATGATTCGGTATAAGGGTCAATTTTAAATGGTCATATATCTTAGCACAAAATGAACTAGGTGTCCTACAATATATCAAATTAAAGATTTTTGAATTAGCTTTCCAACTCACCTAGTTTCACCTAATTCCGAGCTCGGACCGAGTTATGCTTGTTTTCATTAAGCATGTTTGTGCAGGCAAGCCACACGGCCAGCTACACGGACCGTGTGGAAGCAAACGGTCCGTGAGGCTGAAGTGAGTCACAATTTTCTTGCTAAAATGTGTTCTAAGTGTGTCTCCTTCCTTAGTACCTTCATACGGACCCTTGTACGGTCTGTGTGAGCCCAAATGGACCGTTTACCGGTCCATGTGGTGATACTTAGTCCGGAAAATCTTGCCTCTGAAAATTTCATGTCTAGGGCCACGGTACAGTAAACGGTCTGTGTGACCTGAGATGGTCCTTTTACCGGACCGTATGCCCCAGACGGACCAATTTCAAGTCCGTTTCATTAATGGCATTTTTAAAATATTGTTTAATCCCAACGAAAATTTGGTCATTTCCCACCCCTCCTAGGCTCCCTATATAAGCCTAACTTCACCAAATTTCAGCATTTTACTTCATTTCACTCTCTCTCTAAAGAATCTACTCCTTCAAGACTTCCACCTTCTCTCTAGGATCATTCAAGCCAAGGCTCTCAATTTGAAGTCCATTTTCTCCTCAAGTTCATCCTCAAGATTCAGGTATGTGGGTCTTGATTCTTGGTCTCTTTCAACCAAGAAGACCCAAGTTCCTTTCAAACTACTTTATGAAATTGTCTACTTAAAAATGTGAATTTTGACTACTTGTTCTTGGTAACTTTGAACCATGCATGTGCTATATAATGATCTGAATTTTGAGTTATGATAAGTTTTATTATGATGACCTACTTGGATTATGAAACTATGAACATGCATGTCCATCTAAAGATATTATTATGCACGGGTGATATTTACTACCATTTTCTAGTGATTTTATTATGGATTCCCTAGTTTTACATTTTATTCCTATGTTTCAGATATACTCTACAATACCTATGCCATCCCTACATTGTGCATTGCATTATACTCATGACGTTCGTACATGGAAATTATGGAAATGTGGGATTAAGCCCGATTTTATCCTAAAAAGGAATTATAATATGATTTTTGGTAAGACATGGGATATTACAAGAAGGTGATCACTGGTATGTCTATAATTATGGCTCTTTGAGCATCTTGGGTGTTTACACCATCTTGTATCTTGGCTCTTTGAGCATCTTGGGTGTTTACACCATCTTGTATCTTGGCTCTTGGAGCATCTTGTACTTGTAGATGAGCTATTCCTTGCATTGGCATCTTGAACATGATCTTGTAATTTGGCGCTGAGCCTAAATGTGCCTTGAACGTTATGAAACTTGCACTTGACTCTCTTGAAAGCATATGTATATATATAAGTATTTTTGTGGGATGTGTAAGACTTAGCACCGATGGATTGGGGCATTAGGGATATCCCCAAGGTCCCTCTCCCTTTCCTTGAACTATGTGCCAGCATAGGGACAGATGTTATTCATCTACTTGTTTATGATACGACATGTCTTGATATGATTCTTGAAAATCCTTTCGAAATGGGGGTCCCGTAAGAAAGGTGACCATCCACCGAAATGGGGTGGCCCGTAAGGTGTGATGTAGATTATCTTTGGCAAGTAATCTTCTCCCTACCGATGGGAGGTCCCAATCGGCCCAATTCATGTAATAGCTCGCATGGATTTGGTTTGTCGGTTATAGTTCATTCCCATTATATAGGAGCATTATCGCATTGCACGCATCACGCATTCCATGGCATCTTGTATACTAAATTTCTTTGCTTATATGATCTTGTATATTATGTGCCCTTGTCATCTAACATTAATATGCAAGTTCGGTGAGTCATATACATTGCATGCCCGCATGCTTAGTACATTTAGACGTACTAACGCATACTTTATGCCAACATGATTTTACCATGTAGGGATCGTGCGTTATGATCATCCACCACTTGGCGGGTAGCTCGAATTCGGAGAGTTGATATTGTGGTGAGTCCTATCTTCCAAGAGCAAGCCACCTTCCCTCTACCTATGTTGTTTTCGATTTATCTTCTTAGTTGAGGGTGAGCCCAGAACATGTCTTGGCCCCTGTCCGATCTTATGACTAGAGGCATTGTTGGACATCTTGTAAACTCTCGTCGATTTATATATGTTATGTGTTGTATGTGATGCTTATGACTTAGTTATTTATTAGATACGGCTATCATGGATTCATTATGGGAATTATGATATGTATATATGTTTGAGGTGGAGATGTGAAAGATCCTAAGCCCCGTATTGCCCCCCATAGAGTGAGTCTTACTTTCCCCATCCCTTAGAACTACATGTTTACTATTTGAATGCGCTTCCGAACAGATGATGTGGATTTGAATACTTTGAGGCTTGTTTGGGGACTCTCGGGTCTCCATTCACCGTGTCACATCTAGGCCCTAACCACGGGTCGTGACACCTACTTATCTAGATGCAATTAGTCTTTGCTTGTAAATCACATACTTGCTTGTATTTCTTTTTCTTATAGTCATTCTCTATTCATATGGTAGATTTGTTGGGTGTTAAAAGGTGTGAATGAAAAATAAAGTATTTTTCCATCAAAACAACATCAAAGAAAAATGCAATTTGAATAGAACTTTTTTGTATTAAAAAGTTGTGACTTCTCGATGAGTTGTAACCTTTTTTTTAAGGATTATGACTTTTCTGATTAGATACAATAAGTAATGTCCATATTATCTTTTGTTAGCTATAAATAAAGGGGCATTCTCTCTTTAGTTTCAACTACAAATTTTCTACTCTTCTTTTCTTAAAAACTCAAGTGTAATTTGCAATCGTTGAGTGCTCGAAGTTCAACGGAATTTAAAGTACCAGTATTTTGCTGAAGTAAATCATTCTATCATGAGAGGATACATTTTTATAACCTCAAATCCTTGAAGAAATAATTTTTTTTAAGAACACTGTGAATTCAATGGACTCAATTTTTTTAAAATTTTATTCAACTAATATATTTAGATAGTATTTACAGTTTATCTTTTATTGAATATAACTTTATGCCAGATAAGAATATGTTGACACCTTGATTACATCACTGTCAATGATACATTTTTAGACTTTTTATCACAACCGACGCTCATTAGTTTTATTCATATAACTATAAATAGAAGTAAAAAAGAACACTAGAAAAGAGACCACAATTACTCCCCTGGTGAATCCTAACAGCTTATTTACAACCCAATTTCTCCTTTCTCTCTCACACACACACCCAAAAAAAAAAACACAAAATACATCTGTAGAAGAGCAGAGAGAATTTTCATTTTGAGAGCTGTGTTCCAATGAAATTAATGGAGAGGTATGATGAGGATATGCCTAGAGTTATAAATTTCATAGGGTGTGTTCTTGAAAGAGTGGCAGAAAGAAATGATAGATATGGTGGGCAAAAGATGTCCATATTTCATGGACTTACTAGGCCTACAATTTCTGTTCAGAGTTACTTGGAAAGGATATTCAAATATGCCAATTGTAGCCCTTGTTGTTTCGTTGTGGCTTATATTTATCTTGATCGATTCTCACAGAGGCAGCCATTGTTGCCGATCAATTCTCTCAATGTTCATCGCCTACTCATCACTAGTGTCTTGGTTTCTGCTAAATTCATGGATGATATGTGAGTTATTCTTTTATTTTATCTTTTATGAAATGATTTTTAATCAATAAATATTTAAAAATTATTTTACATTATAAATTTTAAAAGTCTTTATTTTACTCGTGTCAAACCAAAGAGAGTACTTTAAGTTTCTCATTTTTTGGCATGTTCGAGATCAGAATTTTTTACTTTTTTTTCTCTTTAAAATTATGTGGCTAATCGAACATAGTCAAAGTAAATTGAATTGGTTGGAGTAATTGTTTCCTTCTAATTATGTATAACAGATCATCTGCCAGTTAGGATGATGACTTATAGTAATAATTGAACAGGTTGGAAAATGGTATATACGTAAAAAAAATCCCTCCCCATCTTAATGATTTGATTATTTAGTGCAATTCCATTAGTTTTTGGCAAAAGTTTTACATGTCCAAATTAATTAATTGGTAAAAGTATCATTCTGATCATTCTTGACTTATACTCACTGTTTTGCAATAAAAATCATGAAAACCGTCTCCTTGAAACTGGTGTTACATAGTATGAAAGCTTAGTTTCTAAGCATCATCTATCCTGACTATGACATAATTGGGTAACTTACCAATTGATCCAACTTCGTTGACCTTAAATGGCAAATTCCTTAAACAAACACTAATATATAGTTGAAATTTCACATCTATCATTGTAATTTAATATGATCACCAGTCACTAGTAGTCGAGGAGTGGGTGAGCCGGCTTGAACATCAATATTATATAAATTAATAAAATAAAAGACACATATATAAGTATATTTAAAGTACTAAAGTAACCTCATAATATTAAAAGTATTAGTGTATATACATATATAAAGTTAAACTCATAAGAAAATTAGGATATATTTAATGTGTGTACAGTTTTATTTATGAAGATGAATTATTACTTAAGAATCCGTGGGAATGTGCCAAGTTGCCGACGCCGTCCTGAAGCAAAAGCAGTAGTGTTAAATAAGAACATGTGAATTTTGGAAATGTCCATGTTGTTTCAAATCCACACAAAATCACCTAAGATGTGCTGTCATGGAAAATACAACTTCTTTGCTAGGGACAATATATACAGAGTGATGACCCCGTCCTCTACCTACGTCTCATTTAGTTTGGAATAAATTATTTCAAAATTAATGATACCCTCAATATGAAAAAAAAAATAACACTACAATTCTTAACCCAAAATTACAAAAACGAAAATGTAATGTAACTATGCTAGGTCTGCAGTTTTGACCTATTCCTTTTTCGTCGGTTGATCCTTCTATTTGTGGTTTCTATTATTTTTTACAACAAAAAAAATTTTGGTAAGTTGAATATCCAATTGTAGATCTGAAAGCTTGATTTAGAAAGGTGTTATAAATTTAATTAGCTGTCATTCAACTCTTGCTATTATCGCAAATTAAATCACAATTATAATATGCTTTCAGTAGCTTTCGACTTAATTCCTCGATGTGAAGTTTATAATGAGTGATCCTCCACCACTGGCCCCAACCACCTCCAACAATCTAATTAAAACTATTTTACATGACATTATTGTATCTAAGAATATTAAACAATCTATTTCGTCACTGTCATTATCTAAACATCATTATTATTTAAGGTACTATATGACATTTTTACCTAAAAAGTTGAATTAGCTCCAAAGTTGTGTAATCAGATATTCAGATTTATACTGAAATTTCTCCTCACGTAAGTATGTCAAAATCAATCATAAGGGAACACATCACATGAAGTTTGGGTGAGTAGATGTTTCAATTATATTGTTTCTTTTTTTGGTTATCCAATTTGGACCAACTTAATTAGATTTGCTTCAGGAGATTTCATGCCGTTAAGAGGTAAAAAAAAAAAGGCTACCTATGCAAAAACAACTTTGTTCCTCGAGTTCAAATCCAAAACCATCTAATTCATTAAGAATGTATATACAGAGGGTTACTTAAACCATAACATTTGGATTTTGGCCATAAATATTTCAATTGTTGTAAATAAATTGCACGTTCGTGTTTTTTGAAAGATATCAAAAAATATTTATTCTTACGAGTATGTTTTTGTTTTTGGCAGATTTTACAACAATGGTTACTATGGAAAAGTAGGAGGAATAAGCACAAGAGAAATGAACTTACTAGAGGTGGACTTCTTATTTGGAATAGGTTTTCAATTAAACGTGACTCCCACAACGTTCCACACCTACTGCTCTTATCTCCACACTGAGATGGTGCTGCTCCAAATCCCAATGCCTCTCAAAATTGGCAACCAACAACAGTATTGTTCCATCAATGACGATGAATCCTCCACTCATGAGTTAGCCGTTTCTTAAATAATACAAAAATTATTGGACTAAATTTTGTCAGTAGGTCAAGATTCTATAGTACTCCTTAGACGGCCTTATGATCAAGTTGTGAACAACCAGCTTTATGGATTTTTGAACGTTTTCTTAATGAGTTTTGCTGCATTATCGAATTTTCCTCAACTAATTTGAGATGTTGGGTTAATGATCTTTTGGCTAGTGCTGAGGAAAAGCTTTCAGTGTCTATACAAACATAACCTGGAGAGCCACAATATTAAGACATCAAACTTTTTTTCTTTTTTGGTGTCCTCGTGACTATTTCTTTTTGTGTCACATAAGGCCATTTGAATTTAATGACCACAGTGGAAAATCAAAATCAATGTTAGCTTTAAGATTAAAGTGGAGTTGAGAAAAGTGAAGTAATCAAAATCCAAAAGGATCTCATTTTTTGTTTGTGTTTAGAAATTTATTTCGCCCTTGAATGATTGCGTTATGTTGTTACTAATTTGGATTTCCAAAATTGTCTTTTCAAAAGGGCAACAAAATCTTCACATAATATAAACTTTCAACATTAGAAATAATAAATATCTTATCTCTCATATATTCACAAAATCTAATTATAGGATTAGGGATGGCAATTGGGCTGGTTGGGTCAAATTCGAGCAGGTTATAACAAGTCAAGACAACAAACGGTTCAAGACTCAACCCAACCCAAATTTGCTTGGATCAAAATGGATTGGGTCAAAACGAGTTGAGTAACGGATTATAGAGCAGGTCAAGACCCAACCCAACCCAACTTTTACTAAGTTTTACTTATTGTATTTGTTCTTTTTAATATTTTAGTACTTAATTTTAAAAAAAATTATTCTTTCTATATAAAACATATCAAATTAAAAAAAAAAAGTGTTTGAACAATATTTTGACAAGATGTCTCTCGAGTCAATTCGGGTTGCATATCAACCAAATCTTAAATAGGTTGGGTTGAGCTAATAAATAATCCGCCCAAACTTCAACGGGTTGGACGGATTGGATTTAATTCTGCCACCCCTCCCCTATATATATAGGATATATGCAATTATCTGGTTTCAATTTACTGCACTCGTCCATTTGCATCAGCGCGTTTTGATTAAAAAATAAACACGGGTCACATGAACGTAAGTTATAGAAACTTAGTAAAAGTAAATCAGATGCAATTCAAGTCATTTTTACATTCTGGACAGCAAGAAAAAATTGGACAGGCAAGTGAACAAGTTTGTCATTGATGAAGCTGAATTCATATTTGTGAAATTGAAACCCTTTCAACGGGATGTTGTTCCAAAAGGTTGGGTTATCTTGAGGAAGTCCACATTTGATGAGGATTTGATCGATTTTCATATTAAACTTTGAGGTAGAAAAATAATCTCAGATATGTTACTTGTATATCATGTGTATATCACATCTATATTATGAAAAGCTTTTTCTAAGAAATTTTATCTTAAAAGTTGACTCTGTTGAAATGTTTTTATTTATATGCACTGTTAAGATAAAGAATATTGAAACTTCATTATATTTTAATATGTCACATAACGGATCCTACGAAAGCTTTAGTGCATTAAGTTTGCCATTTTCTTTTAATTTACATGGCGATCTTATATTTCAAGGTGACTCATAAAGTGAATATAAAAGGGAAAATCGGTACACAACTCATATTCAAGCAAGGAAGTTCCACGTATTTTGATTTCATAATCCAAAGGGACCAGGAGATGGTCATATCCTCTATTATTGTATTAGAGTGGGGTGGGTAGAAATAGAGGCTTGTATTTGGTATGATATGAATGAGTTGCCAAGACATAAAGGTAATTTTACAGAGTGATGGTTAAATCATTATTTTTTAAATGAGTTCTATACGAAGAAGACACCACACTAACTTGTTCTGAGTAAAACTCAAAATTCGAAATCAAATATGTAATTTAGGTTGAATAATTTTTATTTTTTTAGTCGTCAAGTTAGTTTGTATAAAATTTCTAACGGGTCTATTGATTATGTATATTTTTTTTTGAATTTATATTTAGAGAAAATGTTGTGTCACTATCCGGTCCCGGTCATGATGGTGCCTGCTAGGTCCCACCTGCAGGCAAGACAATTCCCACCCCATGGGTACTTGTTCTAGCTCTCTAGTCCAAACCAAATCGATACAATAATAACATATACGTCGAAACCTACCCAGAACCTGGTAGTCAACTATATAGAGCTACAATAGACATAAGGGCATATCATATAAATACACAAAACTAGGAGTGCACCTACAAATACTAAACTCTACAATACAAGGCCGATATCGGGATGCCAAAGACGACTATCAACAGGAAGGAGACTACAAAAAAGCCAGAGCTATCGGTGCTCACCACAAGTCTCCTAAGCACTCCCAAAGTTCCCCAACTCAGCTATCACGGCCCGTTCCTGGACCTGCACCATGGGAAGATGCAGAAGTAGGGTGAGTACCAGAAAAGGCACCCAGTAGGCATCATCGACCGACCAAGTGAAACAGTAAACATATATAAAGCCCAACTATAAAGAGAATTTTTGTAGTGTAGCAAAATGAACTCAGATCAAGGCATAAGCAAGTCTAGGAACCCTCAAACCACTATTGAACCAATCAAAGTGAAGAACAATGATAACCTTGACCAACCCAAGTACTGATCATCAATACTGACTGACAAAGATTGCGTAGGCCAATACCACGACTACCCCCAACTGCGGTATAGTGTTGTACGCGGGTGGAAGGCCCTAATATTTATGCATGTACGCCAATGGAGGGCCCATAAGCCCAGAAGGTACACCTATGCACAATAATCATGCCGACAAATAATCACAGAATCCGTCAGAACCATCACAGAATCCCATAGAACCATCGAAGAGCCCAGCTTTCCATATCATCAGAACAAGGATCAGCTGTACGTGGGTGTAAGGCCCTAGTGTCCAAGCCTGAACACCCCCCCATCCCCCATAAGCCTAGGAGGTACACCCACACATAATCAGGGTGTAAATAGGTAAGTGGATCCACAGGTAAGTAATCATGGACCTCGCCCCAAGAATAACAAGTCAACCAGGTCCTCGACCCTATGCCGGCACGTGGCACCAGATCCATAGTCCTCTGACCTGGCCTCCGGTCGAGCAGTCAGCCAGGGCCAGATGGTCTGACACTCAATATAACGGTGGGACATATCCTCCGCGGGAGAAAGAATCCCCCTTCCATCAATGTCTCATCTCAGGATATGAATCACGGGGCCCAGCCCCACAGAATATCAATCGGGGTGCTCGACCCAAATCTCAGGCGGCACTCGATCCACAGAATCAGTATCTGTCTCCCGGCGCGACCATTGGAACTTGGAACATGGGGCGTGTAACCTGTGAACTCGGATACTCGGGCATGGTCGCCGGTGCTCGAACAGCAATGGGGAACGTCATCTGGGACTCGAGGTATCAATGAACAATCACTCAACCAATCTATCCAGATCCGGAACTTCAAAGTCATATCGTGCCCAAAGTGAACGTAGGCGACGACACTCTCAACCTAGGTATCCACAGTCTCAATCCAACCCACATAATTGCAATCAACACCTCTCTCAGTTACAATAGATACCCCAGCATCAGATGAAATGAACCAACGTGAAATAAATGTCAGCAATACATCAAAGAATATATATCACAAATCACTATAGAATCATGCCTCACCAAGGCCAAGTATACCAGAACCTCGTCAAGCACAAGTTCCCAAAGAAAATATTGACCATAACGGTAAATCATAAATATCTAGGATACCCAAACCCAGTCGAGTCATATCCATACTAGAGTCAAGTTACAGTACGACATACAGTCAAAGCACAGTCTCTGGGTCATCAAATCTCAGTAGCAACATGTTATACAAATCATGCAGGTACGAGTCAAGTCGGAAAACATACCTGCCCCAAGTCGCTAGCCCAAATTCGGCCCATACCAAGCCCTTTCTCTGTGTAAAGCACTCATAGGGCAGCGTCAGTATAACCTAAGCTAAGGCCCAAGAGGCTAGATAATCAGAGTGGTGTCACCCACGCAGAATCATATAAACCACAAGGTAACATAAAATCATGTTTAATCAGGAAATTCTACCAAAAGTACTCAGTAAGGATATAGATAATTGCAGCTACATCATGCGTATACATACAAACCAGTTATAGATACTAGATTCAGCGCACAGGGTAGCATGTAATCACAGGCCAACCTCAATAGCTAATATATACCTGTAGCCTCGGACTACACATACATAGCAGCAAGAGTCAAGCTCAATGTACATACCTGTCAAACATGTTCACAGCTCCAGCCAACCCTTTTCAGGCCCTTTCATAGTCATATAATGTAAGAACTCAGGTACTATAGCAGCTACAGCCAACACAAGCCTCAATACATCAACTATTTATCCCGTAACATTATATATATATATATATATATATATAAAACACACACACACACACACACACAACACATAGCTCATTTCCAGCCATATAAAACATAAACTCCACAACTCAGTCGATAAATAGTACATTTCTACACATTCCAACTCAAAGATGCAACATTTCAGCCTAGTCTAGGGTTTAGAGAAAACCTAGCCTACCTGGCATCTGGTGTCTCTTGCTCTGAGTCAATCCAACCAAGCTTTTCTCCTCCAGATCACTTTTTGATACTGCTTAGCTATTCAAACATGTCACAAGATCATTACGACAGATTTGGCTGTAAAATCTCAAGAAACGGGTGAAATTACATCAATTAAGACTAAAACAGGGAAAATTAGGCCCACGCTCAAGATACTGAACCAATCCCCGTAAAATAATCCCCACATCACCCTGAGTCCATAGCCATAAATTCAGCCAAAACGAACCCCTGAAGACCAAGTAAAGGCCCCAAAACAAAGTTAAAAACTTTATCGAAAAAATATTTTTTTCAAAACATTCTTGGTTAAAATACTCAAAAATTGGACAAAATCAATGAACACAGAACATACCACAGCATCTCTCTCGAAATGTAGAACAATTTAGACATAAATTTCACTTAATTCCATTAAGAAATGATCGAGATATTGCGATGTAAAGTTTTCGCTCATTCCCAATATATCAACAAAGAAAAAACAGAGATTTACCTCGAAATACATGTCAAATTCCGAATCCAACTTTACCAGGAAGTTCCTTGCAAAAAATCAAGTCATGTATCCTCTTGAATCACTCCAATCAGATGAAAAATGAGCTCAAAATCGTGGTGTGATCCGATCCTGGTCATGATGGCGCCTGCTAGGTCCTACCTATAAGCAAGCAAATTCCCACCCCACGAGTACCTGTCCTAGCTCTCTAGTCCAAACCAAATCGATACAATAATAACATATACGTCGAAACCTACCCAGAACCTGGTAGTCAGCTGTACAGAGCTACAATAGACACAAGGAAATATCGTATACACATATCAATAATCATAATAATATACAAAACTAGGAGTGCACCTACAAATACCAAACTCTACTGTATAAGGCCAATGTCTAGATGCGAAAGACGGCCATCAACAGGAAAGGAGACTGTGAAAAAGCCAAAGTTGTCGGTGCTCACCGAAAGTCTCCTAAGCACTCCCAAAGTTCCCTCACTCAGCTATCATGGCCCGTACCTGGACCTGCACCATGGGAAGATGCAGAAGTAGGGGTGAGTACCAGAAAAGGCACCCTGTAGGTATCTTTGGCCGACCAAGTGAAGCAGTAAGCATATATAAAGCCCAACTATAAAGAGAACTGCAGCAGTGTTGAAAAACGAACTCAGATCAAGGCATAGACATGTCTGGGAACCCTCAAACCACTACTGAACCAATCAAAGTGAGGAACTATGATAACCTGAACCAATCCAAGTACTAATCATCGATACTAGCTGACGAAGACTGCATAGGCCAATACCATGACTGCCCCCAACTAAAGTATAGTGTTGTACGCGGGTGCAAGACCCTAGTATCTTTGCTTGTACGCCAACAGGGCCCTCATAAGCCCAGGCGCATATTAATCATGCCGACAGACAATCACAAAATCCCTTAGAACCATCAAAGAATCTCATGAAACCATCATAGAGCCTAGCACTCCACATCATCATAACAAGGGCCAGTTGTACGTGGGTGTAAGGCCCTAGTATCTAAGCCTGAATGCCCCCTAGCCCCCATAATCCCAGGAGGTACACCCACGCACAATCAAGGTGTGAATAGTAAGTGGATCCATGGGTAAGTAATCACGGTCCTCTCCCAAAAAATCACAAGTCAACTGAGTCCTCGACCCTGTGTCGGCACGTGGCACCCGATCTATAGTCTTCTAACCTGGCCTCCGATCAAGCAGTCAGCCAGGGCAAGATGGTCTAACACTCAATATAACGGCGGGACGTATCCCTCGCGGGAAAAAGATCCCAATTGCGCCAATGTCTCATCTCAGGATATAAATCATGGGGCCCAGCCCCATAGAATACCAATCAGGGTCCTCGACCCAAATCTCAGTCAGCGCTCGATCTGAGAATCAGTATTCGTCACCGGGCCTTCTAGTGCGACCACCGAAACTTGAAATGTGGGGTGCATAACCCTTGAACTCAAATACTCGGGCTTGGCCACCGGTGCTCAAGAAGCAACGAGGAACGTCATCAGGGACTTGAGGTATGAATCTATCAATCACTCAACCGATCTATCCGGATCCGGAACTCCAAAGTCATATCGTGCCCAAAGTGAACGTAGAAAACAAAAATTGCATCATTCCTAGAGTGAACATAGGTGACGAAACTCTCAACCTAAGTATCTCACAATCTCAATCCAATCCACATAACCGTAATGACCACCTCTCCCAGATACAACAGATACCCCAGCATAAGATGAAATGAACCAGCGCACAATAACTGTCAGCAATACACCAAAGTATATATATCACAGACCACTAAAGAATCATGCCTTACCAAGGCCATGTATACCATAACCTCGTCAATTAGAAGTGCTCAAAGTAAACATACACCATTACGGGAAATCATAAATATCCAGGATATCCAAATCCAATCGAGTCATGTCCATACCAGAGTCAAGTTGTAGTATGACATATAGTCAATGCACAGTCCTTGGGTCATTATATCTCAGTAGCAACATGTTATACACATCATACAGGTATGAGTTAAGTCAGAACTATCATGCCCCGGGAGGGTACCCTTGGCATGGCTGACACCTAGAGACTATTGCTAGTCCCCAAGTGAGTTACTTAGCCTCATCACATTCATTCAATCATATAACTCTACTGAAAAACGGAATTGAAAATAAGTAAATGGGCACATCTCCTCTAAAGTCTCAAAATGTATAGATAATAATAAAGGCTAGTAGAAAGAAACTAGCTCACAATCTCAACATCAACATTCAACCAGCGTCTATGAAGCCTTTATCACTAATCATGTGGTGCCAATGACAGACTAATGGCTACCAAAATCAAATAAAAAAAATAGTCCAATCTAACTCTAAAGCATGATGAAATAAAAGTAGTGGTCCTCCGGAATAGGGGAGGCTCACCAATTAGCTACAAATCTCGGATCTTCAATGGAACACCTATTGACGATTTCTAGTGCCTGCCTCTACATCATAAAATAATGCATTCCAAAAGGGACATCAGTACTTGGAATGTACTAGTATGTAAAATAGGTAAGTGAAACAGAAACAAGTAGAATAATATGGAAACAACATCAACTCAAAATAATCATCAAATAACATCAAATCGTCAAATGTTTATCTATGCAAGAATAAAGAGTAGACAAGTAACCTGTCAACAACTCAAACTCATCAATCATCTCAGACTCATCTCAAAGGAGCTCACCTCCTCTCATCTCATCTCATCTCAGAGGAGCTTACCTCCTCACATCTCATCTCATCTCATCTCATCTCATCTCATCTCAGCTCAGGGTACTCAAGGTAGAAAATTTATGGGAGTTTCTCTTATCCGACAATAATCACTTATGAGCCAATGAATGTACAACAATCTCACTGATGTTGCCACAGCCGTTCAAAACTTGCCAGGTAGTGAACGATCGAAACCATATCGGCTCACCCAATATGGAGTCAGTACTCAATAGGTCCGCTATTGCTTTTAGGGACTGTTACTCACGAGGGAACCATAATATATATGTGATGGTTCTAAGCCTCACCTACGTTTGGCGACGTAGTTTGACGAGTTCAAGTTCGACTAACTCTCACTCTTTCGGTGCTCGATACTCCTCCCATGACTCAATGCTCATAAAACCTCCATCTCAACCAATCTCATAGGGACTCGAATCCCATCATCAATCGGTATTTGATATGACTCGACCCCTGTAATCATTTAACTCATAGGGACTCTAACTCTTTCATCAATCAATCTCATCCATGATTCAAGGTTAGAACAATCTTTAGGAATCAATCAAATGGACACATCGGTAGAGTTCATTTATAGAGACTCGTAAGGCAATCAAATTCTATCAGCTCATCATCATTCTCATCTCACAATCAACAATCTCAATTGAAGGCTCTAGACTCAATTCTCAAGTTTATTATGCATGCTTTTCAAATTAGTCATGTAGGGTTATGCATATTGTTATGAAAATGTTCAATTCAAGAAAACGAATAGTATGATGATCATCAACATAGAAAAACATGTAATTTCAAATAAAATTTTAAGAAAAACTATCAAGGGTTCATGTATGTAGACTCTTGAACCATCAACTCATGTATGACCATCTATGGAGCACATGAGAGAACAATCATATGCTTTTAGTTTAGCCTTACATACTTGGGATGAAGTTATATATCAACCAGTCACACCAAGGATATCTTCTCAAATCTCTCAAACTCAAGCTTTACTCCTCTTTCCTAAAGCCATAGCCTTGTTAGATTATGAAATAGGACTTAGAATGGGGGTTTTAAATTCTTTTTATGTCAAAACGCCCTTATTAGATCGTGTGTAGAGTTTAGGAGGGGTTGGGGATTAATCAGAATGCCCCTCGTAAAAATTAAAATAAATTAGCTCATAAAAGACCCAGTTCACGACGCTGACTGGTCACGCACAGTGTATTTTTAGAAAAAGTTTCTGAATAAGTTTTCTCGATCCCATAAAAGATTTTCAAAAAAATATGAGTGCTGGTCCGTGATGGAGGCGTGACGCGCTCCTGTTGTGCACCAACACTGTCTTGCACTTCAGATCGAAAAATTATCTTTTGAACGGGTCGCTCTAAAAACCAATCGAGACCATTTTCCCACTTAATTTTTTGTGTTGATCACAAATCCGACCTCAGATTTACCATATAAGCATTGGAAGATGTGTTACGCGCATACCCTCCCTTTAGGAGTATTTTGATAATTTTACCGGGCATTACAAGAACACATGCCTGCCCCAAGTCACTAGCCCAAATTCGGCCCTTACTAGGCCCATTCTCCGTGTAAAGCACTCATAGAGCCACGTCGGTATAATCTAAATTGAGGCCCAAGAGGCTAGATAATCAGAATGGTGTCATCCATGCAAAATCATATAAACCACAGGGAAACATAAAATCATGTTCAATCAAGAGATTCTACCAAAAGTACTCCGTAAGGATATAGATAACTGCAACCACCTCATGCATCTACATATCAACCAAATATAGATACTAGATTCAGCACACAAGGTAGCATGTAACCATTAGTCAACCTCAATAGGTAATATATTCTGGTAGCCTCAGACCACACATACATACCAACAAGAGTCAAGCTCAGTGTACGTACCTGTCACATGTTCACAGCTCCAGCCAACCCTTTTCAGGCCCTTTCATAGTCATATAATTTAAGAACTCAGGTAATATAGCAGTTACAGCCAATACAAGCCTCAATACAACAACTATCATCTCGTAATATTATATATATATATAGATATATAGACACACACACACACAAAACACATAGCTCATATCCAACCACATACAATATATACTCCACAACTCAATCTATAAATAGTACATTTCTACACATTTCAACTCAAATATGCAACATTTCAACTTAGTCTCGGATTTAGAGAAAGCCTAGCCTACCTGGCATTCGACGTCTCTTGCTCCGAGTCAATCCAACCAAGCTTTTCCCGTCTGAATCATTTCAATGTTGCTCAGTTGTTCAAACATAAGTAACAAGATCATTACAACTTATTTGGCTGTAAAATCTCATGAAACGGGTGAAATTACATCAATTAAGACCAAAACAGGGAAAATTGGGACCCACGCTTGAGAGACTAAACCAATCCCCGTTAAATAATGCTCACATCACTCCGAGTCCATATCCAGAAATTCAACCCAAAACGGACCCCAGAAGACAAAGTAAAGGCAAAAATGAAGTTAAAACTTTACCAGAAAAATATTTTTTTTAAAACTTTCTTGGTCAAAATTCTCAAAAACTGGACAAAATCAACGAACACACAGCATACCACAACGTCCCTCTCGAAACGTATGTCACGCTGATGAGTCATGAAAATATGACTTTTATGACGCTTAATACATAGAATCCTTGTGAGTTCTTAAGCGCATTTGTTAGTTTAATGCGTGTGTTTTGGTACTTTGCAGGAAAATGACGAAGGCATGGACTGATGTAGGGATTGTGAGAAAAAGAATATAAATTGTAGAGAAGTGATGATATACGGACCATCTCACGGGCCGTGTAACATCACACAGACCGTGGGATGGTGCGTGATTGGCCTAACATGGAGGAATTGGAAAATGGAGCCAAGTGAAGGACCACGGAGGTCTTCACGGGCCGTGTCGTAGTACACGGATCATGTGATTGACCGTGACCCTACACTTGGGCGTGACACTGGAACGGCCCAAGGCATGTCGCATGGACCGATAAACGGACCGTCCAAGCTGCCAAGGACCGTCCCAGGTACCGTGAAGTTGACGTCAAGTAGAGGGTTCACCGTCAAAAATATTAGAAATCGCGCAAGTGAAGCTGCATGGATCGATAAACGGACCATCAAAGCTCCCACGGACCATGTCACGCGCCATGAAGTTGACATGAACTAAAAGGGGCATCGTCGAAAATAAGAGAGTATGCAAGTAAAGACTCACGGATCGTTAAACGGACTGTGAGACACAACATGGACCGTGCCAAGGCCCATGAGGAAGTAGAAGACAATGGCAGACGGACCGTGTGATGGTCCGTCTGGTCTCACACGGCCCGTGTAATGAACCGTGTCCATGTCGAAGTTTATTTTTCCTGTTTTTTATTGGATTAGTTTTTCCTTGTATATATAGTATTGTTTTATTTCATTTGGGATGTTGTTGATGGCTGGAGTCAGAGAACAAGAGAGAAAACAATAGTTTGACTTTATTTTACGTTTGATTCGTGGATTGTGATCATCGCTTGAAGATTGTAACACGAATTCATTGTTCTTTCAATTGTAAGTCAGTTACTATGCTTTCATTCCATTGTTGTGGGAAAGTTATATCGATAATGCTAGGCTAAACCCACAACTAGGGTTGTGGGAACCATGACACTACAATAAAGATAACACAAATTGAGGTAGATTCGAGCGATTGATCGGTGCATTTATTGTAGAACTCTTCACTTCAATTTCTCCTCAATGAGTCGACGCATTAGGGCAAGCCCGTATTCGTTACATGCCCGAGAGGGATGTAGTGATTAGGAAAAGGGTTCTATAACAGAGATTCGGGGTTTTTAACCTAGTCTAAGTGCTTGAGACCGAAAGGTGAGGGTATTCTGAGATCGAAAACAAAGGTTCGAAACTATATACACTCTGAGACCGAAAGGAGAGGAGTGAAATATATCTAGGAAGGACCGGAAGGTGAACTAGGTATTAGCTAATTTGTTAGATCTTGTATGCATAATCAAGAACAAGTTTCCAAGCCAGTTTAGTTATCGTATTAGATGTCATGGGGAACACAAACCTGGTTCTCTCTACTTGTTTGAAAACCAGTGGCAACGTCCCTATTAGTTATGTTACATAGGAATTTAAATTGAACAATACAACCCCCTATTTACTTTATGCAATTTTATCTTGGGAATAGCATTTACATCTGAAAGCCGGTACTAATAGATTCAGTCTTACGTGTTCCCTGTGGGATCTACCTCAACTCTAGTTGAGTTCTATATTTGACCAACGACCGCTTTACTCTTCTTTTTGGGGTGTAAATTTGGGCGTGTCAAATTTTGGCGCCGTTGCCGGGGAACGCGGCGAAGAACTAGTCTATTAGTTGTTACTTTCAATTGGTAAGTCTAGTCCCTAATTTTACTTTTATTTCTTGTTTTTGTCTTTGTAGGGAACCAGCATTGCATGCCAAGCACCCGAAGTAAGAGTGAAGCACTTATTCCCTACGATCCAGAACTCACTAAATCAATTCGCAGAATGAACGCCCAGGACCGCGAAGCAGCAAGGCAGAGGGAGTTAGCAGTGAATCCTGCTGACAGAGGACATGATGCGTTGGGTGAGGATGATCTCGCTGGTAATGTGGTACCACCAGCAACACCACTTTGCCAGGTGCCACTTGTACCACCACAACAACTCCAACCCCCATTGAGACCTCAAGGACCTCAGTACCCACCAGTCGTAAACGATGATGATGAGAGTGTTGGGACCACTGGGGCAATAGTGTTGCCACCTCTGCCTGCTGGTGTCAAGTTCATTATCACTAGCACGATGCTGCAGATATTGCAGTTAAAGGGATTTTTCACTGGAGCTGCCACTGAGGACGCGAATCAGCACTTGATGAATTTCTTGGCGACCTGCTAGTCGTCCGAAATTCCAGGATTTAGTCAACAAGCACTGCGGTTGAGACTATTTCCACTGTCTCTGTCTGGGGAGGCAATAAGGTGGCTGAATGAGCTCCCCCATGATTCCATCCGTACATGGGGAGAACTAAAGGAGGCCTTTTTAGAGAGGTTCTTCCCGGCTTCAAGGCAACTGAAGCTCAAAGATGAGATCGGATCTCACAAGCAAATGCCGAATGAAGCATTGTATCAATCGTAGGAGAGATTCCGACAGAAGCTCAAGTAGTGCCCAAATCATCATCTCATGAACGAACACTTGAAGGCAGTCTTCTACAAGTCCTGCAACTTTGTTACCAAGCCAATCATAGATGCAGCTTGTGGAGGGTCGTACATGTCTAGGACGTTCCCGGACATAGTGGTCATCTTGGATCTGGTGGCAAAGAACAACTAGGCATGGTTCACCAAAGAGGCAGATTGCTCTGGGATGGTCTTTGAGATGAGTGAGGAACAACGCAAAAAGGAGGATGAGCAGGACCAGGATATGGCCCATATGCGGACACAAATAGATTTTCTGTCAAAGAGGTTCCTTGGTGGGGGCACTGAGAAGGTAAAAGCGATGGACGCACTCCCTAGGCATGATGACCAAGGCAGCAACTACGATGAGGAAGCTCAGTTTTTGGGTAGTCAAGGGGGTTACTGGGGTTTTAACTCCAGTAACAAAGGTCGGAGCTACGGTCGTGATAATTACCAAGGGAACTGGCAGAACAGAGACGGCTATAGAAACCTAGAATGCCAAAATGAAGGTGGCGGCAACTCTAGGCTAGAGTATATGATGACAAAAGTTCTTAGCAAGGTGGAGACCACTGAGGCAGGGGTGCAAGACATGAACGACAAAATGTCCAATGTGAGGCAGTTGGTAGAATCGCACTCTACCTCGATCAAGCAGCTAGAGCAGCAGCTGGGGCAACTTTCAACTTCATTGAATCAGAGGAAAGTTGGGTTACTTCCCAGTGATACTGTGCAAAACCCAAAAAATGATGGCCACTGCATGGCAATCACCACGAGAAGTGGTAAGGTACTTTCTAACCCTATTGTTACTAATGATGCAGGTCAGGATAAAGCAGGTGACAGGGTACTTAGCCCCATGGAGGGTCGTATGGATGATGGGGGTGATGAACCTGAGGCAGCACCAGCAGAGCCAGAGTCTGCGAAGCGGGAAATAGAGATGGACACTTCCACAACTCCGAGTCTGCCAACCATCCCAAAACTGGGATCGCTATTCCCCCAAAGGTTGAAAAAGAAGGTGGAGGATGGCAAGTTTCAAAAGTTTATGTCCATGTTGAAAGAGCTGTTTGTGAACATACCCTTGGTGGAAGCACTTGAGCAGATGCCTGGCTATGCTAAGTTCATGAAAGACTTAGTCACTAAGAAGAGGACAACCACGATTGAGTCAGCTGATAATCTACACCACTGCAGTGCCATCGCTACAAGATCCTTGATCGAAAAGAAGGGAGATCCAGGAGCCTTCACCATCCTGTGCACTATTGGAGCCTATGATTTTGCACGGGCCCTTTGTGACCTGGGTGCTAGCATCAATCTAATGCCACTGGCGGTGTATCAGCAGTTGGGCTTGGGAGCCCTCGCACCTACTACCATGCGGCTACTGATGGCAGATAGATCAGTGAAGAGGCCCTGGGGATTCTGTGCGATATTTTAGTTCAGGTTGGCAGGTTCATCTTCCCCGCCAATTTCGTGATCCTTGATTGTAAAGTGCATTTTGAGGTGCCAATTATCCTCGGAAGGCCATTTCTGGCAACTGGCAGGGTACTAGTGGACGTAGAGCGTGGAGAACTCACCTTCCGATTAAACACCGAGGAGGTGAAATTCAGTGTATGCGCTGCCATGAAGAGGCCTAAGGAGTTGGCTGTAATATATGTCATGGATGTTGATGACGACAGTTTCTCTAAGGTTCCGCTGGAGGAAAAGATGACCGTAGACACACTGGCTGCAGTGCTTATGAACTTTCCAGGAGATGGTGTTGATGGGTACAAAGACACTATATATGTGTTACAGGGCATGGGAACCAGGCCATTTGTCACTCGGAAGCTGGACTTGGACTTGAAAAACAACCAACACCACCAGCAAAACCATCTATCGAGGAGCCACCTGCTTTGGAGCTCAAGGAGTTGCCTCAACACCTCAGGTATGCATTTTCGGGTGACAATAACACTCTTCCTATAATTGTGGCTGCAGATCTTCAAAAAAACCAGGTGAAGGCACTGTGGGGGTCCTCCAAAAGTTCAAGAGAGCTATTGGTTGGACCATTGCAGACATAATCAGCATTCCTCCAGGAATCTGCACACACAAAATCAAGTTGGAGGACGACTGTGTACCCAGCATCGAGCATTAGAGGAGGCTGAATCCACCCATGCAAGAGGTGGTGAAGAAGGAGATCATCAAGTGGCTGGATGTTGGGGTGGTATACCCTATCTCGAATAGCAAATGGGTACGCCTAGTGCAGTGTGTCCCAAAGAAGGGGGGCATGACAGTGGTGGCCAATGACAAGAATGAGCTTGTCCCTTTGAGACCTGTCACCGGATGGCGAGTGTGCATGGACTACAGGAAGTTGAACAGATGGACAGTGAAGGATCACTTCCCTATGTCTTTCATGGATCAGATGTTGGACAGGTTAGCAGGGCGAGGGTGGTATTACTTCCTCGATGGGTATTCAGGTTACAACCAGATATCCATCGCCCTAGAAGATCAGGAGAAAACCACCTTCACTTGCCCCTATGGAACATTTGCCTTCAGACGGATGCCATTTGGACTCTGCAATGCCCCAGCCACTTTCCAGCGTTGCATGATGTCCATCTTTTCAGACATGGTCTAAGACACCCTCGAGGTATTTATGGATGATTTGATTTTTCTGTAGTGGGTGACTCCTTTGACGATTGTCTGCTGAATTTAAGTAGGGCACTGCAACGCTGTAAAGAAGCCCAGTTGGTATTAAATTGGGAAAAATGCCATTTCATGGTCAAGGAGGGAATAGTCTTTGGCCATAAGGTTTCAGATAAGGGTATTGAGGTGGACAAGGCAAAGATTGATGTCATTGAGAAGTTGCCACCTCCCATTTCAGTAAAGGGGGTCCGGAGTTTTCTTGGGCATGCGGGGTTCTACCGCAGGTTTATCAAGGACTTCTCCAAGATTGCACACCCATTATGCAAGCTATTAGAGAAGGATGTGAATTTTCAGTTTGATGATGCGTGCCGGCATGCCTTCGAGACTTTGAAGCAGAAGTTGATTTCTGCGTCCGTAGTGGTTGCACCCGACTGGGGTGCCCCATTTGAGGTGATGTGTGATGCAAGTGGAGTTGCTGTGGGTGTTGTGCTGGGGCAGAAGCGCAACAAGATCTTCCATCCGATTTATTATGCCAGCAAGACCTTGAATGATGCTCAAAGGAATTACACTATGACTGAGCAGGAGTTGCTAGCTGTGGTGTTCGCATTTGACAAGTTTCGGGCATATCTGTTGGGCACTAAGGTGATTGTGCATACTGACCACGCAACACTACGGTACCTCATGGCCAAGAAGGATGCTAAGCCAAGGCAAATTAGATGGGTGCTCTTGCTGCAAGAGTTTGACTTCGAGGTACAGGACCAAAAAGGCACGGAGAACCAAGTGGCAGACCACTTGTCAAGGCTGGAAGATGCGGCCAGAGCCAAAGATTGGTTGAGCATTGATGATTCGTTTCTCGATGAAAAGGTATTGGCCGCTTCTGCTGACTTAGTCCCTTGGTTTGCTGATTTTGCTAACTTTTTGGTGAGCGACATTATGCCCGAGGCCCTTAACCTTCACCAGAGAAAAACAAAATTTCATGATGTGCGCAGGTACTTTTGGGATGACCCATACTTGTTCAGAACATGTGCAGATGGGGTCATCAGATGGTGCATACCGAAGGCAGAGATGCTGAGCATCCTACAAGCCTGCCACTCTTCTCCAGTGGCGGGGCATCATGGTGGTGCCAGGACAGCGAAGAAAATCCTGCAGTGTGGATACTACTGGCCTACCATCTACAAAGATGCCCATGACATGGTGCGCGGTTGTGACCAATGCCAGCGCCAAGGCAACATTTCGAGGCGGCAAGAGCTACCAATGACCCCTATCCTTGAAATTGAATTATTCGACGTATGGGGCATTGATTTTATGGGTCCGTTCGTGAGCTCCTTTGGGATGAAGTACATCTTGGTGGCAATGGACTACGTCTGCAAATGGGTGGAGGCAACAGCTTTGCCAAACAATGAGAGCAAAAGCGTGGTACAGTTCCTGAGGCGGAACATTTTGCCAGGTTTGGGACACCTAGAACTATCATTAGTGATGGGGGCTCCCACTTCTGCAACAAATCCTTTCGGGCTGTACTTGCTAAATACGGGGTGCGATAACATAAGGTCGCCATGCCTTATCATCTGCAGACAAGTGGGCAGGTTGAAGTGTCCAACAGGGAAATCAAGGAGATCCTGACCAAATCTGTGAATGCCACAAGAACGGACTGGGCTCAGAAGCTAGATGATGCACTATGGTCCTACAGAATGGTGTACAAGACGCCCATTGGTATGTCCCAATATCAGTTGGTGTTTGGTAAGGCCTGTCATTTGTCGGTTGAATTGGAGCACAAGGCGCTCTGGGCTTTTAAGGCCCTGAATATGAAGTGGAACGAGGCAGCCAATACGAGGCTAGACCAGCTAAATGAACTGGATGAATTTCAGCACCAGGCCTATGAGAGTGTTGCCCTGTACAAGGACAAAATGAAGTCTCATCATGACAAGCTTATTGCACCAATGAGTTTTGAGGTGGGTGATAGAGTTCTGCTGTACAACTCCAGGTTGAGGCTGTTTCCTGGAAAGCTGAAATCGAGGTGGTATGGCCCATACAAGATCGCGCAAGTATTTACACATGGCGCAGTTGAGCTAGAAACGGAGGAAGGGCACCGTTTCAAAGTCAACGGGCAGCGCGTAAAAAAGTATTTGGGCGCTGCAAATGAAACCTCTGTGATTGAGGTTCTACATCTTGACGAAGTCTGAGTAGTCAAAACAACCACGTCGAGCCGTGACGTTAAACCAAGCGATTAATGGGAGGCAACCCATCAAATAAAAATATATATATATATATATATATATATATATATATAGTTATTTTATGTCATGACTTGCATTGTGTTTGTTTTTTTTTCCAGGGAAGGATGAGCACGGTGAAGAGAGGCGTGAGCAGACGTACGAGTAAAGGGTGTAACAACATCAACCAAATTGGCAAAGGGAGGTCACACGGGGCCCCACATGGCCCGTGTAAAGCCAGACCGTCTAATGGTCCATTTGCCGCGTGGCCCCAGGTAAGTGTTGCCCCGAGGTGAAGGCTAAGCACACGGTAGGGTCCACGGACCGTGTCACACTACACGGACCGTTTACCTTACTATCTAAATGGCTCCGACAGTTCAGCAATCGAGGAGAATCAAACGATGCTCTACACGACCCGTTTGAATCTGGACGGACCGTTTAATGGTCCGTTTGGCGCGTGGCCCCAGGTAAGTGCAAGGATGCGTACACGGCCCGTTTCCTGGATCATCTTGAGATGCGTGTGGTTGGGTATTTATACCCTCTTTACCACTTTCACTTTTTGGTTTGTATTCTCTGTCTACATCTCTCTACACCTCTCTCGATCGTGTTCCCTTTTCTCACCCAACAAAATTTCCATCTCTTCTTGTACGATTTGTGCAACACGCTCACGATCTGTAGCACTTCCCTTAGGCAATTTTCTAGTTCAAACTTCAAGTCTCCTCTATCAAGTAAGTTTTATTCTTAGTATGTTCTTTGTCTTTTAGTTTATACTTTCTCTAGTCTTTTGTTTAATGTGTGATTCTATGCTTGCATTTGGTCCATTGCGGATTATATGACACTATTGTGTACCGATCCTTAAAGATTTGGTGTTGGGTTATTTTAAACCACCATTGTTACACCCTTGATTCTTGCACATAGTAGTTTGGTGATTTTAGGGTTTCTAGAGCTGGATTAATGATGTATTGTGTGTGGTAAGCAAAGTATAGTGGCCGATCTTAGGTTCTAGAAGCAAAATCTCATGAATGAATGTGGGTTCCAGACTTTGGGGATGACTGGGGACGACAAGCCATTTCGCGGTTCATTACACGGACCGTGTGTTAAGACACGAGCCTTGTAGTGGTCCGTATGGAACCACTTCTTGTCCCCGCAAGAAGGCACCTCTCACGGACCGTGTGACTCTACACGAGCCGTGCGGCTATCCGTGCCAGGTCACTTGAACACAGCCAAACCCAGGGTCACTCACATGGGCCATATCACGGACCGTGTAATGGTACACGGCCCGTGTGAGGTCCCGGTTTCAAACCACTCCACACCTAATGTGCTCCACTGTATTGATCCTGGTTAATTCCTATATGCATCCTAGTGCAAAACTCCCTATGATAGATCGGGTGACGCCACTCTTAAGGGTTTTTGTCACTTTGAGAACACAGGGGAAGTCTGAGTACCCGTTTGTGTGTCATCCTGCGTATTCTGACATAACTAACTATTTTATTCTTTGTGGTATTCATAGGTACAAATGGGTCCCCATCTACGATCACGCCAGCCTAGGGACGAGCATGAGTCACGTCTTCAGGATTCCATTACTGAGTCCTCGAGCCAGCACCAGGGGAGTGACTCAGGTGATGACTCCTCGGGAGGGTCCAATATGCAGTTTACCGGCACTGTCTCCCCCCACTCTCCTCATAGTACACGTGCTCATGCAGTGAGCCACCATATAGCTCCCCAGTCTGAGGAGGGAGTTCCCGAGGTAGAAGTGGAGGGGGAAGATACAGCCCCGGAACAAGAGGAAGAGGCCAGCACTCCGGACACCGCTGAGCACAATGCAGGGGATGAGGACGACATCCTGATCCTCCGAGACAGCGACGATGAGGCTACATATCAGGCGGTTGCTGGGACGTCTGACCCGGAAACTGCCAAGTGGCTTCTTGTTTTCTTGCGCAGACGATGGACAGTCCCTGGGGCGAAGGAAATCTATGTGAAAGGTATTACTAAAGGCTCCAAGGGGTATCAGGGGAGGCCAATCACTCCGAAAATGCGGGTCCTCATCAACAAACTGGATACCATCCCAGAAATACGAAATGCATTTGAGGCATACCAGTTCGGGTGGATGGCCAGCCCTCCCGGCTACTACGGGCCAGATATGATTGCCGAATTCTACTCTAGTTATGATGCCAGCCTGCTCGCTTCAATCGAAAGTAACCTGTCCAAGAGAGTAAAAAAGCGGCTGGCAACTAAGTTGTCCCCCCAGGACTATGTCACTATTCGGGAAACTAAAGTGGATATTTCGGCAAACACCATCAACGGGTTCTTATTTGGCCCAGACTACCGTGGTCCACCGGATGGGTTATTCATTGCCAAGTATGTGAGCATCACTGATGAGGTCCGAGTGTCTGACACCTCTTCACGGGCCACTGAGTTAAAGTGGGTTACGGAGCAGATCGCGTTCCAAGGAGCTGAGGAAGCTTGGGTGTCCAACCCCAAAATTCCCATTACCAAGGCCTTACTCACGTTTGTCGCAAAGTTCTAGTGGTCGGTGGTGCGAACCTGACTGTGACCCACCGGTAATGACAACACGCTCCAACCCTCTCACGCTTCATTGGTGGCGTGCTTGGTCACACGATATGGTATTAATGTGGGTCGTATCATCATCATGGAGATTAAGGACCGCGCCCTATCGGACAGAGCAGGTATGTCATTTCCATGCATAATTCGGGCACTTTGCAGGCAGGCCCGTGTCCCCACCACCCATTTCCTGGATCGAAAGATGGCTCCAACGGGCATGGTGAACACTGCTATGATCAAGGATATTGATAACCCACTGTACCACAGTAAAGCACGCCGGCTTGGACTGCCTACACAGCTTCCTCGGGCTCCTCCTCAGCAACCCTTGTCATTTGAGGAGCACACCACCTCCCCACAGTCCGGTACGGCTTCTGAGCAGCCCGGGGGTAGTGGTACAGCTCCCCAGATGCATCAAGGGTACACTTATGTCCCTTATGACTTTTTAGCTTGAGTAGTGACATAACTGCGGCAAACACGGGCGATTGTCGACCAAATGGTGGTCCGGGTGCCTCAGGTGGTGCAGGCTCATGTTCAGCAGGCTGACGACCGTCTCCGCACAGACTTATTGGGCCAAATAAGCATCTTGCAGGAACAGGTTAACACCTTGGAGGGCTACTTCCATAGCATGTTTGGAAGTATGTCCGGTGATGAGATGGCGCATTTGGTGCAGACTATGCAAGACATAAAAGCTAAAAATGCCAAGCTGACAACCCAGTATAACAGCATGGTGCCAGCTCCGGCTCCACCACCAGATTCTTTGCTGTCACTTTTCACTGCCCCAGTGGAGCCAAGTCTAACCGAGGGTTGGGGCATTCCGCTCATACCAGCTGCTGTCCAGGTACCTCCTTCGGAAGCTCCCGAAAGAAAGGATAAAGGGAAGCGCCGCAGCCATCACAGTAGCCCTCCGGAGGACCCGCAGCGTGAGGAAGAAAGGAGGCTGAGAAAGGCCTTGTGTGCCCAACGCCGAGAAGCTACAGCCCAGGAAGAGAGGGAGTGACTAGCCTATGAGGCTGCCAGGGCAGGAGCTTCCGAAAGTGCCGTCGGACCTGAAGCAGATGTTGCCGACACGGACCCACCGAGTGGGTCTGACCACGATGGCCCAACTGACGCCTAGAGCATCCCAGATATGTTCTACTCCCATTTTTGCTTTAGTGTTAATTATGGTGCAATGAGGGCATTGCACAGTATTTTTGTTGGGGGTGGGGCATACTGAACCCTGAGGAGTTTTTCTTGCCATGTTTCTTTTCTCTGAAGGTGTAGTATCTAGTAGAACTAGCATGTTTAGGTTGTTTTGTTTGTGTAAAGATAAGTGTTTATAAAAGTCTATAGTAACCCCAAATTTAAAAGAAATTCAAAAAGCTTGTATATGCACGCATCCCATACTGACTAACTTATGTAATCCTTGTAAAGCACTGTACACATTGTCTAGTTGGCATCTTGAAGCATGAATGTTTTGGTTAGTACAAAATAGTGTAGGATATGCGCCATGTGTGTGGGAGTTTACTTGCTTAATTCGATTGATGCACTTGTAAGCTAGAACTTGCCTGGTTGGTCCCTCGAAAACGATTGGATGATTGGATTAGGATAGGATCTTCGGCCATTTTTGTTGAGAAATCACTTAGCCTGAAATCAATCAACCAAATGAAATTGCTCCCGTTGAACTAAAAGATTGAGCCTTAATAGACCTTTTCTTTCTAATCACCCAATTCACCTTCCCAACCTATCTGTAGATCTGTACTTCGGCCCTGGTCTCTTTAAGGACATCGTGAACCTCAACCTAGGCCAAAATCCTAAGTTAAGGGTGGCTTATACTGGCCCTGGTCCTTTAAAAAGACATTGTGAACCTCAACTCAAGCCAAAATCCTAAGTTGAGGGTGGTTATTGTAAGAAAAACAGAAAAGTAAGGATGGAAATGAGTCAAGTGATAAGAAGAGAAGAAACGTTGGGTTGCGATCGTGAGTAAAATAAAAGAACAAAACAGAAAAAGAACGAAAAAAATGAATGAATGAATGAATGAAAACGGAAATCACTCCCAACCACAAAGAAAGTTGGTAAAACAGGGGAAATAAGAGTTTGGGGGCCGAAAGTAGAGGCTGAGTCAAAGCAGTGTCTTGGAGCGGAAAGTTAGTCACTTTAATCCTAAATGTACCTCACCCAAGCTCGAGCCTACATTACAAGCCACAAAAGTCCTAAAGTGATCCTAAAAAGGTCATTCGAGAGTCAAGGTGGTGAAAATAAAGGCAAGTATATGGTCTATACTTGTGTGTCAGTTGAAAATCTTTTTTGAGTGTGAGTGTCTACATTCCAGTCTCTGTACTGCATTTATACACTATGTGTGAGACTTCTTTTGTAGTGAGGGTCACTATTATCGCATTATTTGGTTGCTATACTAACTGGTTCATTCTTATTCTTGGACGTATTTCGGGCCAACGGGATATGGTGTAGTGCTTAATTTGATCTTATGAGAGTCTGCTTGGATGTGAATACATTGCGAGTTTACTTTTTGAGCATGAGTTTGATGATCGAGGGTCGCTATTTACTTCTTTTTAAACACTTGTCTTTACATGTCGTTATGTGTTGTCTTTGGTCATCGCTTGAGGACAAGCAATGATTCTAAGTTGAGGGTGTTGATGAGTCATGAAAATACGACTTTTACGACGCTTAATACGTAGAATCCTTTTGAGTTCTTAAGCGCATTTGTTAGTTTAATGCGTGTGTTTTGGTACTTTGCAGGAAAATGATGAAGGCATTGACTGATGTAGGGATTGTGAGAAAAAGAATATAAATTGCAGAAAAGTGATGATATATGGACCATCTCACAGGCCGTGTAACATCACATGGATCGTGGGATGGTGTGTGATGGGCCCAACATGTAGGAATTGGAAAATGGAGCCAAGTGAAGGACCACGGAGGTCTTCACAGGCTGTGTCGTAGTACACGGACCGTGTGACTGACCGTGACCCTACACTTGGGCGTGACACTGGAACGGCCCAAGGCAAGTCGCACGGACCGATAAACGGACCGTCTAAGCTGCTACAGACCATGCCAGGTACCGTGAAGTTGACGTCAAGTAGAGTATTTACCGTCAAAAATATTAGAAATCGCGCAAGTGAAGCTGCACGGACCGATAAACGGACCATCAAAGCTCCCACGGACCATGTCACGCGCCGTGACGTTGACGTGAACTAAAAGGGGCATCATCGAAAATAAGAGAGTGTGCAAGTGAAGACTCATGGACTGTTAAATGGACCGTGAGACACAACAAGGACCGTGCCAAGGCCCGTGAGGAAGCAGAAGACAATGGCAGACGGATCGTGTGACAGTCTGTCTGGTCTCACACGGCCTGTGTAATGAACCGTGTCCATGCCGAAGTTTATTTTTCCTATTTTTTATTGGATTAGTTTTTCCTTGTATATATAGTATTTTATTTTATTTCGTTTGGGATGTTGTTGACGGCTGGAGTCAGAGAACAAGAGAGAAAACAATAGTTTGACTTTATTTTACGATTGATTCGTGGATTGTGATCATCGCTTGAAGATTGTAACACGGATTCATTGTTCTTTCAAATGTAAGTCAGTTACTATGCTTTCATTCCATTGTTGTGGGCAAGTTATATCAACAATGCTAGGCTAAACCCACAACTAGGGTTGTGGGAACCATGACACTATAATAAAGATAACACAAACTGAGGTAGATTCGAGCGATTGATCAGTGCATTTATTGTAGAACTCTTCACTTCAATTTCTCCTCAATGAGTCGATACATTAGAGCAAGCCCGTATTTGTTACATGCCCTAGAGGGATGTAGTGATTAGGAAAAGGGTTCTACAACAGAGATTTGGGGTTTTTAACCTAGTCTAAGTGCCTGAGACCGAAAGGTGAGGGTACTTTGAGGTTGAAAACAAAGGTCGAAACTACATACACTCTGAGACCGAAAGGAGAGAAGTGAAATATATCTAGGAAGGACCGAAAGGTGAACTAGGTATTAACTAATTTGTTGGATCTTGTATGCAAAATCAAGAACGAGTTTATCAAGCCAGTTTAGTTATCGTATTAGATGTCATGGGAAACACAACCCTAGCTTCTCTCAACTTGTTTGAAAACCAGTAGCAACGTCCCTATTAGTTACGTTACATAGGAATTTAAATTGAACAACGCAACCCCCTATTTACTTTATGCAATTTTATCTTGGGAATAGCATTTACATCTGAAAGTCGGTACTAATAGATTCAGTCTTACGTGTTCCCTGTGGGATCGACCTCAATTCTTGTTGAGTTCTATATTTGACCAACGACCGCTTTACTCATCTGTTTGGAGTGTAAACTCGAGCATATCACACGCCCTGGGAGGATACCCTAGGCGTGACTGGCACCCAGAGACTATTGCTAGTCCCCAAGCGAACAACTCAATCTCAAGAATGTCGTCCAACATCAAGCATAGCGGAAGCAATTGAAATAAGGTAGTGAGCTACATCAATAAAAGGGTCAATGGCCTATAAACTCTGTCTCAACATCGATGATGAGTAAATAGTATTACTAGCTCAACTCTAAGAGGGAAAGACCTCACATTAAATCTCAACTCATGTCTATGGAACCTCTAACTCAACTAGACAGTCTAAGAGGATACCATGACAGGCCATGGCTACCCATCTCAATAAATAGAATAACAGATAAAGAAAAAGGGCTCCTCCGAATAGCAAGGAGGCTCACCAATGACTGAACTCAAAATCTCTGAACCTTAACGATACATTTGCTGAAGTCCTCTAACTACTGTATCTGCATCATGAAACGATGCAGCGCCAAGTGGCGTCAGTACGTGGAATGTACGGCATATAAGATGGCTGAATGTAATAGAACAAGTATAACAGTATAGGGATAACATCATACTCCATCAAAATGTCAAATGTCTATCTAAAGCAAGAATATAGAGTAGACAAATAACCCATCAACGTCTCATCTCAACATCATCAATACATCAAACTTATCTCAAGGAAACTCGACTCAACTGAAAGGACTCATGCCTGTTTAGGACAAGGATAAAGAGTAGATAGTAGAATATCAACATCCATCAAGACTCATACGATCACATCAACATCAGAGTTCTATCAGTGGAACCTAACTTTGAGTTTCTTTAACTGACAACTATCACATATGAGCCGGTGATGATACGACGAAGCGATGTTGTTGCCACATTCATACAAAATCCTGCCCGGGTAAAGGACATCAACATCAATGAATCCACAAGAAAAAACATCAGTCCTCTTTTGGGACAAGAAGTCATCCGCATTGCGGTTCAATCCTCTCTCATACGCAGGCCACGTAGTTAATGAGTTCGAGTGGGACTCACTCTCACCCATTTTGGTGCTCAAAACTCCTCCCAAAACTCGACATGCTCATAAAACATCATCATTATCGGTCCTATAGGGATATAGTACATCAACATCATCATCATCAGTCTCATAGGGACATAGTTCATCAACATCATGGACTCGAAACATTCTTTTAAAATTTTAGTTTCAAGTTTTAAGACTCATAAACCTCACTCTTATTAGCATTATCATCAAGACTCTCATCAATTTAGACCACAATCACAACATCACAAACATCATTATAGTCAAGGCTCTAGACTCATCTCCTAAGTTCATTCTTGCATTCTTTAATAAAATATGCATGAAATTTTGTAAAATCACTCATGAAAATAACTTATGAAGTAAATCAAGTTTATGATGATCATCAATTTAAGAAAAAATACATGAACTAAAAAACTCTCAGTAAAATAATCAACGAGTTTCACATATAACTCACCATCTTCAATCATAAACTCAATTTACTCAAAGAGGCACATGTAAGAACAATCACATGCTTTAGGTTAGCCTTACATACCTGAGATGATTGCTATCAATACAATTCCCTTGGAACTTCCTCTGTTTTCCTCAATCTCGTCTCTCCTCTATTCTTTTCAAGCCCTATCGTATTAGCGTTGTTAGGAAGAGGATTTAGAATGGGGTTCTAGACCCTTTCTTCGTGAAAACTACTTCTATTGGTCGTACATGGGTTTTTAGAAGATGCTAGGAATGGACCAGAATGCCCCTTGAATTTATAGAAATTTTCCAACTGCGAAATAACCTAGTCCGCGATGCGGACTGGTCGCGTACAGCTCATTTTTGGCAAAAAAATCCTCCCGATCGAGTTTTCTCAACCCCATCGAAAAACTTAGAAAAAACGTAAGTCATCCTTCGCGATGGGTTCGAGATGCGGCTCTATCACGGACTCTCACTATTTTTCATTTTGGAACAAAAAATTATCTTTTGACTCGGTCGCTCTAAAATCGACCGACACCTCTCCCCACTCAATTTTTTGTGTTGATCGCGAATCCGACCTCAAATTTTCCATCCGAACATCAGAAGACGCACTGAGCGCACCTCTCTCCTCTAGGGATATTTTGATAATTTTACCGAACGTTACATCATCTCCCCCTTGGGATCATTCATCCTTGAATGATGAGCAGGAGCAGTATAATGGCACGAATAGACTCAAGACTCATCTTGATACTCACTCAACTTCTCAACTCTTCATCGACCTCAATACATCTACTCAGAACATCAAAACATACACATCAACTCAGGATAGAAACATCAAGTTAAGGTAAGAATAGGAATATTATCTTCAATATTCTCATCATCAGGCACGAATAGGTGCGGGTATTTAGTTCTTATCTCTTCCTCTGCTTCCCACATGGCTTCCTCAACAAATTGGTTCCTCCACAAAACTTTAACGGAGGTTATCTCTTTGTTTCTCAGTCTACGAACCTGTCGATCAAGGATCTGGACTGGAATTTCCTCATAGGACAAGCTATCTTTGACTCCAGATCTCTCAACAGGGATCACCAAGGCAGGATCTCCCATGCACCTCTTCAACATAGAAACGTGGAACATAAGATGGATTTCGTCTAACTAGAAGGTAACTCTAGCTCATAAGCAACCTTCCCAATTCTCCTCACAACTTAATAAGGGTCAATATAGCAAGGACTTAATTTTCCTTTCTTCCCAAACCTCATGACACCTTTCATGGGCGATACCTTTAAGCATACCCAGTCACTCACCTCGAACTCTAAATCTCTTCTCCTTATATCGGTGTAAGATTTCTTACGGCTTTGTGCAGTCTTTAACCTCTCTCTAATAATTTTCACCTTCTCCATGGCCTGGTGGACAAGGTCAGGTTCAATTAACTCAGATTCTCCAACCTCAAACCACCCAATGGGTGATCTACATCTCCTCCCATACAAGGCCTCATAGGGGGCCATTTGAATGCTCGCATGATAACTATTGTTGTATGCAAACTCAATCGGTGGTAGATGGTCATACCAATTCCCTTTGAAGTCAAGGACGTAAGCTCTCAATATATCCTCTACCATCTGAATAGTGTGCTCCGCCTCACCATCCATCTGTGGATGAATAGTTATACTCAAATTTACCTTGGTACCCAATCCCTTCTGGAAAGACCTCCAGAAGTGGGAAGTAAATTGGGCTCCTCTGTCCGAAATGATGGACAAGGGAAATCCATGCAACCTTACAATCTCTTGGATGTACATCTTGGCATACTCTTCCGCAGTATTAGTTGTCTTAAATGCCAAGAAGTACGTTGATTTAGTCATCCTGTCTACAATCACGCATATGGAATCGTGATGCCTTTGGGATCTCGGTAGGCCGGTGATGAAATCTATGTTAATCATCTCCCACTTCCACTCTAGAATCTCAAAGTTTAGAGCCAAGCCACTTGGCCTTTGATGCTCAACCTTCACTTGCTGGCAATTCGGGCACTTTGAAACAAACTCAGCAATGTCCCTCTTCATTCCACTCCACCAATAGACTTCTCTTAAGTCCTGGTACATCTTAGTGAAGCCTAGATGAATGGAGTATCTAGTGTTATGGGCTTCAGCCATGATCCTCTCTCGGACAACGTCAACATCAGGAACATATATCCTACTCTGGTATCTCAACACCCCATCTCCCCCTTTGGAGAAGACCATCACTTTTTTCTTGTGGATAGCCTCCTTCAACTGGAGTATGATCGGATCTCGATCTTGCTTCTCTTTTGCTTCTGCTACTAAGGATGATGTATACCTACTCTGAACATTAATCCCTCCCTCTTCATTCTCCTCGAGTTGGACTCCCAATCGAGCCAACCTATGCACTTTCTTCACTAGCTCTTTCTTTTCTTCCTTAATATGGATAGTGCTACCCATTGATAACCTACTAAGATCATCAGTAACAATGTTAGCTTTACCTGGGTGGTATAGGATGCTTATATCATAATCCTTGAGCAACTCCAACCATCTTCTTTGTCGCAGGTTGAGCTCTCTCTGACTGAAGACATATTGCAGGCTCTTGTGGTCAGTGAACACATCCACATGCACTCCACGTAAGTAGTAGCGCCAGATTTTAAGCGCAAACACTATCGCCGCCAACTTAAGATCATGGGTTAGGTAGTTCCTCTCATGAACCTTAAGCTGCCTGGAAGCATAGGCTATCACCTTCCCTCTCTGCATCAATACACAACCCAACCCAACTCTCGATGCATCACAATATATCACAAAATCCTCCGTTCCATTAGGCAATGTCAAAACAGGTGCGTGAGTCAATCTAGTCAACTCTTGGAAGCTCTTCTCACACTCCTTAGACCACTGAAACTTGACCTTTTTCTGAGTTAGCTTGGTCAATGGTGCAGATAGGGAAGAGAATCTGTCAACAAATCTGCGATAGTAGCCTGCCAACCCCAAGAAACTCCTTATGTTAGTTGGAGAGGTCAATCTTGGCCAGTTCTTAACCGCTTCAATCTTCTGGGCATCTACTCGAATTCCATTACCCGAAACAACATGGCCTAGAAAAGCCACTAACTTGAGCCAAAACTCGCACTTTGAGAACTTCGCATAAATCCATGGTCCTTAAGAGTCTAAAGGACAATTCTAAGGTGTTTGGCATGCTCCTCCTCATCCTTCGAATACACCAAAATATCATCAATGAATACGATTACAAACATGTCGAGGTAGGGTCTAAACACCCTATTCATCAAGTCCATGAAAGCCGCAGGTGCATTCGTCAACCCAAAGGACATGACCAAGAACTCAAAGTGGACATATCTAGTCCTGAAGGTTGTTTTTGGAACATCACATTCTCTCACTTTCAACTGGTGGTAGCCCGATCTGAGGTCTATCTTCGAAAAGCATGAGGCACCTTAAAGTTGGTCAAACAGATCATCTATCCTGGGAAGGGGATATTTATTCTTGATCGTGACCTTGTTCAGTTACCTATAGTCTATGCACATTCTGACAGACTCATCCTTCTTCCGTACAAACAGAACAGGAGCACCCCAAGGAGAAACACTTGACCTAATAAAGCTCTTCTCTAACAAATCCTCCAACTGCTCCTTCAACTTAGCGGGGGCCATCCTATATGGGAGAATTGAAATAGGTTGCGTCTCGGGAAGAACATCAATCCCGAAGTCAATCTCTCTATCAGGAGGGACTCCAGGTAAATCCTCAGGGAATACCTCGAGGAACTCATTCACAATCGAAACTAACTCAAGAGTAGGAGACTCAATATCATCAGATTTAACTCACACGAGATGGTAAATACACCCCTTAGAAATTAGCTTTCTAGCCCTCAGGTAGGAAATAAACTTACCCTTGGGTGCAACAGAACTTCCCTTTCACTCTAGGACTGGTTCATTCAAAAATTGGAATTTGACAACTCGGGTCCTACAATCTATGGAGGCATAGCAGGAATGAAGACAATCCATACCAAGGATTACATCAAAGTCAACCATCTCCAATTCTATCAAATCAGCTAAAGTATCCCTATGATAGATAGATACTACACAATCTCTATAGACCCTCTCAACTAGGATAGACTCACCAGTGGGAGTAGAAACAGTATAAGGTTTAAGCAAGCACTCTGGAAAAACATCAAACTTATTAGCCACATAGGGCGTCAAAAAGACAACGTGGCACTCGGGTCAAGCAATGCATAACAATTAAAAGAAAGTATTCGGAGCATATTTGTAACAACTTCTGGTGCAACCTCTTGGTCCTGTCGATTACCCATCGCATACAGGTGGTTCGTCCCGCCTCCTGCACTCACAGTAGTAGCCTTCTGATGACTGCTTGCAGGGGACGCTGTAGAAGACTGAGCCTTGTTACTCCTGTCACCCCATCTCTTCATCGGACACTTACCCTGAAAATGGTCTTGTTGTCCGCATGAATAACAAGCATTTGTGCCCTCATGGCACGCACCAAGGTAAATTTCGCCACATCTTCCACAAGGTAGCTTTCTTCTAAGGCCTTGGGTCACACTAGCTTGGGACTGAAGACCCTGAGCTTTGCAATTCTGGTGACCATAAGATTTCTACTCATACCTGTTTTATTGAACAAGCGCACTTTCCACGGAGGGTGCATAGTTAAAAGATCTCTTCTGAATGTAGGTTCTATCACCCCTATTCTGCTTCTGTTGGCTAGGCTCATGTCTTACCGATTTGGCCCTCTTACTCTGCTACTCTTCCCTGTCCTTTTTCTTATCCTCCTCAGTTTGTTGAGCATAGACCATAAGTCTAGAAATGTCTATGCCTGGAATCAACAATGCTGCCTTACACTCCATCTTTACCTGCTTGCCCAATCCAGACACGAACTTCCTCATTGTCGCATTTATATCAAGTACCATCTCCTGGCCATATCGGGATAGTTGAATGAACTTGAGGTCGTACTCTCTGATAGTCAACCCCTCTTGTTTTAGGTTCATGAACTCCTCAACCTTCACCTTGTTATGTCGAAATTTGACTTTCGGTTTAAAAATTCGATTTAAGACTTAATTGATTTAAGTAAATCGAATCTTTAAATTTTTTTAGAGTCGCCACTTAATTTTTAGGAAAAATCAAGAAAACCGATTTAAAGCTATTTTTAAAAATATTAACAGAAGAAATCCTTTTAAAAATCCAAAGAAGGGTTCGGGTTCATAGTTCTACTTCGGGAAGGTTTTACGCACCCGAAATATCCGCTAACGTGTGGTTATCCGACGATTAAATATCTTGACTAACTTTGAAATAATGTAATTTTATATTATTAATTTTGAAAAGTTTAAATAGAATATTTTAAGAGTAGGAAATAGAATATTTACATTTTTACTTATATTTTAGTCAATTAGAATTAATTAGGTGAACTAGTTAAAGAAAATCTAATATTAAAATCTAACTAATTTTTATTTAATTAAAGGGAGTTGATGAATTTAATCAACTAATTAGAATTTTTTAATCCGCCAAACTCTTAGTGTTTAAAAGAAGAAATGTATATATATACTTTAAAAAAAAAAGTACTTTAAGGAACAAAAATAGTTGAAATATTTTAAGGAATATTTTAAAAACCTAATCTCCTAAAAGTGGTTCCTATAGTCAAGATTTAAAATCATAAGATGACGTAGATGGCTAACTCGGGGAATTTAATTAGGTTAAAACGTGACAAAACAACATGGATAAAGATTAGTGGTAAAGATATTCAAATAAATATCACAATCAAATAATATAGGTAAAAGGTAAACAAGATAAATTAAATATAGAATTGGGCTTTGGCAGGCCCAATTCTCAAAGCCTGCATTAATTTCAATTGTTGGGCCTGCCAAGCCCTTAAGAAGGATGCTGTTGCCAATTGGGCCTTTGGCCCATTCCCTTGCTGCAAGACTTTAGAGCTTTGGCCCCCTTTTCTTTTGTATTAATCTATGGTATACACTGGTTGTATACCAGTGTATACGAAGGTATATCAGTGTATAAACAACGACTTTTGGCCTTCGGAACCTGTATAGTCAGCCTATCCTCGAGCACATACACTGTCCCGACAAGGGACGACTCAAAATATGCAGGAGAAGGTCCGAAACGGACCCCAACAATCATCACATGTAACAAGAAAAAAAGTAAATTATATAAGTAATGATCCAAAATGCTTAATAAGAGAATATATTAGTGTAGTTGCATGTGGGTCACTATGTTAATCTTCTATTTTTATGAAGGAAAAATCTAATTGTAGTCTAGACACGGTATATCATCATTTTACCTATGGGATAGTATGCATGAAACAATTAGATTGATAAAATAACATACAATCCTCACAAATCAAATTAAAGAAAAGGGTGAATGCTCCTAAAAGATTCTTTTTATCTTTTCTTTTGTAATGCTTCAACGGATCAACAAAGATAAATGACAACAAAACCGTAAACGTCTTTACTTCCTAGTATCAACCTATTAAGGCTCAGAAGAATAGATTTTATAGGAAAATCATACAAATGACTTGACGACGCCACCACCAACATTCTAAATGAAACGGATATAGATAAACTCATAATAAGAACAAACTAAAACTTCAACATAACTGGAATCGGATTATTTCATTTGCTGAAGAATTGAAACTGATCTGAAATATAACAGAAATTTAATAAGTTAACTTTTGATAATTTCAAATGCAAAGAGGCAGCAAACAAATTAAAAAAAAGGGTAACATACTAAACTAAGGGATATGACAGACATCAGATTCCTATGAATAAAAGACCACAAACTGACATCAAGAACTACGTGTCGTAAAAAAATGAAATCAGCCTCCAAGACAAGGTGTAACATACTAAACTAAGGCAGTGGGAAGCGAATCGAGTCAATGTCATGAACCAGACTCATGAGTTGAAAACGTTTCAGCAGAAAAGAAAACAAAACAAAAAAAATCAAGTTAAGAGCATGGATGCTTGAATATGAAATCGTAAGAAAACGACCATTTTGAGACGCCACTTAGACATGAATAAAACTGGATATCAGTTGCGAACCTCTCAAACTTTGAATAGGAGGCGTGACAAAACATCTTAATGACCGATAATAACAACATCACAACAAAAAAGATCAGTTCCACATGTTAATGATTTCAAACCAACAGCCCCAAGAGGATCAATGAACCAAAACAGCCGAGCATTTTGACAGCGAGAAACACGAGGAAAATATCCGAACAAAACACATACTAAGCTCGATATGTAAACGATTGATAAAATCTATACTTATTCACAAAGTTCAAATGAGAAATCAAGCCATTACATTGCAAGGGGCAGCGAACGGGACAAGACGAGCTCATGGAGGAACTTCAACGCTACCAAAGTCGAGACTCTGTCGACTTCGAACCCGGAACTTTGAACTTGGATTCGACTGACTTTTTTTTCAATCTTTTCCTCAAAACAAACTCTTATATTTTATCTATATCTTTTAAAGACACGAAAGCTTATAGTGAACTCTTTTTCCTTCTCCAATCCGAGAACCCCAGAAAAGAAGACCCCTGGCAGTCATCACAAGGGGGTATATATAGCCCCCAAAATTAGGGCAACAACACCATGGAAATTCAGGGCAAATTCGATATTTTGCCCTGAATTCGAATTTCAAACGGAATCTCTTATGAGTCTCACATCTCAGCCTTCGATTTGAATCGACGGCTCAGATGTGAGACACGTTGGAGGTCCCTGACGCGCAAGTGCGAAGAAAAAGAGGAGAGGAGTACGTATTTGACCAAAAAATGGCCAAAATGGCCACTGTTTGGTTGCGAATTTCTGATCTTTGGGGCTGTCGTTTGGTTTTTGTTTTGGGTTTGAGAGAGAGACGGGCATCGGGGAGGGACGAGGGCACAAGGGTGTAATTGCTCTTTGGCATTTTGCCATAAAAGAGCACTTAAAAAGGCTGAGACTTGGCTGCTTCTTCTGGCTTTTCGTGGAAGAGGAAAGAAGGAGGAGGGGATCGGGTTTGGGGAAGAAGGAAAGGGGAAAGGGGTTTAATTAAAGAGATGGGTCGGGTCGGGTAGGGTAGGGATTAAAGGAAATCGGATTAGGGATTTAAAAAGGATTTGGGCCGGTTTGGGAATTTTGGGCTGGGGGAAGGGAATATGGGATTGGGCTTGGGTCAGTTTTTTGGGTTGGGTCTGGGTTAATTTAAAAAGAATTAAAAGAATTAGGGAAAGAATTTAAGATTTAGCCAATCAAATTACCAACTTGACCCATTTGAAATTAATTGATTAATTCGAATATGAAATGAATTAATACAAATTAATTAAGAAGCTTTTAAATATTAACGACTTAAGAATAAAGTAAAGTATTTAAAAATAGAATCCATTTGAGAAATATTTTAAACATAATTAAAATTAAAAGATTTATATAATACATGACATATAAACAAGAAAAATATATAATACGAAAAAGTAAAGTAAAGTAATATGCAACATTAAAATAATATGATATGGAAAAGTAAAGTAAGGTATTTTAAGATAAATATGTAATATGCAATATATAAACCTAATGAAATTAAAATTCAAAGATTCAAACCTAAGCTACTTGAAAGAATATTTCTTGCATTTTCTTGAAAGCCAATTAATTCAAATCATTAAAATTAATAGCTCGATGATTAATTTGTATTGTGGAGGGTAAAAATTGGGTGTCAACAGCTGTCCCTTTCTTTGGGCATGATCGATGAAAGCGATCGTGGACAAAGAAACTTGACCAATCCAATTTTGAGCCGACCACATATTCATCTCATGGAAGGGTCTTGGCACGGGCTATAGGAAATTGTGGCCGGACCCCAGTTTCGGGTTTCCTACATATCTCAGGTTACATGAGAATTCAGGCCACTTGTAGTTCAAAACGCTCGATTTTACGCACGATTTGAAAAATTCAAAAGCTATCCAATATCGAATTATGGAGAAATTGGAATGCTTGGGATGAGATTTTGAGGGTAAATGTTAGAATACAGCCGAGTTTTCAAAGTTGAGCCCGCCTACATATCCTTGAACTTAGGAATCAGGTTGCTTGTAGTTCGACTCTATCGGTTGAAAAGGAAATCTCTTATTTTGAAATAACCTTTGGTTCAGGAGGAGCGACAAGCAAAATGAATTATGAAAAAGAGGCTTGCAACCTCTTAACCATAAACGTGGCGCGCTTCACACCTATAATTAAGAACTTACACGGACATAATTTCCAAAATTCTCAGTATATTGTCACTCAGATCGGAAACGTTGCATCCGGTGAGGGTTGAGATCACCTGGATGCGAAACTGAAGACTACGGACTCAAAGAAAATACGCACATGCCTTCCGATAGGGGTGTGGTTGGATTGTAGTGGTAGTCGTTTCTCAGCTCGCGTCCGAAGAGTTTGACGCCCCTCTTCAGACTATGTCCCAGTTCGCTGCTAAGACAAAGTTCCACGTTGTGTTGCGTCCCATTTGATGACATCCACACCTGTGATTCGTTTTGAGAATTCATCCTTTCGGATGCTCTCAATACAACTTAGACAAAATCGTTAGTAAATAATCATAAATACAAAGATGATGTCTTTTACCATGTTTGACATGTTCTTCTTTTCAATTGTGATAGATAATGAGCTGATACGGCGTGGTATGATAATGGCCTTCTTGGCAATAAATAATGTAATTGCCCTCTCGGCGATGAATATGTGATGGCCTTCTCGGTGATAAATATGCGATGGCCCTCTCGACAACTTGAAAAATAAAATAGCATTCTTGGTGACGAATATGCAATGTCCCTCTCGGCAGCTTGAAAAATAAAATAGCCCTCTCGGCGATGAATATGCGATGGCCCTCTCGGCAGCTTGAAAAATGACCCTCTCGGCAGCTTGAAAAATGGCCCTCTCGGCGATGAATATGTGATGGCCCTCTCGGCGATGATTAATGGCTTGATAATTTTCCAACTGTAACGGGGTGGATGGCCCGATAATCTTCCAATTGTAACGGGGTGGATGGCCCAATAAATCATCTTGGCAATAATATAAATATAATGTCATTATCGGTAATGATATGCACATGATGCTCCTCTTGGCAATAACATAAATATGATGATAGTCTCGGAAATAAATCGACAACGATATGCAAAGATGCTCCTCTTGGCGATAATATAAATATGATGACAATCCTGGAAATAAATTGAGGACGATATGCATAGATACTCCTCTTGGCAATAATATAAATATGACGATAGTCCTGGAAATAAATTGAGGACGATATGCATAGATACTCCTCTTGGCAATAATATAAATATGACGATAGTCCTGGAAATACATTGGCGACAATATGTGCAGATGTTCCTCTTGACAATAACATAGCTGTGATAATAGCCCAACTGTAACGAGGTGGACGGCTCGATAATTATCCAACTGTAACGGGGTGGACGGCCCGACAATAATCCAGCTTGATTCAGCATAAGATCCCTGAAATAGACAAATAAACTACACAAACCACTTATGGGGTGGTTAACCCAACTAAATCATATGTCGAGGCCCTCGAATAAACAAGTAAAATTCATAAACCACTTATGGGGTGGGCAACCCAAAAAATCTAGAATATTAACCCTCACATGGTCAACAAACATGTATGCTTATATAGATACGTGATGATCATCCTAACAGACAAAGCAGAAACCATATTGACAGGTACATTTGTCATGGTTATGACTACCTCTTTTAAGAGATTGAACAATCGAAGTGAGATGGCTAAATTCTTTTGCACGAAGATTAAAGCCTTTCTCATCTTCTTCTGAAAAACTCAATAAACTTTGAGTTTATCGCACGATATCTTCAATCATTGTTGAAGATTTGAAATGACTTGTAACTTTAACTGTCGCGAAGACATGTAACCTTCAGCGTCTATTGATTCGATAAACATATTACTTTGCCTTTGCAACACTTTTGCAATAGCATCGTCTCCAGATTCGATACTGATTTCAGTATTGTCCCAACTTTACTAGCATAGCCACCTGCAAAACTTGAGATCAAGCATTAGTAGATATAATACAATAAAGTATACACTCAAAATATAATGAGGTAATATCATTCGGCGATAAAGACCAGGCTATGGTAAACGTAGCGCTGATCTCAATCATGACTTATCACTAATTGATGTTTGTTCCTTTGTAATCCCATAGTCCTTGCACACGCTCCGTATCTGGCGATGCTGGCTTGATTCTTTTGAGCTTTGAAAATACATCAAACTTGTGTCTAATTACTGCAAAATATAGTGAAAGTAATTAGAAATCATCTTGACATAATATAATAAATTGAAGATAAGATGAGATGAGAAATTGTGTGATTAATTATGTTGAGGCCATGGCGTATGTAAGTGGCGCCTTATGCTTGAAGGTTTTGACATCATCACTTCTGTGATTCCATTGTTCCTGCATTCAAAGAAAAATTCTTAGTTTGAGAAACTGATTTGTGTTGGCGTTGTCTTCGTGCTCCTTCATGCAATTGACTTGCGCACTCATCTGCTCTTCGAAATGCAGTTTTAGTGGAATTTTTTAGGATCCCCCTCAAAAATTCTACCCCAGTTTGCTTGAATGACATATTTGTTATCTCAAAACCTTGTCTCTAGTTATGCACTTCAACAAAATTCCAAACTTGATTCATTGGAGCAATATCTTTTTGGAGAAATTTTTGAGACCTTCTCAAAAACTCTACCCCAGTTGCCTATGGTGATCCCCGATCTTGTTGGAGAAACTTGTCTTCTACTGAATATTTGAGATCCTCTCAAAAATTCTGCCCCAGTTTTCATTATAAGGAGAAATGAAAATTTTATGGGGGATATGACCGAGCCGTTGTGGCGCTTACATATCCCGTTGAGGCAGGAATCAGGTCAAACGTAGTTCAAATATAAAAGGGAAAAATAAAAAGGGATAAGGGGATGACCAAGGCCGACATAGGCCGCCTACGTATCTCATTCCTGAGAATTCAGGTCAAACGTAGTTCATTACAAAAGGGATGAATAACTTCAAACTAAACATGGAAACGAATATAAGTAAAACAGTACGGTTACAGGGAAAGAAACAGAAAATTCTACATCTTCAAACGTAGTATCTTTTGACGGCGTCTGAATTGATTGGTTTCGGCCACTCTTGACCATCCACCTCTGACAAGATTAATGCTCCTCCTGACAGAACTTTGCGAACCATGTACGGCCCTTGCCAATTAGGCGCGGACTTTCCTTTGTACTCGTCTTGGTTAGGAAAGATACGTTTGAGAACCAGTTGTCCAACCTTGAACATTCGCGGTCTTACTCTTTTGTTGAAAGTATGAAGTATTCTCTGTTGATATAATTGACCGTTACAAACGGCTGTCATCCTTTTCTCGTCGATCAAGGATAAATGCTCAATCCGATTAGGAACCCAGTCGGCATCGCTTAACTTAGCTTCCTGAATAACTCTCAATGATGGTATTTCAACTTCAGCGGGTATTACTACTTCTGTTCCATATACCAACAAATTCGGAGTTGCCCCAATTGATGTTTTGACAATCGTGCGATAACCCAATAGAGCATAGGGTAACATCTCATGCCATCCTCGATGTTTGTCAAGCATTTTTCTCAAAATCTTCTTGATATTCTTATTGGCGGCTTCTACAGCTCCATTCATTTGAGGATGATATGCTGTTGAATTTATATGAGTAATTTGGAATTGCTCATATACCTCTTTCAACAAATTACTATTGAGATTTGCCCCATTATCGGTGATGATAGAATCTGGTATCCCGAATCGGCATATTAAGTTGTCACGCACAAAATCGGCTACCACTTTCTTCGTCACGGACTTGTAGGAAGACGCCTCTACCCACTTAGTAAAGTAATCAATTGCGACCAAAATAAATCTGTGACCATTAGAGGCCGCCGGCTCTATCGAGCCAATAACATCCATGCCCCAAGCTACGAATGGCCAAGAAGAGCCCATGGCCTTGAGTTCGTGAGGAGGGACACGAATCAAATCACCATGTATTTGGCACTTATGGCATCTCTGCACAAATTTACAACAGTCGTGCTCCATGGTCATCCAGAAATAACCGGCTCGAAGAATCTTCTTTGCCAAGGTGAGACCATTCATATGAGTACCACAGACCCCAGCATGTACTTGTTCGAGAAGTTTCATAGCTTCTGCGGTGTCAACACATCTAAGGAGGCTCAGATCCCGGGTCCTTTTATAAAGAATTTCCCCGCTTGGGAAAAAGTTGTTAGCCATTCGGCGTATAGCTTTCTTCTGATTGGAAGTGGCATTTTCGGGATAAGTCCCGGTCTCCAAATACTTCTTTATGTCAAAGTACCACGGTTTTCCTTCTGGTTCTATCTCGACATGAGAACAATATGCAGGCTGTTCTTTCAACTCTATCTCCAAGGGATTAATATACACTGTGTCCGGATGATGAATCATTGAGGAAATGGTGGCAAGGGCATCGGCGAACTCATTCTGTATCCTTGGTGTGTGTTTGAACTCGATCTTTCGAAATCTTTTACACAACCTCTGCACTAGTTGCACATACGATACGATCTTTGGGTTCTTTACCGCCCATTCTTCTTGGACCTGATGAATCAATAGATCTGAATCCCCAATAACCAGCAGCTCTTGGACATCCATATCTATAGCCACTCTTATGCCCAAAATGCAAGCTTCATATTCAGCTATGTTGTTAGTACAACGAAACCGAAGTTTTGCCGACACAGATAGTGCTGCCTGATTTTGATATCAAAATCGCTCCAATACCGCTACCTTGGCTATTCACAGCTCCGTCGAAAAACATTCGCCAACCAGGGTATGTTTCGGAGATGTCCTCTCCTGCGAACGATATCTCTTCATCTGGAAAGTACGTTTTAAGAGGTTCATAATCATCGTCAACTGGATTTTCTGCAAGATGATCAGCTAAAGCCTGTCCTTTGATCGCTTTCTGTGTTACATATACAATGCCGAACTTGCTCAACAACATTTGCCACTTAGCTAACTTTCCTGTAGGCATTGCTTTCTGAAAAATATACCTCAACGGGTCCATTTTTGAAATGAGGTACGTAGTGTACGAAGACAGATAATGCCTCAACTTTTGAGAAACCCAAGTCAAGGCACAACAAGTTTTCTCCAAATAAGTATATCGGGCTTCATACGGAGTGAACTTTTTACTCAAATAGTAAATTGCTCGCTCTTTCTTCCTAGTTTCATCATGTTGGCCTAACACACACCCGAAGACAGACAAATATAACAGCAGTGGACTTCCTTCTCATGGAGGGACTAATACCGGTGGATTAGACAAATAATTCTTGATGATGTCGAGAGCGGTTTGACATTCTTCTGTCCATCTTGTCATTGCGTCCTTCCTCAGCAACTTAAAGATAGGATCACAAATCAACGTGGATTGGGCTATGAATCGACTGATGTAATTCAACCTTCCTAAGAAACTCATGACCTCTTTCTTCGTCTTTGGAGGTGGCAAATCCTGAATTGCTTTGATCTTGGAAGGGTCTAACTAGATACCTCTTCTACTGACAATGAATCCTAACAGTTTATCGGCCGGTACTCCGAAAGCACATTTGGCGGGATTCAATTTTAGATTATACCGGCGTAGACGATCGAAGAACTTCTTCAAATGAGTCAGGTGATCTGAACTCTCGCGGGACTTGATGATGACATCATCCACATACACCTCAATCTCTTTGTGAATCATGTCATGAAAGAGAGTCATCATGGCTCTCATATAAATGGCTCCAGCATTTTTGAGACCAAATGGCATCACCCGATAATGATACACACCCCATGGCGTGATGAAGGCTGTCTTTTCTGCATCTTCTCTATCCATTAGTATTTGATGATATCCGGCGAAGCAATCCACAAACGACTGTATTTCATGCTTGGCACAATCGTCAATGAGGACATGAATGTTCGGCAACGGAAAATCGTCCTTATGGCTAGCTTTGTTGAGATCCCTATAATCGACGCAGATTCTAATCTTTCCATCCTTCTTAGGCACTGAAACAATGTTGGCTAACCAAGTGGGATACTGCGTTACCTCCACCACCTTAGATTGTATCTGCTTAGTAACCTCTTCCTTGATCTTCAGACTCAGCTCTGGCTTAAACTTCCTAGTTTTCTGCTTTACTGGACTGAACTCTGGATTGATTGGCAATTCGTGAGAGATGATGTCCGTACTCAAACCGGGCATATCTTTGTAAGACCATGCAAATATGTCCACATATTCTTTGAGCAAAATAGTGAATACCCCTTTCTGAGCAACTATCAAATGGATACTGATTTTGGTCTCTTTGACACATTCTTCATCTCCCAGATCCACTACTTCCGTTTCATCCAGATTGGGCTTATCCCGATTCTCAAATTGTCTTAGTTCCTCGGCAAGATATTCGGGGACCATGGTTCTTTCGTCACAGATACCAAGCTCATTGTCAGCCCCCTCATTTTGTTCGTCCATCTTTTGACATGACATGAAGTTGGCAAATTTAAAATTATTTATGTGTTTGTTTGGCTTTAACCGGGGAAGGAATCCCTGTAGGCTTTCGATCTAGTAAAGTAAGGATGATCAGTCAGTTTTATCAACACAAATCAATTCTTATCACCTGCAAGAAAAATTACTCAAAGGCAGATATGTCAGTGTCTTTGGATTAACAGGTTATACAAGATATCACACACAAGTCAACAAACCCATGGTTGTTGCTTTAGTCGGAAAAGACTAACCCACTGGTCCAGGACACACGGCAAACGGGTCAGCTTCGTCTGTATGATTTGGAAATGGTGTATCTCAGTATTCCGGGTTTTTCTTTTGTCTGTGTGATTTTTCTGAGCTGGGAAAGGCAAGATTCCGGAGGTATTTTGAGGTTGGACTTTGTCGAGAAATTGAGACTTGAAGAATATTTGGTTGTATTTCTGACAGTGGTCGGGGTTCGCTTTTGGCGGCTTATTTGATATATATATTTATTTTGGCAAGAAGTGGGCTAGAATTCTCCGAATAAACAACATTATCACATAGATCAAATAAATAAAGATATCATAGAAATAGTTATTGTGCGTCCTAAAGAGCATGTGACCCTTTTATGCCAAGGGTTGGCCTATCGATTTGAAGGATGTATACGTCATTTTAAATATCTCGTTGTTCCCCCGAAAATAATTTCATAAATAAAATATATTACAAACATTAACTAATAAGGGATACATTTTCCGGGGAAAAAGGGGAAAAAAGTGAAAAGTACAAAAACTTCCCACGCAGGGGATAAACTAAATATACAGCGATCTTGTTTGACTTAAGGTCGTATCTACTTCTCCTCGGATGTGGTGTTCTACCAGACACGGAGAACATCCGGAGTCTTGATAACCATGTCAAATTCTGGATATTGAGTATCCATCTACAAGAAAAACCGTATCTTTAGAAAAATAAAGACAACCCCCCGGGCCCACGAACAATGATTTATTTAAAAAATGTATACATCCTTCAAAAACAGACAAAATGACCGTTCAGTTGGGCCGGAGGCCACTTTGAACTCAAGGTGGGCTACTAATGGGCCGGCACCCCTAGGGTATCGGGTCGACCTAGGTCAATGCACCTACAGGGTTTTTGGTTTCGTTCTATCCTAGGTATCTAAGAGTGAGTTTATTTTTTACTGTGAAAGGTGACCCGAGCGGACAACCCGGGCTCGGGAAGTTAACGATCGTCGACCCCGCAAGATCAACTCATTTCGTCAGGGTACCCCGATGGAAAATTTTGGACTAAACGGCTGCAACCCGCATAACCGTCGTTTTTATGGAAAATAAAAAAAGGCCAAGTGGCGAAAAATGCTATGCATGTATGACAGTTAATTATACAATTTAATTAAAATAAGATAATAATCACAAATAAGCAAATAAACAATTAATAGAGTTAGTCAAAAATTAATCTATTGGTTAGAACCTAATTAAATTCCCCAGCAGAGTCGCCATTTCTGTTATGTTGAAATTTGACTTTCGGTTTAAAAATTCGATTTAAGACTTAATTGATTTAAGTAAATCGAATCTTTAAATTTTTTTAGATTCGCCACTTAATTTTTAGGAAAAATCAAGAAAACCGATTTAAAGTTATTTTTAAAGAATTAACAGAAGAAATCCTTTTAAAAATCCAAAGAAAGGTTCGGGTTCATATTTCTATTTCGGAATATTTTGACTAACTTTGAAATAATGTAATTTTATATTATTAATTTTGAAAAGTTTAAATAGAATATTTTAAGAGTAGGAAATGGAATATTTAGATTTTTACTTATATTTTAGTCAATTAGAATTAATTAGGTGAACTAGTTAAAGAAAATCTAATATTAAAATCTAACTAATTTTTATTTAATTAAAGGGAGTTGATGAATTTAATCAACTAATTAGAATATTTTAATCCGCTAAACTCTTAGTGTTTAAAAGAAGAAATGTATATATATACTTTAAAAAAAAAATACTTTAAGGAACAAAAATACTTGAAATATTTTAAGGAATATTTTAAAAACCTAATCTCCTAAAAGTGGTTCCTATAGTCAAGATTTAAAATCATAAGATGACGTAGATGGCTAACTCGGGGAATTTAATTAGGTTAAAACGTGACAAAACAACATGGATTAAGATTAGTGGTAAAGATATTCAAATAAATATCACAAGCAAATAATATAGGCAAAAGGTAAACAAGATAAATTAAAAATAGAATTGGGCTTTGGCAGGCCCAATTCTCAAAGCCTGCATTAATTTCAATTGTTGGGCCTGCCAAGCCCTTAAGAAGGATGCTGCTGCCAATTGGGCCTTTGGCCCATTCCCTTGCTGCAAGACTTTAGGGCTTTGGCCCCCTTTTCTTTTGTATTAACCTATGGTATACACTGGTTGTATACCAGTGTATAAGAAGGTATATCAGTGTATAAACAACGACTTTTGGCCTTCGGAGCCTGTATAGTCAGCCTATCCTCGAGTACATACGCTGTCCCGACAAGGGACGATTCAAAATATGCAGGAGAAGGTCCGAAATGGACCCCAACAATCATCACATGTAACAAGAAAAAGTAAATTATATAAGTAATGATCCAAAATGCTTAATAAGAGAATATATTAGTGTAGTTGCATGTGGGTCACTATGTTAATTTTCTATTTTTATGAAGGAAAAATCTAATTGTAGTCTAGACACGGTATATCATCATTTTACCTATGGGATAGTATGCATGAAACAATTAGATTGATAAAATAACATACAATCCTCACAAATCAAATTAAAGAAAAGGGTGAATGCTCCTAAAAGATTCTTTTTATCTTTTCTTTTGTAATGCTTCAACGGATCAACAAAGATAAATGACAACAAAATCGTAAACGTCTTTACTTCATAGTATCAACCTATTAAGGCTCAGAAGAATAGATTTTATAGGAAAATCATACAAATGACTTGACGACGCCACCACCAACATTCTAAATGAAACGGATATAGATAAACTCATAATAAGAACAAACTAAAACTTCAACATAACTGGTATTAGATTATTTCATTTGCCGAAGAATTGAAACTGATCTGAAATATAACAGAAATTTAATAAGTTAACTTTTGATATTTCCAAATGCAAAGAGGCAGCAAACAAATAAAAAAAAAGGCAACATACTAAACTAAGGGATATGATAGACATCAGATTCCTATGAATAAAAGACTACAAACTGACATCAAGAACTATGCGTCGTAAAGAAATGAAATCAGCCTCCAAGACAAGGTGTAACATACTAAATTAAGGCAGTGGGAAGCTAATCAAGTCAATGTCGTGAACCAGACTCACGAGTTGAAAACGTTTCAGCAGAATAGAAAACAAAACAAAAAAAAATCAAGTTAAGAGCATGGATGCTTGAATATGAAATCGTAAGAAAACGACCATTTTGAGACGCCACTTAGATATGAATAAAACTGGATATCAGTTGCGAACCTCTCAAACTTTGAACAGGAGGCGTGACAAAACATCTTAATGACCGATAATAACAACATCACAACAAAAACGATCAGTTCCACATGTTAATGATTTCAAACCAACAGCCCCAAGAGGATCAATGAACCAAAACAGCCGAGCATTTTGACAGCAAGAAACACGTGGAAAATATCCGAACAAAACACATACTAAGCTCGATATGTAAACGATTGATAAAATCTATACTTATTCACGAAGTTCAAATGAGAAATCAAGCCATTACCTTGCAAGGGGCAGCGAACGGGACAAGACGAGCTCAAGGAGGAACTTCGACGCTACCAAAGTCGAGACTCTGTCGACTTCGAACCCGGAACTTCGAACTTGGATTCGACTGACTTTTTTTTCAATCTTTTCCTCAAAACAAACTCTTATATTTTATCTATATCTTTTAAAGACACGAAAGCTTATAGTGAACTCTTTTTCCTTCTCCAATCCGAGAACCCCAGAAAAGAAGACCCCTGGCAGTCCTCACAAGGGGGTATATATAGCCCCCAAAATTAGGGCAACAACACCATGGAAATTCAGGGCAAATTCGACATTTTGCCCTGAATTCGAATTTCAAACGGAATCTCTTACGAGTCTCACATCTCAGCCTTCGATTTGAATCGACGGCTCAGATGTGAGACACGTTGGAGGTCCCTGACGCGCAAGTACGAAGAAAAAGAGGAGAGGAGTACGTATTTGACCAAAAAATGGCCAAAACGGCCACTGTTTGGCTGCGAATTTCTGATCTTTGGGGCTGTCGTTTGGTTTTTTTTGGGTTTGAGAGAGACACGGGCATCGGGGACGGACGAGGGTACAAGGGAGTAATTGCTCTTTGGCATTTTGCCATAAAAGAGCACTGAAAAAGGCTGAGACTTGGCTGCTTCTTCTGGCTTTTCGTGGAAGAGGAAAGGAGAAGGAGGGGATCGGGTTTGGGGAAGAAGGAAAGGGGAAAGGGGTTTAATTAAAGAGATGGGTCGGGTCGGGTAGGGATTAAAGGAAATCGGGTTAGGGATTTAAAAAGGATTTGGGCCGGTTTGGGAATTTTGGGCTGGGGGAAGGGAATACGGGATTTGGCTTGGGTTAGTTTTTTCGGTTGGGTCTGGGTTAATTTAAAAAGAACTAAAAGAATTAGGGAAAGAATTTAAGATTTAGCCAATCAAATTACCAACTTGACCCATTTAAAATTAATTGATTAATTCGAATATGAAATGAATTAATACAAATTAATTAAGAAGCTTTTAAATATTAACGACTTAAGAATAAAGTAAAGTATTTAAAAATAGAATCCATTTGAGAAATATTTTAAACATAATTAAAATTAAAAGATTTATATAGTACATGATATATAAACATGAAAAATATATAATACGAAAAAGTAAAGTAAAGTAATATGCAACATTAAAATAATATGATACGGAAAAGTAAAGTAAGGTATTTTAAGATAAATATGTAATATGCAATATATAAACCTAATGAAATTAAAATTCAAAGATTCAAACCTAAGCTACTTGAAAGAATATTTCTTGCATTTTTTGAAATCCAATTAATTCAAATCATTAAAATGAATAGCTCGATGATTAATTTGTACTGTGGAGGGTAAAAATTGGGTGTCAACACACCTCCCTCAACTCTTGGGGGAAAGATGTGGTCGAGAAAAGCACTCTCCAACTCCTCCCACTCAGCAGGTTCAACATCCTCACCTCTACCATCTTCTCATTGGTCATACTAGACATTAGAAACATCCTTATGCTGACAAGAGACCAGCTCAACTCCCTCAACCTCATTAGTATGCATAGCCCTCAAAATTTTGCACATCTCATCAATAATGATTTGTGGGTCCTCTTCAACCTTAAACCCCGTATATACTGGCGGGCTCATCCTCAGGAAATCTCTGAGCTTTGTTGCAGTTGTAGGCTTTTGGGAACTGGAGCTACGGGCCTAGGGCCCTCAGCTATTGCTCTGCGAGGCCACCAACTGAGTGAGCATAGCAATGGCTCCCCTGAAGTCTGCTTCCGAAGTGGAGGCTGACTGAGCAGGTGGTGCCTGTGGAACCTTAGTATTTCTGGCAGGTCGACCCCGTCTCCTTGCCTCAGTCTGGGTAGGGACCTCTGGTGGGGAGTTCTCAGCATTTGGGGCTAAAGCATCTCTTTGGATAGCAATGTGTTTAGGAGACATGATCTGCAAATGCGTAACACACAAATTCGAAGGGGGTTTTATAGAGTTAAACTCTATCACACGAACTTAGAATATCAAAGAAGTGTAACCTTTCCTAATGTCTTATAGCCTCCTATTTATGAAGTGTGGTGCACAACACACACATAAACAAGACTCTACTAGACACGGCTTCATAGACTCCCTGGGACTCTTGAACTATGTGCTCTGATACCAAGTTTGTCACACCCTCGGAGGATACCCTAGGCATGACTGGCACCCAGAGACTATTGCTAGTCCCAAGCAAACCACTCAATCTCATGGCAGTCGTGCAACATCAAGCATAGCGGAAGCAATCAAAATAAGGTAGTGAGCTACATCAATAAAAGGGCCAATGGCCAATAAACTCCATCGAACATCGAATAAACTCAGAATCTCTGAACCTCAACAATACGTCTGCTAAAGTCCTCTAACTCCTGTATCTGCATCATGAAATGATACAACGCCGAGTGACGTTAGTACGTGGAATGTACAGTATGTAAGATGGCTGAATGTAACAGTACAAGTATAAAAATATAGGGATAACATCAACTCAACATCATACTCCATCAAAATGTCAAATGTCTATCTAAAGCAAGAATATAGAGTAGACAAATGACTCATCAACGTCTCATCTCAACATCATATATACATCAGACTCATCTCAAGGAAACTCGACTCAACTCAAAGGACTCATGCCCGTTTAGGACAAGGATAAAGAGTAGATAGTAGAATATCAATATCCATCAAGACTCATACCATCACATCAATATCAGAGTTCTATCAGTGGAACCTAACTTTGAGTTTCTCTAACCGACAACCATCACCTATGAGTCGGTGATGATGCAACGAAGCGATGTCGTTGTCACATTCATCCAGTACCCTGCCTAGGGTAAAGGACATCAACATTAGTGGATCCACAAGAAAAAAACATCAGTCCTCTTTTGGGACAAGGAGCCATCCGCATTGCGGTTCAATCCTTTCTCTAATGCGGGCCACATAGTTAATGAGTTCAAGTGGGACTCACTCTCACCCATTTCGGTACTCAATACTCCTCCCAGAACTCGGCATGCTCATAAAACATCATCATCATCGGTCCTATAGGGACATAGTACATCAACATCAATATCAATATCATCATCATCGGTCCCATAGGGATATAGTACATCAACATCATCATCAACATCATGGACTCGAAACATTCTTTTAGAATTTTAGTTTCAAGTTTTAAGACTCATGAACATCACTCTCATCAACATTATCATCAAGACTCTCATCAATTTGGACCATAATCACAACATCATAAATATCATCATCGTCAAGGCTCTAGACTCATCCCATAAGTTCATTCTGCATTCTTTAGTAAAATAGGCGTGGAATTTTGTAAAATCAATCATGAAAACAACTTATGCAGTTAATCAAGTTTATGATGATCATCAATTTAAGAAAAAATACATGGATTAAAAAAAACTCAGTAAAATACTTAAAGATGTTCACATATAACTCATCATCTTCAATCATAGACTCAATTTACTCAAAGGGGCACATGGAAGAACAATTTCATGTTTTAGGTTAGCCTTACATACCTAGGATGGTTGCTATCAATACAATTCCCTTGGAACTTCCTCTATTTTCCTCAATCTCATCTCTCCTCTACTTTCTTCAGGCCCTATCGTATTAGTGTTGTTAGGAAGAGGATTTAGAATGGGGGTTTAGACCCTTTCTTCGTGAAAATTACTTTTATTGGTCGTACATGGGTTTTTAGAAGATACTAGGAGTGGACCAGAATGCCCCTCGAAATTATAGAAATTTTCCTGCTGCGAAATAACCTAGTTCGTGATGCGGATAGCTCATTTTTGGCAAAAATCCTCCCGATCGAGTTTCCTCAACCCCATCAAAAAATTTAGGAAAAACATAAGTCACCTTCGCGATGGGTCTGCGACGCGGCTCTGTCGCGAAATCTCACTATTTCTCATTTTGGAACGAAAAATTATGTTTTTATTCGGTTGCTCTAAAAATCGACCGAGACCGCTCCCCACTCAACTTTTTGTGTTGATCACGAATCCAGCCTCGGATTTTCCATCCAAGCATCAGAAGATGCACTGAGCGTACCTCTCTCCTCTAGGGGTATTTTGGTAATTTTACTGAGCGTTACAACGTAGAATAATTTAGACACAAATTTTCACTTAATTCCATTAAGAAATGACCGAGAAACTGCAATGTAAAGTTTTCACTCATTCCCAATATATCAACGAAGAAAAAGTAGAGATTTACCTCGAAATACATGTCAAATTCCGAATCCTACTTACCAAGAAGTTCCTTGCGAAAGATTGAGTCACATAACCTTTTGAATCACTCAAAGCAGATGAAAAATGAGCTCAAAATCGTGGTGCGAAGTTGAGAAGAACATATATATATATATATATATATATATATATATATATATATATATATATATATATATAAAGATCGAGTCATACCTAGTGTCATGTTGCTTGCACCTCACTGCTACGTGGTAGTGTCTGGTCGCTCAACGTGGCAATCCATAGATTTGCCACATCACCCTTCTTTCAATTAAATCTTCAATCTCCTTTTCGTCGTTTCAAGCTAGTTCGTACGCTGATTTTTGCAAATGAACCATGTAGCCCAATGGATTTCAATGTTGCAGATCCAACGGTGCGATGGAAATTTTCAATGGAGCTTTCTACAATAAAGTGAGGGTCTCACTTCTCTATAAGCAACTTTTAACGAAAAGCTCCCCGAGGGTCAAATCACATCCGAGAGTCCTTGGTATCAAACGAAGGGTTAACCTAGACCATAATCAAAATTCTGGAGCTAACCGTGCTATCAAAATTCTCAGTTGGGGCACGATTCCCGAGAGCATTAACTATATCAACTATTAATTGGTTACAACAACCAAATTTGCAATCCATGGTATAATTGCACCGGACATGCTCCTAGCCTTATTTGACCGTTCCGGAGCTAATAGAATCGTCAAAATTCCATTCTGAGGTTGTTTACTAGGACATTACTCAAAAACTCATTTTATAGGTATAACTTCCTAGTTAACTCAAAAATCCACATAACTCCCGAATAACCCAACCAATAATCACCCCATTAGTCCTGAGGTCACTATACACAAGCTCAAATCAACATAATAACAACAAAATCATAGATATGACCCAGAGGGTCATTACATGTTGTGTTTGATTATATAATCGAAATATAATTCTTTGTGTTCATTATTATTGGAGTTCAAATTGAAATCGTAATCTCTTAACATATATTTGAGGTTCGTATTAGTTATTTTCGTAGAAGTATATTTTTAAAGTTATATATTGTTGTTGTGATTTTATATATATATATATACACACACACACATACATATACAAATGGTATATGTATATGTGAAAGACGGTGTTAATCTATACATAATTTTACATAATACGTTATATTTGTATGAGAAAAGACATAAACACCCCCCCCCCCCAAAAAAAACTTGGTAAAACTTACTTTAGTATGTAAACTACATGGGCGTTCATATACCCCCTTAACAATTTTTAGATGAGTTATATACCATCCTGGTATCACACTACCACTCTCACTTACCACATTAGTGCCACATCAGCACAACATCAACGCGACATCATTTATTTTATTTATTCATCATTTTTTACTCGAACACTTTTAAAAATTAATTTATACTAATTAATTATTTAAAATTTATTTTGTAAATTCAAAATTTAAATTGTGGATCCATTTTTGTTTCTCCTCCCCCCCCCCCCCCCAACCCCACCCCCCTTTCTTCCTTCTTCTTTGTTCTTTCTTCTTCCTTTTTCTTCACCATTTCTAGCCTTCTCCTCCTTTTCACCCCCCCCCCCCCCGGCCCCTGCCCCCACTTCTTTCTTCTCCCTTTTTTTTTCATCATTTTCATTCTTCATTGCTCATTTTTTTATCTTTTCACCATTCAATTAAAAAGAAACTTTAGAGTAGGTGGAAGAATGAACTTTTTTAGAAAGTCATTTTTTTCTTCACAACTTATATGAAACATGAATACTATATAAAAAAAATTGATAGACCCACATTTTTTGAATCACAAATATTAAAAAAATTAAAATGGATCATTTAATATTCAAGAAAGGTTAAACTTGTGACAATGATGTCAATAAATAGAGAGGAATTGATGTTAATAATATGACATTGAAGTTGAATTATGGTGATTACTAAAAGAACAATAGGTTGAAAATGGTGTGTAGAGGTGAGGATAAAAATGGAGGTCAAGAAGGGTATCAATGGAGGAAGATTGGGGTATTGGGGAAGAAGAGAAAATAAAGCAAACAAAAGTTAAAGATTTTTTTAAAAAGGGGATCCATATTTTTAAAAATAAATTATTTAGATAATTTTATAAAGTTCATATATCAAGAAAAATGTTATTTAAAATACTAATTATATATGACAAATAAAACAATGTCATTTGTCTGATTTCATTAAAGTTTTTTTTTTTTACCTTTTCACACGCTTTCAGGAGAATGTATTCACTCTCTTTGCCATGTCAGCTTTTAGGGGGTAATTATATTGTTAAAGGGGGTATATGAACGTCCATATAGTTTAGGTGCTAAAGTAAGTTTCGCTGCCAAATTTGGTGGGAGGGAAGGGGGGGTTAAATCTTTTCTCTATTTGTACATAAATGTATGTGTGTGTGTCTATATATACCAATAATTAATTGTATATATATTGATAGTTATATAAATTAAAATCTTATACAGATGATTTCATACAAAATTAATTAAAATAAAAATGCAATTGTATATAAATTATATTTATACATAATAGTTGATTTTCTTCTGATCTATTTACATATGTATATAAGTTACTGATTTTGTGTATGCATATAGTTGATCTTCTTCCTTTGTTGTAGACCATAATTTTGCAATCCCAGATCAACAAGAACAAAAGTCACAATTAGAATCTTCATGACTAGTAGTATGACTAAACCAAGAAAAAGAGGAAGAGCAAGAACCAAAAAGAACGACGGAGAGATTGAGAATCAAAGAATTACACACATTGCCGTCAAATGAAATCATCAAAAATAGATGAATGAGTAACTCTTTGTTATCCATACTCTCGTGCCTGAATCTTATGTCCAAAATGCGAGATTCTTTTTTTCCAGTTAAAATCAAAAAAACGAACAAATTGAAGATACTTATTGCTAGGAGAGTTCATGGACTGGATTGGTTGGATTTTTAAATACTAAATCAAACCATTTGTGTCGGGTGTTGACATCCCGAAGGCGCTACGTCATGGCAACTCGTAAAAAAATAAAAAAAATTAAAAGAATTTTTTTTTGAAAAAATTAATTTGATTTCGAGTTTTGGAGTCGCCGCCTAATTTTAAGGATAATTAGGAAACCAAATAATTATTTACAAAAAAGGGTCTGCGAACCAATTAAACTCTGGGTAAGGGTTCAAGTTATTCCAAATGTAAGGTATAAGCACCCTTCAGAATCCACAACTGTGGGTCCCGACTAAACTCTTTTTTTTTTTTCAAATTGAGGAGGAGATACACAATGTAACATAAGTATAATAATTACAAAATATACACAAACAATGAAATAAATAATGATATGAGGAATGTCCTAGTATTTGTCTAACGTCAATATTATACACAATAATGAATAAAATAAATAAATAAATAAATAAATAAGCTAATTATTTATGTCTTTTTAAATACAGAGGCCTCGAAACCCGATGAATAGATTTTTCATCGGCCAGTTTAACAAATAATTATCTTAAACTAATAAATTTGAATTTTAACATGTAACAAATATAGATATAAACAAACTTTGTCTGTCTTTTTTAATGGGAATACTTCGAAATCCGAAGGATAGATTCGCCATTAACCACATTTAACACACAAGGAATAAATCAATGTGATAGCATAGTAAAACTAACAGCAAGAACAAAAATAATGAAAATGAATAGAGATACAATTGATAAATAACCAAACAAAAACATCAATAAATAAAGTCAATAATAGGTGAATGGAGCTACAAAGTTAATCATAATAAATTAACATGACAATAACAGAACGATAGAACAAAACAATTGCTAAAATAACAAATCAATATAATAATAAAAACATGACAACAATAGCATAAATAATCATCAATGAACAAAGGATTAAATACTACACCATAAAATAAAATAAAATCTAACTTGTATTAGATATCAAAAAAAATTTTAAAAAAAATTAAAGTTGTGGTTTCAAATCTGTAACACCCCAGTTTCTTTTCTAAGCTAAGATCGAGCCATCCTTCATATGATATAGAATTTAATTGATGATTCTTAATTGAGCATAGATGTTAAAGCTAATTTCCTAGAGTGGGAATAAAATTGGAGTTGATAAATGATCTTTTACATCAAGTTGAGTCCAAAGAATTTCTACCGACTAAGTTTTAGCGTGAGTTGATAGAAGGGTCAACTTCAAATGCCATATCTCCTAAAGTATAATGAGTTAGGTGACCCATAATATATCAAATTAAAGATCTTTGAATTAGCTTTCCAATGCATCTTATTTCGCCTTAATTCAAATTTGGAGTAGAGGGTTATGACCATTTTACTGGTGACCTGCAGAGCTGTCTAAAGATTCGTGACGGCTCCGCGTCGCGGACATATCGCGGACCCTCTCTAGATAAGCTAAACGATGTCCTTTTATTTTATTTTGAGGGTACTTTTATCCTAAAGCCTTTGGGGTTCTATTTAAGGTCTCAGAATGCATAAAACATCATTTTTCATAATTAAAAACCCTCTCCTTTACTCCTTAACATAATTGCTCAAGAATCATCAAGAAAATCATCAAGTTAAAGATAGCTTCCAAGATTCATCATCTAGGTAAGCTACTATTCATGAATTTCAATCTATCCAATCCAAATTTCTTCATCTATTCATGAATCTCTAATAGAATCTCAAATCATAACCTAGAGTTTCAAGAAAACGAATTCAAGAATTCTAATAAAGGATTCCTTGATTCTTCTTTTCAAGAATTAGGGTTCTTCATCAAGAATTCTAAAGATTCTAAGTCACAAATTCAAGAATCAAAGATAAGACCTTCAAGCAATGTCTTTCTAAGTTCTTCCACTCTAAAAGAACTATCGAAATCGAGGATTTTCTCCAAGAAGGCTAGCAATTCACCAAATTGTGATTGTAACATCAATTTTCCAGGTATGTAAGGCTAAACTAAAACATGGGATTGTTCTCTCATGTGCCCTATAGAGGTCGTAGTTTAATTGATGATTAAAGAGTCTACACGCATGACTTATTTTGATGGATTTTCCTGAAAATTATATTTGAATTTACATGTTTTCTATGTTGATGATCATCATACTATTTATTTTCTTAAATTGAATACTTTCATGGAATTTGCATAACCCTACATGACTAATTTGAAAAGCATGCATATTGAACTTGAGAATTGAGTGTAGAGCCTTGAGTTGAGATTGTTAATTGTAATGATGAGTTGATGGAATCTTGATGACTAATTTGAAAAGCATGCATAATGCACTTGATACTTGTGTCACGCCCCGGGAGGGTACCCTAGGCGTGGCCGGCATTCAGAGGCTATTGCTAGCCCCCAAGAGAACCACTTAGCATTCATCACATCATTCATTATAAACATTGCGGACGGAGATAGAAAATAATATCTAAATAAAGTGGGCCAATGACATTAACATTCATTAGTCCCATAGGGACGCATTTCATCATCATTAGTCCCCATAGGGGCCTAATACATTATCATTGGCATCAACATTCATTTGTCCCATAGGGACACATTACATTATCATTAGCATCTCCTTTACATCAACATTAACATCATTGTCATTCCATCTCATTAACATCAACATCATTGACTTTAGGGACACTCGTTTAGGAACTTTGACTCTCAACTTAGAGACAATCCCACACTCACATTCTCAACATTCATCATTCATTAATTTATCATTACTCTAGACTCTACACACACACACATGTTCATCATGCATGCTTTTCTAGGATACATATACAATAGATATGGGGTTTTTAACTAAATGCTTTTTAAGAAAATAGTTTAAAAAGGATACATGAGGGTTTTTATGAGGGTCATCATCAATGCAGGAAAATATGTAGGTTTATGCATAAAATAATGGCATTTGTTCATTACATTACATGAATTAACATGTTTCACTTCATTACCCTAACATCATTCACCATTAGACTTTAATACCTTACTCATGGGGCACATGGGAGGACATTCCCATGCATTAAGTTTAGCCTTACATACCTGAAAGAAGATAGTCACACTAAAGCACCTTCTTTCCTCTTGCTCTCTTCAACCTCCTTCAAGCCCTAGCCTTAAGAACCTTAGGAAGACTTCTTCAATGGGGTTTTTCAACCCTTTTTCGTGAAAACCGACCTATATAGGTCATAGGGGTACGTTTAGGATAGGTGGGATTGGACCATAATGCCCTTGGAAATTTTAAGAAATTAAATCCCGTCCTGAAATAACACAGTCCGCGACGCGGACTGGTCGCGGACAGTGTATTTTTGGAAATTCAACTCCGTCAAAATTTTCAGGAAAAGATAAGTGTGTCTCCGCGACCAGTCCGCGTCGCGGTTCCGTCGCGGAGGCTCACTGTTTTTCGTTTTGGAACGAAAAATTATCTTTTGACTCGGTTGCTCTAAAATTCGACCGAGACCTTTCCCCCACTCCATTTTCAGTGCTGATCATGAATCCGCTCTCGGATTTTCGATCCGAGCATCGGAAGGCACGTTTCTCGCACACCTCTCCTTGAGGGGTATTTCGGTAATTTCGCGGGCGTTACAACTTGAGTCTAGAGCCTTGAGTTGAGATTGTTCATTATGATGATGAGTTGATGAAATTTTGATTGTTTTATGAGTCTCCATAAATGAACTCTACCGATGTGTTTATTCACTTGTTTCCTAATGATTGTTATACAATCTTGAGTCATTGATGAGATGTTGATGATAGGGTTAAAGTTCCTATGAGATGTTGATGATAGGGTTAAAATCCCTATGAGATGTTTGATGATAGGGTGAAAGTCCCTATGAGATAATTGATGAAAGGATCAAAGTCCCTGTGAAATATCGGTCGTGGACGGGGAGTGAATCCCTATGAGACTGGCAGTCGTTGACAGGGAGTGAGTCCTTATGAGACTGGTTGAGGTTGGTTTTATGAGCATTGAGTCAGGAGGAGTATCGAGCACCGCAATGAGTAAGAGTGAGTCCCACTCGAACTCATTAACTACGTTGCCAAACGTAGGAGAAGCTTAAGCCATCACATATATATATGGTTTCCCTCGAGGTTTAACAGTCCCTAAAAGCAATAGTGGATCTGTTTGGTTTGATATCATATCGGGTGTATTGATATGGTATCCAGTGTTCCTTACCTGGCAAGTTTGGGACCACTGTGCCAACATTAGGGTGATTGTTGTACATTCACTGGCTCATAAGTGAGTGTTGTCGGATAAGAGAAACTCCCGGGAAAATTCTTACCTTACTCCGAGTCTAGATGAGATGAGATGAGAGGGGGGTGAACTCCTCTGAGATGATCCATGAGATGAGTTGAGACTAATGATGAGTCTGAGGTATTGATGTGTCACTTTTCTACGCTTTACTCTTTCATAGATAGACAAGCTGACGGTTTGATGTGATTATGATGTTTATCTTGACTTGATGTTGTTTTCCATATTTTTCTACCGGTTTCTGTTTCATTCAGCTATTTTACATATCAGTACATTCCAAGTACTGACGTCCACTCTGGACTGCATCATTTTATGATTTAGAGATAGGTACTAGAGATCATCAACAGGCGTTTCATTGAAGATCTGAGATTCAAAGCTGATTTGGTGAGCCTCCCCTACTCCGGAGGATCCACTACTTTTATTTCATCATGCTTTAGAGTTAGATTGAATTATTTCTTTTATTTTGATTTGGGTAGCCATGGATTTGTCATTGGCACCACATGATTAGTGATAGAGGCTTCATAGATGATGATCGAGTGTTGATGTTAAGATTGTGAGCTAGTTCTTTCTACTAACCTTCATTTTATTATATATATTCTTTTGAGACTTTAGATGAGATGTGTCCATTATTTACTTATATTTTCCGTTGTTCAGTGGAGTTTATTTGATTGAATGATGTGATGAGGCTGAGTGGTTCGCTTTGGGGCTAGCAATAGTCTCTGAGTGCCAGCCACGCCAAGGGTACCCTCCCGAGGCGTGACAAACTTGGTATCAGAGCACAGAGTTCAAGTGTCCTAGGGAGTCTATGAAGTCGTGTCTAGTAGAGTCTTATTTATGGGTGTGTTGTGCACCACACTACATAAGCAGGAGGCTATAGGACATTTAGGAAAAGTTTCCCTTCTTTCAGATTCTGAATCATGCGATAGAGCTATTTCCTAAGAAATCTGCGATGATTCGTGCTTTGCTCTAAACCATTTGACTATTCCTTGTCCACGTGGAGACAAAGACGGTAATGTTCAAACTCGTACACCTCTGAAATAAAGTAATCAAAATGGTAGAGATACTACACCAGGCTAAAGGGCAGCCGATTAGTGTGCGGAGTTGATTGACTAGAAGGAATGCACTATTACCTACATGAATCGTGCATTTGAGTTGGCTCTAGATGTACCCAGACCATCTTTTTTCAAAACTTGCTTCCGACGTGACCCATGAGAGGGGAACTTATAACTCTAAAGAGTGTAATGTTACCACCTAAGAGTAAGATGTGAGATCTTTTAAACCCTGAGTCAAATTGAATCATCCCAAAGTTAGAAGGATAATGATGGAAAGAAAGGGGTGAGATAGCAAGAGTGGTGGTTGAGTTGAGGCTCGTAGTTAGAGTTACGTATTTATTAGATAAGTAATGAGGTGATGAGTTGAGTTGGATGAAAGAGTCATGAGTACCCTATGATTTTCCTGATGAGGTGTAGAGGAAGAGTTGTTGTTAGAATGTGGTAGGGAGTGCTCAAATTAAAAGAAAGTTATGTTGATGTGTTGTAGTACTCATACTATTGAGGGTGAAGTGTAGATGTTGAATAGGGGAAAAGGGTATTTTTAATGTGATAGATCTAAATTAGGCTTATGATTTTTAATTGAGAGTTCATGAGACTCATCGAGTTATGACCTTAGTCGGATAAGAAGATATGATTGAATAGGTGAGTGGTATTGAGTTATGAGGAAGGGATGTGTGATTGAATACTCTCGATAAAATCTTAGTGGGATTATGTTCCCTAAAGTTTTACCTAGTAGTTGTAAGCTGGTATTAGAGAGGTGACATATTAGTACAAGACCCTAAGCTTGAATTTTGAGGGGTAGTGTTTAAGAGGAGACAACATCATGAGAGTGATAGTCTTAATTGGAGATTTGCTCTAAGAGGCTTGCCATAGTGTATGTTCGAGAAGAAGGCGTTGATTTGAGAGAAAGTGATGTTATGGGCAGGGTACAAGTGCCCTTAGGTAAGACGAGTGAGACAAGGATAGCTCAATAGGTAAGGAGAGGCTTGAGATATGTATCTAAGATTGTGTAAGGATGTGTGAAGCTCTAAGTTATGACTGTCATAAGAATCTAGATAGTATATTTGAGTTGTCGATGTGGAGTAAGCTGATGTAGGCATTCTTTATCATCCCTAGTAACTAAGTTGATTAGGGCTTATGGATAGATCATGATGAGTTTCCATGATAGAATAATCCTTATGAAATTAAATTTGTGAAAGCACTTCTAGCAGGCAAAAGAAGAGGTTAGATTGTAAGAGTTGTGGGAAGTGGTTATGTACGCTATAAGAATAGCAAATATAGAGAGATTTTCATAGAGACTAGAAGGAGCTAAGAGTGATAGCGTTGAAAAGAGTCTGAGTGGCTAGTTATATATATGTGACTATAGCATAATAGAAGAATTAAAAATATTCTTGTGGATAGTGATTCCTTGACCGTGTAGAGGTATATGCTTATAGCCTAGTTGAGAAAATTGATTTAAAAGGTTAGGGAGAGGACCTTGAGAGCTAAGGGGGAGATAATGTAATGCCCCGGTAAAATTACCAAAATACCCCTAGAGGGAGGGTATGCGCGTAACGCATCTTCCAAGGCTCGTATGGAAAATTCGAGGCCGGATTTGTGATCAGCACAATAAATTGAGTGGAAAAATGGTCTCGGTCGATTTTTATAACGACCGAATCAAAAGATAATTTTTCGATCCAAAACGAAAAATAGTGGCAGTGCGCGACAGAGGCGCGTCGCGCACTTGTCGCGGAGAGACACTTACGTTCTTTTCAAAACTTTTCGACGAGATTAAAAAAAACTCATTTAGATTTTTTTTGCAGAAAATGTGTTGTTCGCGACTAGTCCGCATCGCGGACTGAGTCACTTCGAGGCTGGAAATTTCTAAAATTTTTTAGAGGCATTTCGGTCCATTCCAAACACCTCCTAAACTCAGTACATGACCAATACAAGTCGTTTGAGTGTAAAAATGGTCTAAGACCCCATTCTAAGTTCTTTTTTAACAATTGAATAAGAGCTATGAGCTTGAATTGATGGAGTGGAGTGCCATGAAAAAGAGCACAATTGAGGGAGACTTGAGCATGAGAGTGTCCTCTGAGTCTTGTATATACGATAGTCCTATTCTCGATTAGAATTGATGACTTCTTTCTTGAGTTCCAAAAGCCTGATTATCGAGGTGTTCAAATGATTGAAATTGATTGAGTTCCGACGTTCCATTCGTGCTTGGTGGTGAGAATGTCTAAGATAATAACTTTACTCTTGACCAGAACCAATTTGTCTATTTGAGTTGATGTGTCAATTCCTGAGTCTGAATGGAGATGGTTAAAGATTGATGAGGAGTCAATAGTTTAATTGATTGACTAAGTTTTGAGAAGAGTTCTGATTCTTATTCGTACCTTGATATCTATCTTTGCTCATCATTCGAGGACGAATGATCCCAAGGGGGGATAATGTAACATCTCAATTTTTTTCTAAGCTAAGATCGAGTCATCCTTCATATGATATAAAATTTAATTGATGATTCTTAATTGAGCATAGATATTAAAGTTAATTTCCTAGAGTGGGAATAAAATTGCAGTTGATAAATGATCTTTTACATCAAGTCGAGTCCAAAGAATTTCTACCGACTAAGTTTTAGATTGAGTTGATAGAAGGGTCAACTTCAAATGACCATATCTCCTAAATTATAATGAGTTAGGTGAACCATAATATATCAAATTAAAGATCTTTGAATTAGCTTTCCAATGCATCTTATTTCGCCTTAATTCAAATTTGGAGTAGAGGGTTATGACCATTTTACTAGAGACCTGCAGAGCTGTCTAAAGATCCGCGACGGCTCCGCGTCGCGGACATATCGCGGACCCTCTCTGGATAAGCTAAACGATGTCTTTTTATTTATTTTAAGGGTACTTTTATCCTAAAGCCTTTGGGAGTCTATTTAAGGTCTCAAAACGCATAAAACATCAGTTTTTATAATTAAAAACCCTCTCCTTCACTCCTTAACATAATTGCTCAAGAATCATGAAGAAAATCATTAAGTTAAGGATAGCTTTCAAGATTCATCATCTAGGTAAGCTACTATTCATGAATTTCAATCTATCCAATCTAAATTTCTTCATCTATTCATGAATCTCTAATAGAATCTCAAATCATAACCTAGGGTTTCAAGAAAACGAATTCAAGAATTCTAATAAAGGATTCCTTGATTCTTCTTTTCAAGAATTAGGGTTCTTCATCAAGAACTCTAAAGATTCTAAGTCACAAATTCAAGAATCAAAGATAAGACCTTCAAGCGATGTCTTTCCAAGTTCTTCCACTCTAAAAGAACTATCGAAATCGAGGATTTTCTCCAAGAAGGCTAGTAATTCACCAAATTGCAATTGTAACATCAATTTTCAAGGTATGTAAGGCTAAACTAAAACATGGGATTGTTCTCTCATGTGCCCCATAGAGGTCGTAGTTGAATTGATGATTGAAGAGTCTACATGCATGATTTCTTTGATGGATTTCCTGAAAATTATATTTGAAATTACATGTTTTCTATGTTGATGATCATCATACAATTTGTTTTCTTAAATTGAATACTTTCATGGAATTTGCATAACCCTACATGACTAATTTGAAAAGCATGCATATTGAACTTGAGAATTGAGTCTAGAGCTTTGAGTTGAGATTGTTAATTGTGATGATGAGTTGATGGAATCTTGATGACTAATTTGAAAAGCATGCATAATGCACTTGAGACTTGAGTCTAGAGCCTTGAGTTGAGATTGTTTATTATGATGATGAGTTGATGAAATTTTGATTGTTTTATGACTCTCCATAAATGAACTCTACCAAAGTGTTTATTCACTTGTTTCCTAATGATTGTTATACAATCTTGAATCATTGATGAGATGTTGATGATAGGGTTAAAGTCCCTATGAGATGTTGATGATAGGGTTAAACTCCCTATGAGATGTTTGATGATAGGGTGAAAGTCCCTATGAGATAATTGATGAAAGGACCAAAGTCCCTGTGAAATATCAGTCGTGGATGGGGAGTGAATCCCTATGATACTGGCAGTCGTTGACAAGGAGTGAGTCCCTATGAGACTGGTTGAGGTTGGTTTTATGAGCACTGAGTCGGGAGGAGTATCGAGCACCAAATGAGCAAGAGTGAGTCCCACTCGAACTCATTAACTACGTCGCCAAACGTAGGAGAGGCTTAAGGCATCACATATATATATGGTTTCCCTCGAGATTTAACAGTCCCTGAAAAAAATGGCGGATCTGTTCGATTTGATATCATATCGGGTGTATTGATATGGTATCCAGTGTTCCTTACCTGGCAAGTTTGGGACCACTGTGCCAACATCAGGGTGATTGTTGTACATTCACTGGCTCATAAGTGAGTATTGTCGGATAAGAGAAACTCCCGGAAAAATTCCTACCTTACTCCGAGTCTAGATGAGATGAGATGAGAGGGGGGTGAACTACTCTGAGATGATCCATGAGATGAGTTGAGACTAATGATGAGTCTGAGGTATTGATGTGTCACTTGTCTACGCTTTACTCTTTTATAGATAGACAAGTTGATGGTTTGATGTGATTATGATGTTTATCTTGACTTGATGTTGTTTTCCATATTTTTCTACCGGTTTCTGTTTCATTCAGCTATTTTACATACCAGTACATTCCAAGTACTGACGTCCACTCTGGACTGCATCATTTTATGATGTAGAGGCAGGTACTAGAGATCATCAACAGGCGCTCCGTTGAAGATCTGAGATTCGAAGCTGATTTGGTGAGCCTTCCCTACTCCGGATGATCCACTGCTTTTATTTCATCATGCTTTAGAGTTAGATTGGATTATTTCTTTTATTTTGATTTGGGTAGCCATGGATTTGTCATTGGCACCACATGATTAGTGATAGAGGCTTCATAGACGATGGTCGAGTGTTGATGTTGAGATTGTGAGCTAGTTCTTTCTACTAGCCTTCATTTTATTATATATATATTCTTTTGAGACTTTAGATGAGATGTGTCCATTATTTACTTATTTTTTCTGTTGTTCAGTGGAGTTTATTTGATTGAATGATGTGATGAGGCTGAGTGGTTCGCTTGGGGGCTAGCAATAGTCTCTGAGTGCCGGCCACGCCAAGGGTACCCTCCCGGGGCGTGACAAAATCTTACTAATATAGTGCAAAGTTGTAAGTAAAGAGAAATAAAGTTTCAGAGATTCAAAGCATTTTTAGAAACAAGCAAACAACCAACATTTGGGTCGAACAAGAAGATACAATAACCACTGCTAGTTGGGTTCAAGTAGAAAAACTTGTGAGGGAAAAGGATAGCGACAACGCCATTTTTGAGACGGATCTCAGCAGCTTGCAGAAATCCCTGTTCATTCTCTTCACTGCTACCATGGAACCACCCTTAAATTCAGCTTACTGTGCCAAATCATCCGTTCCTGGAATCTTTTGGTGGCTATTTTGGTCCGATTTGGTGGTGAGGTTTTGGGTGTATTCAGGCTGGTGACGGGGTCGTTTTTGAGGCTGATTAGGAGTGGTTTTGTCGTGTATTTGGTTTTGTTGCTGCTGGAAGAAGGAGGAAGAGAGGGGAGGAGTATAGGGGGTTTTCGCGGGGGTTTTCCGGTGGGTTTTTGGTACTGATTTCGTGGATTTTCAAGTGGGTTTTTTGGGGACTGAAACAGGGGTGGTTTTGGTGATGTTCGACGGCTGATCTGGGGTCATTTTCCGGCGGGGTTTGAGGGGATGTTTCGTTGGCTTTTTTGATAGGGTTTTGGGTCGGGGTTTTGGTGCTGTTTAATGGCGGTTTGGGGGTTGGAAATGGTGGTGATTTGGAAGTGATTTTGGTGATGGTTCGTGGTTGAGGGGTTTTCCGATGAAATGGTGGTACGATGGTGACGCCGGAAGGAAGAAAGAGGGGAGAAGGAGTCTTGATTGGTGTCGTGAGTTGGAGGTTTCCCGGGCGAGGTTTCGCCGGATTCTGGCGGGTGCTAGAAAATAAGAAAGAAAGAGGAGATATTTTTTTAGGATTTTTTAAAATTAAATGCGTATTATATTTTGTAATAATTTAGAGATTATATAAAAATCCGATGGATCCAAATTATGGGTCAATTAAATTTATTCGCATATAATTTTATCTGCATAAATAAAAATAAGAATCATTAGACCGTGTTAGAATTTAAAATGAATATATGATGAAATATAATTAAAGATATATAAAAAAATACAATTTAACACAAAAAATAATAATTAAATAAAACAAAATTAATATTTTAATTTAAACTATAATAGAAATTAAAATCAATTAAAATTCAAAATTAAACTAATTAAAATTCTAATATATTAAAAATAAAAATGATTATCAAAAAATCAATCTAAAATCACCAACACATATTTTAAACTATATGAAAATATCAACATAAAAAGTATGAATTTTTAGAAGTGTTTGGCCAAATTTGGATGCCAATATCAGGTTTTTAAATATAAAAATAAAACCAAACCTATAAGACTTGGGTTTTTCAACCTTAGGTTTTTTCGAGTTTTCGGATTTTTTTCCAATTTTTTTTTAGTTTATCAAATTTTTGGATTTTTTTCTAAATTCTCATATTTTCGAGTTTTTTAAGAATTTTTGATAAAGGATTTATAAAAACATAGTAATTATCTTATGATTCAAATATTTTTTAGTCCTACCAAAATACAAATGTCTAAAATATTTTTTAAGAAAAACATATTCGTAAAGATATAAAAATATTCAATAAAAAATAATAATTGGGATATGTTTTGTTACAATCAACATGAGATTTGTGAGGCTACAATTAGTAGCCCTAAATCAATTGGGATTTGTTTTGTTACAATTAACGGCAAGGTGATTTGTTACAATCTCATGTTCATTACTCTTGCGGGGTTTTTTTAGCTTTGGTTCAATTTTCAAGTTTCTTTTTGTAAGCATTTAATTTAACTTCCTTCCTTGTGTTTCATATTATTTTTTCTTTTTATTTTATATTCTTGATTTGAAAAACATAATATTAGTTGCTAAGCCAACTCAGGTTGCTTCATTCAAATTAGCTTGCGTCCTTAGTTAAGTTAGTTGAACTTAATATTGCTCTTAGGTGATTTAAAATTTTGTTATTTTTATAACTAACATGCTTATGTTTGCACACGTTCCATCTATTCAACTAAACTAATACCTCAGGTAAAGTCATATCCACAACTCATAAAATTACTTTTGTTAATATATATTGTTCTTACTTTAATTTTCATGACGATTTATTTTAGATAACATATTGCAATGGATTCTGAAAAGGCTTTGATTAGTGAAGTTGTGTCAATTAACACCTTAAGAAGATATGACTCTTATTGAATAATAAAAGTCTTGTGGTAGTCGGAAGTAGAGCAGTAAAGAGTATAAAAGAGGAACAACTAAAGGTACTCGAAGGATCATCACAATAGTTAACGAAGAGGTAGTAATCTTTTTATTCCTATTTTTTTTCATATTACATGTATATATTTTTAGGATTAACGTTTAATTTTAAGGATTAATGGTTCTAATCCTAATTTTCTATTGGTAAGTAAAGAGATTGAGATTGGGTTCATCAACAACATTATAGTTCGAGAATGCAATAGTCCCTTTTCTACAGTTTCTTTTTCAAACAGTTTTGTCTCATTCAAAGATGCAACATTATGTATCGAGGGAATAATTCGAAAATTTCTTTAACTTTCATCAATTAACTTAATATTGCATATAAAAATATTATTTTACTCTTATTTACTTTACAATTTTGTATATGATTACATACTTAATCATCTTTGTAGATATACTTTGAATCTTTTTGAGTTCAAATAAAATGAAGAGAGATAGTACTTATGAATGATAAGTAAGTTGCACTTAACTTTATATAATTAACTTTGGTGTTTCTTCAAAAAAAAATCTGAAATTTGATGATAGTTGTTTTAAAAGAATCTTCTTTTTTATATTTTAAAATTTGCTCTTACGTGTTAGTTGTGAAATTCGGGTGTGATTGAAAAATAATAACTTTGTGGGGCATATCATCATAAATAGACAATCAATTGCTGCAAAAGTTCACTGCTGAAAGATCTATTATATCATTTTGTGATACTAGAAGTACACAATATCAAGGTATTACATTAGATGTTGTGTTTATAACAAATTCTATATCTTTTGAATGCACAATTTTTTTTTAATTTTTTGAAAGATATTTTGGGATATCTTTTACATCTATCATGAATATGTTGATAAGTCCTACTATTGAAAACGCAATATCATATATATAATAACTATACTAATATTATTTTATCATCAAACCAATAATAAAATAATCATATCTCTATATAAAAAAATGAAGGTTCTTAGAAATATTGATTGAATTTTTTGTCACTCATTAAACAGATCTTACAATTTCATTTGCTATGTTTTTTTAAAATAATTATTTATTAATTATTTGATTTAAAATATCTTAATTGTTGTAAGTAGAATGACAATTTTATCTGTAACACCCCAACTTTTTTTTACTAAGATTGAGTCATCTTTCATATGATATATGATTTTAATTAATATATTTAATTGAGCATAGATGTTAAAATTAATTTCTTAGTGTGGGAATAGAATTGGAGATATAAAAGGATCTTTTACATCAAGTCAAGTCCAAAGAATTTCTACCGACTAAATTTTCATATGAGTTGATAGAAGGGTCAACTTCAAATGACCATATCTCCTAAAGTATAATTAGTTAGGTGACTCATAATATATCAAATTAAAGATCTTTGAATTCGCTTTCCAACGCATCTTATTTCTCCTTAATCAGAGTTCGGAATAGAAAGTTATGATCATTCTACTAAAGACCTGCAGAGCTGTCTGAAGAGCCGCGACAGCTCCACATCGCGGACCTATCGCGAACCCTTTCTGGATAAGCTAAACGATGTACTTTAATTTTATTTTGAGGTACTTTTATCCTACAACCTCTGGGGTCTATTTAAGGTCCCAAAACGCATAAAACGTCAGTTTTCATAATTAAAACCCTTCCTTCACTCCTAAACATAAACGCTCAAGAATCATCAAGAAAGTCATCAAGTTAGGATTAACTTTCAAGATTCATCATCAAGGTGAGTTATTCTTCTAAAACTTTAAGCTACCCAATCTAAGTTTCTCTATTTATTCATGAATCCCTAATAGAATCTTAAATCATAACCTAGATTTTCAAGAAAACGAATTCAAGAATCCCGAGAAAGGATTTCTTGATTATTCCTTTCATGAATTAGGGTTCTTCATCAAGAACTCTAAAGATTCTAAGCCAAGAATTCAAGAAGCAAAGAGAAGCCCTTCAAACAATGTCTTTCCAAGTTCTTCCGCTCTAAAAGAACTACCGAGATCGAGGTTTTTCTCCAAGAAAATGAGTATTCATCAAATTTTGATTGTAATATCAACTTTCCAGGTATGTAAGGCTAACCTAAAGCATGGGATTATTCTTCCATGTGCCCCTTTTGAGTCAATTGAGTCTATGATTAAAGATGATGAGTTATGTATGAAAATCCTTGAATATTCTATTGAGATTCTTCTTAATTTATGTAAATTGATTATCATCATTAACTTGATTTACTGCGTAAGTTGTTTTCATGAATAAGTTTTACAAAATTATATGTCTATTTTACTCAAGAATAAAAGAATGGACTTAGGGGATGAGTCTAGAGCCTTGATGATGATGATGTTTGTGATGTTGTGGTTGTGGTCCAAATTCTTGAGAGTCTCGATAATGATGTTGATGAGAGTGATGTTCATGAGTCGTAAACCTTGAAACTAGATTCTAAAAGAATGTTTCAAGTTCATGATGTTGATGTTGATGATGATGTACCATGTCCCTATGGGACTGATGACGATGATGTTTTATGAGCATGTCGAGTTTTGGGAGGAGTATTGAGCACCAAAATGGGTGAAAGTGAGTCCCACTCGAACTCATTAACTATGTGGCTCGCGTAGGAGCGAGGATTGAACCGTAATGTGGATGGCTCCTTGTCCCAAAAGAGGACTGATTTTTTTCTTGTGGATCCACTGATGTTGATGTCCTTTACCCCGTGCAGGGTACTGGATGAATGTTGTAACAACATCAATTCGTTGTATCATCACAGGTTCATAGGTGATGGTTGTCGGTTAGAGAAACTCCCAATTAGGTTCCTCACTAATAGAACTCTGATGTTGATGTGATGGTATGAGTCTTGATGGATGTTAGTGATTTACTGTCTACTCTTTATCGTTGTCCTAGATGGACATTAGTCCTTCGGGTTGAGTTGGGGGCCGTCAATTCCTTTGAGTTTCATTCTTGCGAACGTACTCCCCAGGCGGGATACTTAACGCGTTAGCTACAACACTGCATGGGTCGATACGCACAGCGCCTAGTTTAGAAATAGGAAAAATGTATTTATTTTTCCTATTTTATTGCCTTGGACTTGTCGTTTGCTTTTCCAAATTCTATCAAGATTTCCCTCCTCCCATTCTTTATTCTTTGAAAAAAGAACCTACGGGAAGGGCTGATTTGCGGATGAGGAATTAGCATACTGACTCGCTTTCATCCTTCCCGTTCATAGACCAAGGGAAACTCTTTTTAGTAAGTAGTAGTGTTCCAATAACCAATAAAAGGGCTAGTTCATTAGTTCATTTTTTCCTAAGCTGATTAAAAGTTATTTTTAACTATCAAATTTTCTTGGAATAATGATGTTGAAAAGGGAACTTTCTAAATTTCGAATAAATTTAGAAAGATAAATAGTTTTAATCATTCCTTAGAAGCTGAATCTTTCTCTCCTATTAAGTCACGTGAAGATGCAGAATCAAAAAAGACGGGTTATTCACATTTCATTTGATGGTCAGAGGCGAATTGAAAGTTAAGCAGTGGGAATTCTAAAGATTCCCCGGGCCATGGAGCTAGACCAGTGAGCTACTACGCTTTCTTCAAAGGATGGCTGCTTCCAAGCCACATTTAATCTGCATTTCTCTATTCCATTCCTGAAAATCTTCAGACCATTCAGGAAGTTGCAAGAATAACATACGCCCGATATTTTTGGCTATTATCAATAAAGGTAACATAATATATTTTCGAAGAATTGATTGAATTATTAACATGTAACCTCTTATCATTTGCGCCAAAATAATGCCGTGACGCCCGGTAAATTTACCGAACTGCCCCTAGAGTGAGGTTACGCGCGTAATGCATCTTCCGGGGTTCGTATGGCAAATCCGAGACCGGATTCGTGATCAGCATGAAAAATGGAGTGAGAAAATGGTCCGGGTCGAATTTTAGGACGACCCGATCGAAAGATAAATTTTCGATCCAAGTCACAAAACAGTGACTGTCCGCGACAGAGGCGCGACGTGCACCTGCCGCGGAGGGACACTTATATATTTTTTCCAGATTTTCGACGGGATGGAGAAAACTCGTTTAAGAATACTTTTTCCAAAAATACGCAGTGCGCGATAGGTCTGCTCGCGGACCGTGTAAATTCCGAACTGAAAATTTCTAATTGATTTCGAGGGGCATTCCGGTCAATCCCTAACCTCTCCTAAACACTAATACACGGCTAGTAAGGCGTTTCTATACGAAAAGAGCTAACAAAACCTATTCTAAGTCCTATTCTAAAATCTAACAAGGTTAGGGCTTGAGGAGAGGAGAGAAAGGCTTGGGGTGAGGAACACGAGAAGAGAATCCTCGACATCACCCGGTTGAACAGTGCATCACAGGTATGTAAGGCTAAACTAAAACATGAGATTATTCTTTCATGTGCCCCATAGAGGTCATAGACGAATTGATGATTGAAGGGTCTACATGCATGATTTCTTTAATGGATTTTCTTGAAAATTATATTTGAAATTACATGTTTTCTATGTTGATGATCATCATACTATTTGTTCTCTTAAATTGAACACTTTCATGGAATTTGCATAACCCTACATGACTATTTTGAGGAGCATGCATACTGAATTTAAGACTTGAACCTAGAGCCTTGCATTGGGATTGTTGACTGTGATGATGAGTTGATGAAATCTTGATTGTTGTATGAGTCTTTATAAATAAACTCTACCGGTGTGTTTATTCACTTGTTTCCTAATGACTGTTATATACTCTTGGGTCATTGAGAAGATGTTGATGATAGGGTTAAAATCCCTATGACATGTTTGATGATAGGGTGGAAGTCCCTATGAGATAATTGATGAAAAGGGGCCAAGGTCCCGGTGAAATATCAGTCGTGAACGGGGAGTGGGTCCCTATGAGACTGGCAGTCGTTGACGGGGAGTGAATCCCTATGAGACTGGTTGAGGTTGATTTTATGAGCATTGCGTCGGGAGGAGTATTGAGCACCGAAATGAGCAGGAGTGAGTCCCACTCGAACTTATTAAGTACGTCGCCAAACGTAGGAGAGGCTTAAACCATCACATCAATACATATGGTTTCCCTCGAGGTTTAACAGTCCCTGAAAGCAATAGAGGATCTGTTCAGTTTGATTCCATGTCGGGTATATTGATATGGGATCCAGTGTTCCTTACCTGGCAAGTTTGGGACCACTGTGGCAACATCAGGGTGATTGTTGTACATTCACTGGCTCATAAGTGAGTGTTGTCGGTTAAGAGAAACTCCCGGGAAAAAATTCGTACCTTATTCTGAGTCTAGATGAGATGTGATGAGAGGGGGGGTGAACTCCTCTGAGATGATCCATGTGATGAGTTGAGACTTTGATGAGTCTGAGATAATGATGTGTCACTTGCCCACTCTGTACTTTTTCGCAGACAGGCAAGCTGGCGGTTAATGTGATTATGATGTCTATTTTGACTTGATATTATTTTCCATATTTTCTACCGGTTTCTGCTTCATTCAGCTATTTACATACCAGTACATTCCAAGTACTGACGTCCACTCTAGACTGCATCGTTTTATGATGTAGAGGCAGGTACTAGAGATCCTCAACAGGCGCTCCGTTGAAGATCAGAGATCCGAAGTTGATTTGGTGAGCCTCCCCTACTCCGGAGGAACCATTATTTTATTTCATCATGCTTTAGAGTTAGGATTGGACTATTATCTTATTTTGTTTTTGGGTGGCCATGGGTCTGTCATTGGCACCACATGATTTAGTGATAGAGGCTTCATAGATCGGTGTCGAGCATTGATGTTAATATTGTGAGCTAGTTCTTTCTACTAGCCTTCGTTATTTTGCTTATATTATATTGAGAACTTTAGATGAACTGCGTCCACTGCTTGCACATACTTTCCGCTGATCAGTAGAAGTATGATTGAATGATGTGATGAGACTAGGTGGTTCGCTTGGGGGCTAGCAATAGTCTTCGAGTGTCGGCCACGCCAAGGGTACCCTCCCGGGGCGTGACAAACTTGGTATCAGAGCACAGAGTTCAAGTGTCCTAGGGAGTCTATGAAGCCGTGTCTAGTAGAGTCTTGTTTATGGGTGTGTTGTCGACCACACTTCATAAGCAGGAGGCTATGGGACATTAGGAATGGTTACACTTCTTTCTTATTCTAAATCATGCGATAGAGTTGAACTCTATGAAAACTATCCTCTAATTCGTGCGTTACACGTGCAGAATCGATAACATGCCTCCCAGAAGAGCTGTCAGAGGAAGGGGACGTCCTGCCAGGCAAGCTGTTAACCCACCTGAGCCTCAAGTACCCGAGGGGCCCGTGGATCCAGCTGTCCCTGTTGGGAAACCTCCTCAAGCTGAGATCTCGAATGCTGAGCTACGCCAAGCCATTCAAACTTTGGCCCAGGCTGTCGCAGCACCTGCTGTGAGGCAAGGTGCGGGTGGGACAGACTCTCATGGCACCTCTAGAGTCCGAGAATTTCTGAGGATGAACCCGCCCGAGTTCACGGGGTCGGCATCTACTGAAGACCCCGAGAACTATATGGAGGAACTTGAGAAGGTGTTCCAAGTGATGCACGTGGCTGATGCTGATAGGGTTGAATTGGCTGCCTATCAACTCAAAGGGGTGGCCAGGCTGTGGTTCGACCAATGGAAGAAGGTCCAAGGGGACGATGCTTCATATGTAACTTGGGCGGTATTTGAAGAGGCTTTCTTGGGACGCTTTTTCCCAAGGGAGAAAAGAGAGGCTAAGGCGAGGGAGTTCCTGAATTTGAAATAGGGCTCCATGACCGTGCAGGAGTATGGATTGAAATTTACGCAACTATCCCGCTATGCCCCAGACATGGTTGCTAACATGCGGGGAAGGATGGGAATGTATGTAGATGGGTTGAACAGAGGACCCAAGAGAGATGGAAGAGGAGCTATGCTTGTGAGTGACATGGACATCGGGCAACTGATGACATTCGTGCAGCAAGCTGACGAAGAAAGACAACAGGACAGGGAAGAGTTCAAGCGCAATAGAGCTAAGACATCCAGCCACGAAGGTGGAAGGAGGGGTAATGGGAATCGATTTCCAGCACCCTCAGCTGCTAGCGCACCTGTGCCTAAAGGCCCGTATGATAAGAGGTTCCGGAATACAGGGAACTACGGACCTCAGTCCCAAGCTAGTGTGGCTCAAGGTTCTCAGAGTAGACCACAGTGTGATAACTGTGGGAAGGTGCATTGGGGGAGATGTCGTGATAAGAATGACGCATGCTTCGGGTGTGGCCAAGTAGGCCACTACAAGAAGGATTGTCCAAAGCGGGCTAGCCAGGCTCAGTCTGCAGCATCGGCCCCACCGGTTAGAGGGAACCCAAGGGCCACTACGTCAGATGCAGGCGGGGCCACAAACCGCTTGTATAATATGGGGAGTCGCCAAGACCAGGAAAATTCTCCAGACATCGTGATGGGTATGATCAGAGTCTTAACTCTTGATTGTTATGTTTTGATGGATCCTGGTGCCACATTGTCATTTGTAACTCCTTCTGTGGCCAGTAAATTTGATAAAACCCCCGAGAGTCTTCTCAAACCCTTTGATGTTTCTACTCCGGTGGGTGAGTCGATTCGAGCTGAAAGAGTCTATAGAGCTTGTGTAGTGTCCATCCATCATAGGGACACCATTATTGATTTGATCGAGTTAAAAATGGTTGACTTTGATTTGATCCTCGGCATGGATTGGCTTCACGCCTGTTATGCCTCTGTGGATTGTAGATCCCGAATGGTTCAGTTCTAATTTCCAAATGAACCAGTTCTAGAGTGGAAGGGTGACTCAGTGACACCTAGGGGAGGTTTATCTCATATCTTAAAGCCCGGAGGTTAATTTCCAAAGGCTGTATCTATCACTTGGTGAGAGTGAAATCTAATGATGTTAAGTCCCCAACTCTTGAGTCAGTTCCGGTTGTCAACGAGTTTCCAGAAGTCTTTCCTGATGATCTGCCCCGAGTCCCTCCTGATAGGGAGATTGACTTTGGGATTGATGTTCTTCCAGATACACAGCCTATTTCAATCCCACCTTACAGAATGGCCCCCGCTGAGTTAAAAGAATTGAAAGAGCAATTAAAAGATTTGCTGGAAAAGGGCTTCATTAGGCCAAGTGTTTCACCATGGGGTGCCCCTGTTTTATTCGTGAGGAAGAAAGATGGGTCTCTCAGAATGTGTATCGATTATAGGCAACTGAACAAGGTCACGATAAAGAACAAATATCCCCTCCCAAGGATAGATGATTTGTTTGACCAACTTCAGGGCGCGTCTTGCTTCTCTAAGATAGACCTTAGATCTGGCTACCATCAGTTGAAGGTGAGGGAGCGTGACGTTCCAAAGACAGCCTTCAGGACTAGATATGGCCATTTTGAGTTCTTGGTCATGTCCTTCGGACTGACGAATGCACCTGCCGCCTTTATGGACTTGATGAATAGAGTGTTCAAGCCATATCTTGATTTGTTTGTGATTGTGTTCATCGATGACATTCTGGTGTATTCAAGGAGTGAGGAGGAGCATGCTAACCACCTCAGAGTGGTCCTCCAAACTCTTAAGGACCATGAGTTGTATGCAAAGTTCTCTAAATGTGAATTCTGGCGTGAGTCAGCAGCCTTCCTAGGCCACGTGGTTTCCGGTGACGGTATTCGAGTGGATGCCCAAAAGATTGAGGCGGTTAAGAACTGGCCCCGACCGACCACTCTAACTGATATCAGAAGTTTCTTGGGGCTGGCAGGCTACTACCGCAGGTTCGTGGAGGGATTTTCTTCCCTATCCGCGCCACTGACCAAATTGACTCAGAAAAAGGTCAAATTCCAGTGGTCCGAAAAATGTGAAAGGAGTTTCCAGGAATTGAAAACAAGGTTAACTACTGCACCGGTCCTAACTCTACCCGACGGGACCGAAGACTTCGTAATCTATTGTGATGCCTCGATGGTTGGATTGGGATGTGTATTAATGCAAAGGGGGAAAGTGATAGCTTATTCTTCTAGGCAGCTCAAGGTTCATGAGAGAAACTACCCAACCCACGACCTCGAGTTGGCAGCAGTGGTGTTTGCACTTAAAATTTGGCGGCACTACTTGTATGGAGTGCATGTGGATGTATTCACTGACCACAAGAGCTTACAGTATGTTTTTAGCCAAAAGGAACTCAACTTGCGACAGAGGAGGTGGTTAGAATTGCTCAAGGATTACGACATGAGCATACATTACCACCCAGGTAAAGCTAACGTCGTGGCTGATGCTCTTAGCAGGTTATCAATGGGTAGCACAGCCCATGTGGAGGAAGGAAAGAAGGAGTTAGCCAAGGACGTGCACCGGTTGGCTCGATTAGGAGTCCGACTCGAAGAGAACAACGAAGGAGGAATTAATGTCCAGGACGGGTCTGCTTCCTCGTTAGTGGTGGAGGTGAAGGAAAAACAAGACCAAGACCCTATCCTACTCCAATTGAAGGAGGATGTCCAAAATCAAAGGGTGATGGTCTTCTCCAAAGGGGGAGATGGAGTGTTGAGATATCAGAGTCGATTGTGTGTCCCAGATGTTGATGGCATACGAGACAGAATCATGGAAGAAGCTCATAACACTAGATATTCCATTCATCCTGGCTCCACCAAAATGTACCATGACTCAAGGGAGGTCTATTGGTGGAATGGAATGAAGAGAGACATCGCGGAGTTCGTTTCGAAATGCCCAAATTGCCAACAAGTGAAGGTTGAGCATCAAAGGCCATGTGGATTGGCTCAGAACTTTGAAATTCCGGAGTGGAAATGGGAGATGATTAATATGGACTTTATCACTGGGCTTCTAAAGTCTCGAAAGCAACATGATTCGATATGGGTGATAGTGGACAGAATGACTAAATCAGCTCACTTCCTGGCAGTCAAGACAATGAACACTGCCGAAGAGTATGCCAAGTTGTACATCCAGGAGATTGTGAGGTTGCACGGAGTCCCCTTGTCCATCATCACGGACAGAGGAGCTCAATTTACCTCCCAATTCTGGAGGTCATTTCAGAAAAGCTTGGGTACTAAGGTGAACCTGAGTACGGCTTTCCACCCACAGACGGATGGTCAAGCGGAGCGTACAATTCAAACACTAGAGGATATGTTGAGAGCTTGCGTCCTTGATTTCAAAGGGAATTGGGATGATCATTTGCCTCTGGCTGAATTTGCATATAACAATAGTTATCATGCGAGCATCCAAATGGCTCCTTAGGAAGCCTTGTACGGAAGGAGGTGTAGATCGCCCATTGGGTGGTTTGAGGTTGGAGAAGCAGAGCTCATTGGACCTGATCTTGTTCACCAGTCGATGGAGAAGGTCAAGGTCATTAGAGAGAGGTTAAAGACTGCCCAGAGTCGCCAAAAATCTTACACTGACGTGAGGAGAAGAGATTTGGAGTTCGAAGTAGATGATTGGGTGTACTTGAAGGTGTCACCTATGAAGGGTGTCCTAAGGTTTGGGAAGAAGGGAAAGTTGAGTCCACGTTATGTTGGACCCTATCAAATCGTAAGGAGAATTGGGAAGGTGGCCTACGAGCTAGAGTTGCCTTCCGAGCTAGATGGGGTACACCCGGTGTTCCATGTGTCTATGCTAAAGAAATGCTTGGGAAACCCGGCCTTGGTGATCCCTGTTGATAGAATTGGGGTGAAGGATAACCTATCTTACGAAGAGGTTCCAGTTCAAATTCTTGATCGTCAGATTCGTAAACTAAGGAACAAAGAAATAGCCTCAGTCAAAGTCCTGTGGAGGAATCAATTCGTTGAAGAAGCCACATGGGAAGCTGAGGAGGAGATGAAGGCAAAGTATCCGCACCTGTTCGTGCCAACTGATGGTGAAAGCACTGAAGGTAAATCCTTGCTCTTCACTAAGCTAAGTATCCTATTCTTGTATCTGACTTACTATTATTGAATTGAGTGTGGGAATGAGTCGTAAGTCTATTCGTGCCTTAATGCCCACCTCCACTCCTCATTCGAGGACGAATGATCCCAAGGGGGAGATGATGTGACGCCCGGTAAATTTACCGAAATGCCCCTAGAGTGAGGGTACGCGCGTAATGCATCTTCCGGGGTTCGTATGGCAAATCCGAGACCGGATTCGTGATCAGCATGAAACATGGAGTGAGAAAATGGTCCGGGTCGAATTTTAGGACGACCCGATCGAAAGATAAAATTTTCGATCCAAGTCACAAAACAGTGACTGTCCGCGACAGAGGCGCGACGTGCACCTGCCGCGGAGGGACACTTATATATTTTTTCCAGATTTTCGACGGGATGGAGAAAACTCGTTTAAGAATACTTTTTCCAAAAATACGCAGTGCGCGATAGGTCTGCTCGCGGACCGTGTAAATTCCGAACTGAAAATTTCTAATTGATTTCGAGGGGCATTCCGGTCAATCCCTAACCTCTCCTAAACACTAATACACGGCTAGTAAGGCGTTTCTATACGAAAAGAGCTAACAAAACCTATTCTAAGTCCTATTCTAAAATCTAACAAGGTTAGGGCTTGAGGAGAGGAGAGAAAGGCTTGGGGTGAGGAACACGAGAAGAGAATCCTCGACATCACCCGGTTGAACAGTGCATCACAGGTATGTAAGGCTAAACTAAAACATGAGATTATTCTTTCATGTGCCCCATAGAGGTCATAGACGAATTGATGATTGAAGGGTCTACATGCATGATTTCTTTAATGGATTTTCTTGAAAATTATATTTGAAATTACATGTTTTCTATGTTGATGATCATCATACTATTTGTTCTCTTAAATTGAACACTTTCATGGAATTTGCATAACCCTACATGACTATTTTGAAGAGCATGCATACTGAATTTAAGACTTGAACCTAGAGCCTTGCATTGGGATTGTTGACTGTGATGATGAGTTGATGAAATCTTGATTGTTGTATGAGTCTCTATAAATGAACTCTACTGGTGTGTTTATTCACTTGTTTCCTAATGACTGTTATATACTCTTGGGTCATTGAGAAGATGTTGATGATAGGGTTAAAATCCCTATGACATGTTTGATGATAGGGTGGAAGTCCCTATGAGATAATTGATGAAAAGGGGCCAAGGTCCCGGTGAAATATCAGTCGTGAACGGGGAGTGGGTCCCTATGAGACTGGCAGTCGTTGACGGGGAGTGAATCCCTATGAGACTGGTTGAGGTTGATTTTATGAGCATTGAGTCGGGAGGAGTATTGAGCACCGAAATGAGCAGGAGTGAGTCCCACTCGAACTTATTAACTACGTCGCCAAACGTAGGAGAGGCTTAAACCATCACATCAATACATATGGTTTTCCTCGAGGTTTAACAGTCCCTGAAAGCAATAGAGGATCTGTTCAGTTTGATTCCATGTCGGGTATATTGATATGGGATCCAGTGTTCCTTACCTGGCAAGTTTGGGACCACTGTGGCAACATCAGGGTGATTGTTGTACATTCACTGGCTCATAAGTGAGTGTTGTCGGTTAAGAGAAACTCCCGGGAAAAAATTCGTACCTTATTCTGAGTCTAGATGAGATGTGATGAGAGGGGGGGTGAACTCCTCTGAGATGATCCATGTGATGAGTTGAGACTTTGATGAGTCTGAGATAATGATGTGTCACTTGCCCACTCTGTACTTTTTCGCAGACAGGCAAGCTGGCGGTTAATGTGATTATGATGTCTATTTTGACTTGATATTATTTTCCATATTTTCTACCGGTTTCTGTTTCATTCAGCTATTTTACATACCAGTACATTCCAAGTACTGACGTCCACTCTGGACTGCATCGTTTTATGATGTAGAGGCAGGTACTAGAGATCCTCAACAGGCGCTCCGTTGAAGATCAGAGATCCGAAGTTGATTTGGTGAGCCTCTCCTACTCCGGAGGAACCATTATTTTATTTCATCATGCTTTAGAGTTAGGATTGGACTATTATCTTATTTTGTTTTTGGGTGGCCATGGGTCTGTCATTGGCACCACATGATTTAGTGATAGAGGCTTCATAGATCGGTGTCGAGCATTGATGTTAATATTGTGAGCTAGTTCTTTCTACTAGCCTTCGTTATTTTGCTTATATTATATTGAGAACTTTAGATGAACTGCGTCCACTGCTTGCACATACTTTCCGCTGATCAGTAGAAGTATGATTGAATGATGTGATGAGACTAGGTGGTTCGCTTGGGGGCTAGCAATAGTCTTCGAGTGCCGGCCACGCCAAGGGTACCCTCCCGGGGCGTGACAAATGCTATCCCAGGCTTCTGCGATCGCTATCCATGTTTCTTCGAGTTTCCTTGAAGCGAGTCTGATGTATTGATGATGTTGAGATAAGATGTTGATGAGTCATTTGTCTACTCTTTATTCTTGCTTTAGATAGACATTCGACATTCTGATGGAGTATGATGTTAAGTTTCTGTTATTCCTATATTATTCTACCTGTTTCTGTTTCATTCAACTATTTTACATACCAGTACATTCCACGTATTGATCTCCCCTTCTAGGACTGCATCGTTTTATGATGCAGAGGCAGATATTAGAGACCATCGACAGGCGCTTCGTTGAGGATCTATTCGCATTCAGCTGATCGGTGAGTCCTCCTTGTTTTCGGAGGATTTCCATATTATTATCATCTAGCGTGAGTTAGTACTTTATTTTCCTTGAGTTGGGTAACCATGGCCTGTCGTGGTAACATCTAGATGTTAGAGGTAAAGGCTTCATAGACATTGAGTAGAGGATGTTATGTATTGTTCTTTTTCCAACTCTTCTTTATTGGAAATTAACTTTTATATAAAGACTTGATTACTTTAATTACATTACAGTCTTTTCCTTGAGAATGTTCCTTCCGTCATTGAGTATGAGGTGACGATGAGGCCAAGTGGTTCACTCGGAGGACTAGCAATAGTCTTTGAGTGCCGGCCACGCCAAGAGTACCTTTCCGGGGCGTGACATTATCACTCTTTGAATACAAGGGTACCTTTCCGGGGCGTGACATTATCACTCTTTGAATATGATAAATTCAATATTTTGAAATATGAATTGAAAAATAACTATAACTAATAACAAGGATAAATTAGAAATTAAGTAACAATTGTTTCTTGATTTTCCAAACTAAACAAATAAAGTGGAGATCAAATTTAATATTATAAACAAGTAAAGGTTGGCTATACCACAAGCGTCATTGAGAAATTGATAATCATATAATTGTTTTTCAAAACATAAAAGTAATTTTTCTCAGTAAAAAACATTAGTTAGGAAAACTACTAGATATCTACTTATTTGGGTTGTGTACTATTAGTTTGATGCAATAGTTTAGTCTATTGTGAAACGACAAAGATGAGAAAATCAATTCAATTGTTGATAATATAGATATGTTAATAGTTTTTAATACATAAAGTAATAATTTAGAGTTGAATAATTAGAAGTTAAATAATTAACTGATTAAAATTTAATGTAACAAAAGATCCCTAAATATAAAAGGAGTAGTTTAATGTTTTCAACATAATTTACGAATTTTTTTCTTTTTAAATTAGTTATATTACATACTTTCACTAACTAAATATTTGATTGCCAAAATTTTAGTTAATTATTTAGATAGAATAGTCCTAAATCAAAAGTGAATTCTAAATATTTATAAATTTAATGATATGCAATAGTAATATTTACAAAATTGTTCATAATTATGAGCTCAATATTATAAGTTACACACGTAATAATTTAGTTATTTTTATTAATTGACGCAGTACACAGGTGCAAAGCACGTACACTAAACTAGTATATATATATATATACACACACACACACATATAAAAATGATGTTGGGTTGGTTTGTTTTCGGGTTGATTTTTTAGAGTTAAAATCAACTAGCCCAAATATCGTCGGATTTTTTTCTTCAATACCAAATCAAGTTAAATCAAACCACTAGTCAAAAAAAATTTCTCAGTTTACGATTTGGTTTCGTTTTCAGACTTGTACATGGCAGTAAAAAAATCAAAGGATAAAGATAAATTTTTATAACACTATGAAGAAAATATAAACATATACAAACCTAAAAAATTAAAGGAAAAAAAAAGAAATTTGAAGATTACCTGGCAATAGATTACAATGAGGGAAAGCACAATTTGGGATGGATAAGAAGATTTAAAAATAAAAAATTGTTATGGTTGAAACAATTAAGGACCATAATCATTTAATGAAAAGAAAAGATATATACAGAGATTTGTATAAAGTACTTAAAAATTAATTTCTTTGAAAATATTGATATTTTCAATTCTTATACAAATTGGATTAGTGGGTCTCATAATTTATGAAAAAAATTAATAAAGTGTACTCATTGTTTATAATTAATTTAAATTATACCCTTTTTATATAATAGCTAGTAGGTGTTTGCTAATACACTTAATTATTCCTATTGGATATGAGTCAGAGTCGAATATTTTATCCATTTTCACCTTTCTTATTTTTTACTAATTCACATTCAACTCAATCCGCTCATTTGCTATCCCTAATACAAACATTTATTTTGTTCCAATGAATATTGAAAGTCAACGGTTTAAGGGTTAAAAGGGGGAATTTTCATAAATAGCTTATTGCTGAAGCTTAGTAGGCTAAAATAGCTACAATTTAGCTAATTACATTTCATAACTATAACTATGGCTCACTATTTGTATATTTCGGCTAAATAGAATCATTTTATACAAATTTCATATGGAAACAACTAATGAAAGGCTATAAATTCGACTTTTTAAATGGAAACAATTCCTTAATTGATGGTTGTTGTATTTTCTTAGAACTCCTTACCTAAAGTGACTTTCTCAAAACCCCTAATTTATGCCTAAAACCTTTAATTTATGGTTCTTAATTTATAGTTATTGTAATTTATGGTTTATATCAAATCACCTAAAAGAATTAATTTTAGTTCCTACAAAAGTATATAAAAAAACGTGTAAGAAATTTATTTAATTTAATTTTCGTCGTTACATATTAACTTGGTTGAATTGTATATTGTCAAAATAAGGTTGTGAATTCATATATTTAATTTTGTTTTGTATATATTGATTTGAATGTTGAGTTCACATGCAGTCTAATTATAAGTTGTATAATTGTGCTTGTATTTGTGAATATCTGTATCTTTTTCAAAAATTAATTTATGTGTTTAGCATCCATTATATTATTTCGCATGTCACTGCATATTAGGGTATTCTTTGAGGATAAATTCAGCTCTCTCTACATATAAAGATGTCAATAGAATAACTTAACAAACTTGTATAACTAAAAATATACAAAATTTGAGAAATCATTAATATGTATAAAAAATAATTATATATGCAAATGTTATAGATAATTTAGTATTCATTTATACAAAGTATATAAAAAGTATAAATTAGAGGACACAATTACTCAAATTATACAAAAATAATTAAATGTATACAACTAATAAAATTATTAAAAAAAAAAACATAAATTGTATATATTTTCTTATTTATGAATAATTGTATATGTATTGATCTAATTATAGGTTGTATAATTATGTTTGTATTTATATTTATGAATATTTGTATCATTTTCAACAATTAATTTGTATATATAGCATCAACATTTGTAAATTACTGCATGTGAGGGGCATTTTTTGAGGATAAATTCAACTTCTTATATATATATAAAGTCGTCAACAAAATAACTTAACAAGCTTGTATAACCAAAGATATACGAAATTTGAGAAACCATTAATTTGTATAAAAATAATTACATAAACAACGATTATATATAAATTTGTATTCATTTATACAAAGTATAAAAAAAATATAAATTATAGTATACAATTACCCAAAATATACATAAATAATTAAATGTATAAAACTAAAGAAGTTATATAAAAAATAAATATAAATTGTATTTTTTTTAGTACAAACTAAGTCTCATGTACATCTATACTGATACAAACTAATGGATATATAAGCGAATCTACTAATATGATATACAATTTCAAAAAAAGTAGAGAATTTACAATAAAAATCGAATTATACAAAGTACTTCCTCCTCTTTTTTTCGCTTCTTTTGAATTCAATTTTGCGTGATTTGTCGCAATCTAATGGAGCTCGTGCAGAACTTGAATCGAATTTCTTCACTTAACTAATTTTTCGAAACTGCTTGAGATTTCACAAAAAATCTGTACTTTTTCTGAAATCTTGAATTAAACCCATGGAAAAATATGGAGGAAGATAAGTTTTTGTTGCATGCAAATGTATACCTCTAGTAACCCTCTTTGATGGAGATGGTTCATCCATGGTTGTGATTACACTGAAATAGTCAAAGATTATGACTGAAAAATATGAAATAATGGGAACAAATTGAAAGGAAAAAAATACCAATACATAAAGAAAATTACGAAAGATACAAAAAAAATAAAATAATAGAAGTTACCTGGATTTGGATATAAAGGATTAAGAAAAAAATCAGAAAATTTCAAAATTTAAATGTTGATTTTGTTGAGAGATTTAAGGGAATCTGAAAGATTTTTAGGGATTAGATTATGAGTAAGGTAAGAGAGAATAGTTTTGATTTGTATAAAAGAGGAAAGAAAAGATTTGCAAGTTTTTATACCAATTAAATACGTGGGGCCCAATTAATAGCTATTTCATTTTAGACTATAACTAGGACTGAGCATAATTTGGTTCAAACAGAAAAAACTGACCGAACTAATTTTTTTTAATTTTAGTTTTGATTTTTCGGTTATTTTGGTCGGTTTCAGTTTGACATTTTAAAATTTTAATAATTCGATTTTCGGTTTTAAAATATATTTTTTCGGTTAACCGAAAAAATGAATTTAATTTATACCATTATAAATTATGATTTATATCAAATTAACTTATGGACAGACAACTATAAGGATCCTAGTCCAATACAATAATATATGATAATATGGCCCGAACCCAAATTTAAATACCATGACCCAATCTCAAACCCAAAACCAAATGCCCAAATTCAAAATCAATTCAAATTTCAGATATGAGATAATCCCCATTTGATTTGAGTTTTGACCGACCATTTCCCTAACTGAAAAAGAAAAACACCAAGGGGCTAGGGTTGTGCTGTCGCTGCTGTCGACTGTCGTGTTGTGCGCTGCTGCCAATTGTCGTGCTGCGTGCTGGTCTGCTAGCTGTTGTGACTTTGTGAAAAACGCGAGGCGGCGACGTGCTTGTCGATGCTCGCTGGACGGCTGGAGTCTTGACGACTCGAGGAAAAGTGGAAAACACGAGGCAGCGACGATCGACGGACAGTCAGCAGTGCACTCAACAGTCTACTACTGCCGACTATCGCACAGTAGCTCGCGAGGCGGGGATAACAGTTTGCTATAGTGCTACTTCGTTTCAACTTCCAATCTTCCATTGTCAATTTGTCATTCACTAACCACTGTGGTAACTGGTAAGTTCTTTTTTTTTACTCTTTTTCAGTCTTTTGTATGGATAATGAAAGAATTAGAAGGATTTGAGGATGGAGAATTGGAGATTATAGTTTTTTAATTTTAAATTTATTTTCAATTTTACAAATCACAGATGACTGAATTTGAAAGTAGGGTAAGTTAAGATGGGTTGTCAAATGAAATACCTAATATTTCTTCTCCAAATGAGGTTGAAGCTCCAAAGAAAAGAAAAGTCATGGAACCTAGGGCTTCTTGTTGGAAGCATTTTGAGAAGTTCATCGATGAAAATGGAATTCCTAAAGAAGGTGTAACTACAGTGGAAAAACTTATGCGGCTGCTACGAAGAGTAATGGTACGTCATCTATGAATAACCATTTGAATAATAAATGTCCTAATTTTCCTCGTACGGATGGTCAAAAACTAATAAATTTTCTACCATCTTCAACTGGAGGAAAGGAAGGAGTGATTATGTAAGGACCCGGAAATTTGTTTAACGACCTCAAAGGAATTCCCTTGGCTAAACTTTTCTCAAGTACCAATGAGAGGGTCAACTTTGAGTGAGCATATCTCTTAGCTAAAATTGAACTGGGTGGCCTATGACATACCAAATTAAAGCTCTTTGAATTAGCTTTCCAACGCACCTGGTTTCACCTAATTCCGAGCTCAGACCAAGGAGTTACGCTTGTTTTCGTTCAGACTGTTCGTGCAGGAAATCCACACGGCCAGCCACACGGACCGTTTGGCATCAGACGGTCCGTGAGGCTACTTTGACCCACGAATTTCTTGCCAAAACTTTGTTCTAAGTGTGTTTACTTCCTTGGTACCTTCATACGGACCGTTGCACGGTCCGTGTGACCTTAAACGGTCCGTTTAACGGACCGTTTGGTGACACTTAGTCCGAAGGAAAAATTTTCTGAAAAATTCTAAGTCTGGTGAGATGGTCCATCACACGGTCAGTGTGGAGTGAGATGGTCCGTTTACTGGACAGTGTGGAATGACTTAGTCAAAAAAAATATTGCCTCCGAAAAATCCGAAAATTCTAAGTCCGGTGCCACGGACCAGTAGACGGTCCGTGTGAGCCCAGACGGTCCGTTTAGCGGACCGTATGCCCCAGACGGGCCAATTCTTGATCCGTTTCATTAATGGCAATTTCGTAATTTTGGTTTATTCCGGTGCAAATATGGTCTTTTCCACCCTTTCTTGAGCTTCCTATATATTCCATACTTCACCATTTTGAAGCATTTCTACACTTCAACTCTCTCTCTAAAAGTTCTTTCTCAAGACTCTCCTACATCTCTCTAGGATTCTTCAAGCTAAGGTTCACATTTGAGATCACTTCCTCCTCAAGTTTGTCTTCTACCGGGTATGTGGGGTTTGATTCTTGGTTTCCTTTCAACCAAGAAGACCCAACTCCTTATTAAAATTATTTTGTAACTTGTATACTTAAAATGTGAAGTTGTAGTACTTGTTCTTAGTATTTTGAACCATGCATGTGTTAGTTTAGGATCCTTATCATGATTTATATTAGTTTTATGGAAATGAACTATTTGGACTATGGAATTTTGAACTTGCATGTCCCTTTAAATGTGTTATTTTGCATGGGTGATATGTATTACCATTTCCTTGAATTTTTAATTGAATTTCTAGTCTTATATTGTATCTTGTTTTGGTATACTCTACATTACCCATGCCATTCCTACACTATGTATTGCATTACATACACGACATCTTACATGGAAATTTCCGGAATTGTGGGGTTAAACCCAATTTTGCCCCAAAGGGGAATTATAATGTGAATTTTGGTAAGACATGGGATATGACAATAAGGTGATCACCGGTATGTCTATAATCTTGGCTCCTTGAGCATCTTGGGTGCTTGCACCATCTTGTACTTGTAGATGAGCTATTCCTTGCATTGACATCTTGAATATGATCTTGTAAATCGGCGTTGAGCCCAATTATGTCTTGAACGTTATGAATTTGCACTTGACTCTCCCTCTCTTGAAGCATATGTATATATATATATAAGTATTCTTGTGGGATGTGTAAGACTTAGCACCGATGGAATGGGGGCGTTAGGGATATCCCCAAGGTCCCTCTCCCTTTCCTTGAACTATGTGCCTACATAGGGACGGAGGATATTCGTCTATCTGTACTTGACTATGATTTGTCTTGATTCTGTAAATCCTTCCGAAATGGTGATTTCCGTAAGGAAGGTGACCATCCCCGAAATGGTGTGTTCCGTAAGGTGTGATGTAGATTACCCTTGGCAAGTAATCTTCTCCCTACCGGTGGGAGGTCCCAATCGGTCCAATTCGTGTAATAGCTCGCATGGATTTGGTTTGTCGGTTATAGTCCATCCCCGTTATATAGGAGCACTATCGCATCGCACGCATCACGCATTTCATGGCATCTTGTATATTAAATTTCTATTGTTATATATATTCCTTGTATACTATGTGCCCTTGCCACTTAACATGATGACGCAGGTTCGGTAAGTCACGTGCATTGCATACCCACTTACTTAGTACATTCAATGTACTAACGCATACTCTATGCCTGCATGATTTTACCATGCAGGGACCGAGCAGTTTGAGCAGTATCAGCCGGACGCGTAGCTTATCCCTTCCTACATATTTTGTGGTGAGCCCCGTCTTTCGAGGGCATGCTTTTGATTTCTTTTGTACACCCCATCTATGTATGTATTTTGACTGAGGGTAAGCCCGGAACCTGTCCCGGCCCCCGTTCCTTGACTAGAGGCACTTATTGGACAATTGTATAAACTTCTCATTTTGTTATCTATGGAATATGTCCTCCCTTTTTGTTTTAAGAATGTTCTCTTTAATCTTGCCTTTAACTTTCTGCGAATTTGAGGCTGGTTTGGGGGCTTTCGGGTCCCCATTCGCCGTGTCACATCTAGACCCCGACCCCGGGTCGTGACAGATTAGCACTTGGAAATTTGAACAAGAACAAAGTAGAAGAGCTTTAGCTCAAATGGTAATTGTTGAAGAGTTGTCGTTTAGTTTTGTTGAGAAGGAAGGTTTTAAAAATTTCATGAAAATCACGGTGCCACAGTTTCAGATTCCTTCTCGTAGAACTTTGACAAGAGATTGTTACCAAATTTATAGTGAACATAGACAACTCTTGAAGAACACTTTCAAAGAAGCACGTCCAAAAGTTTATCTTACGACAGATACTTGAATATCTATTCAATAAATCAATTATATGTGTCTAACAACCCACTTTATAGATAGAAATTGGATTTTGCATAAAAGAATTATAAATTTTTGTCCTATTTCTAGTAATAGAGGTGATGATATAGATGCTTCCATTACTAGTTGTTTGCTTGATTGGGGCTTAGACAATGTGTTTTCTATCACAGTTAATAATGCTAGTTCCAACAGTGTTACCATGAAAGAAATATCTAAATAGTGGAGTAATTGGGGAACTAACATATTGGAGGGTCAACACCTTCATGTGAGGTGTATGGCGCATATTCTCAATCTTATTGTGCAAGATGGATTAAAAGAAATTGGCCAGTCAGTCAAGCGAGTAAGAAGACAAGCCGTGAAATACATCAAACAATCTCTCGCAAGACTTAAAAAGTTTAAAGAATGTTGTGAATTTCAATTGATAACTTGTAAGAAATTATCATGTTTAGATGTTCCTACTCAGTGGAACTCTACATACTTGATGCTTGATACGGCACAACACTTTGAACTTGTATTTGAAAGATATGGTTTTTATGATATTGGATTCCTTGATTATCTTTGTACCCATCCTTGTGAAGATGGAACTAGTGTAGAAGTCCTTGCTATTGATGATTGGGAAAAAGTGAGGGCAATGGTTAAGTTTCTTGAAACTTTTTATATACTTACTTTGAAGGTCTCTGGTTCAAAAGATGTCACAAATAATGTGCACTTTGTGGAAATTGCTGAGCTTGATCTTATTTTGAAAGAGATGATGGAAAATGAAGATCCTTGTCTGAAAAAAATGGCAGAAAGTATGAGAGAAAAGTTCAGAAAATATTGGGGTGATCCACATAAAATGAACAAGATGATCTTTATATCATCTGTGTTGGATCCTCGTAACAAGCTTGAATATGTTCCATTTGCAATTGTGGATATGTTTGGGAAAGAAATTGGGGACTCTCTTATTGATGCCGTGGATAAATATATGAAATATTTATTTGAACATTATGTTAAGAGATCATCAAAAATCCCTTTATCATCTGCGCCTACTTTATCTGGGAACTCATCGAGTGCATCTACTGCGAGTAGTGATGGTAACTTTCAAAAAAGAGGATCAATGAGAACGAAACAACAATTTGTGAGGCATAAAAAAGAAAGTGAAAGTTCAAGCAGTAAATCAGAGTTGGGGTAGATATCTTGCTGAAGATATTGAGCCAAAATCAGATGATTTTGATATATTGAAGTGGTGAAAACTTAATGACCCAAGATTTCCTATTCTTGCGGAGATAGCTCGTGATGTGTTAGCCATTCCCATTTCAAGCGTCACAGCTGAATGCGCATTTAGCACAGGAGGTCGCATTCTTGATCCGTTTAGGAGCTCATTGACTCCTAAATTAGTGCAATCACTTATTTGTCTTCAAGATTGGCTTAGAAGTGAACCTATCCCGGTTAATGTTGAAGAAGATTTAGAGTATCTTGAGCAACATGAACTTGGTAAGAATTTTACATTTTGTATTCATTATATCAAAGATAATTTCTTATTTATATTGCTTATAAGTTATATCTAACAAGTTCTTTTAAATTCTTTTAAGATATGACTCATAGTGGAAGTGAATCTAGAATTGTGGATGTATAGTTGCGTGATGCATAGATGTGGTAACTGGTAAGTAAAAACTTCTATCTTTTCACAATAAGTTGTAATATCTATAAACTTTCTGTTACTTATTACTTTTCTTCTTAATGCAGCTATGGTAAGCTCAGAGGTCCAGCAAGAAATTGACATAGAAAAGTCAAGAAACATATTTCTCTTCTTTCTATTAATCTCAGCATCTACTCTCCAAATGCCAACTTTTTTGTTAACACTGGAAGTTTGAATTGTTGATTCTTAGGACTATGCTTTTTATTCTAACTGCCGATGCTTGTTCTTATTTTGTGTTGCTGGATGTTGGTCCTTATTTTGAATTGTTGCTGCCTGCTGATGAGAATGTGGATTTAAGCCTTGTTTTGTCTAACAATAACATCAAATGTTGCTCCCTGCTCAAAAATTTAATTGGTTGGGCTAACATCAAATGTTAAGACTTGAGGTTCACATTTTTAAATAATGGCCTCATTAATTAGTTACTAATATAGAGTAGCTTATTTTTATACTCAATTACTTTTCAGTGAAAAAAAGAGTCAAAAATAATATTCAAACCGAAAAAAATCAAACCGAAATTGCAAAAACCGAACTGAACCAAATTTATTTCAGTTCAGTTTCGATTTATATTTTCCTTAAACCGAAAATCAAAACACCAAACCGAGCCGAACTGACCGAATGTCCAGCCCTAACTATAACTATTATTTGTAATTAAATTAAACATTAGTTATATATCATAATTAACTAATGGATGTTAGCTTAGTTATGTAATTTTCCCTAAAAGAAACGGGTGAGGCCGGAGCGTGATGTTTCAAAAAAAGGCTAGTGAACTTTAATTCAGTTTTGAATTAAAAATATGACATGTCATAATAAGTTAATTTATGTGACCATTTTAAAGAGTCACATTTGACCTCGGCCCATATTTAGGCTATTAGTTTAAGAAAAAGAGTACACAAAATAGACCTAATTTGGAATTATTTATTCTTAAGAGATATAATAAACTATTTATCCTCAATGAACTCATGACACAAACTGTTTACCTTTTTACCCACTTACCCCTTTTTATTTCGTGTGTGACGTCATACTGACGTCAACACAAATACTATGAAATATACTCTGGCAGGATATATATACCATATCGATATCATATAGAATGAGTTCAATCCGTTGTGATACTCTGACGGTATATGGATACCCAACTGGTATCATTTATGATTATGTCTTTTTAAGAAATAAATAATAAATAAATAAATTATTAAACTATAAATTAGTAAAAAATATATTCGTTATTTATACCATATGTATCGTATCGGACTATAAAATTATTGAAGTTACAAAATTATTTATTAAACTCTAAATTAGTAGAAAATATATTCTTCTGATACTCCGTCGGTATATTGACATCCTATTGCTATCATATAATTTTGAGCTCTTTTTTAATAAATAAAATAATTAAGAGAAAATTATTAAAGTTACAAATTTATTTCTTAAATTTTAAATTAGTAGAAAATATATTCTTTGTGATACTCTATCAGTATATTGATATCATATCGGTATCATATATAACTGAGCTTAATCATCTGTGATACCCTGTTGGTATATATACCTTATTGGTATATTATACAAGCGTGTGCTCACGTCGACACTCGAATTTCAATATTAGATGGGCAAATTTAATAGTATAAGAATATAAAATATTAAAAACTATATTGATATAAATAGTTTGCTTCAGAGAAATACATACTTAGTTCCTTAGTTTAAGCCTTTAAGGGATACCCCTGAACCAAAAAGAAACATTGATTTATTTCTAGAAGATTAATAAAGATGGAATGGAAGTATTGAGTCATTTTTCATGCATTAACAACTTGTTTGGATGGTGGTTTGTCGTGGTTTCATAATGTATGGTACTGTATGGTATGGTATGGTATCGTACGGTACAATACCATACAATGTTTGGATAGACTGTATGGGTTGCTACTGTTTAATGATAATTTGTTGTTTGATTTGATTGTATGGTATTGTATCGTAACTTATAAATTTACAAAAATATCCTTAATTAGTATAAATATTAAATTTATCAATATTTTTTAATATTTTTTTAAAACAAATACACATAATCAAGTAGGGAAACATACAAGCTAATATATCTCCAAACCATACAAACAACGTAAGAAAATAAAAAAAGTAAGAACTTTAAAAAAAACCTCAAAAAATAAATTAAAACGTGAAAAAAAAAGAGAGGCGAAATTTTTTTTTCAAAAGTTGATGCGGAGAAAAATAAGTAATACAAAAACAATATATATATTAGGGTAAAGTATAATAAAGAATAAAAGATATATTAGAACTATTTAGATTTAAATAAGGGTATAATTGGAAAAAATATAAGGAAACCATGGGATACCACCAAATTGGTGGTTTCAAAAAGTGGGGGTTTTCATGGTTACAGAACCATGAAACTAAACCATACCATACCATATAATTAATGAAACAATCAAAACAAACGTCGTTCTTTTAGTAACCACACCATATCATACCATGAAAAACCATCATCCAAACAAGCTGTAAGAATATTTTTAACCTTTTTAGATATAACTAACTAATGGAGGCCTTCTTTTTATATTCAACTTTTCTAAAATCCTAACGCTACTTTTGCACAGAAGGCAATTTTCTTCCTTTGCGACTTTTCACCAATTCTTTCTTCTTCAATTTTCTACTCAAAACATCTGATCGATAGTTCTTGTCCCTCCCCCCCCCCCCCCCCCCTTCCTTTTTTTTTCTTATAGAACTTTTGTATTTCTTTAGTCTCAATTTGGGTAACACTCTTTGACTTGACATATAATTTAAAAAATAAGAATTTATTTTTTAAAATTTATGATCTAAATCATTAGTTGATAATTTATGTGACTATAAATCATTTTATTAAAACTAAAAGTCATATCAATCTACTCTCCTGCTACGCTAACTTCATTTTTGGTCATACTTATTGAGAGGGTAAGCTTAATTTTGAGGAATATGACTCTTTATCTACTAAAATAAAAATCATGTTGAGGATGGAAAAAGAGGATTATCCCTACTTAATTCCGTATCAAGCCTAAGAAAAATCATTTTATGGTTAATAATGTTGGGAAGTATCAATATTTATGGTTATAAAGTTCTATGTTGTTGTACAGCTTCCTTTCAACTCTAGCTCTTACTGTTAGGATATACTATTAACCATGCGTTTAGATATATTATTATTTATTGAACAATTGTTTATTTATTTATTCAATTCAATAAAGTGTTACTTTAAATAGATCAATTTGTCATATATGTATCCTCAACTTATATAGTAGATGATTTGGTGTATAGAGTTTGAGCTTATACACAGAAGATCAAATTGTCGGTTCTTATAAGTTGAAATTATAGTTCACAATCTAGATGGAAATTTGGACAAACCATCGGGTAGATTGTAGCACGAGATTATATTTAATTTATCTTGATTACGAGAATGGTATAATTCTAACTTCTCGTGTTAGTACATTTTATATGTATTGAACGGGACCAAGTAGAGATAGATGTTTTGGACTGACTAATAAAAACATGTTCTCTAAACTATTAAATGTACTTATATTCTTAATCTTGATATAACGATTATGAGTTGTATATATTACTTATCATTTTGATATACTAAAAGGTGAGATTCTGAGATGGGTCAATATGCCTGGTAAGTTGGATGATAATAATATATATTGGTGAAATAATTAGTTAGTTGATGGAATCCATGTCTCAATATAAAGATTGATGATACACCTTTTTATGAGAAGCTTATAAGTTTTCATGTGCAAACCCGGCCAGTAGATTTATAAATCTGGCGCATGAAATAAGTTAAGTATTGCTCTAAAGGAAATTAATCATTAAATTAAATACGTCAGTAATTTAATTTATTGATTAGTATCGGTAGTCTTAACATGGGGAATTACATAAGTGTTTAATGGGGAATTTTGAAATATAAATGGAGGAGTGCAATTACGAATTTTTAGTGGAATAATTTGTAATTTATTATGGTAAGAATAATTCAGATTAAAAAGAATTATTTCCATAATAGGAAGCCTCAGTAATAAATTCTATGGTCCCTACAGTGCCCATATTTAACTAGAACTCAGAGTCCTAATTCTAATAAGAGAAAGTTTCTTGTATTTCAAGAAAAGGAGGTTTCCTTGTTCTTTTAGGATTTGGAAAAGTCCTCTATAAATAGGTTTTCTCCTAACCTAGAAAAAATACACAAGAAAGAAAAAAGAAAAAGAATTAGGGTTCTACACAATACTTGCCCACCCAAGTATTGAGAGAGTTCGGGTGTTAATTTGGGATCACTGTAGAAGACCGTGGATCTCGAGTTTGGTTTGCTTCAAGACAACTGCACACGCTTCAAGAGGTATTTCTTGAGTTAATCTTTTGTATACTTTGTGTGTGATACGTATTTGTGATTGTTATCTATTATTCATGTAAGCAATAAGATCTTGGGAATGCTTCCGCTGTGTAATATTTTCCAACAATTGGCATCAAGAGCCTTGCTTACATCTTTATGGATAAACCAATATATACGTATGCGGAGTTGTATATGTTTTCGTGGTGGTTATTTTTTTCCTGTGAAGGACAAAAAAAAATATAATAATAAATAAAAATTCAATGTTGCTGCCAAGACAATACTAATCTATTGAGTATTATTAAACTGACGTAAGAAGCAATTAATGTGACCCTTTGGATAATTTTTTTTAATAATAATTTTTTTTAAAAAAAGGGAGGGACATGATTGTTTATACACATGTTTGAGTGTAAAAAGGTTTCTGGTGACAATTTTTGTTACTAAGAATCTTTTATATTTTTTTTTACATGTGGTGGGTTTATATATTACATATATTTGTTCAAACATCACCAGTTAGATTGTTCAATATGAAAGTTTTCCATGATCAAGAGAGCGGCAGCTTGCTGTTTCTGTTTCCGTAATGCAAATTTTATGACTAATCAAAACATTATGTTTGTTATTAGTTATTTTCTCATGGTATATCTATATGAGATAATATATTGCATGATGTGGAACACTTGTACAAATTTGAGAAAAGAAAATTAATTGGTGATAAAAGTTATTCTCTATAATTACCAAAAAGAAAAATAAATCACATGATAATTATTCTAATTATTAAAATTAAATAGTAATGAAGTATTAAATTTATGTGTTGGCTTAGACCTTCCTCCCTAACGGATGAATTTAATACAAGTCATTACGTACTTAATTTCTAGTTTGATAATTTGTATTAACTCTCCTAAACTGAGTAATATATGATTGGATCAATGTAACTAGGGTTTGTGATTTTATTTCCTTCTCTATAATTACCAAAAATTAAATAGTAATGAAGTATTAAATTTATGTGCTGGCTTAGACCTTCCTCCCTAACGGATAAATTTAATACAAGTCATTACGTATTTAATTTCTAATTTGATAATCTGTATTAACTCTCCTAAACTGAGCAATATATGATTGGATCAATGTAACTAGGGTTTATGATTTTCACTTGACTTAAACTAAGAGTAAACTCTCCAACTGAGTTAGGTCTATACAAGTTTATGGAGTGAATAATCAGTCATTACATATGTATATTGTATGAGTAGTTCTCCAATCCCAACGATTGGCTATTCAAGATGCATGAAATATATATATATATATATATATATATATATATATATATATATATATATATATATATGTGTGTGTGTGTGTGTGTGTGATGAGTTTGAATTTAATTATTCAATGTTTATATGACTGCATGTTGATATACTGTAACTTTTTCAATCTCAGATCCAAAATGTCTCCTTTTAACCCCATTGCCACTATTTTGAGTCAAAATAAACTTGAGGGTCCTAATTATGTTGACTGGAGAAGAAATCTTGACATTGTGTTAACCGTTGAAGGGTACAAATTTGTACTCCATGAAGAGTGTCCATTAAAACCTGATGAACAGTCTAGTGATGAGGAAAAACTCGCCTATCAAAAATGGCAAAAGGCTGATGAGATGGCGCGGTGTTACATTCTGGCTTCAATGTCAAATGTACTGCAACATCAGAATCAAGCTACAGCCTCTGCTTTTGAGATCCTGGAGAATCTCAAACAAATGTTTGGGGACCAAAATCGCGCAGCTAAGCAGAATGCCATGAGAGACCTCATGAACACTAAGATGGCTGAAAGTACTCCTGTTAGGTCTTCTGAATGAACTAGAGGTCCTAGGGGCTGAAATTGATAATGAATCTCAAGTTGAGATGATATTGCAATCTCTGCCAGATAGTTTTCAACAATTTCGCCTGAACTATAATATGAGTAAGATGAGTTTGTGTTTGGCGCAATTGTTGAATGAGCTACAAGCGGCAGAGACGATTATCAGAAAACAAGTACCATATATGGCACTACATGTTGAGAAAGGTTCTACTTCTAAACCGAAAGGTGGACAAAAGAAGAAAAAAGCTCAAAAAGGTAAGGCAGTTGCACCTTCAACTGGAGGCGTGAAAAAGCCTAAGGGCAAGTGTTTTCATTGCAAGATGCCAGGTCATTGGAAGGCGCAGTGTCCAGTTCTCTTAGCCAAGAAAAACTCAGGTAACTCACTTTCACTTGTCGTTGAAACATGTTTAGCGGCTGTTTCTATCACTTCATGGTGTATAGATTCAGGAGCCACTGACCATATCTGCACTACTTTGCAGGGGTTTCAAGAAACGCGCAAGCTAATTGGAGGTGAAGTTAGTGTTTTTCAAGCAGATGGCTCAACGGCTCCAGCATTAGCATTAGGGAATCTTAGCATTTCGTTTGGTAGTGGTAGAGTTTTAATTTTAAAAGACGTTTCATATGCACCTGCCGTTAGAAGAAATTTGATTTCAGTTTCTAAAGCTTTGAGAGATGGTTATGATGTTAATTTTTCTGATAACGGTTGTGTTATTAGTTATAATAAACATTTTATCTCTGCGGGTTCATTAATTGATGGTCTTTATATTATTAATGTCTCTCCAGAACTGCAACAAACTAAAGAACTGAATAATGTGAACATTTCATGTAAAAGAAAACGTTCTTCTGAATTTAATGAGACTTATTTATGGCACTTGCGTCTATGTCATATAAATCTAGATAGGATTTCAAGGTTGGTTCGGGATGAACCTTTAGGTTCATTAAAAGTGGAGGCACTACCAACATGTGAATCTTGTTTAGAAGGAAAAATGACTAAGAGACCTTTCCCCTCAAAAGGAAATAGAGCCAATAATAAATTAGAGTTAATTCGTTCTGATTTGTGTGGCCCAATGAGCATACAAGCGAGAGGTGGATATGAGTATTTCGTGACTTTCATTGATGACTACTCAAAATATGGATATATTTATTTGTTGCGTCGTAAGTCTGAATGCTTTGAGAAATTCAAAGAATTCAAGGCAGAAACGGAGAAGCGACATGAAAAATATATCAAGTCACTGCGATCTGATCGTGGTGGCGAATACCTCTCCCATGAGTTCATTAGTTACTTTATCAGAACAAGGAATTACATCTCAAATGTCTGCGCCAAGAACGCCACAACAAAATGGTGTAGCAGAAAGAAGAAACAGAACTCTTTTAGAAATGGTCAGATCTATGATGAGTTACCCTGATTTGCTTTTTTCATTTTGGGGATATGCATTAGAAACTGCAAATTATATTCTGAACTTAGTTCCTTCTAAGTCTGTACCTATGACACCCATTGAATTGTGGACTGGGCGCAAACCTAGTTTGAAACACATTCGGATTTGGGGATGTCCAGCACATGTGCTGAAAGGGAAGACAGATAAATTGGAGCCTAGAACAGAAGTATGTATTTTTATTGGGTATCCCATAGGAACAAAAGGTGGTTTGTTTTATAATCCTAAGAAAAAAAAGTCATTGTAAGTATCAATGCTAAGTTCCTTGAAAGAGATTTTTTAACCAACCATGTTCCCAGAAGTAAACTAGTTTTACGGGAATTAAGCAAAGAGATAACAAATCAATCTACTGAATATAATGAAAGCCAAATTAAAACCCCAGATGTTAGACTTAACATACCATTACATTCTAGTTGTGGGAGTGATGTTAATAGACACACAATTCCACAAGTACAGATTCCTGAAAATCCATTACATCAAGGCAGTGGGAGTAGCACTGAGAAGATTGCATTAGAGAAAGAAGTTGTTAATATATCCACACCGCAAGGTGATGAAGATAACATAGAGACTCAAGATCCTAATGATGTGGTTCAACCACAAGATCATAATAATGCAACTCTCTCTGCATCTGCCCCTGCACCTGTAGTGACTAGTCGTAGTGGGAGAGTGATAAGAAAACCACTTCGGTATGCACTCTTGGGAGAGTCTTTTGACAGAATCCCTGAAGAGTTGAATACCGAACCCTTGAATTACGACGAAGCACTACAAGATAAAGATGCAGAAAAATGGATCATTGCTATGAAATCCGAGATGGAGTCCATGTACTCTAATAAAGTCTGGGATCTTGTAGAACCACCTGTAGATGGTGTCAAATCCATTAGATGCAAGTGGATCTATAAGAAAAAGAGAGGAGTAGACAGAAAAGTACAAACTTATAAAGCTAGACTTGTTGCAAAAGGGTTTACTCAGAAAGAAGGGATCGATTATGAGGAAGCTTTTTCACCAGTAGTCATGCTTAAGTCTATTAGAATTCTCTTATCCATTGCTGCTCATTATGATTATGAGATTTGGCAGATGGACGTCAAGACAGCTTTCCTTAATGGAAGTCTTGATGAGAGCATCTTTATGCGACAACCAGATGGTTTCATAGAAAAAGGAAAAGAACACATGTTGTGCAAGCTTAAAAGGTCCATTTATGGATTAAAGCAAGCTTCTAGGGCATGGAATACTTGTTTTGACAATGCGATCAAGACTTTTGGTTTTGAGCAATGTCTTGACGAGTCTTGCGTGTACAAAAAGTGGAATGAGGACAAAGTGGTATTCTTGGTATTATATGTAGATGATATCTTGCTCATAGGAAACAATATGGGCATGATGAATTCAGTTAAGGAATGGTTGTCCACTAATTTTGATATGAAAGATTTGGGAGAAGCTGCTCACATTCTTGGGATCAAGGTCCTACGTGATCGCAATAAAAGGATGTTAGGCTTATCTCAAGCTCTTTACATTGATACAATTCTCACCAGGTTTAGCATGCATGAGTCCAAGAAAGGATTTCTCCCTTTCAGACATGGAATTTCTTTATCTAAGGATCAGTGTCCTAAGACAGATGAGGAAATAGAAAGCATGAAGGCAGTTCCTTATGCATCAGTTGTAGGAAGCCTCATGTATGCGATGTTGTGTACTAGACCTGACATCTGCTTTGCTGTGGGCATAGTTAGCAGATTTCAGTCTAATCCTGGACGAGAACACTGGACAGCAGTTAAGCATATAATCAAGTACCTGAAAAGGACTAGGGATTATATGTTGGTCTATCATTCGAATGAGTTGGTGCCCATAAGGAACACAGACTCAGATTTTCAATCTGATAAGGACTCCAGAAAGAGGATTATCCCTACTTAATTCCGTATCAAGCCTAAGAAAAATCATTTTATGGTTAATAATGTTGGGAAGTATCAATATTTATGGTTATAAAGTTCTATGTTGTTGTACAGCTTCCCTTCAACTCTAGCCCTTACTGTTAGGATATACTATTAACCATGCGTTTAGATATATTATTATTTATAGAACAATTGTTTATTTATTTATTCAATTCAATAAAGTGTTACTTTAAATAGATCAATTTGTCATATATGTATCCTCAACTTATATAGTAGATGATTTGGTGTATAGAGTTTGAGCTTATACACAGAAGATCAAATTGTCGGTTCTTATAAGTTGAAATTATAGTTCACAATCTAGATGGAAATTTGGACAAACCATCGAGTAGATTGTAGCACGAGATTATATGTAATTTATCTTGATTACGAGAATGGTATAATTCTAACTTCTCGTGTTAGTACATTTTATATGTATTGAACGGGACCAAGTAGAGATAGATGTTTTGGACTGACTAATAAAAACATGTTCTCTAAACTATTAAATGTACTTATATTCTTAATCTTGATATAACGATTATGAGCTGTATATATTACTTATCATTTTGATTTACTAAAAGGTGAGATTCTGAGATGGGTCAATATGCCTGGTAAGTTGGATGATAATAATATATATTGGTGAAATAATTAGTTAGTTGATGGAATCTATGTCTCAATATAAAGATTGATGATACACCTTTTTATGAGAAGCTTATAAGTTTTCATGTGCAAACTCGGCCGGTAGATTTATAAATCTGGCGCATGAAATAAGTTAAATATTGCTCTAAAGGAAATTAATCATTAAATTAAATACGTCAGTAATTTAATTTATTGATTAGTATCGGTAGTCTTAACATGGGGAATTACATAAGTGTTTAATGGGGAATTTTGAAATATAAATGGAGAAGTGCAATTACGAATTTTTAGTGGAATAATTTGTAATTTATTATGGTAAGAATAATTCAGATTAAAAAGAATTATTTCCATAATAGGAAGCCTCAGTAATAAATTTTATGGTCCCTACAGTGCCCATATTTAACTAGAACTCAGAGTCTTAATTCTAATAAGAGAAAGTTTCTTGTATTTCAAGAAAAGGAGGTTTCCTTGTTCTTTTAGGATTTGGAAAAGTCCTCTATAAATAGGTTTTCTCCTAACCTAGAAAAAATACACAAGAAAGAAAAAAGAAAAAGAATTAGGGTTCTACACAATATTTGCCCACCCAAGTATTGAGAGTGTTCGGGTGTTAATTTGGGATCACGATCTCGAGTTTGGTTTGCTTCAAGACAACTGCACACGCTTCAAAAGGTATTTCTTGAGTTAATTTTTTGTATACTTTGTGTGTGATACGTTTTTGTGATTGTTATCTATTATTTATGTAAGCAACAAGATCTTGGGAATGATTCCGCTGTGTAATATTTTCCAACACTTACATCAAAAGTTGTAGGATAGTCCTTGTCCTTTCTAATGTTACCTTTTGTAATCTTTTGTATATTTGAATGGCTTGCATCATTCTTCACTTACACTCTTTTCTTTTATTATTTCTTTTGGATAATTCAAAGACAAAGGTGAATTGTTTAAAGAAAGAATAAAAAGGAAATTATAAAATTAGCTTGTTTTCATTCACAGAAAGGTCATATGGGAACGTATAACTTACATAATTGTGACATTCTCTTTAGAATGTGTTATATTGGAAAAAAAAAAAAAGGTGTCAAATAAATCAAAACAAATTAATTATTTATTTGGTTTTAAAAATTAATTATATCAACTAATGTTATGATTTGCAGAGTTCCAAGCTCTTTCACAGAGGAGAGGAAGTGAAAATCACTTTTAGAATTTTTTCCATTCTTGGTTCATATTTTCCCAACAAACGTTTGCATGGCTAAGCACCTAAATGTCATTCCTCTATAATAGAAGCTTGAAATTTTACTCCATTCGACCCAACACAAGTTTATAAATGTACTATATATTTGTATATTTTTACTTGTTTATTATTCTAAAATTAAATTTTTTACTTTTAGTTATCATTTTTATTATACCAAGAGAAAATAATTATTTTTTTATTATTTTATCCTCAACATTGATTACTTCTTTTTCAAATCATTTTCTCAACATATAAGATTATACATTAACTAATATGATATGACGATAAAATGCTCATAATAATTATTGTTTCTTCAAGAGCATGTGAGGTATAAAGTGAACAAGTAAAAATGAACAGAATGAGTAATATAGTACTTCCTTCCTTTCAATTTTTTTTTAAAAAAATCTTTCCTTTTTTTAATTATATATTTTATATGGATATATGGATTCATTTGTTTTTTTTTTTATTCTTGCTCGAGCTGGCTGATTAAAAATTATCATATTTAGTTCCCTCGAGGGATGGATCTATAAGAATTCACCTATCCCAATAACAAAAAAACTGGATTTGAATGATCCTGTATTAAGAGCTAAATTGGCTAAGGGTATGGGTCATAATTATTATGGCGAGCTCGCATGACCCAATGATCTTTTATATATTTTTCCAGTAGTAATTCTAGGTACTATTGCATGTAATGTAGGCTTAGCCGTTTTAGAACTAATTTTAACTTTTCGCACAATATTTTTAAGACCACATGATTTAAAAGTCATTTTCCTTTCTTAAATTAGAACATATTTTAGCATATTTTACATATCTTTAATTTAATACCAGAAAATTCAAAAGTCTTTCTTACTTTCTTAAATTTTTTATCAAGTTAAATAAATTTAAAAAGAGCGAATATCGAAGATACTATTATTTTTGGTTTAATTTGTTTATCTTACTTTACTTTTTACTTAAAAAAGAATGTCACATTTTACATTTAGTTATAACTCTTTACACTTAACATCATATGACATATTTTAGTTTACAAAATTCAAAAAATAATTTGATACATTACACTCATATTTAATTCAAATTTACACAATTAAAAAAAAAAATTCTTTTTACAAAAATTTTATGTCAAATTAAACTACAGGGGCATGGAGCTAGGAAGTACCGAGCAGTGGATTTTAGTATGAAAAAACTTGGTGATCGGAATTGATGAACCCTGTTGAGGCAACATCCTTTTTTTTGAAAACCATACAAACTAAGCAAATTAAAGAAACAAATGATTTGCTTGCATTGTCAAGGATATGACAACTCGACTTGCCCAAACATGTGAAACAAGGACACCTAATCAGTTACAACCTCAGAAATACTTGTTCAAATGTCACTTTTTTCATTCTTCTTTACACCATATACTACCCGTGCTCATAATCATCACACACTATTATTAAAAATTGGAAAGTACCTCTTTCTATCACTACTCATACCCTAATACACTTCCCCTACTTCAACCTATTTGTATTGATTTAGAGTATAAGAGTTCAACTAACTAAAAAGTATTATTTATAAGTTAACAAATCATAACTATTATATTGTTATTGTCAGTCATTTATTTTGTACTTTTATTATCTTTATAAATTTTGATTTTTTATCCACTCTAGTCATTCCATATCTCATAGTTTCTGCTTTTAGGGATGATAATTTTTTAGATGAGGGTCTTTTGGAAATAGTGTATGAGGTAGTGGTAAGGATCGAGTACATTTAACCCCACTTGTGAGATTTCACTGGGTATGTTATTGTTGTTGTTAACAAATCAAAACAATTCGAAACAGAATATGAAATAACTCATGTCTTTTTTCAAAACGTCTTTGAGCATATGAAAACATTTATCTTATATTAATACATATACACCACATCAGCTAATATTAATACATACTCCTCTAGTAGCAGACATCAAACTGTAAATATTGCACGTAGTTGGAGTCATAATACATATATTCCTATACCACACAGCATAGAAAGTTTTAATTTTACCCGTGGTGTTCGGGAACTGATGGTGAACCACCACTTCCCGAACCATAACCACCACCGTGAGCGCCACCGCTTCCTGAACCATAACCATAGCCCGAACCGGATCCACTCCCTGAACCGGAACCAAAGCCCCAGCCTCGGGCAAATCCATTAGGAGACCTGCCCGAGCCCGAACCATAACCCCATCCTCCGCCGGGGCTTGAACCCCAGGCCCAATTGTAATCCCAGTTAGGCCCATGAGCCGTGCCACTTCCTGAGCTAGGCGACCCGGTTTCCGTGTTCGAGCTCATCTTTCTTCCGCCGGGGCTCAAGGCTAAACAACCGGTGGAGATAATAAAGAGAAAGAGAGCCAAATAGATAAATTTTGAGCACATTTTTAAGCTACTAGTACAAGGCAATGATAGTGTTGATGTTTTCATCATCTTTTCTAAAATAGCTGTTATTTGATGCCTTAGCCATATGCATGGGGGCTATATATAGTAGTAGTTTTTAATTAAATTTTTTTAAATGTAACAAAAAAGAATACACATTTTGTAGTTTTACTCCACATAAAATTTACCAAATTTTTAAAAAAATCAATTTTTTAGTTCTAAATTGAAATTATATTAAATATATCAAAATATTATTTAATTTCATTATATTAAATATATCATATAAAAAATTAAAATAAAGTATCTTTTTAAAAAAAAAATATTTTTAATGAGAATAAAAAGAAAAGCATGTAATTCTTTTTTAAATCAAAAGAGTAAAAGATTTTAATTGATTGATTGGGGCCCGGCGGGTATCCACTCGTGACACTATGAAGGGCGTGGGCCGTAGTGATGCACTTGTCAATAGGAGGGAGAATGTGGATGCTCTCCACATGATTTGCACCACCGCCCCTTCCTACTTTCGCAATTTAAAAATCACCACAAATTTCACCATGTCTTGCCTTTTAAAGCAATTAAAATATCTTAGAAATTCTATCTTTATAAGGCTATTTAAAATTGAATTGAAATTAATAATTTAAAATATATATATTAATTTATTATTAATGAATTATTAGTTTAGCGATTTTGACTTTTGATAATAGTTTTAATTTTTTATATTCAATTATCGATTTTTAACGGATTAGGGTTACTTTTTAATAAATTAACTGACAATTAAATAGTGAGCTAATAAATTATATTTATACTATTCGATATTTCTCTAATTGTATCAAAATTTTAGTTATTTTACAAGGTGTCATATTTGTTTTTGAGCAAAATACAATCTGTCAACTCAGGTGCATATTACATTTGGTTTTCACCTTGTGTCTAAGTATTTTTAAATGATTTGTGTGAAAGCTATTCATAACCGAATCGATAACGATCAATAATCGATATATCGATAAACTTATATATCTTAGTGATTCTATAATAATTTAGCATCTCTATAAATTGATAAGTGATAAGTTGAATCGATAAATTATCAAGCCAATCGATCAATAGCATACCCTAACTGTAACCAACAAGTCACTTTGTTTCCAACTATTATAAGTTCTTACTCACAATTGTACTTTCATTTTCATACCTAACATCAAATTTTTTTAGCAATAAAGGTGAACTATTGTTATACCAATAAATAACAATTACATCTAAGAGCATTTATATCCTAATAACTGACATGCTGGTACCAGTATAGAAGACCTCAAGTTTCAATTAAGTACAAATTCTCTGAATTAATTCTTTAGAATTACTCCTAAGCTTATCACCCTTCATTGTTAGTACACGCTCTTTGATAGTGTACTTCGCCTGTTGGATTATTATCATACTATCTGTCCTTACTTTTTCTTGAATATCATATGATTTTGAGTTATCCATGGGTAGTATATTACAACTTCAAACATAGCAACAATCACTTTTTTTCTTCCTCTTCTCCATTGCTTCTTCCTTATCTCCATTAGCATCTCCCTTACACCTTTGCAGGGCAAGTTAGTTCTCAACCAATATTTTATCTTCACCTAAGTCTCTATAGTCCGTGAATAATGCCAATAAATATTTCACACTTTCTATTGTTGTATTACTACAAAGATAACATTTCATATTACTTGTCTCTAGTCCCACAACTTGAATTCTATCTTTGGTAAGTGGCCTTGCCCTTGCAGCAAGCTAATTAATGAAACTGCGCTTTGAAATTGCAACCTTGTTCCATAGTAGTTCCACAATTTCTAATTTAGGTTTTGTGCCTATTAGTCTTTCATATCCTAAAGATATTGAATAGATACTATTCCCTGAAAGACAGTATTTGTCATCTTGTCCAAAAATCTTTGTCCTGCTACATGTATAATTCATTTACCCGCTTCACCCATAAAAACCCTTCTTCTCCATTATCATCCATATATGTTTTCCCACTGAGACACATGTACAACGTTCTAATATTTGCAACATTTTATGTTTATGCCACCTTATTTCTTTAATTTGCATACGCTTTATCAAGCTACCAGTGCAGTTCTCCTCTTTTCTTCAAACCTCCCCAAAGGAATTCCCTACATTTCCTATCAATTTCCTTAACCACACTTTGAGGTGATAAAAAGACAACCCCCTCCCCCCTAAAATAAATTATGGATAGAAAACAGGATAGCGACAATAACTTGTAGTTTGCCTGCTTGTTTGACACTGATCTGATCTTTTCAGTAATCCTTTGGCATAGTTTGTTACCTCCAGGTTAGACCATTTCTTTGGGGATAAAGGAAGCCCTAGATATCTAATTTGAAATTCACTTGTCACATACCCAGTTTTACTAATAATCTTGCTTTGACTATATTTGTTACCCCATCTATAAAAATACTTGACTTTTTAGTATTTACTACCAGTCCTGTTACTCTTAAGAAATGATCTAAAGCTTTCTTTATTCTTTGCACTGACTTTTCGTGTCTTTTACGAAAAATCATCAGATCATCAGCAAATATGAGATGGTGAAGGCCCCGCTTTTTACATATTGGATGAAATCTAAAATTTGAAAGTTGATCCATCTTAGTCAATATTTCAAATAGATACTCCATCTCTAGAACAAAAAGTGTGATTGAAATAGGATCCTTCTGTCTTAACCCCTCTTCCAACCAAAATACTCGTAGTTATTCCCATTTACTCTAATAGAGAGCAACTCATTATCAGTTGGCAAAATTTTAATGGAAATCCATACCCCTTCGAATAGTTTAGAAAAATACTAATAAATATGTCTGGAGAGTATTCTAGTTAAGTGTGCATTCACATGTTCCTATCCTACAGTTGAGTGATAGTTTGTTTGAGCCTTTTCTACTTGACGATTGAACGAAAGTACTGATTGTTATCATCCCTTAGCTTTAGTCAAGTTGTTTTGCTTCTCTGAATCAACAACATTTCTGCCAAGTAACTCACCTTCTTCAACTTCTTACCAACTTTTAATTCCTCTTGTTGTTTAGTCATGTTTTAAGGGATCTACCTGTAACTGGTGCTGAGCCTTCTACAATTGCACTCTAAGTTTATTCATATCCTCCAACAAATTGTTGAAATGTTGTGTGTGCAAATTCCTAAGACCGTTTTTCATTGACTTCAATTTTGGAGTTACTTGATATATCTTTCAGCCTTGAATTTATCTCTACCAGAACTTTTTTACTATATCTTTGAATTTGTCACGATCTGAGCTCTCAACGTGCAATGGCACCTGCCCCAAGCCATCAATAGGTAAGTAAAACATATAGCTCGGAACCTTAGGCAATGGGTTATCCCGCAGAATACAATCATAAGAAGTAAAAGTTGTCATAATAAGAAGGAGAAATACAAAACTGAAGAAATAACATACAAAAACTCACCTCAAAAGCTGGCATCAGTTAGTAATCGAGCTTCTAATACATAAAATATGAGTACAAGGATTTTACAAAGGATTTATTACACAAATAGATAACTTTTGGGGAAAAATTACGCTTTGCATTTTATTTACTATAATAGCCATCAAATTACCAAAATATACTCCAACTTTTTGCTGTCAACGCATTTAATGAACTGAGAAATGCATTTTTTTTTGGCACGTCCACCGTCAGCATTAAATGCTGGCGTGACCAGCACTTTGTATTTATTGTGTTCTGAGCATGCATTAATTAGTAGAATATTTTTCCCATGATATTTAATTTTCGGTCAACAAATTAGGGCTAGAAAAAAAAGAACATCTACCATATTTGATATACAGGGTTTACCATTTAAGGAATCATGGATGTTACACCCACTAGAAAAAGCCCAAGGCTTTCAACTCTGAAAAGGTATGGGAAGGGAGAATTGCATGATGTTAATCTACTGCACGATAACGATTTTGAGGATGAAATTCCTCTGTCGAAGAGAACAAAGCTTAAAAAAAACGATGAACAATCATGAGTTTCTCCTCAGAAAACTCCGTTTTCGGAGTTCAGGTATTGGCTATCACTTAGCTTATTACAAAAATGATAAATGTCACCCTATCGTGCCTCCATTTTCTCTTCTTCACTATCAAATCGCACCTTAACAATCCCATTCTTCATCGTTCCCACTTCAACAACAACTTTTATATACCCTTTTTTTATTAGTTATGTTAGGTTTTGCACCCCTACGGATTTGCCTAATCGTTGGAACAGGTTAACCGACGTGTTTCAATGATGCAGAAATAAACTGGAACGCAGCAATTTTACGTGGAAACACCCGGCTCACAAAAGGTGAAAAAAACCACGACCTGTACCTCTACAGGATTTACTCAAACTTCACTACTTCAATATGAGCCTTCAACAAACGATTACAATTCCTAAGTTCACATAAACCTCCCTAGGCTTATGTTACCAACGTCTTCGAGTTGCCCCGAACTTGAAGACTAGAATCTAATCTCAGTTATAGACTCTGAGAGATTACACAATTGTTCAGAATTACAAAGAGAAAACAAAACTCCTAAACCCTACGTCAAGTTGCCGCGTTTCTCTTCTTCTTCGTCTCTCTCTTTTTCTGTGTCTGAATCTCTCTTTTTCTCTCTGCTTCTTTCTTTTTTCTATGTTACCTTCTTCTGTGAATTCTTTTCTGGTTTTATAGTTGCTGATAAGTCTTTCTCCAACTTCTTTTCGAATTCCTTTTCTAATCAGCGTCTCCCCTTTTTTCATGCTTCTTGAAAAATATTTCCTTCTTTGGAACCTTCTTCTTCTAGGAGTTCAACTTGGAATAATATTCCTTGTTATCCTCCTTATTTCCAGCACCAATTATTCCATGTTCAACTTGGAATAATATTCCTTGTTATCCTCCTTATTTCCAACACCAATTATTCCATTTTTATTGTGTGATGCGTGTGCAGTTTTGCCACGAAAACAGTACGCTGAAAGAACCGGGTAGTCCAACCTGTTTCATTATCTTTTGTCAGCCATCAAAACTTTACTGCTCCAACAAATTCCCCCTTTTTGATGATGACAAACTTTCTGAGTGTCAGGTCTATTCATCTTTTCTGATTTATTTTCAGCTTTCCATAGTTCCCCCTGACTGTATGCCCTCTGCTTGTCCAGTGGATGGACCAGGTAACCTGACTTGTTCCTCTAATCCAGCTCATAGTCATCCTGTCCTCCCCCTTTTTAAAAGGTGCAAGTGAAAGAAACTTGTACTTATAACCAGTCATGTGCCTTGAGCAAGCGCTATCCATGTACCAATGCTTGCTTTCTTTCACTGCAACCTGTAAGACAGATCAAGGGTTAGTTTTAGGAACCCAGACTAGCTTGGGTCCTTTCCAGTTGTAAAACGGATGAATGAGATCCCTTCTTGCCCAAGTAGGCAACATGTTCCTTGACCTATTTCTTTTATTATCTTCATGCCTCCTTTTGTGCACATGATATGTGTTTCTACTCCTAACATTGTTTGCAATTGGACACTCAGTAGTTGGATGTCCAATTTTTCCACAAAGGTAGCACAAATCAGTAGTAGTAACATTCTCCTGAAAGAACCCTATTCCAGCTTTCTCATTGTGACTCCTGCTTCCTAGATGGTTCACTATTCTTGATGACTGAGTCCATCTTTTTGCCTTTTCTAAATCCAGTTTTAAAATGGAGTTTTCCTGGGTCAATTTTTTCACTTTTTCTTTCTCACAAAAAAACTCAATTTTGCATTCTTTCAACTCAGTTTCTACCTTCTGAAGCTCTTCACTCATCGTACTTTCACTCTTATCAGCAACAGTTAACTTTTGGATTTCTGACTTTAGGTTCAACACAAGTGAATCAAGTTGTTTAACCTGTTTCTTCAACTTGTCATTTATTTCTTTTGCTTTATCCAGACAGTTTTTTATCTCAAGATTTTCAAATTTTTGATCTGAAAAATCTTTAATTAGTTGATCCTTTCCATTTACTACTTCTTGAAAATCGTCTATCAATCCATTCATTAGCAAGATTAGCTTCCTTTTGCTCTTCCATGTTCATCTCATATGTTCTGAGATTTCCAACCAGCTCATTCAATGTCATGGTTTCAATATCCTTAGCTTCCCTAATGGCAGCAACTTTTACATCCCACTTAGCTTTTGGTAAAATTCTCAGAACCTTGTCTACCTGTTCTTCAGAGGTAAGCACTTTTCCTAGAGAAGCCAACTCATTAATAAGTAGTGTGAGCCTTGCCATCATCTCTTGCAATGTCTCATTCTCTTTCATCTTGAAGGTCTCATATTCAGTAAATAGCATGGCAACCCTGAACTTCCTAACCTGAGCAGTTCCCTCGTGAGCAATTGTAAGAGCATCCCAGATTTCTTTTGCAGTGGAGCAATTTGAAATTCTGTTATACTCTTCTAGACCAAGACCACAAATCAAAATATTTTTAGCTTTGGCATTTTTCCTCATGGCCAACAAATCCTTAGTGTTGAACTCCCTTCTCTCTTTCGGCACTTGTTGGTCCTCCACTTTTTTCATAGGAATAGTAGGCCCTATACTAATTCTATCCCAGAGTTCGTAGTCTTCTCCTTGAATGAAGTCCTCCATCCTAGCCTTCCACCAACCGAAATGTGTTCCATTGAAAAGAGGAGGTCTCACAAATGATTGTCCTTCTCCATGTCCAAAGGGTGGTGCAGTATTCATCTGGATCAATTCTTGGGTACTAGCCTTTAATAAGAAAACCTGCTCTGATACCAATTGTTAGGTTTTGCACCCCTACAGATTTGCCTAATCGTTGGAACAGGTTAACCGACGTGTTTCAATGATGCAGAAATAAACTGGAATGCAGCAATTTTACGTGGAAACACCCGGCTCACAAAAGGTGAAAAAAATCACGACCTGTACCTCTACAGGATTTACTCCAACTTCACTACTTCAATATGAGCCTTCAACAAACGATTACAATTCCTAAGTTCACATAAACCTCCCTAGGCTTATGTTACCAACGTCTTCGAGTTGCCCCCAACTTGAAGACTAGAATCTAATCTCAGTTATAGACTCTGAGAGATTACACAATTGTTCAGAATTACAAAGAGAAAACAAAACTCCTAAACCCTACGTCAAGTTGCCGCGTTTCTCTTCTTCTTCGTCTCTCTCTTTTTCTGTGTCTGAATCTCTCTTTTTCTCTCTGCTTCTTTCTTTTTTCTGCGTTACCTTCTTCTGTGAATTCTTTTCTGGTTTTATAGTTGCTGATAAGTCTTTCTCCAACTTCTTTTCGAATTCCTTTTCTAATCAGCGTCTCCCCTTTTTTCATGCTTCTTGAAAAATATTTCCTTCTTTGGAACCTTCTTCTTCTAGGAGTTCAACTTGGAATAATATTCCTTGTTATCCTCCTTATTTCCAGCACCAATTATTCCATGTTCGACTTGGAATAATATTCCTTGTTATCCTCCTTATTTCCAGCACCAATTATTCCATTTTTATTGTGTGATGCGTGTGCAGTTTTGCCACGAAAACAGTACGCTGAAAGAACCGGGTAGTCCAACCTGTTTCATTATCTTTTGTCAGCCATCAAAACTTTACTGCTCCAACAAGTTAAATTCAAATATCAAGTATTCTCTTGGTCACATTGTTTGATTTGGCATGATGGTTAAGCAAAAAAAAGAAAGATTTTTAAAATTTGTGGTTTAAATTATTCTTAAATATTTGTATGGTTATAAATCATTCTATTAAGGGTAAGAGGAATTTTAGAGTCGTTTGGTGTGAGTTATAAGGTATAATTATCCCAATATAAAATGGATAATCATTTTATTCGGTGTTTGGCTGGAGGTGATAGACAATCCTTGGATTATTTATCCCACCATTTATACCTTACGAGTTGTTTGGTATAAGGTATAAGGTATAATAGTTCCAGAATAAAATGTAGGATTATTTTATTCCATGTTTGGTTGAAGGTATTACGTAGTCCTTGAATTATTTATCCCACCATCTTTGTTTAATGATGGAATAAGTTATCTCATATACATGTTGGAATAACTTATCCAGGATAATTTATCTTGGAATAACTTATTTCCAACCAAATGACGTGTTAGTAATGAGATAAGTTATTCCATATACATAATGAAAATAATTTATCCCAAGATAATTAATCCGGGGATAAGTTGCTCCCAACCAAACGACCTCTTAAAGTTAAATTATTTCTAATTATAATGAAATCACATTCTTTTTGGCCCGGTCTGAAAAGAAAAAAGTACCAAAATTTATAATTTATCTCCAAACGCTTATTGACGTGGTTGCCCATTTGAATAGTTGCGTACTTACATAGGCACATACATACCAGCCATATTGGTGACATACTCACATTTGAATCCCAAAGAAAACTGACGTATTGGTGACATATTCTCACCCAGATTTCACTCAAAGCCCATAAAATTCTCATCTGGAGCCGGGAAAGATGGCAGGTCGTCGTGAAGACCCACATGCCACACATTTTCTATATGAAAATGATTTTATTTATTTTCTCTGACTTCTTGAGTGTGTGTTAAAATTTGTTTGAAATACATGGATCAGGTTATATACAATATTTGAGAAAGATTGTAGGTGATTTTGGATTGATTTGGAGTCAAAATTCAAAGCGAAAATGTGACTATAATGTATATATCACGTGTGTATATCATATATATCAAACAATATTTTCAGTTTTATGTTCTTTTGGAGGTGAGTGGTTACAATTTTTATCATATTGTTAGCTTAAAATTGTCAACTGGGTTCAAAAAAAGGACGTTGAGCGTTTTTGTATCTTGGAGGAGCCTGGTATCTAATTATATGTCATTTTCTCTTTTAATTAATTATCTTTTGTTTTTTCACACATTTAAACTTAAATAATTTTCTATATCGATTCTATGCAGTCAAAAGATATTTTAAGAATGTCTTGTAAATAAGAGAACTACGAATCATTTCCTGGTACCCGAGAAGAACTTTCATATTAATAGGAAGGACGCTTAATCGGAATGAATAATAATTTTTCTTCTATGATTGATCGACATAAACATCAACAGCTCCAAGTTGGAACAATTTCTCCTCAACAAATTAGTGCTTAGGCCACAAAAATCCTACCTAATGATGAGATAGTTGGAGAGATAACAAAATCCTAGACTTTTTTATTACAAAACAAATAAACCGGAAAAAGATGAATTATTCTCAGAAAGAATTTTCGGTCTTAGAAAAAGCGAAATTTGTACTTGTGGAAATTATCGAGTAATCCGAGATGGAAAAGAAGACCCGAAATTTTGTAAACAATGCAAAGTCAAATTTGTTGATTCTCGGATATGAAAGTATCAAATTGTCTACATCAAACTCGCATGCCTAGTAACCCATGTGTGCTATTTAAAACATCTTCCTAGTTATATTGCGATTTTTTTTTTATAAACCTCTTAAAGAATTAAAATGGCTAATTTACTGTGATGTGTGATTTGATCAAAATTATAATTTTATAGATTCAAAAGGAGAAATTGTCATCCAGTCAATCCAATTGAGATGCCCTGGACTTGACATGTAACTTTGGAAAGATTTCCCAATCTTTGTTTTAATCAAATTGTTGTCTGAACATAAGCTTAAGTTAGAGCAATAATAATTATGTCTTTAAGGGATATGTTTTATTGTTTTAAAACAATAATTGCCTATCGTATTGCAAGTGTTCTCCATAGTTTAGGATGAAAAGAAAGAGCACAATTTCAACGTTATCATTTTCATTTGCATGAACTTACAGTAGTATAAAGATTATTGTGTAAACCCAACTTTTGTAAAAGATAAGTGGATTAAGACTTTTAAAGCGCCTTAAAAAAATTAAACTTATTTAACTTTAGAAAAAAAGGACCAGCTGTACTTGAGATCATCATGACAAACACAATATATACTAAGATCAAGTGCTTCACTTTTTCAAAATCATGCATTGGATCTTAATTTTGAAAAGCACTAGGTAATTAGTCCGCGTTTTGCGCGATCATAAATAATCTAATTAAATTTATAAATTTTAATATTAAAAATAATAAAATAGTTTTAAAGTTATTAGGTTCACTTCTATTAATGTAATATTGTCAAAGTCTTAGTTATCTTCAATAATAATTTTGGATTATAATATTATTTCTTGATATAATTGACTTGTCAATTGTGCTTGAACACCCTAACTTAAATATTAAATTACTATAATAATCCCAACTTAAAAATCAATTTTAATGTACTTTTTATATTTTATATTATATTTATTTAATTATATTATATTGTATTGTAAGCAGATAATTTTTCACATTGTAGGATTGTGATTTTTTCAGAAGGTTGTAACTTTTTCAAGGAGTTGTGACTTTTTCAAAGAGTTGTGCGTTTTTTTGAAGGATTGTTACTTTTCAAAATGGTTGTGACTTTTTCGAAGGGTTATGACTTTTTCAAAGGATTGTGACTTTTGGGAAGGATTGTGACTTTTCTAAAGAGATTACTATAATACCCCAACTTTAAAATCAATTTAATATATTTTATAAGCGGGTAATTTTTCACATTGAAGTATTTTGACTTTTTCAAATGTTGTGACTTTTTCAAAGAGTTAGTCATTTTTTCAAAGAGTTATGAATTGTTACTTTGTCGAAAAGTTTTGACTTTTTCAAAAAGTTGGGGCTTTTTTGAAAAGTTGTGAATTTTTCAAAGAGTTATGACGTTTTCGAAGGGTTATGAGTTATGACGTTTTCGAAGGGCTTTGACATTTTTGAAGGATTGTGACTTTTTCGAAGGGTTTTTCAAAAGGTTATGACTTTTTCAATGAGTTGAGATTTTTTTGAAGGGTTAATGACTTTTTTGAAAGGTTGTGGCTTTTTTGAAAGATTGTTACTTTTCTGAATCATTATGACTTTTTCGAATGGTTGAGACATTTTTGAATGGTTGTGACTTTTACGAAGGGTTTTTCAAGGAGTTGTGACTTTTCAAAGAGTTGTAACTTTTTTGAAAGGTTATAACTTTTTCGAAGGGTTGTGAGTTTTACGAAGGGTTGTTACTTTTTAGAATGGATATAACTTTTTCAAATGGTTGGGACAGACTAAAGTACCGTTTAATTAGAAACGATGTCTTTAGAGTTTTATTATCGTCTATTGAATTATTTAATTGATTTTTAAAATATTAAATTATTTTAAAAAATAAATAAGAAATATGTTAGAGTGCGACATAGGCAGATCTAACATATATATATATATATATATGATATATGATATGATTGGCACCTCGCACTTATATATTGTCATTGGAGCTACCACCAAGGATATGGTGAAATGATAAAATTTTACTTTTTTTTTTTTATATAAATCTCGTATTTAAGTTTTGAAAATGAAATTCTTTTTAATAAGAATACAAAAAGAAAAGTAACAAACCTTTTATGACAGTAATTCAAATCAAGAGAGTTAATAATGATTTTTCACACCTAATGTAATGTTTCAAACCAAGAAAAAAGTATTGAAGCTTTCAAGTGCCTAGTAGTTGGGTCCCATAGAAAATATCTAAGATTATCTTTGAAATGTGATCCTTGAATCATCACGGCTATTCAATGGCCTTATGTATTATGTAGTACAAACTAGTTACAAAAGTCGTGCTAGCATAAATGCAATATAAATTATTTTTTGTTTTAGTTTATGTGACATTGATAGATCTTTTTATATATATTTAAAAAAAAGTAAGTTCTTAATTATCGGGATCTATAAAATATTTTATTTCTGGTCTATTGTATTCTAATTTATGTTGCACATATAAAATTTTGAAAGTATATCAAAATTTTATTTATTAATATACATAAACGTTTTGGTTTAATTATATATTATATTTTTTAAAGCATTTTATTTTTAACATAAATATAATCATAAAAAATATTAAAATAATTATTCAATTTATTTGTCCAGCTTAAAAAGGAAGCCTCAACTTTTGATTTTATATTTAATTTGTCCTAATTTTGACGTTTATATGCTTAAAATAACTTATTTGAATGATATAGAAAAATCATAGTTGAAACAGCTGAAAAAATATAATGAAGCAGTCGAAGCAAGCACGACAATACGCAGCTTCCTTGAAAAGATTTAATTAAAAAGTCCACAAAATATTTTTTATTGATCCCACATAATAAAAGAGAAGCTGTTCAAGCAAGCAGCATGACCGGAAGCTCTTCAATTAATTGTTTATATATGAGTAGTAATGTGTGGTAGTACAATCTACTATCTGCGAGTATAATACGCACAAATGAAGTACTAGGTGAGTAAATATATACGTATCAATTGTATATTTGTTCTCATTTTCTTTTACTCAGGGATGAACAAAACCAAATCGAAAATTGAATCAATTCGCAAATCGAGTTAACCCGAAAGATAAAAATCAACTAATAATTTAGTTTGACTTAATTTGATATTGAAAAAAAAACCCTGACTATATTTATTTGGTTTGATTTTAATTTTAAAAAACCAACCCGAAATATATACACCCCTACTTTCACTTATGCTCCCTCTGTATATGCTTGGCTAATTTATTTATTCTTTTTAAGAAAGAAAATCTTTAATTATAGTTTTGAACTTTACACAGCTTTAGAATTCTCAATATATAAAGTTGCAATGGTATTCGTTGATAAACTTGTTACAAAGTGAATACACAATGAGCGGATGCAATTGATATAATCTGATACAACTTGATACAGATATATATTTTTTTGACACAATTATATTCGTTAATTCAAATTATATTTCTCTTGGCGGAGCCAAGATTTTCTTCAAGGGAGTTTGAGATATGAAGAAGTAGATACACGGACTAGTCGAAGGAGATTCGACATCTACTGTATATACATATAACAATGTATAATAGTATAGTTTTCTGCTACCCCTCAAGATAGTGTAGCCCCATCCTTGGTATTCATCGTACAATCTGATACAACTTGATATGTTAATACAAATATATTCGCTAATAAAAATCTATTATTGTAACTGAATTTGTGATACAATATAATATAACGAATACTATATATCTCTATCCTCTCTCACGCTGCTCTCTGTTATCTCTCCAAAACCTCACTTGTCTCTCTTTTCCTTTTAACTTATAACTATAAATTAATCATAACTTCAAATCTTTAATTAAGTTCAAACTATAGTTTAGTTTATAAAGGGGATTTTTCACAAATATACAACTTTGGGGACAAAATTACATGCCCTATCGAACTCTTTGAATTCGGTAGGACGTGTAATTTTGTGCCCAAAGTTGTATATTTGTGTAAAAATTTAGTTTATAAAAGTTCTCTAAACTAAACTATACTAATCATAATATGGATATTTAAAAAAAAAAAAGTGTCACCATCGTATATGCATAATTGAAGCTAATTCCTATCTGTTGCCTTCGTGTAGTGGAGGATGATGAGTCCTAAATCGGGTAAATGCGTAATCGAAGCAAATTCCCTTTTGTGTAGTATTTCCTCTCAATTTATACAATTTTTTTTTTTTAATTTCAAGATTTGAATAAATTTATTCTTAATCATAATTAATTATGTAATTCTCAAAATTTAAATTATATCATATGAATTAAAACAAAAAAGTATTAAAAAGATCTAACTCATAAACATACACTTAAACTTGTCTTCATTTTTCACTTAGGACACCTAAACAAAGACAAGTTCCTAATAGACAAGATTTGATCTCATTAAACACTTTTATCCTACTTGGCACTCTCCATAATCCTTTTTCATGTTAATTGTACTGTTTTTTTAATTTTTCAGCCAAAAATAAATAGTTGCGGTTCAAATTTTTTTTTCCATAAAATAGGTTCTCAAAATAGGAACTTGTCTTAATTTAGGTGTCTAAGTGAAAATGAGAACAAGTTTAGCCTATTAAAAATTATTGGAACATGACACATTCTTCCAGAAAAGAATATTAAGACATTAATTAGTCATTATATTTTGTTTTTACTCTTTTAAATTATTCTCAAATTACTTTTTACAATGACTAAATACTGATTATGATAATTACTCGCAATGTTAATACCAACTAAAATTTCTTGAACTCATTACTTAGATAATTTAAATAAAAAATAAAAAATATTTTTTTGCTCGTAAAGATTGAACGATTAAATTAATTTGAATTATGAAAAATGTGTTAACTGATTAATAAACACATCGCTTTCTGTGGTGCAATCATAGCACTCACTTGGATTTCAAGAAATGGAATTAAAGGTCAAAACTTTATGCTCTTCTACCTGTATTCTTGGTACTACTACTACAACTACTTTGTATACTGGATAGAATTTTTATGCAATCATACCACTACCAGACCAAAGAAAGTTTAAAATATCTAAAAAAGGTCTTCCTCCAAAATGATGTGGGATCCTCACACGTCTACATTTTTTTCATAATATCCCATGATCTTGTTAACAAAATATCCAAATTTTTTTACTATTATTGTCGTAATGCTTCCAAAACCAGAAAAGTTTTCAACTAATTTTATCTCCATAAATGCTTCTGAAAATTACATCTTATTCTACTTTTGGATTTTATTCATGATTGAGTTCAGACAAAAGAAAAAAGTAAAATCGGACCGAAGTATAATTTATATTTTGAAAAGCCAGTGTACTCCATAAACAAGGTGATTTTTCTATCAATTTTCTTTGATAAAAAAATTAATCCAGATATTTACGAAATTTTCAAATATATCATTATCTATCCAAAGAAAAAAAAGAAACTAATGTTGTGGCCGACCAAAGTTTAAAAAAATATCTAGAAATTGTGGGCGCAATTTAAGGGGAATGCGTTGATGAGGCATCACATGTAAAGGCCAAGTTGATGAAGCTGTTGGTGTTCGTAGGATGGACCCAACATGTCAATCCAACAACTTGAGTACCAACTTCCAATATGGCCCAAATGGGGTGGGCTAATCTATTCCACCTTTACCATTTTTTTACTTTTAAAGATGTTTATAGACCTACTTTTCCTAATTTTAACCTGTCACGTCGAGTAGAGATAACAAAATAATAAAAAGATCATGATGTAGGAAATATTAATACTCTAGTTCAAAATAAATGTGATTTTAGAAAGAAAAATTAATAAAGATAGACTAAGCCAAAAATTCTTTTTTTAATAGTCTTAACGTCCTCATTGAGAATTGCTCAGCGAAAAGTCTAGTAGTCTCTCACTTGGTCATCGAATCCCAAGTCTCAACCCCTTCCCGACTTGCCTCACTCTTAGGTTGTTGACCTTTCTACAGTGACAGTAGTGGAAGTAGCTTGCATGAAATTTCTTGGGCACTTACTCGAACGATTTGACCCATCTTTCTTTCCTTACACGACAAAGCAAATATACGTCTAGTATTTACTTGAAATAGCAAATGCGACCTTAAGAAAGTCGTGTGGACAACATCCCATTATGGTGGCCAAGTGGCACCTATAACGGTCCCTCGACTTTGTTAAAGGCTGCTATGGCGGTCCCGCTATGACGAGCAAGGGTGATTTGGGAAAAGTTTTCAAATTCCTATATAAATAACCAAATTCTACTAATTTGTTTCTCGTTTCAAAAGTTTCTAATTGGATCACTAAGTCCCTTAACTAACATAATCTACACTTGAAATCATTAAACATTATACCACAAATCGCAAATGATTCTGAGACTCCACAATACCATGTTTTCATCAAAAACTGACCTAGGTGACCTATACAACATTCCATCCCTACTAACCTTCTACCCTAGTACATGATCTATATTCTTTCTTATTTAAGGTTATGCCATCAGTGCTATGAATTTGAGCTGCATCCTATCTAATCACCTCTCCCCAATACTTTTTTCGATATATTCCTATCCACGTATCCTTTAAATTTAAACTCTTGCACCTCCTAACTGGAGTGTCGACACACCTCTCTACACATGCCCAAACCATCTCAATCTCACTTCTTTCATCTTGTCTGCCACATAGGCCACTCCCACTTTCTCCTGAATAACCTCATTTCTAATCTTGTCACTGAAAGGGCAACACGACGCACTAAAACTCCCACAACGCGCAGGGTTCAGAGAAGGGCCCGACCATAAGCACATAATAATACAAAGAATGTATCGTATAGCTAACTAACCTAATAGAATAAAGTTTATAATTAAGACCTCATAATTCACAATAGAATATTATATCAATTGAAACACTTGTTGTAAATAATAATATATATTAGAAATTCATGTAGCTTGTCGAACAAACTCTATCCCAAGGTGTCGCTTCTACTCTTTCCTTAGCTTGTTGAGCAAGCTCTATTCTAAAGTGTACCTTGTACTCTTTTCTTAGCTTATAGAGCAAGCTCTTTAGTGTAGCTTATATATATGACCTTATTCCTTTGTAATATGCATATACACAATATGAATGAAAAACTAAGTTCTCTCTCTGTCTACCCTTATTACTATTTTTCCTTTTCCTTACTCTTCTTAACTTAGTTTTATTTTATAACATGTTATCAACACGAGACTCTGTCATTTCGAGCTACTTTAAACAAATAAAAAGGGAAGAATTTTATTCTTCTAAAAATGTCTAATATTTCTAACTTTAATTTCTTGTCCTGAATATATCGGACAAAGGCTACTTATCATGAGAACTAGATGCTGAAATTCACCTGGATGTGATGGATCAGGTAGACAACATCAAAGATAATAACCAAGCATCTAGCCAAGATCGTATCAAAGCTATGATATTTCTTTTCCACCATCTTGACGAGGGACTGAAAATGCAATACCTCACTTTGAAAGATCTCCTATACTGTGGAATAATCTGAAAGATAGATATGACTGCCTGAAGTTGGTCACCCTTCCACAGGAGCGTCATGATTGGTATAATTTGAGATTGTTGGACTTTAAAAATATACCTGAATATAATTCTTCCATGTATAGAATTACATCACAGTTAAATTTATACGGAGAAGATGTCACTGAACATGCTAAGCTTGATAAAACATACTCTACATTTTCTCTTACAAATATGCCTCTACAACAACAAAATTGAGAGATGGGCTTTAAAAGAAATTCTGAATTACTTTTGCATATTCTTAGTTCTGAATAACATAATGCCTTGTTGATGAAAAATCATGAAAGTCGACCTCTTAGTTCTATGCCACTCTCTGAAGTGAATCAGGCAAATTATCACTACCGAGAAAGAGGACGTGGCCGTGGTCGTAAAAGAAATTATAATCATGATAGTCGTCTTGTATCAAAAAATTATCAGAAGTATAGAAAGAAGACTAAAAATAGAAAGTTGTGCAAAAGAAAAATTCAGAAAGTATATGCCATAGATGTGGAGGAATGGGGCATTGACCACGTACCTATCGATCAGCTAAGAGTTTGGTCAACTTTGTCAGGCATCCTTAAAAAGGAGCGATAATAATACAGACACAAACTCATCTCTAAAGATAATTTCTTTTTTGTTTATTTATGCTAGTTGATATGTTTATGGTTTTCTAATTTCTGTAAATAAATAAAGTATGTATAGTAGCTCTTTTAATAGTAAGTTTTACTTTTTTTTTTGAAGAAAATATAGATATGCCTCAAATTTTGTTTGAATCAATGATCAATCATGAGGATATTGGTGTAAATTGATAGTGGAACTACTCATACTATTTTCAAAGATGAGAAATACTTTTCTTACTTGCTTAGAAGAAAAGAAAATATTACTATAATCTCTGGTAATTCCAAATTGATTGAAGGCTCCAAAAGAGCTACCTTATTTCTATCTAAGGGGACAAAACTTATTATAGAAGATGCACTTCTCTCTTCTAAATCTCCAAGAAACTTGTTAAGTTTCAAAGATATCCGCTGAAATGGATATCATATTGAGACACTAAATGTAATGAATATTGAATATCTTTGTATAATCAAAAGTATCTCAGGCGAAAAATATATTTGAAAGAATTACCAACGTTATCTTCTGACCTATATTATGCAAAAATCCGTACAACTGAAGCTTATTGAATTGCAAACCATAAATTTATTGATTTAAATACTTTTGTGCTATGGCATGACTTAATAGGTCATCCTGGATCTGTATTGATGGCACGAATTCTTGAAAATTTAACTGGGCATCCATTAAAGAATTTGAAGATTCTTACGAATGGTAAATTTGCATATGCTACTTGTTATCAAGGCAAATTAATTGCCAGGCTATCAACCCTGAAGGTTGGCATTGAATCTCATAATTTTTTAGAATGTATACACGGGATATATGTGGACTTAATCATCTACCTAGTGAATTGTTCAGATATTTATGGTTCTAAAGATGCATCCTCAAGATGGTCTCCTGCATGTCTTTTATCGTCTCACGACCAGGCATTTGTGAAGTTATTGGTACAAATAATAAGATTAAGGACACAATTTTCAGATTATCCTATTAAGATTATTCACCTCGATAATGCTGGAGAATTTATATCCCAAACATTTGATGATTATTGCCTATCAAATGGGATAAGAATTAAATATCCTATTGCTCATGTTCATACTCAAAATGGTCTTGCAAATTTATTTATTAAGTGTCTGTAATTGATAGCAAGACCACTACTCATGAAAACGAAATTGTCCACTAGTGTTTGGGGTTATGCTATCTTACATGCAACAACGCTTGTTCGTCTTAGACCGACTAATTATAATGAATACTCTTCGTCACAATTAGTATTTGGTCATAAGCCAAATATATCTTATCTAAAAATCTTTGATTGTGCGATATAGGTGCTTGTAGCACCACCACAACATACTAAGATGGGCCCTCAACAAAATATGTTGGGTTTGATTCACCTTCCATAATTCTCTACCTCGAACTGCTGAGTGTCAATTTAATGAAACAACTCTTCCGTAATTAGGGGAGAGACTAAGGAACTCAAAAGGAAAATTGCGTGAAAAGTTTCATCACTATCTCATTTTAATTCTCGTACCGGTATATGTGAGCAGAAGGTCTAGAAGATCATCCACTTACTGGAAAATAGCAAAACAAATGCCAGATGCATTTACCGATTTAAAATGGATAAGAAAATCAGATATCCCTACAGTGAATGTAACTATCTAAATTGACATCCCAATGGACTATCTACTAGTGTCATAGCTTCTGAATCCTAAATGCGTTTGACGCTTGGTAGACCATTGGGTTCAAAGGATAAAAAATCCTAGAAAAAGAAGCATGAGAAATGATGAAGATAATACTATAATTTCATGAAGAAGTTCAACATCTTATTAATCCCGACATTCTTGAAGAAATCGATATACCCAAGACCCAAGTGAATGTAGAGCTTTCAATAAGTTCTACTAGTGATGGAATGAATTTAGATCTATCAAAAATTATAGTGGATAATATTTTTGCATACAACAATGTTATGCTTGACCTTATGCAATATTGCGTGGATCTTGAGGCTAAATCTGTTGAAGAATGTTGACAAAGATGTGATTGGCCAAAATGGCAAGAGATAATACAATTAGAATTAAACTCACTTGCTTAGTGTGAAGTTTTTGGACCTGTAGTTCAAACCCCTGATGATGTACAATCAGTTTTCTATAAATGGATTTAAGAAAAATGAGATAAATAATATTTTAAGATACAAGGCATGCCTTGTTGCATAAGGATTCTCTTAAAGACCTGGTGTCTACTATCAGAAACATATTCACCTGTTATGGATGTAATAACTTTTTGATACTCATTGGTTTACCTATACTTGAAAATCTTAAAATACATCTAATGGATGTGGTTACAACTTACCTTTATGGTTCACTTGATGATGAAATTTATGTGAGAATTCTAGAAGGATTCAAATTTTCTGATGTATGTAATTTTGAATCTCGGGAGATGTTCTCAATCAAATTACAAAGATCATTGTATGGTTTAAAACAATCAAGATGTATGTGGTATGATCGTTTTAGTGAGTACTTGATAAATGAAGGTTATATGATGATGTCATTTTTTCTTTTATTTTTATTAAGAAAATAAAATCGATGTTTGTTATACTTACCATTTATATTTATGACATAAATCTCATTGGAACTCTTGAAGAGGTTCAAAAGGCAATTGAATATCTAAAGAAAGAATTTGAGATGAATGATCTTGGAAAGATAAAATTGTCTTGGTCTACAAATTGAATACTTAGCCGATAGGATCTTCATCCACCAATTTGCCTACACTAAGAGAACTTTAATACGATTTTACATGGACAAACCACATCCAATAAGTACTCCAATGGTTGTTCGATCACTTGTAGTGAATAAAGATCTATTTTGATCTCCAGAAGAGAATGAATAAATAGTTTCTTGGTCCTGAAATACCATATCTTAGTGCTATTGGTGCGCTTATGTATCTTGCTAATGCAACTAGACCTGATATAAAATTTTCTATCAATTTTCTAGAAGGTCTCTTGCCCAACGCGAAGATATTGGAACAGTGACAAGCATATTTTACGATATCAAAAGGGGAGTATTGATATGGATGTATTTTATACTAACAAAGGTTGTACAAATCTTATTGCTTATGCAAATGCAAGTTATTTATCAGATCCACATAAAGATCAATCTCAAACAAGCTATCTATTCACATACGGAGGAACTTCCATATCATGGTGATCTGCAAAAAAGTCTATTGTTGCTACTTCTTCAAATCATGTTGAAATAATAGCGATTCATGAAGCAAGTAGAGAATATATATGGTTGAGATCAATGATTCAGTTTATCTAAGAAAGATTCGATCTGGAGAATGATGTCAAAGTATCCTCGATCATTTTTGAAGACAATGTTGCATGCATAGCTTAATTAAAGGGAGGCTTCATAAAAGGAGATTGAACAAAACACATTTCACCAAAATTATTTATAACACCTTAAAAATTTCTAAGCTAAGATTTTAACTTTCCTCTTAGGTGTAAGGGATCATATCGAGTGATTCTAACCTTGAATATAGGTATTAAAGCCTATTCTATAGCGGAATAGTAGATTTGAGATGAATAAAGGTCACAAAGATCCTTTAACACAAAGTTGAGATGAAACTTACCGATCGAGTTTCGATATGAAATTCTATGAAATTAGGTGATCTAATAACTCCAAAGTTGTGAATGTCTCTTAAAGTATTTTTCTATGCAATAGAAGTGTGTCGTATGTGGTTTGAGGTTATAAGGAACACCAAAGGTCAAGAGAAGTTCAAAACATTTCAATCAGCTAAGTTTCGATATGAGTTCATATGGCCATATCCTTCAGCACATAATGAGTTAGGTGATCCATAATATACCAAAATAAAGATATTTGGATTAGCTTTTCAACACATTCAATTTTGCTTTAATCGAAATTTGAAGTTAGAAGTTATGATCATTTTATTGAAACCTTTTGAAGCTAGAAAATTCGTAGATCCGCCAATTTTGCCGGACAAATTGTTCCAAGAAAGCTTAGATACTGGAAAAAAGTGCGGTCTAAGGTCCCCATTCGGCGTACCGTTGAATGGTTCGATAATGGGACCCCTATGCCGCCAATTTGGCGATATAATTGATGTGCTGTCAAAATAAAACATTTTTGATGCTTAAAACTTAGAATTTTGTGTGTTCTTTAAGTGATGTTAGTGGGTTTGATGTGATTTATGTTTGTTTATTAGGATTACAGGATTTGGCATAATTTTTGGGCTAGTTGTGCAGTTGTTGCAGTTTTACTATTCTACAACACACTTTACGAGCCATGAAATTTTCCACGAGCCGTAGAGTGGAGTTCGTAAGTAAGATCCAGTGATGGGGTGATTTTCTGAAGTTACATCTATGAACTGTTAAACGAGTCGTGGAAAGTTGTATGAGTCGTAGATGAGGTTCCATACTCTGAGGATCAGAAGTTGGAATTTGCTGAAAAGCCATCAAACAGGACCTTATACGGGTCGTAAGTTTGAATACAACCCATAGAAAAGTCTTTGTAAGTCTGCTCGTATTGCCTGTCGAATCCAGTTTTTCTATGTTATTTTGTATTTGTATTTTAAGTACTATAAATAGATTTTTCACGTTATTTTCAGAAGAGAAGAGAGGAGAACGACCAGAAACATTGGGAGAACTGTTTGGAACATTGTTTTGTGATTTTAATTCGTAACTTGTGATTTTCATTGAAGAGTAGGGATTTCTTATTTTTACATTTGACCTTGTAAGTGCTCAATTATGTTATTCTATATCATGATTCTTGCATCTACAATGATAATGCATAGGTAAATCCACAACTAGGGTTGTGGGAACCATGAAGAACTAACAAGGTAAAACCAGATAATTAGTAATTCTTGGAAAGCGTGTATGCACATATTAATTAATTCTCTTCATTTTGATTGTTTTTTAATGATTGCCAACGTTAGAACTCGTCTAGTTGTTACTGACTGGATCAAGGTAGTAATAAATAGGAAAAGAGATTAATTAACAGGATTCGATTGATTTCTTCTCGTCTAATCAACCAAACTGGATCAAGAGGAGGTTGTACTGGAACGATAGGTAAGGATTAGTAATGTCACACTACGGAGATGGATCAAATCACGTAGTGAAATTTACCTCTCACATGGATCAAATAGTTTGGTAAACTTAACTTATCATTCTGCATGCAACACACTAGAAAGAATGTCATTATCTGGTAATGCCAAGTTAGAGAATCATGGGGAATACAATACCCTAGTTACTCTTCTTACTGATTTCACAATACTTGTGTTATTTTAGAATTACTTTCTGTAAATTACAACCCTCCTTTGAGAGATAAATAGGTTAATTAACTCGAATTTCTTGAAACTACTCTGAGTCTACCATATTTCTGTGAGTTTGACCCTAACCTTGGTTAGGTTATATATCTTGACAACGACCGCTTTAACCTTCAAAGAGGAGGTGTAGCTTGGGCGATATCAATAACTCATTAAAAGGTCATTTTTTTTCAATTTTAATGATTATTTGACTTTCCAAAAGGCTTTTGTTTTACCTTTTATCCTTAATTAACTTCTCCAAGTCTATCATATAGCCTAATAACCTCCTATCAACGCATAAACCCCTGAAAACATTAGATTTTCACGTTCAAAGTTCTTCCAAAGAAGAAGCTAGGGCTCTTCATCTCCAAGTTCAGACCAAAGGCTTCTTCAAAAGATTTTTCTCTTCCAGAGAACATTCTTAGTGGATTATACAATGAAGAGATAATAGTTTTTATGAATGATATTATAGTTTATGAGGCAATAATAGTTTTTATGAACATTCTTATATAATCTTGCATGAATGATAGCTTTTATGAGTTAAACACTTGAAATGAATGATTTTATTTTTCTACAAGAACCCTAGAATGAATTCTTGTCATTTTTTAATATGTTGCACTTAAATAGGTATGCATGTGTATGATTTGAGCTCAACAGTCTACAAAATTCATAAATATTTTAACTCTAGTTTTGTACCTAAGATTATGAGTTTGAGTGATGGATGATAGATAGTCTTAATAAGTCATGAACTAATCCTAAAAGAATGTTCTTAACCAAAGAGTTGATAGTTGATATAATGAATTGAGTTGACAAATGTCCAATAAGACTAAATGAATGAGTTAACTGAAGGATCGATGTCTTATGAGCATGTTGAGTCTTGGGAGCAGTTTGAGCAACGAATTAAGTGAGGGTAAATATAAACTCAAACTCAATAACTACGTAGCTAGCATAGGAGAGGATTGAACCATAAAGTTGAATGTTTTTCTATTTTTCCAAAAGAGGACTTGATGTTATTGATTATGGATCCACTAATGGGATGTCCTTTACCCTGACAAGGTATTGGATAAATGTGGTAATGACATTGCTTTGTTATATCATCGCCAGGTCATAGGTGATGGTTATCGGTTAGAGAAACTCTCATATAGGTCCTGATAGTACTCCGAATGATTGGAAGGGTTTGTATATGATTAGTCATTGTCTAAACTTTATTCTTACTTTAGACTTATGATACTTGAGTGAGTTCTTTCCTTCATGATTGAGATTGTCTGAGTTGATATTGTCCTTTCCTGATGCATGTTTCTTTCTACCATATTACATACTCGTACATTCCATGTGCTGACATGTGTTTGGGCCTACATAATTTTATGATGCAGAGACAGGTACTAGAGATCATCAATAAGTGTGTTGTTGATGATCTGTTCACATTCAGCTAATTAGACAGACCTCCCTGCTTTTGTAGGATTTCCACGTTACTATTATCCAGCTATTAGAGCTTGGGTTTACTTTTATTCTATTTTGAGGTAGCCATGGACCTGTCATTGGCACTACTTTGTCAGATAGATAGAGACTTCATAGACTAGATTGCCAAGTTGTGTTGAATATTGTTTTTGAGCTAGTATCTTTCTTACTAGTTTTATTCAGTTGATTTGATAGATTGGTTGGCCTTCGGCCTTGGATTATTAATTGGGTTATTTTTTACTAGTAAGTTGTTCTTAATTGTTGATGTCTTTCGTTGTTAGATTATGATTAAATGAATGTGATGAAGCCAAGTGATTCTCTTGTGGGCTAGAAATAGTCTTTGAGTGCCGTCCACGCCAAGGTATCCTCCCGGGACGTGACATTATTCTTCACACATGATCTAAAAAATATGGTGATATTGACGTATAACAAATACACTCAAGTGATAATCCAAGAGATTTATTCGCCAAATCTTTATGAGCGTCAACACTTGCAGAGATGGTACATAAGATTGGAATGCGAATACTCTATCGCTTGGTTCATGATATTTATCAGGGGAAATAGAATACGTATTGTACTCTTTTTTCCTTAATCAATGTTTTATCCCATTAGATTTCTTGGTAAGATTTTTAATGAGGCAACAAGTGATGCGTATTTGGGATAACATGGACTTCTAAGAGGGAGTGTTGTAAATAATAATATATATTAGAAATCCATGTAGCTTGTTGAACAAGCTCTATCCTAAGGTGTAGCTCGTACTCTTTCCTTAACTTGTTGAGGACGATCTATTCCAAAGATATCTTGTACTCTTTCCTTGGCTTATAGAGCTCTATAATGCAGCCTATATATATGGCCTTAGTCTTTTATAATATGTGTATACAGAAGATGAATAAAAAAAAAACTAAGTTCTCTCTACCTTTTTTACTATTTTTCCTTTTTCTTACTCTTCTTAACTTAGTTAATTTGTATTAGTTATTAGTTTATTTTTTTTAACAACATTGTATTATTATATTATAGATTTCTTGACAAGACTATGTATAATATTTGCACGTAACAGATAAATATATTATTTAATGAATAATTAATCAGGTAAATAAAATGACACCTAACTATTTAGTGACATAAGGCTAAATGAATTGGATAGATAAAAATAAATAATGATTATATAAAAACAATGAAATTATTACAATGAAACTAAGAGATCATTTGATAAGTTTATAGTAAAAATAATGAATGCATTAATTGATGTATTAGTAGTATCTTGTTTCATACACTTTTTCATGTTTTGTACAACTAATGCTTCTCTTCGGGATCATTTGGTAGAGTGTATAAGAATAATGCTAAATAAAGTGTATTAGTAATGCATGCATTAGTAATACATGTACTAGTTATACTTGCATTAGTTATACATAGAATATTTTTATGCATTGTTTGGTTTGATACATTAGAAATAACATACATTCCATCAACAAATTTATTTACAAAGATACACTCCACATTTATGGTGGAAAAGATGTAAAAAAGTTTTGAGGGGCAATTCAGTCTTTAATCATACTAATACATGCATTAGAAGCATTGCATTACTAATACATAAAAATATATGGTATCACTAATACATTCCTTATTACACAATAAAGTGTATAACTAATACTTGCATTAGTTATGCATTGTATAAAAAAGTATACCAAACAAGGTATTACTAATTTAAAAAAATCAATACACCCATTATTTTTCCAATACACTCTACTGAACGACACCTTTAAAGTGCATTATGGTGTGTATTATTGTAACAACCCATTTTGAGATGAGATGTCCCACATCGGCAAAACACAGGAAAGATGCTGAGTATATAAGTAAAGGACTGGTTTATATATTGTGAGACGCCTTTTGCGGTGAGCTCAAAGGGACAAATCCGTGATGGGCTAGGCCCAAGAGAGGACAATATTTCACAGTGTTGGGCCAGGTCGTTACAGATGGTATCAGAGCTACTCCTGTGTCAGCCTTGTCGATGTGGGGCTAGAGTTCAACTGAGTTTAGGCGAAGCCTGATGAGGCGGACAAACCTTAGTGCCAAGTGTAGGCGAATTCCATGCGATGGGTCAAACCTCAGCGAGGACGCTGAGTCCATAGAGGGGGTGTATGTAACAACCCATCTTGAGATGAGATATCCCACATCGGCAAAACACAGGAGAGATGTTGGGTATATAAGTAAAGGACTAGTCTATATACTGTGAGGCGCCTTTTGGGGTGAGCCGAAAAGGACAAATCCGTGATGTGCTAGGCCCAAGAGCAGACAATACTTCACGGTGTTTGGCCAAGTCGTTATAATTATTAATACTATGGATTTCTAGGTATTAATAATGAATGCTTTTAATACATGCATTAGCATAGATCCAATTGCCCCTTATAACGTTTTTCACATCTTTTCCACCATAGTCATGGAGAGTATATTTAGGAATAAAGTTTTTATACAATGCATGTTATTTTTAATGCATCAAACTAAACAATGCATAAAAATTATTTTATATATAATTAATGAAAGCATTATTAATATACTCTATTTAGTATTATTCTTATACACTCTATCAAACGACCACTAAGGACAATCTTAGTAGGAAGGAACAAAAATATTATAGTGGCAATTGGGTGGGGTTATGGCGGGGTGAGACAAGGTAAAAGTTGATTTTTGACGCGTCACTAGTATGAAAATAACTTTAACCTTTTGTTGTCTTCAAATTTGAGTTGTGCATTTCTACTAATGATGAGAAATATATACATGATTCAATCTTCATTTCTTATCATATATATCCATTCAGATATCGTCGATTGGTAAACAAGATTGTGTATAATACTTGCATATGTCATGCACATAATAATATAGATATAAAAAAATTCTTACTACTACTTAAAGTATTATGTGTCGTAATTTTACATTTTTTTCCCTGAAAAATCAATTCAAACTGTCAAAAATTTTACACTAAAAGTAAAAATATATAAACAAAGTCACCACTTAATTTTTTTTTGAAAGAAATTAAGAAAACTTATTTTGGAAAAAACCCAAATGGATAAGCCTTTGAAAAGTCAAAGATTTGGGTTAGCTATTCTTATTTCCATTTCAAAAAGCATTACAATTGCAATAACTATTAACATGCAGTTATGACTAACTTCTTGAAAATAATATTTGAAAGAGAAGAGAGGCATTTTGAGTTATTTTGAAAGCCCAATAACTTGAATAATTAAAAAAAAAATCATTCGATCATGAATAAATTTTAGTCAAATATTCAATTAAGCAATGAAAATGAACAAAGAGTTGATAATTAAAATTATTAATGAAGTTAATCGGCACAAAAGAGATGGATTCATCTTTTGAGAAATTCAACTAAGTTAAACTAAATGTAGAATTTAGAATAAAGTTAAGCATAAAAAGAAAACACAAATAATAAAGAAAAAAGAATCATAAATTTGGACCTTCCCCCAAATTCACACTATTGGGCTGATAAGTTGGTTCATTCAGGTTTTAGCTCATTTTCGGTATGCAACATCACTTTGGGCCCATTTTCACTTTGTATATCAATTGTATATCATCTTCTTCCACCTGTCTATTAGCTTCCCTTTCTTGTATTTCACTAAGATTGACTTGATAATATTGGGCTTACTGCCCCCATGGGACGATGCAAGGCAGAAGTAGAGTCTATTGGACTTGTTGGAGGAAGTTTATGCCTGGCCAACATGAAAAGTCTAATATTTCATGACTATAGTTTGCCTAATTACATTCCATAGATAACTGAAGGTTTGCTTTCGACTTTTAACTTTGTATACAAGGAAGGTATTTTATTTGAATATATACAAATCTAAATATTTCAAAAATTGATTACAATAGCGCTAAAATAGGAGCGTAAATGGTAACAAATCCCTTGATTCATGTGGCAGTTACGGTAATCCCTTGATTTGTTTCCATTTACGCTACAGTGTTTATGTGTGATTTGTATCCTTTTATACGCATATATTTGATTGTGTGGTGTGTCTGATGGGAGATATTTGTATTTATTTTCTATAAATTTTTATTTTTTGGTTATCCAACAAAGGATAAAAAGTGTACTAAAAAATAAAGTTTATATAAATATTATTTTGAACAAATGAGTACTTTTAGGTATATATAATGGATAAGTCTACGGTGTTTTTGTATTGAATATTATACAAAAGTTAATAAGTAAAAAGTTTATTCACGTCTATTAAAGTGAATTCCTATATCTGTGTTTATTTCAAATGTACAAACTTGTATGCATATTTATTTGTATAGTTAGGTCACTAGAAATGGAATGTATATAACAAATCATGCTAATAAAGATATCATTTGTATGTACATATTTATTTGTATAATTAGACAATTAGAATTAGAAAGATATAAGAACAAATGTGCTATTTGACATCTACTTGTATATAATATTTATTTGTATAAGTGTTTCCAAAAAATATGCTAATGAAGGTCTGCCACTTTATACAATTCATCTCTAAAAAAGTATTTCCAAAAATATGTTAATGAAGGCTTGTCCCTTTATATAATTTATTTGAATAAAGTGGTTCCAAAAAAGAAATTTATACAAAAGAAAAAAATATATAAAACTTAATATTACAATTAAAACTCACCCAACTAAAACTAAAAATTGTATATAAATAAGCATGACAAAAATCTCAACCTCCCAGAGAAATACTCACCCCACTAAAAGTAAAATTGTATATAAATAATCATGTATCCCAATCTCACAAAAAAAAAAATATTGAGCCAAGTATCACTAATAAAGATACGTTGATGTATAAAGTGATTAGAAAATGAATTTATGCAATCATTAATTAATTTATGCAAACTGGACATGATGGATATATGTATATCCAACTATTGGTTGACACAATTGGAATTATAGCGATGTTTACATGGCATCTTTTTAGCTTTTCCCCAATTTGAAATTCTAGCAAACAAATTATACATTCGCTCATCTCTTTATTTTTTTCCTCCAGTGTTTGATAATAATCACTAAAAAAATAGAAAAATACTAAAGAAATCTTGTGAAACTATTAAAAGGAAGTAAGATATACAAGTCTAATTGTTTTAAAAAAAAATTGGCACTAACCTAATGATGGATTGCACGGATATGGTTGAGAAAAGGGAGCGATTTTGGGGATTTGGGAGAATGTACGAATTTGGGATGAAAAGAGAAAATTTAAAAAATCAATAAATAATATTGTTGAGGTAATTAAGGAAAGAAGATATTTAAAGAGGAGAGAAGATATAATTGAGATTTTGTATACACTCTAAAATAATGAATTTCATTCTTACCATAAATATTTGAAAATTTTATACCGATTAAATTAGTGGTCCCATAATTTATAAAAAAACTAATATAAAATATATCTATTATTTATAATTAATTAAAACTATATCCTTTTTATATAGTTACTAGTAGATATTTGCAAATCTGCATAATTTTTCCTAATTTAAATAGATGAGGAATTATAAAATTAATGAGGAAAAGCCTAAAATGCCTTCAAATTATTTATAATGGTATAAAAATACCCTTCATCCACCTATTGGGCTTAAAATATCCTTGCTATCCATCTATTAGGCCTAAAATGTTCTTGTCATCCACCTTTAGGTCCAATATTGACCCATCTTTTATTAACAAAATATTAATTAAATAATTTATTTTTTCAAACACATGACGATTTGGTTACAATTTAATTATTTAAAATTAATTATAATCTAAAGTCAACCCACCCCAAATTTAGCTAAACCCGACACTTAACCTTAACTCTCCCAAAATTTACGTGTTACCCATTAATTAAATTAAACAAACAGAAAAGAGAATCTCAAATTCACTTTTTGTTTTTCCCCATTTTCTTCCAATTCTTGGCCTCATTTTCTTCATTTTTTCTACATTAAAAGCAGTGATCCTGATGTTTATCTATATGGAGAATGTGTCATGGAAAGCTATATGCCTGTGTATCAGAAAATTCACTTCATTTTTTCTCTATTAAAGATGTTGTTATCATCGAATATTTTGGAGAAAAACCGAAGAAAATGGAGCCAAGTGTAAAGTGAATTTCAGATTCTCTTTTCTATTTGTTTTAATTTAATTAATGGGTAAAGGGTTAATTTTGGGACAAATTAGGGTTAAGGGTCGAATTCAGCTAAATTGGGATAGACATTAATCTAACATGAAATTTTTTCACACATATCACAATCTCATCTTATAAGGAAAAGTCTATATATGTATAAAAACTAGATAATTGCCAAACAAGGATCTTGATAAAAAAAATTAACAGTTTAACAGAAGCACCAAGACTTAGCCCGAAGGTCAATCAAAAACAAAATACCACATTTTCATTGTTAACGGGAACAAGAAAACATTATATTCTTTCTACCAGTTACCAACATCAAATCTACTGCGGGGTTCAGCCCCCATTTTGGTAGTCAACAAAGGCAACCACTGAATTTGAATAAGTGCCTGCCAGTTGTTTCCTTTTTCAAGTTGGTTGGCCACCAACATCTTTCTTGGTCATAAATGTCTTCATATTAATGTCAGCAATGACATCAATAGAAGCAGATTTCCTCTATATAAGGAGTTCTTCATTTGACACAACATCAACACACAGAGAGCCACATAGAGAAAAATTATATTGAGTTTTTCTGTGAAGAAAAATAGAGTGTGGACGCTATTAAGGTGGAAAATACAAAGAGAGTATTTCTTTTGTATGTGTAGAAGTTTTTTTTAGTATTGTACTCGTGCCTACACGGTGTAAAATTCCTTACTATAGTGATATTAGTTACTCCTCTTGGCCCATGGTTTTTTCCCTTATTTAAAAAGGTTTCCAGGTAAAAATTCTTGATGTCATTATTTTTCTCATTTTATTACTATTATTTTTACCATATCTATTTTGTGTTTGTCCGTTTTTTCCAGCAAACTGGTATCAGAATTTAGTTGTGCAAAAGCAACTTTTTGGGGAAAAAAATGGAAGCCAACACTAGTAGAATAGTTACTTTGAAAGGTACTAACTATGCCATTTGGAAGGGGAAAATGGAAGATCTGCTTTATGTGAAGAATTTTTATTAACCTTTACCACTGTAAAGCCTGAAAGTAAAATTGATAAAAAGTGAAATTTTTTATACAGATAGCTCTGTGGATTTATTAGACAGTGGGTTGACGATAATATGTTGAACCATATTTTTGGGGAAACATATGTTCAAACCCTATGAGAGCATCTTGAAAGTTTGTATGCTCGGAAGACTGGGAACAATAAAATGCTTGATAAAACAGATTTTGATTTTAAAATATATTGTATGGTACTCCAATGACAGATCACCTAAATAAATTTCAGGGGATCATGAACCAGTTATGTGCTATGGGCATTAAATTTGATGAAGAAATTCAAGGCTTGCTTTTACTTGGTTCCCTACCAGATTCTTGGGAAACATTTAGAATGTCACCGTTAAATTCTTCTTCTAATGGTGTGATCTCTATTAGGGGTAGGTTCAGTTTTTGCGATTCAGTTTTTCCCTAAAATCAAAGACAGAACGGAAGGTAATTTGGCGGTTCGGTTCGGTTCGGTTTTTCCCCCAAAAAAGTAAACCATTGGTTTTTTGGTTCAATTTTTTCGGTTCAATCTTCGATTTTTTACGGTGCGGTTTTTTTGGATATTTTTCGATTGATTTCGGTTTGATTTTCAGTTCTGCGGACTCACCCCTAATCTCTATGAATTTCGCCAAGAGTAGTGTCTTGAATGAAGAGATGAAAAAAAAAATTTGAAGGTTCGTCTTTGTCAGATGTCCTAGTGATTGGCCCCAAGGGGAGAAACAAAAATCATGGTTCTCAAAACGAAGAACACAACAAGAGCAAATCTAGAGGTAAACTTAAAAATGTTGAATGCTACCAATGTGGTATGAAAGGGCACTTTCACGCCTCGGGAGGGTACCCTTGGCGTGGCCGGCACTTAGAGACTATTGAAGGTCCCCAAGCGAACCACTTAGTCTCATCACATCGTTCAATCAAATAACTCTACTGAATAGCGGAAAGTATAAGTAAGTAAGTGGGCACATCTCATCTAAAGGCTCAAAATAAATAGATAATAATAAAGGCTAGTAGAAAGAACTAGCTCACAATCTCAGACATCAATGTTTAACCATCATCTATAGCCTCTAACACTATTCATGTGGTGCCAATGACAGACCCATGGCTACCCAAATTAAAATAAAAAAATAGTCCAAAATCTAACTCTAAAGCATGATGAAATAAAAGTAGCGGATCCTCTGGACTAGGGAGGCTTACCAAATCAGCTTTGAATCTCAGATCTTCAACGGGGCGCCTGTTGACAATCTCTAGTACCTGCCTCTGCATCATAAAACGATGCAGTCCAGAGTGGACATCAGTACTTGAAATGTACTGGTATGTGAAATAGCTGAGTGAAACAGAAACAGGTAGAATAATATGGAAACAACATCAACTCAAAGAAAATTATCAAATAACACCAAATCGTCAAATGTCTATCTATGCAAGAATAAAGAGTAGACAAGTGACACATCAACAACTAAAACTCATCAATCGTCTTAGACTCATCTCAAAGGAGCTTGCCTTCTCTCATCTCATCTCATCTCGACTAATATGTTGATGTTGACAATGATGTTGTTATTGATGATCCCCCTGCTCATGGAGTTTCGGACAAATCAAATATGCCTCTCAAGAGGTCCATAAGACAACATGTTCCCTCATCTTGTTATCCACTATGAGTATGTGTTACTCACTAATGGGGGAGAACCTGAATATTATAAGGAGGCTATGGAAGACGAGCATAGAGATCAATGGATAGAAGCCATGCAAGATAAGATGAAATCTTTGCATGAGAACCATACTTATGAGTTGGTAAAATTGCCCAAGAGCATGAGAGCTTTAAAGAATAAGTGGGTGTTCAAAGTTGAAATGGAAGAATACAGCCAGAAACCCAGATACAAAGCTAGATTGGTTGTTAAGGGATTCGGTCAAAGAATGGAGATTGACTTTGATGAAATATTTTCACCTGTCATGAAAACGTCCTCCGTTTCTACAGTTCTTGGTCTAGATGCTAGTCTAAATTTAGAGATTGAATAGATGGATGTGAAGACGACTTTTCTTTATAGTGACCTAGAAGAGGAGATTTATATGGAACAACCTAAGGGCTTCAAAGTAAATGATAAAGAAAATTTTGTGTGCAAACTCAAAAAGAGTCTTTATCGCCTAAATAAAGCTCCTAAACAGTGGTACAAGAAGTTTAAATCTCTTATGGGGGAGCAAGGCTACAAGAAGACTTCCTCAGACCATTGTGTATTTGTACAAAAAATTTCTAATGATGATTTTATCATCCTATTGTTGTATGTGGATGATATGTTGATCGTGGGCAAGGATACTTCCAAAATTGACGAGCTGAAGAATGAGTTGTGTAAGTCTTTCTATGAAAGATTTAGGCTATGCCAAACAAACTATGGGCATGAGGATCACTCGTCTCAGATATGAAAGGAAGATCTATCTGTCGCAAAAGAAGTATATTAAACGTGTACTCGTTTGCCAAGTTTGTTTGGAATGCTAATCCTATTAGCACACCTCTTGCTAGTCATATGAAGTTGAACAAGAAGATGAGTCCAACAACAAGGGAGGAAAAAGAAAGTATGGCTAGAGTTCCCTATTCCTCCATTATTGGAAGTTTAATGTATGCAATGGTATGCACTAGAATTGATGTTGCTCATGCAGTTGGTGTTGTCAACAAATTTCTCAATAATTCCGAAAAAGAACATTGGGAAGCTGTGAAGTGGATACTTAAGTATCTGAGAGGAAGTTCAGATGTATGCTTGTATTTTTGAGGCTCTAGTATAATCTTGAAGGGTTATACAGATGCTGATATGGTAGGTGACCTTGAAAAAAGAAAATCCATTACTGGATATTTGTTTACTTTTTTAGGGGGAGCTATATCATGGCAGTCAAAGTTGCAGAAATGTGTTGCACTATCTACAACTGAAGCTGAGAATATTGCGGCTATTGAAGCTAGCAAACCGATGATATGACTTAAACAATTCCTTTAAGAGATTGGGCTACAGCTGATTGAGTATGTTTTCTATTGTGACAGTTAAAGTGCGATAGACTTGAGCAAGAACTCAATGTACAATGTAAGGACGAAACACATAGATGTGAGATACCACTGGATTCAAGAAAAGATAGAGGACAAATCTATGTAGGTTGAAAAGATCTCTACAAATGAGAATCCTACAGATATGCTAACCAAGTTTGTGCCAAGGGACAAGTTTGAATTGTGCAAAGAACTTGTCGGCAGGAGCTTTCTCTAAGATGAGAGAGATACCTCCTTCTCGTGAATGGGTCTGGAGGGGGATATTTGTTGGGTCCAACCCCCATTTCGGTAGTCAATAAAGGCAACTACTGAATTTGAATAAATGGCTGCCAATTGTTTCCTTTTTCAAGTTGGTTGGCCACCAACATCTTATCTTGGTCATAAATGTCTGTATATTAATGTCAGCAATAACATTAACAGAAGCAGATTTCTTCTATATAAGGAGTTCCTCATTTGACACAACATCAACACACAGAGAGCCACTGAGAGAAAAATTACATAGGTGTATTTTTCTGTGAGGTATACTATATACTATATAAGAAAAAATAGTATGTGAACAAAAATAGAACGTGAACGATATTTTAGTAAGGTGATAAATCAAAAGAGAGTATTTAATTTGTGTGTGTAGAAGACTTTTTTGAGTATTGTACTCATACCTACACAGTGTAAAATTCCTTACTATAGTGATATCAGTAGCTCCTCTTAGCCTGTGGTTTTTTCCCTTATTTAAAAGAGTTTCCACGTAAATATTCTTGGTGTCATTATTTTTCCCATTTTATTCCTATAATTTTTACCATATCTATTTTATGTTTGTCCGTTTTTCCCAACATCTACTTCACACCATCTCCAACTCAAATCTCTATTTTTTAATTTTAATATAGAGGCTTTATATTGGAGAAAATCAATTCCAACTCATAACTCTTTTTTTTAGCAATAAGAGGGTGAACTATTGCCATATTAACAAAAACACTTGTTACATCAAGTTGTGTTTTCCATCTTACTAGTGACCAACAAGTTGGTGCTAGTCCACTCAGCCCTCATCCTTTCATCTAGTTACAAAATTCTTTAAATTAACTGTATATATCTACTTCTTTTCTTATTGTCCTTCGCTGTCTGTGCTCTTTCCTTGATGATGTTGTTTATGTGTTGAATTACAAAAGCTTTTTCACGCCTTTCCTTTTTGAAAATCATCATATTCTTTGCTATCCATGTGTTGTATATTACAACTTCATATGTAGCAGCAACTATTCCTTTTCTCTCTCGCACCCAATTTTTCTTCTTTATCTTCATGAACATCTCCTTTGTTCCTTTGTTTTGCAGTTTTACTCCCAATCAATCTTCTATCTACTCCCAGATGCCTGTGATCCATGAGCTGTGTATAAGCGTGGCAGCGGAACTGGTAAGTACCGGTTCCGGTGCCGGTTCGGTGCCTGTCTAGTCCGGTTCCGATTCCGGTACTTATCGGTAGGATTCGGGAGGGGGGGGTACCGGTAGGGGGACCGGGAAGGGAGGGAAATTTTGTACCGGTAATTACCGGTTCTGGTCCGGTACCGGACCGGTAATTTCGGTCCAAATTATTTTTTTAATGTTTTTAATTTGTTACCGTTGGTGTGGGGCCCCACCAACGGTAATATTAATTTTTAGCCATTTTTTGGTCCATTTTTTATCGTTTTATTTTATTTTATTTTATTTTTTTCCAAAATTCAATATTTTCTCAACTATAAATACCCCTAAATCTTTCATAATTTTTCACTTCAATTCTCTCAATCTAATTCTCTCAATTCAATCCAATTGTCTCAATCCAATTCTCTCCACTTACTAATGTTACAAATTTATAATTATATACATATTACATATTTACATACTACTCTCAAATATTATATATTATATATTAATTATCTACTCTCTCAATCATTATTCCAAAATATTATTTAATTTGGTTGATTGCATTTTGGAGCAAAATTTGGTGGATCAATTTCGAGCATATTCAAGCTTCAACTTTCATCAATTTCGGCTTCTACGTCTGTTTTTACACAGACGTTTGGTACCTTCGTTCCTAAATTCTACTTAATTGTTTTTCTAATTTTACTTATTTGATTACTTTTACTTGTTGAGTTGTTGTCTCCTTGAATTAATATTTTTACATTCATAAACTTGAATTTTTGCATATAATCGTAATTTGTTTAATTAAATTTAACATGGATTCCGGTGGAAAAGGAAAGGAAAAAAGTACATTTTTTGGTGGAATTAAAAAAGCTTTAACCGGTAAAAAATCAAGTGGTAGTTCGTCTACAAGACAACCACCACTTAGATTAAATACCGAAGATTCTATTTACGTAGACAACACGGTTTTTATTAATATTGAATCTAACACGGAATTAGACAATGATTTTCTTGAACAACATTTTGGTAATTTTAACGAAGATTTACCTGAAGATGATTTTGAAATAAATGAAAACGAAGATACTTTTGATGACGATGAAACTCAACCCCCATATAGTGCTACTACTCCCCCCCTCCCGCTCTCGCTTCCGCTCCCGCTCCCCCCGTACAACCTACGTCATCTAATAGGCCAAAGATGGAACGCGCAAAAAAATCCGTTGTTTGGCAATTTTTAACGCAAAATGAAGATAAAACAAAAGCAATTTGTAACAAATGTAAACACGTTTTAAACCATAAAACTTCGGGAAAGGGGGGCCGAGATGGGTCATTTGAAAAATCACCTTATGCATTGTTGTAAATTGGAATTTTTGCATGCCCAGGCAGTTGCGGACGCCAAAAAATTTGGAACTCCCATTCCCGATGAATCGGCGAGAGGTTCAAATATGGTGCAATCGCAACTAAATCCTACTAATATTTTCGGTCCTAGTACACATAGACCTTATAGTAGACAACGTGGTCTGGATGAGCTTTCTAAGATGATTGTTGTTACTAGTTTGCCTTTTACTTTTGCTGAAAATCTCGGTTTCGTCCATTATATTCAAATTGTGTATAACCCGTCTTTTAATGATTTTTCTAGAAATACAATAGAAAAAGCTATTTTTGACTTTCAAGTACGCCATGTACAATACCTTAGATGTGTATTTGCTTATAATAATTGTAGGCTATCAATAACTTCTGATATGGGACGTAGTGTAATCGGTAATGATTACTTTACAATTACGGCCCACTGGATAGATGATAACTGGAATTTGCAAAAAAGAATTTTAGGATATAAAACTTATGAATTTCGAAAAACAGGTTCTTATATTTCGCAAACTATTCTTAATGTTTTATAATTTTTTGGTATAAGTAGAAAAATATCTAGTATAACTTTAGATAACGCTAGTAATAATAAACGTGCTGTAGATTTTTTAAAACCTATTATTTGTCCAACTTATGAAGATGGTTTTCATATTAAATGTGCTGCACATATTTATAATTTAATTGTTAAAGATGGTATTTCTTTATTTGAAAATGGATGTGATAAAGTAGAAGTCGCATGCCACTTTATTTTTAAATGTCAAGTAATGGCTAGGCATAGGGAATTTGAGCAGCGTTGCATTGAATGTAATTTGCCTGTTAGAAAAATTCCTAAATCCATAGCAACTAGGTGGAATTCATTCTATGAAATGTTAAAAGTTGCTTACGACTATAGGAGACCGCTTATAATGGTCTGGAATGCACATAATTCAGATCCCAACTTCCGTCTAGATGAAAATGATTGGGTTAATATTAAAGATTTAGTTGATTTTTTAAAAGTTTTTTATTTAGCAACTAAACAAATATCCGGTCTTTACTATCCTACTATTTCTTCTGTGTTGCATAATATTTGTACTATTTGTAATAAATTAGCTTCGTTAAAAATAATGCAAGATTTAGTGAACCTGTTAGAAAAATGATTGAAAAATTTAGGAAATACTTTTTCCCAATCCCTCAGATTTATTTAATTGCTTGTTTATTTAATCCTGCTTATAAAGAATTTGGTGTATTTAAAATGGTAACTAGTATATTTGCAGACTTAGAAATAGTATACGACGGAGAAAATCAATCACTTAATTTAGAAGCAGTTCTAAGTAACATTAGACATGAAGCTAAAAAATTATATGATTTAGAACAATATAATTCAGTACAAAATGTACAATACGAACCACAACCTACTAGGCCTAGACACGATGATGATCTTGACTATATACTAGAATTACAACTTGGACTACAAGCTAACGAAAATAACGACTTTGATGAATATCTTAACCAGGCACTAGAAAGCATCAAGGACGCAGAGGGGAAGCTGCAGCTTTTGGCGTGGTGGAATACTCGTGGAAAATTTTTTCCAAGACTTCAACAGGTGGTTCGTGATGTGCTGGCAATTCAAGCTTCTTCAGTGGCTTCGGAAGGCGCTTTTAGCGCTGCTAGGTTCCAAGTAGGAGACTATAGGCATTCACTAGCAGGCGATAGCTTAGAAGTTTCAGTCTTATTTCGAGACTGGATAAATGCGGAGCGGAGGAATTTAGGGCGTCCGACATTGCCTTCTCAATTTGAAGCAGATATCGATAATGTTATATCGGAATCAAGCGAAGACGGCATGGAATTTCTGGAAGAACAAGCTCAAGAGCCGATTCCAGAAAATGTGACAGTTGAAATGTTAGAAACTCTTAGACAAGAGTTTCAAAGTAGTTTAAGATATTAGTGATTAAATTTCATTGTGTTACAAATTTATAATAAATAATACCTAGTTGAAACAGAACCCTTCCTAGAAGGTGGCTGCGTAAATTAGGTTGATTTCTAATATCTTACCTTTCTACATTGTACAATTCAAAATTATAAAATTACATAATAAAATTAGAGGCTATTCGCCTTATTTCTTTTTTTATTTTTATTATCTTCACTTAATCTTAATTTAAGTTTTGACTTTTGACTTCTTTTTAATATATTTGCCCCTTTATTTCTCAAATCTGTATTAACTTTAAACTTTAAAGTTTAAAATATAAAAAGAAACATTCAAAATTTAATCGTTAAAAATTAAACTTTATAATTTTATATTTAAAAAATTAGAAATTTAAACTTTTATAGTACAAAGATTGAAAATTTTGATTTTACACTTTAAATGTTTTAGTTATATACTTATATACTTATATTATATAAAACTTTAAATTCAAAGTTCAAATTTTCAAACTTATAACAACTTTAAATTCAAACTTTCAAACTTCATTTAAATTTTAAAAATTTATATAATGATTAATGAATAATAATACTACCATTTTAAAATTTTAATTTAACCTTTAACATTTTAAACTTGAATTTAAATTTTTAAATATTAACAATTAATTTAACATATTAATTTAATATAATTTTTTTTTTAAAAAAATCCGGTGGGCCGGTCCGGTCCGGTCTGATCCCGGTTCCGGTCCCGGTCAATGCCGGTCCGGTGGTACCGGTTCCGGTGCCGCTGCCACCCATAGCTGTGTGTGAACAAATGTTCTACATTTTCTGGTGTTCCATTGATACACAAAGTATAGTCAGTGTCTTCAAGTGCCATTCCCATTGCTTGCATTCTATCCTTTGTTAGTAACCTTTTTTGTACAACCAACCAATTAATGAAACTATGCTTTCATACTGCATATTTGTTCCATAGAATGTCAGCAAAGTTCCATGTTTCTTCAGTACCTACAAATCTTCCATGGCCCAATGTGGTTGAATATTTTCCATTTCCTGTGAGACAATATTTCCCCCTATGTACCAGTCCCTCATTTGCTCCTTAATCTTGTGCAGATTCTTCCAATACCAGTTGCAATCTCTAGGTGGTTTGCTTGTCCAAAAGTTTGTCCCTGTGACATACACAATTCATTGATCCATTTTACCCATAGAACCTCCTTTTTCCATAATCATCCAATTATGCTTTCCAACTGCAGCAATGTTCCGGTATTTACAACACTTTATATTTAAACCACCTTGTTTCTTTTCCTTACAAATCCTATCCCATGATACTAAAGTAGTCTTCCTCTTATTTTCTTCCTCTTATTTTCTGATCCTCCCCGTAAGTATTCTCTACATTTTTTTGTCTATTTGTTTGACCACACTCTGAGGTAATATAAATACAACTGTTGACACCCGATTTTGACCGACCCTTAACGTACTTTACGTTTTTATTTATTAAAAGAAAATTTGTGAAATCAAAATGATTTTATATATTTGTCACTTGTCTACAAAAAATAAACAACAACAATCGTTATTTTAATGTTAGACGCGTATAGTATTTATTTATAAACGTCTTCTGAATCATATCCAAAACAACTTTTAAGCACGCTTTCATAAGAATTATGGTAATTACGTGACTCATTTATACATTGTTTCGATTCGTGATTTTAAATAAAATTTTATGTTAATCCAAGCTAAAATCCTTAAAATCCCGTGAACTCATTTCAATTATGGTCACTTATTTATAAGCTTTGCATTTTTTAAACCAAATTGAGCCAATTTATGGCTCAATTTTAAATTTTTGGCTAGTTTTTAAATCCGAATTACCAATGTATGGCCCAATTCTTAATATTTTACAATTCATGGTTAGTTTTTAAATTCGAATTACTAAATTTACGGCTAATTTCTTAAATTGTGGTTATTTTTTAAATCCGGGTTGCCCCAAGTTCAACCCGGATCCGGATCCGACCCATTTTCCCCCACCTTAAATACCCCAAAACCCTAAAATCCCCATTTTTTTTTCTCCCTTTTCTTCACCAAGGGGCAGCCATGGCTGCCACCCCTTTCACCCTCTCTCTCTCCCCGTTTCTCCTCTTCCTCTCCTCGCCGGCGGCAACCCCCTCCCTCCCCGTCTTTCCTCTTCCTCTCCCGCACAGCCTCCTCTCCACCAAACCCCCGTCGCTCTCTCCCTCGCCGCTGCCAGTAGCCATGGCGGCTGCCAACCCCACGCAGCCACCACCAAGAGGCGCCCTCGCCGCCACCCGCTCTTCCCTTCCTCGCCGGCAACCTTCTCCAGCGCCGGTCTCCGATCCGAAACACCTCTCCTCTCCCTCTCTCCCATTTTTTCAGCCGCAGCTCCTCTCCCTCGTTGTCTACAACCCCCAAAACATCCCCTCGCCGGAAGCCGACAATCCCAGCAGCCCGCAATGGCCAAAACCCCAAACCAGACTACCAGTGAAGCGAATTTCGGTCAAAACATCAAAAGATTGTAAAGGTCAAGATATCGCCCGGAAAGATAAGTCGAACACTGTATATTTTAATTTTCAAGTCATTATCTCGATCATATCTGTTTTTTAAACTGATTTATGGTGCTTATGATTCACGTATTTCGTTTCGTTTTAATTCTTGTGCTGTGAATACTGTGGAAAAAAATGAACTCTAAGTGATTCTTATTTCAAAGCTCACTGAATCTTCTTGTTTAGCATGGTATGACTTTTTTTTTTTTTTTTTTTGTTTGTTCAAATTAACTTTGATATCATCCATCATCACTTGCGTATTTTCATTAATTATGATGCGTAGCTTATTGATTCTAGCATATGTCATGTTTTCTAATTGATTCCGTAAGCTTATTCGGGTAAATCATGTGTTTAGCTTAATTACAGTGTGACTAAATCTAATTTGCTAAGTGATTGCTTAATTTCGGAGTCGGATATGATAAGTGTAATATCTTTTGAATGATAAGTGTAATGTCTTTTGAATGATTCTTTTTTTTTAATATCTACATCCGGTAGTAGTTTTGTGAAAAAAAAATCAATTCTGATTGCTTGAAATCTGTCTCACTCCCGTATATGGTGCAACTTGTCTGTGAATATGAAATTTTGGGGCATTTTCTTTTCTTTTGGCCTCGGGTTATTTTTGGTACTGTAGTGTTAATTTTATTGACTACCTTTTGGGGATCACACGTTGCCTTATTTAAATATATGAAAAGATTCATGTTTATCACACTTTGCCTTATTTATATATGAAAAGATTCATGATTATTACTTTGCCTTATTTTAAATATATAAAAAAGATTCATGCTTATTTATTCTTGGTAAGACTTTGCTAATTTTCAACTTTTTATGACATTATGGTTCATTAAGGAAATAATTTCCTTATGTGTTCTTAACTGATTGTCCTTTCCTTATTACTTGGCTCTCTATTTTTCTTATATAAACCAACTTCCTCCTCACAACTCAGGGACGAACAGAAAAAGAATTCTCACTTTTCCTCCCTCTCTACTATACGAATTCTAAAAAAAAAAAAAGGGAACTTCTTGATGCACTTTATGCAAAAACACATCAAAGAAATATTCACTACTACCCTCCCTTATTCTTGAATCTCAAGCTATCAAGGACCGTCCCGGAAGTTTTTAGTTTGCTGCCACTGTTTCCTCTTAATTGGTCAGTCCTTTTGTTATATATATCAAACACACACTACTTTTTCCTTTCTTTGTTTGATAGGTTCCGGATATCAAGACAAGGTGTGAGGAGCCTTCGGGGAAGGGGTTGGAACACAGGAGGCCATTGAAGTGTTGTTTATTTATTTTCATTTTTTTTTTGTTCATTGTAATTACCATCTTGATGTAAACCGGGGATCTAGTGAAAGGGGGGGAGGGGATTGTGTGCTGTGTTTTTTTTTCGTTATTTCTCGTCTCATCTAGGCGAATTTTAGGATTAAAAAATACCAATAAAAAATATAATGAATAAAATAAGGTAGATATCAGGCGCGATAGTCCATTGTGTAGGAATCACGCTTTATGATTATTCTTGAACTTTATATGATCCCTCATGATTTTTTTTATGTGCTAGAAAACATGTTTATAGGATTTAAGTAACATATTCTATAGAAATCATGTTTTAGGACATTATTTCAAACTTTATGGTATTTTCATTGCGTATTCGAAACGTTTGTAGGATTTAATAATATGTTTTAGAAATCATGCCTTAGGATATTATCTTAAACTTTATGTTGTTTTTTTTTTGAACTTTCCATTCTTTAGTTACATACTAGAAAATAGGTTTATAATATGTTTTTTAGAGATCATGCCCTTAGGTTATTAATGACTTTTATTTTCTATATGGTTATTAACGATTTTTTTTTTGTGTCCAAGGGTTAGAAATCATCCTTATAGGCTTCAATGATTATTTGGAATTAGAAATCATGTTCTTAGGTTGATAAATACCTTTGTTGCACAATTAAGAATTAAGCATATAAGATTCTAATGTTTTTGGTATCATGTCTGAATTTCGTCTCCTAAAAAGATTAAGTCATCGGGCCTAAGCATTTAATAATTATTTTTTAAATGTCTTTTCACATGTTAGAAATCATGTCTATATTTTGTTGCTTTTGCACTATTTGTACTTTTAGGCATGTTTTTAATTTGGAGGCCATTTGAGACTTTCTTGTTAATTTGTCTTGTTTGTTTTTTGTGTTGACGCGCGTCTAATAGGAAACCTAAGCTTCTTTTAAGTCTAGAACCTTCCAAAATAGAAGTCCAAAGCCTCTTGGACATTAGGAGGGACGATAGGCACTTTTAGGAGACGTTAGAATTTTTTCATTTTCTTTAATGCGCCTTTAAGTTAATTAAATGGACTTAGGAAGGGGGGTAGGGGTAGATAGGACTCGGATATGATGAATAAACTCGAGCTTAATAGGACAAACCTTGGTTTTGTCCTTAGGCTTTAATGAGCCAAGTGAAGCTAAACTCCGAAATAAAAGCCGAGTAACTGATCCGAGTAAATAATTAATTCACTTGGTTTATTTTTAATTTTCCTTGTTCATTTATTGTTTAATTAATTTATCTGTTTAATTTTTATCACTTAGGTTTATTTAGGATATTTTATAAACAGAGACCTTACTTGTTATTTGAAACCCCACATAAACACGAGACACGGTCGGGACCCGCCTTTGCGGACCTCGAAGGGTGCTTAACACCTTCCCTTCGAGGTAACTTGAGCCCTTACCCTCTCTCTGGTTTGACCTTTGACCTTAGGCTAGAATGGTGTCCTAATGCATCCAATCATTAGGTGGCGACTCTTAAAAAATTCAAAATCCCAAACGAGTCGTTGCCACGACGTCGTCCAGGTTCCGTTTCTCCGCGAGGAAAAATGGGGCGCGACAGAATGGCGACTCTGCTGGGGATAGTAGGCTCTTACCATTACGTGTCTTGCTTTTATGTGGGTTTTATTTTTAACAATCCCTTCCCTCCTTTTACTTTATTTGCTTATTATTATTGTTATTTACTAACTTGTTTCATTTTCCCTTTTTTTTCAGTCCCTTTCCCCTTCCTTTTTTTATTTACTGCTTTAATTTATATAACACTGCTATTTGCTAATTGTTTACATTTAATATTAAATTGGCATTCCGTTCATAAAACTCCCCCACTTGGGACCCTCTTAATTTCTCTTTAAGGTGATGTCGTGCCTTTGCACTTCTCCCTACTCTTTTCAAACCAAAATTTAGAGAGTAAGCGCTTGCGTGGTGAATGGCGGATAGTCTTACTACCGTTGGACCACGTGCTTCTCGCATAAGAATACCCAGTCCGTGTCTAAACCCACTCTTTAGAAAACTTAGGATAGAGCTATCCACCCCAAAAAATTAAGATCATGCATGCATAAGCCTTAGGTAGTTTGACCCTAAGGGGGTCAATCTACGTAATAATAGCCGCCCTATTAAGTCTAGAGGGTCCAATCACCCTCCGAGACAAAGTGATGCATACTATGTGTCTATGTGATCACGATAATCAATTCAAGCCTAAAATATTGTTAAAAAGGAGCTTAAGATTTATTCCTTAGGTTTATATAGCTTAAAGATTTATTCTCATTTGTTAGATATATATTCTACCATTTAAAGATTGTAATAGTTGTTATTTATAAAATAATTATTTTTTTTTATTATTCTGTATTTTCTAAACACTAAACTCCAATTAACAAATCAAGGGCTTGAATTAATTATTAAGAATCACTTGCTTGTCGTATTAGGCCTACCTCTGGCTCAATGAGGTCCCTTGCATTTTAGGACGATTATTTGTCAAATTACATATTTACCATTATTATTACCCTAACCTCTAACAAGGCTTTGCTGGTTTTGTTGCTTTGCTTTCCCCAAAGGTTGATCTGTGCACACATCCTGGCCTACCACACACGGTCGAAAGGTCCTCCGCCTACTCCTCCAAGTTTGAGTCATCAAAGAAGGGATAAAATGAATGACAATAATGCCATTGAGAGAGTGGAGTCTTCTGAAAGAGGGGTCCAACCGGATGATTTAACTCTAAGACTGGAAAGGAAAATTCAAGAGTTGGAGGATGAAATGGCCAGCATGCGCAACTTGGCCAGACTATCCATTTCTCTCGGCACTCCTTTCGGAGCACACATGGATGACCCAGTCACTACAACTCAAACCACCTTCTCAACTCATCCAACCTCACAAAACCAGTCCAACCCCACTTATATACCCCTTTTAAATAATCATCCAAACCCACATCAACTAAGCACTTATGAACCAACATGTTACCCACAAAATCCTACCTACGTTCAAGATATGCCTCCCAAGTCCACTGCCAACATCTTAAAAGCCCATGCCTCTGGAAATCACGCCCATAACCCCATATATGTCGAGACATCCCCTTTCATCCACAATTACCATGAGTCAGAATCCTCTCAAAAGGATATGCTGATTAAATCCCTGACTGAGAGATTGGATAGTCTGAGCAATCGCATGCAACATGTAGAGGAAAATAAGGGGGTAATTGGCTTGAGCTATGAAGATCTATGCATGCACCCAGATGTCGAGTTACCAGAAGGATACAAACCTCCAAAATTTGAACTGTACAATGGCCTTGGAGATCCAAGGGCACATCTGCGTATGTACTGTGATAAACTGGTAGGAGTGGGAAAGAATGAAAAGATCAGGATGAAGTTGTTCATAAGAAGCCTTACAGGGGAAGCTTTGACATGGTATTTAGAACAGGACTCACAAAAATGGACAAGGTGGGAGGATTTGGCTTTCGATTTCATGAATAGGTTTGGGTTCAACATTGAGAATGCACCAGATTGGTTTTATATTCAAAACCTAAAGAAGAAGCCAAGTGAATCATTCCGAGACTACGCCATAAGATGGAGGTCCGAGGCTGCTAAGGCTAACCACCCATGGAGGAATCTCAAATGAAGGATTACTTTATTCGGGCCCAAGAACCTCAATATTATGATAGAATGATGCTTGTGGCAGAAAAGAGCTTTGCGGACATCATCAAGTTAGGTGAAAGAATTGAGGAGGGTATAAAAAATGGCACAATTATCAACCTCGAAGCCTTACAAGCTACCAACAAAGCTTTGCAGTCCGAAAGTATGCCCGATATTCGAAAGAAGAAAGAAGTGGGTTCAGTAATGATGGCACATAGAGCCCCCACAAGACGTCAAGTCTGGGCTCCGCCACTTCCTCACTATCCTACGTCTTCATACGTCACACCTCCCCCCTTTTATCCACCACCTACTCCTTATCAAGCTCCTCCCGCTCCATACCAACAGCCTGCATACCCCGTTTATCATGCCCAACCAAGATACTTTCAAACACCTCCACCTCCACCTCCTCAACGACCAAACTACAAAAGTCGTCCCAACTTTGAAAGAAAACCTACCAAAAACTACACTCCTCTGGCTGAACCCATAGAACAACTCTACGAGAGGTTGAAAGAAGCTGGCTATATCACTCCTATTCCTGCTTTGAATCCAGACACTCAATCCAAGTGGTATGACCCAAATAAAGTTTGTGCATACCATTCAGGAATGAAGGGACACACGACTGACGCATGTCGCGCCTTGAAGGATAAGGTTCAAAATCTGATCGATACTAAGGTCATACATTTGAGGGACCCTACGCCAAGTACCTCCAACGATCCACTACCACATCATCAATGAGCATATTGAAGTCATATCCAGAATTGTGTTGTCTAAGCAAAGGTCTGCTTTGCTCGAATTCTATGGAAGAAACATCTACATCAGCAAAATAAACCAGGAATTTGGCCTCCTTCTATTAAGTGTTTTATGTAATGCTCTTTAACTACGTCAGACCTGATTCCCGTTTAAGAGGGATACGTAGGCGCTCCTTTGGAGTTCGGTCTTACCATAATAAAAATCTTATTTCCCCACTTGACCGCAGACTGGGGCAGAATTTTTGAGATCCTCTCAAAAATTCTTTCGGAAAAGAGCATAAGTAGACAAGACAACTGGGGCAGAATTTTTGAGAGGATCTCAAAAATTCTTTTAGATCATTTTCTACAAACTGGGGCAGAAATTTTTGAGCAGCTCTCAAAAATTTCGAACTGAAAACCGATAACAAGGACATTAAGGCGAAAGGCAAGAGATGTGTGGGTCGAGGCATGGCTACAGATCAACCTCCCCTTTTTCAAACTAATGATTTTTCTTTGAGTGTAGACTGGCATACATGCTTGGAAAAGCCTCTTCGTATCATACAAAGCAATTGACGTTTTCTCACAATGGGCGAAGGTCAGATCATCTTATTTCCTTTTATATCAATCTACTTCTTGTTGCTTCTGAAATCGTACTTGGCCTACCAAGATGACATGACAATGAACTTGCATTTGGCCTACTTAAATAAAATTGCATTATGCATTATTTGGCCTACGAAAATCACAAAGAAAATATATATTTTTGTTATGCACAGTGGCCTACTGAAAATTTTATTTTTTTTGCATCGGCCTACTTAAATTTCATGAAATTATCCTTTTCTACATTGGCCTACTATTTGCATAAAATTTCATTTTGGCCTACTAAATTTGCATGACATCGTATTTTTGCATGGCCTACTGAAAAGTGCATTTTGGCATTTGGCCTACTATTTGCATAAAACTTCATTTTTGGCCTACTAAATTTGCGCGAAATCGTATTTTTTGCATTGGCCTACTGAAAAGTACATTTTGCATTTGGCCTACTATTTGCATGACATTTCATTGGCCTACTAAATCCGCATGAAATTACATTTTTGCATTGGCCTACTAAATCCGCATGAAATCACATTTTTGCATTGGCCTACTAAATTCGCATGAAATTACATTTTGCATTGGCCTACTAAATCAAATAAAATTTGCATTGGCCTACTAAATTATTGAAAGTTTGCACTTTTACATTGGTCTACCAATATTACTGAAGATTGCATCTCTGCATTGGCCTACTAAAATCATTAAAAATTGCATTTTTTGCATGGGCCTACCAAATTTGCATGAAATTACGTTCTGCATTGGCCTACTAAACTCGCATGAAATTGCATAGGCCCACTAAATTTACATGAAATTACATTTTTACATCGGCCTACTGAACTTCGCATTTTGCATTGGCCTACTGAAATTAGTGAAAATTGTACTTTCGCATTGGCCTACTAATATTCTTGAACTTTGCATTTTGACATTAGCCTACTAAAATTGTTGCAAATTGCACTTTGCATTGGCCTACCAAGCTTACTGAAATTTGCTTTGGCCTACCAAATTATGTGAAATTCGCATTGGCCTACTAAGTTACGTGAAATTGCATTTTTCGCATAAAATGACATTTTTAAGCGAATAAGATTTAATATTTGGCCTACCAAGAATTATTGAAAATTGCATGGCCTAGTAAAACATCACTTTTGGCCTACTACGTGGCCTTCTTTGAAAACATTGCATGGCCTACTGAAATCACCTTTATATTTTTAAAATAAGAAAATTTCTTTTATACGGCCTTTTGAAACTACATTTCGCCTACTGAAATTGCATGGCCTCCTTTTGAAAATTTTACATTGGCCTGAAAAATCGCATGAAAATGGCATACCCCTAAGGCGTCATAGTCCAAAGGCATCATTTTCATGGCCTAAGGACATCATTTCATGGCCTAGGGATTCTGTTTATGTTTAGCATGATCCGAGGGTGTCATCGTCCAAAGGCACCATCCTTCATGGCCTACGGACATCATTTCATGACCCGAGGATATAATTTATGATTAGCATGGCCCAAGACATCATAGCCTAAAACATCATCCTCATAGTTTTATGGCAAATTTCATGGTCTAAGTGGGAACTTGCATCATGTTTATGAATTTATTGCACTATTTAATACACATGTTCTAACCATTTTACCTAGTGTTTTAAAGGTTACAGATTTTGAATTTTATGGAGTTCAACATAGCATTCGGTTCGGATGCATGTCTCTCGCAATAAACCCCTGACATTTTTTTTCACATTCCGTACTATGCTTTGCTCTTACTCTTCTTCTACCATTCTAAACACATCGACTATTTTAGTTTTCGTACTCTCGTACCCTCTTTCTTCGATAAAATTCCAATCGGTCGGACAAAATCGGCTACTCCGTCAACTTTCTTTGCTCAATAACTCATCCTTCATTCTCGAGCAAAGAAGGGGCAGCTGTTGACACCCGATTTTGACCGACCCTTAACGTACTTTACGTTTTTATTTATTAAAAGAAAATTTGTGAAATCAAAATGATTTTATATATTTGTCACTTGTCTACAAAAAATAAACAACAACAATCGTTATTTTAATGTTAGACGCGTATAGTATTTATTTATAAACGTCTTCTGAATCATATCCAAAACAACTTTTAAGCACGCTTTCATAAGAATTATGGTAATTACGTGACTCATTTATACATTGTTTCGATTCGTGATTTTAAATAAAATTTTATGTTAATCCAAGCTAAAATCCTTAAAATCCCGTGAACTCATTTCAATTATGGTCACTTATTTATAAGCTTTGCATTTTTTAAACCAAATTGAGCCAATTTATGGCTCAATTTTAAATTTTTGGCTAGTTTTTAAATCCGAATTACCAATGTATGGCCCAATTCTTAATATTTTACAATTCATGGTTAGTTTTTAAATTCGAATTACTAAATTTACGGCTAATTTCTTAAATTGTGGTTATTTTTTAAATCCGGGTTGCCCCAAGTTCAACCCGGATCCGGATCCGACCCATTTTCCCCCACCTTAAATACCCCAAAACCCTAAAATCCCCATTTTTTTTTCTCCCTTTTCTTCACCAAGGGGCAGCCATGGCTGCCGCCCCTTTCACCCTCTCTCTCTCCCCGTTTCTCCTCTTCCTCTCCTCGCCGGCGGCAACCCCCTCCCTCCCCGTCTTTCCTCTTCCTCTCCCGCACAGCCTCCTCTCCACCAAACCCCCGTCGCTCTCTCCCTCGCCGCTGCCAGTAGCCATGGCGGCTGCCAACCCCACGCAGCCACCACCAAGAGGCGCCCTCGCCGCCACCCCGCTCTTCCCTTCCTCGCCGGCAACCTTCTCCAGCGCCGGTCTCCGATCCGAAACACCTCTCCTCTCCCTCTCTCCCATTTTTTCAGCCGCAGCTCCTCTCCCTCGTTGTCTACAACCCCCAAAACATCCCCTCGCCGGAAGCCGACAATCCCAGCAGCCCGCAATGGCCAAAACCCCAAACCAGACTACCAGTGAAGCGAATTTCGGTCAAAACATCAAAAGATTGTAAAGGTCAAGATATCGCCCGGAAAGATAAGTCGAACACTGTATATTTTAATTTTCAAGTCATTATCTCGATCATATCTGTTTTTTAAACTGATTTATGGTGCTTATGATTCACGTATTTCGTTTCGTTTTAATTCTTGTGCTGTGAATACTGTGGAAAAAAATGAACTCTAAGTGATTCTTATTTCAAAGCTCACTGAATCTTCTTGTTTAGCATGGTATGACTTTTTTTTTTTTTTTTTTTTTGTTTGTTCAAATTAACTTTGATATCATCCATCATCACTTGCGTATTTTCATTAATTATGATGCGTAGCTTATTGATTCTAGCATATGTCATGTTTTCTAATTGATTCCGTAAGCTTATTCGGGTAAATCATGTGTTTAGCTTAATTACAGTGTGACTAAATCTAATTTGCTAAGTGATTGCTTAATTTCGGAGTCGGATATGATAAGTGTAATATCTTTTGAATGATAAGTGTAATGTCTTTTGAATGATTCTTTTTTTTTAATATCTACATCCGGTAGTAGTTTTGTGGAAAAAAAAATCAATTCTGATTGCTTGAAATCTGTCTCACTCCCGTATATGGTGCAACTTGTCTGTGAATATGAAATTTTGGGGCATTTTCTTTTCTTTTGGCCTCGGGTTATTTTTGGTACTGTAGTGTTAATTTTATTGACTACCTTTTGGGGATCACACGTTGCCTTATTTAAATATATGAAAAGATTCATGTTTATCACACTTTGCCTTATTTATATATGAAAAGATTCATGATTATTACTTTGCCTTATTTTAAATATATAAAAAAGATTCATGCTTATTTATTCTTGGTAAGACTTTGCTAATTTTCAACTTTTTATGACATTATGGTTCATTAAGGAAATAATTTCCTTATGTGTTCTTAACTGATTGTCCTTTCCTTATTACTTGGCTCTCTATTTTTCTTATATAAACCAACTTCCTCCTCACAACTCAGGGACGAACAGAAAAAGAATTCTCACTTTTCCTCCCTCTCTACTATACGAATTCTAAAAAAAAAAAAGGGAACTTCTTGATGCACTTTATGCAAAAACACATCAAAGAAATATTCACTACTACCCTCCCTTATTCTTGAATCTCAAGCTATCAAGGACCGTCCCGGAAGTTTTTAGTTTGCTGCCACTGTTTCCTCTTAATTGGTCAGTCCTTTTGTTATATATATCAAACACACACTACTTTTTCCTTTCTTTGTTTGATAGGTTCCGGATATCAAGACAAGGTGTGAGGAGCCTTCGGGGAAGGGGTTGGAACACAGGAGGCCATTGAAGTGTTGTTTATTTATTTTCATTTTTTTTTTGTTCATTGTAATTACCATCTTGATGTAAACCGGGGATCTAGTGAAAGGGGGGGAGGGGATTGTGTGCTGTGTTTTTTTTTCGTTATTTCTCGTCTCATCTAGGCGAATTTTAGGATTAAAAAATACCAATAAAAAATATAATGAATAAAATAAGGTAGATATCAGGCGCGATAGTCCATTGTGTAGGAATCACGCTTTATGATTATTCTTGAACTTTATATGATCCCTCATGATTTTTTTTATGTGCTAGAAAACATGTTTATAGGATTTAAGTAACATATTCTATAGAAATCATGTTTTAGGACATTATTTCAAACTTTATGGTATTTTCATTGCGTATTCGAAACGTTTGTAGGATTTAATAATATGTTTTAGAAATCATGCCTTAGGATATTATCTTAAACTTTATGTTGTTTTTTTTTTGAACTTTCCATTCTTTAGTTACATACTAGAAAATAGGTTTATAATATGTTTTTTAGAGATCATGCCCTTAGGTTATTAATGACTTTTATTTTCTATATGGTTATTAACGATTTTTTTTTGTGTCCAAGGGTTAGAAATCATCCTTATAGGCTTCAATGATTATTTGGAATTAGAAATCATGTTCTTAGGTTGATAAATACCTTTGTTGCACAATTAAGAATTAAGCATATAAGATTCTAATGTTTTTGGTATCATGTCTGAATTTCGTCTCCTAAAAAGATTAAGTCATCGGGCCTAAGCATTTAATAATTATTTTTTAAATGTCTTTTCACATGTTAGAAATCATGTCTATATTTTGTTGCTTTTGCACTATTTGTACTTTTAGGCATGTTTTTAATTTGGAGGCCATTTGAGACTTTCTTGTTAATTTGTCTTGTTTGTTTTTTGTGTTGACGCGCGTCTAATAGGAAACCTAAGCTTCTTTTAAGTCTAGAACCTTCCAAAATAGAAGTCCAAAGCCTCTTGGACATTAGGAGGGACGATAGGCACTTTTAGGAGACGTTAGAATTTTTTCATTTTCTTTAATGCGCCTTTAAGTTAATTAAATGGACTTAGGAAGGGGGGTAGGGGTAGATAGGACTCGGATATGATGAATAAACTCGAGCTTAATAGGACAAACCTTGGTTTTGTCCTTAGGCTTTAATGAGCCAAGTGAAGCTAAACTCCGAAATAAAAGCCGAGTAACTGATCCGAGTAAATAATTAATTCACTTGGTTTATTTTTAATTTTCCTTGTTCATTTATTGTTTAATTAATTTATCTGTTTAATTTTTATCACTTAGGTTTATTTAGGATATTTTATAAACAGAGACCTTACTTGTTATTTGAAACCCCACATAAACACGAGACACGGTCGGGACCCGCCTTTGCGGACCTCGAAGGGTGCTTAACACCTTCCCTTCGAGGTAACTTGAGCCCTTACCCTCTCTCTGGTTTGACCTTTGACCTTAGGCTAGAATGGTGTCCTAATGCACCCAATCATTAGGTGGCGACTCTTAAAAAATTCAAAATCCCAAACGAGTCGTTGCCACGACGTCGTCCAGGTTCCGTTTCTCCGCGAGGAAAAATGGGGCGCGACAACAACCCTAAAAAATTGTGAATAGAGAATAGAATTGAAATAATAACTTGCACTTTTCCTGCATAGGAGAGGTGCTCGTTTGACACTGCTCTAATGCTTTCAGTTATCCTTTGACATAGTTGGTTGCACTCCATTTTCGTCCATTTCCTTGGAGATAATGGAAGTCCAAGGCATCTGATAGGGAACCCTCCTTCGGCTTATCCTATTATGTCCAGCAATCTTGCCTTTGCTTCATCAAAAACTCCAGTTTTCAGTGTTTGCTACCAATCCTGATGTCCTTGAGAAGTGTTCTAAATCCTCCATTATTTTTGTACTGATCTCTCTTTCCCATGGTAGAATATCATCAAATCATCAGCAGATATAAGGTGATTCAACCTTACTTTCTTATACATTGGATGAAATCTGAAATCTGGAAGTTGCCCCATCTTTGCAAGTATTCTGGAGAGATATTCCATCACAAATACAAATAGTAGGGGTGATATAAGATCTCCCTATCTTAACCCCTTTTTACCAGCAAAATACCCATACCTATTACTATTAATTCTTACTATGAATTTTGTTGATATTATGCAACTCATTATCAGCTGACTAAACTTCATTAGAAACCCATAACCCTTTAACATTTCGTTCACAAATTCCCAACTCACCATGTCATATGCTTTCCTCAGATCTATTTTCATTAGACATCTTGGGGTAGTTTTCCTCTTATAGTGTCTCATTATATCATGCATATCAGAACATTATGGACAAGTGGCCTTCCCTCTACCAATGCACCTTGTGTTTGGTTGATCACATATGGCAATACCCTCTTAAGTCTGTTACATAATACCTTTGAAATCACTTTATAAATCACATTATAGCATGAAATATACCTGAACTGACTAGCTGACACAGGGTTTTGTACTTTAGGAATTATAACAATCACTGTTGTACTAATTTCTTCTAGTAGTTTGCCATTATGCATGAACTCCATTATAGCACTTATTATATCCTTTTCCTCTATCTCCCAAGAATCCCTATAGAATCCACTACTAAACCCATCTGGTCCTGCACTCTTTGTTATTTTTATACTAAATATAGGCTCTTTTACCTCCTTAGTAGTAACAGGCTCTAGTAGGATCACCCGTTGTTGAACAGTTAATGTGTACCCCCTTTTGAAAAAGATATCTTTAGGCTTTTGTCTTTCCCCATTTCCCCCTAAGAGTTTAGAGAAATACCTGACAAAGATTCCTGCAATTTGTTCTGGTTTGGCATATGTTTCCATATTTTCATCCTGCAGCTGAGTAATGATCTTTTTGAGTCTCTTCTGCTTTAGTATTGAGTGAAAGTACTTTGTGTTGCTATCACCAAGATTCAGCCAAATTGCTTTACTTTTCTGGACCAACATCATTTCTACCAGATAGCTCACTCTCTTGAATTCCTTCCCAATTTCTAATTCTTCTTTCTCTACATCTAAATTCAAAGGGTTCAGTTGTAATTTTTCCTGTGCCTTTTGTAGTTTCTCCCTTAAAGTATCCATTTCCTCCATTATTTTACTAAAGTGCTGTGAATGTAGCTTCTTCAAGGTCTTTTTTTAACATCTTTAGCTTCTGGACTATTTGAAACATCTTACATCCTTTCATTTGCTTCTGCCAGCCATCTTGAACTATCTTTTTAAACTGATCATGAGAGCTCCACATGTTACAGTACTTGAACTTGTTGATTGAGGACCAGCTGGAACCTCTAGATGAGCAAAAACATGAAGAAGAAGAAGGAGAAGACTTGGAGAGGAAAAAATCTTATTTCATCTTAACTCTCTGAAGAGTTGTTACATGAGTATATATATAGACTAGTTAGTGCTAATTAAGAGTAGTTAACAGTCTTAACTAATTCCTAACAACTTTTATAACTAATTAACTGCATTGATTCCATTAGTTGTAGGATGTTGTTAAAAGACCAAACTGCCCTTCTTCATTAGCTTGTATCTGCACACTCTTCTCAACACCCCTCCTCAAGCTGATGGACTGAATATATCTTTTACACCAAGTTGATCAAGAAGATGTTCATGCTGAGCTCTTCCAAGTCCTTTTGTCAGTATATCAGCTAGTTGATTGTTGGTAGAAATATGACTAGTTCTGATGACTCCTTGTGTTATCCTTTCTCTCACAAAATGGCAGTCAATATCTATGTGTTTTGTCCTTTCATGGAATATGGGATTTGCAGCAATCTGGATTGCTGCTTTGCTATCACAAAATAGCTGAACTGGAGATTTAACTTCAACACTTAGTTCCTTAAGCAATCCAATTAGCCAGCTGATTTCTGCAGAGGTTGAGGCCATACTTCTAAACTCTGCTTCAGCTGAGCTTCTAGAAACTGTGTCCTGTTTCTTTGATTTCCAGGATATAAGAGCATCACCAAACTTAACCATATAACCAGTGACTGACCTTCTAGTTTGCAGACATGACCCCCAGTCTGAGTCACAATAAGCAGTGAGAGCATTAGTTTACTGTGCTGGCATGAGAAGACCAAGACCAGGTGATCTTTTAATGTACCTTACCACTCTTAGTGCAGCTTCCATATGTGAATTCTTTGGATTATGCATGAATTGGCTCAGCATTTGCACTGTGAAAGACAAGTCTGGTCTAGTCATGGTCAAGTATAATAGCCTTCCCACTAGTCTTTGATATGAGCTAGGATCTTTGAGGACTGGATCAGCTTCCTCTCTGTTGAAGTGTTTATCATACTCATCTGATGTAAGTTTTTGATTGACTTCAAGTGGAGTACATGCTGGTTTTGATCCACTTAGGCCTGCCTCTGCAATGAGTTCAAGAGCATACTTCCTTTGGGACATAATTATCCCCTTTTCTGATCTGGCCACTTCTATCCCCAAGAAGAACTTTAACTCACCCAAGTCCTTCATTTTGAATTTGGTTTGTAGATTATTTCTGGTCTGACTTAGCAGGTCTTGATTGCTTCCTGTGATCAATATATCATCTACATATACTAGTATTATTATAGTATCACTTCCCACCTTTTTAGTGAATAGAGAATAATCAAAATGACTCTGCTTAAACTCCATATCTTCCAAGGCTTCTGTCAGCTTCTTGTTCCACTGTCTAGGTGCTTGTTTGAGGCCATATAAGGACTTCTGTAGTTTGCAGACTTTAGGACTGCCCCTCTGTCTGGCAAACCCATCAGGAAGTGTCATGTATACCTCCTCCATGAGATCCCCATTTAGAAAGGCATTGTGAACATCCATCTGGTGAATATACCAGTTTTTAGATGCTGCCAATGCAATCACTGTCCTGACAGTGACCATCTTTGCTACAGGTGAGAAGGTCTCATTATAGTCTATTCCCTCCTTTTGACTGAACCCTTTTGCAACAAGTCTTGCTTTGAATCTTTCCACTTCTCCTGAGGCTTTATACTTGATCTTGAAGATCCATTTGCAGCCTATAGGTGACTTGTTGGGAGGTAAGTCCACAACAGTCCAGGTGTTATTTTCTTCTAGTGCTGATATTTCTGATTTCATAGCCTCCACCCATCTAGGATCATTTGATGCTTCTTTGAAGGACTTAGGTTCATGGTAAATAGAGTAGGAAGATAGAGCCTGTGAGTAATTGGAGCTTATTTGTTTGTAGGTCACAACTGAGCTTATAGGATAGGTGCAAGATGTTTTGGTTGAGGTGACATAATCTTGTAACCAAATAGGAGGCTTATGATGTCTAGTGGATCTTCTAGACTCATGGTTAGTTTGGTAGGAAGTCTGGTCTTGATGAGGTGTAGGAATTTTTTCAGGTTGATAGACTGTGACTGGACTTATGTTTTGGGATTGTGTGTTCTGAGAGTTGGTGGTCTGTATATGGGATTTTGGATCTAGGAGGTCTAAGACTGGAAATATTGGATTAATGGAGCCTTTCATATGAATGAAAGGGAATATGTCTTCCTTGAATACCACATTTCTACTCACAAACATAGACCTTTGTATCATATCAAATAATTTGTATCTCTTTTGAGACTCAGAATAACCCATGAGAATTGCAGGAATAGCTCTAGATGCAAACTTGTCAGTCTCCTTAGGAGTGGTTGCATAACATAGACACCCAAACACTCTGAGATGAGATATGTTTGGAGTGTGCATGTGTAGCAGCTCATAAGGAGACTTATAGTCAATAACCTTGGAAGGGATCTTGTTTAGAAGGTATGCTGCTGTATTTACACATTCTCCCCAAAATCTCAAAGGAATGGATGCTTGGAACCTGAGAGATCTAGCCATCTCTAATATGGTTCTGTGTCTTCTTTCAGCAATCCCATTTTGTTGAGGAGTGTATACACAGGTTGTTTGATGTTGGATACCAAGATCAGTTAGGAAACTTTGAAGAGTAGTGTTGAGGAATTCACAGCCATTATCAGTTCTAAGTGTTTTGACTTTGGATGAGAACAATTTTTGAGCTTTATTTATGAAATTTTTCAAGACTACAACAGTATCAGACTTAGAGTGAATCAGAAAAACCCAAGTGTATCTGGAGTAATCATCCACTATGGTGACAAAGTATCTTTTGTCATCATAAGTAGGATGTCTATAAGGGCCCCATACATCACAATGTACTAGATCAAACTTAGACAGTGACCTTGATACACTAGTAGGAAAAAGAAGTTTAACTTGTTTAGCTAGTGGACATACAGTGCACAATGGACAAGAACTAGTACTTAAGTGTTGTAAACCATTGAGTTTCCTTATTATATCAACAGGAATGTGACCTAGTCTCAGATGCCATAGACCAATGTTATCAGAAACTTGAGAGGTGACTGTATTAACACTTTCATACCCTTTTGCTTTGTGTGTGTCTGAACTTGACCTTCCTTGCAGTATATAGAGGCCTTGATGTTCTCTACCAATCCCCTTGACCTGTCCAGTATAAAGATCCTGTAATATGAAGAAGTCAGGGAAGAATGCTACTGAGCATTGCACCTCCTTAGTAAGTTGGGACACTGATAGGAGATTATATTTAAAATCAGGTATAAACAGCACATTGTTGATATCCTGATCCTTAAATATACTATATTTGCCTGTGTGTGAAACCTGAACAATACTCCCATTTGGTAGCTGTACCATGCCTCTTTGAGTAGTTGGAACTGGTTGATATTGCTTTAATATGTTCAGATTTGAAGTCATATGGTTTGAAGCACCATTATCTACTATCCAGTTATGATTAAGATGATTGGATATTGATGAGATTAGGATACCTGCAGCAGCTGTAGCTGATGAAGTTTCATCAATTTTGCTATTGTTCAGCATGTGAATCACCTGTTGGTACTGTTCAGGTGTGAAGTAAGGTTTAGCTTGAAGATCAGCTTTGTTTTGTTGTGTACCACCTGGTTGTGTCTGCATCTGATTTGTAGGAACCATGCTTCCTTGAGATGAGCTGTACTGTGTAGACATCTGTTGTCCTAACTGTTGGGGCCAATAACCATGAGAGTGTCCACTGGCTTCTGAGTTTGTGGCAAATACATCAGCATGATTAGCATAGGACCTGGTGGAGTCTGTGTAACCTGTTTTGTGCTGAGTGGTTATTCCCTTCCTTTTGCTTTTCCAATTCTTTGGATAGCCTACAATTCTGTAGCAATTTTCCTTTGTATGTCCTTTAAATCCACACACTTCACAAATAATTGGTTGTTTCTTTCCTTTAAAACTTTCATTCACTGCCTGATTAGATCCTCTGCTACTGCAGAACATAGCTGAAATACCACACTCACTACTTTCACCACCATGAACAGATAAGTTCCTCTGACTTTCCTGATCAACAAGCATTGCATAGGCTTTGTTCAGATTTGGAATTGGACTCATCATCATGATTTGGTTTCTAGCTTGAGAGTATGACTCATTCAGTCCCATTAGAAACTGAAGGAGTCTTTGGTACTCGATATGTTGGACATAATTTCTGGATTCTGAACATGAACAGCTTGGGCAAGGTATGATGGCATCAAACTCATCCCAAAGATCCCTCATCCTTGAGAAATAGTCAGCTATGGTTAGAGTGCCTTGACTGAAAGTGTGGATTTCTCTGTGCAGGTACAAGGCCCTCGATCCATTAACTTTGTTAAACCTTTCCTTTAGATCTTCCCACACTTTGCATGCATCAGTTACATACACCACACTACTCAATAGGCCAGGTTTTACAGCATTCATGATCCAAGACAACACAACTGCGTTTACCTTTTCCCATTGATCATGATACACACTCTCGAATTTAGACTTAGGAAACCTCCCATCTACAAATCCAAGCTTACTCTTCCCGATAAGCCCAATTCTCATCGATCTACTCCACAAGGAGTAGTTTTCAGATCCTAACAACTGAAAAGAGATAAGAGAGCTACCTGGAGTGTCGGTTGGTTGCAAATACAATGGATGATTGTGATCTATGACTGGAATGGCTGAATTCACAGTCTCTCTTCTTCGATTGATCTCTTCTTCTTCACCCGCCATGACTGCTTCCTTTCTGAGCTTACTGGCAACCTCTAAGCTAGTCTAATCTTCTGATTTCCAGCTTGCATGTGCTGGCTCTGATACCATGTTGATTGAGGACCAGCTGGAACCTCTAGATGAGCAAAACCATGAAGAAGAAGAAGGAGAAGACTTGGAGAGGAAAAAATCTTATTTCATCTTAACTCTCTGAAGAGTTGTTACATGAGTATATATATAGACTAGTTAGTGCTAATTAAGAGTAGTTAACAGTCTTAACTAATTCCTAACAACTTTTATAACTAATTAACTGCATTGATTCCATTAGTTGTAGGATGTTGTTAAAAGACTAAACTGCCCTTCTTCATTAGCTTGTATCTGCACACTCTTCTCAACAGAACTCACTCTTTTTCCTTTTAAATACCTCCTCTTTCACATGTATTGTACTGTGATCACTATCCCCTTTATTCAGGAAATTTGTCGTACAATCTGGCATTTTATCTATCCAAACACCATTAATAAAGGACCAGTCTATTTTAGAGAAGATTCTACTTGTAGTCCCCTCGTCATTCCAAGTATAAGTCTGTCCATACCTTCTCATTTCCTCTAGCATACATGATCTTAAACAATCTTGAAAATCTTTCACCTCTATAAGTGTAATAGCTTCCCCACCAATTCTATCTGTTGTGTGTAACATATTATTAAAATCACCTAAAATGATCCATGGCGTTTGCATTCCAATACTCCATTGATTCAAATAATCCCATAATCCTTTCCTTTCTACTCTCCCATTCTGAGCATAGACAAAGGTACAACAATACTCTTTCAGCAACATCTTATTCTTCACTAAACATGTTACAGCTTGATCCGATTCACTCTTAACAACCACATCATTTATATCTTCCCTCCACACCACCATTATTCTCCCATTATAGTAAGAACTATGGTTGCAATAGTATTTCCGCCCAACAAACATGGAACCTACAACTCTTTCCAGACTCTTTTGTTTTATTTTTGTCTCCAACAAACCTACTAAATTAGTATTTAACTTTTTACAGAGGTATGCAACTTCCCTCTGTTTACTAAGGCCATTTAGGCCTCTCACATTCCAACATAAGAGATTAACCATTCCCCACGGGGGCTGGTTCTTGCTCAACTTCCTTTCTCACATTGTTACCTTCATCTTGACTTTCCTTACTACTCAATTGCTCAAATACATTTACTATCTTGACAGGGTGATGTTCTTGCACTATCCCTTATTTGAACCTTTTCTGATACCCTCCATGTCTTTTATTCACTATCTATTTTTTTTTTTTTTTTTTGCCTTTTTCTAGTCCCTTTTCTTCATTTTTGGTTTTAGTTATTACTACTTCTTTTCCCTGATTTGGTTTTAGTTCCTGCAGTCCTTTTTTTCATGCCCATATTTCTTGCAATAGTCACACAAAGTTGGCTTCCAATCGTATGTTACTTGCTGAGAAATGATTTTTTCTTTCTCATTTCTAAATATTATTTCCTCTAACAGCTTCTGTCCCACATTCACCTCTACTTGCATTCTAGCATAACTCAGTCCCATCTTCTTTTTTGTCTGTTTATCAACCATCAGTGGCTTTCCCACTAGACTCCGTATTTTGCTAAGTCCTTTGGCACTCCAATATTTGAAATCGAATCCTGGCAACCTGATCCATATTGGAATAACCAATAGTTCCTCTTTCGAAAATTCTGTTTTCGGAGACCATGCTTTCAATATCACTGGTTTATTATCAAAGTGATAAATGCTTCCTTCTAACACTTTCAATTTTCCTTTCTCACTATCAAATCTTACCATAACTATTCCATTTGCCACTTTGTTTATCCCATACTTTGCCCACATTCATTGTATGAATCCATTCATTACCACAAATGGTGGGTTTGCTCCTAAAACATAACAAACTACTGCATTTTGCCAATATTCAATCTCCAAGCTTATATCCCCGAAGTCAATTTCCTCAATCATCTGGTTATTCTAGCATTTAGGATTTATATATTCCAATTTAAACCTCGCATTAGCAATTTTTGAAATACCAAGTGACCCCAAATTGATTGCCTTTTTATTGAGATTCTTTACCTCTATCAGTTTTTTTGAGCTAAATTCCTGGTCTACTTTATCTGCCCATGAGCAACGCGCACTTCCCCCACTTACAATTTCAAACCATTGTTGCACTGTTTCTTTTCTTGGCGTAGTCATCTTCTGCGAATTCCTTTGCTTTGCTTCTATAATTTCTTCGTCCACTTTTTGCCTCTGAATCTGCACCGTTTACCCCTATTTTGTCCTTCACTTTTCCTTGATTATCTGATTGTGAGCTTCTTGGATGGAGAACTGTCGCACTTATTGGACCTGGGTTTGAGTTCTTCGGCCTCCTGCCCATGGCTACCGCAGTTAGTAGCGTGCGTCAGCAGAGCAGAAAAACCTTTTTTAATTATAAAATTCCAACTCAACTCTTTCCATTACAAAAATAATCTTTATCTCTCTTTAATATTATATTATTATTTTATTTTATTTATAATTTCTTATTTCATAAAATAAATTCTTTCTTCATTTTTTTACATAATTATCCTATTTAATTCATTCTTTTCAAGATTCTCATGTAATTTATAAAAAAATATTTTAAATTTTTAGACAGTATAAATTACAAGAAAATATAATATCTTATATATATATTAATAAATTATTCAAATAAAAGTAAAACCATTGATGAAGTACACTTAAATAAATATTACATCGTGGTGAAATTTATTTTAATTCCTACATAAATATTCAACTTTGAAGATTATTATGTTGCTCCCTTAAATGTTTTATTAATGCATTACGAAGTTTAAAATGAGCTTTATTGTCTTTATTTTTCTTTATGTATAGCTAATAATTATTCAAATCGAAAATAAAATTTTCATCTGTCACCATTTCTATTTTTCGAGTTGGAGCTGGAGCTTCCGAAGTATCTTAAATTGATACATTAAGATCACACTCATCCTTGATTATTATGTTTGTGTAGTATAATGCATGTAGTCATTATGTATTTTTAAAACATTAATATATTAAAGGTATTGCATTAGAAAATAATTTTGAATATTAGAGGTTTAATTAACGAGAGCAAAAGGAGTGTAGAAAATAGGCGCATGTCAGGAACTCTTAGCTATTCTCCTGGTGCATGTACAATAGTAAGGAATTGATCGTGACCAGAATTATCTATGAGGTGCAGCTACAATTTGTCAAACATGAGAGTAGAGAACCTACATTTCGGAAGTTATATTTTTCTTATGCTAGAGCCTTCATTCATTTAAGTCCAATCACTTGGACCAAATTAGAAGTGATGGTAAGTCACTAAACTATGTTCTGCCAATGCTGGTGTTGAAGAATGGGATAGTAACTGTGCAAATTGAAGAAAATGATAATAAGGATCATGTTAAGACTTGGGAATTGGCCCAAATTGATTATGTACTAGGGGACACACCTTCGATTAATCAAATGAAGAATTACTCAACTAGAGTGTGGAAGGCCAAACCTCGAATTTTTTTCATAATGATAGTTATTATATGTTTAAAATTCAAAATAAGATTTAAAAAAAGAGAGAGTACTTACAAAAGAACCATACTATGTTAATAATAGATCATTAGTTGTCAAGCAATGGGAACTAGACTTTGTGTTAGATAAAGGAGGCTCTTAGTTTAATTCCTCTATGGGTCAAATTCCCTAGGCTACCGTGGGCTATTGGTCAGTATAAGCATTAAGCAAAGTTGTTGGTGCAATGGGTTGACCTCTACACACAAACAACATCATAACTGTTGCTACCGTAGGTAATAATGATAATTGTGTAGTACAAACTCTAATTTTCCAATGAAATAACATCATACAAATTTCATATAATTAGTTTAATATTCAATATGAAGTTAAAATCAATTTCAAGAACATTCAATAAGATGAAAGGAGAGAGGAGTCAAGTCCTCTAAATTCACAGAGTTTCCTTAAGGAAATTATTCCCCTCAAGTACCCGAGGTTATGGAATATATCCTCCCAGAATAAAATGATTCATAACAAACAAATAGTGGTACCTCAAATTTGTTATCCAGCGAACCACTCAAATGTCTTATAATCACACTTGAATATTTTGGAACAACACTTTTTGATTTTGAAACTTGTCTTAAACCTTTAAACCAAAAGTTCCTTTGTTTTTTTTCTTATGTTCTTCCAACATCTAAGAAAAATTAGATATTTATAACCAATAGGATGGTATAATGATGCATGTATAGTAGACGAAAGGTCGCACCGAAATAAAAAAGGTTGCACGAATATTCATGAATGAATTCATAGTTGCAACTTTCACATTTTTTCGATACACCAATCTTTATAAAATGTACCATTATCCATTCACCCATTATACATAAACCTAACAATCCCCCACATGAATGGGAATGCCTATAACACGAAAGATAGTTATACACAGACTCGTGTGTGATTTCAAACAAAGACTAGTTGCATCAGGATAAGTGAGTTTCTCTTTGAATTTTCCGTAGTGAACTTATATCAGATGCACTCAATCAATTGGTAGATGCGATATCTTTGAACTGTTAAACTTGAATGTACACCTAGACAATTTAAGTCACACAACCAGCCTTTTACCATCTATGGTTCTCATGATTTTATTAGTTTCAGCCATGAACACTTCTCGATTTCATGAGAGCTTAGAGAATCATCCTTTACTAACATTCTCCTTGAAACGGCTGCCATTTCACTCCCACATAGGTGATTTCTAAATGTTTACTCCCATAGAGAAACTATTTAGTCATACCTTACCAAACTTAGAAATCATTAAAAAGTTTCAGTATAAACTTTATCCTGATCACTGAACATTGTTTTTATCATGAAAATGCGTAAGATTATTTGACAATGTTGGACCGTCAAACACAAGTTTGTCTGATCTCCTTGAACCTTGCTCTTGGATCTCCAGTCTACTAGGTAGAGTTACCATCATGTTTGACTTATCTTAGGCCTTAAATCCATCCTCTTAGATGACCTTTCAACTCCCTCTCTAGTTAGGCCTTTTGTAAGTGGATCCGACACATTATCTTTTGACCTTACATAGTCAATTGTGATAATTTCACTAGAGAGTAGTTCTCTGATGATATTATGTCTCCATCTTATGGTGACGTGATTTACCATTGTACATCATGCTCCCTACCCTACCTATTGTAGTCTGACTATCACAATGTATGCATACATGTGCTAATGGTTTAGGGCAAAAAAGGAAATCTTCTAAGAACTTCTGGAGCCATTCAGCTTCTTCACCAGCTTTATCTAAAGCGATGAATTCAGATTCCTATAGTGGAGCGAGCAATACATGTTTGTTTGGATGATTTCCAAGAAACTGATCCACCACCAAGGTAAATATATATCCATTTGTGAATTTTACTTAATCTGATTCAGTTATCCAATTCACATCACTATCACTTCATTTGATGCAGTTATCCAATTCACATCACTATATCCTTCAATTACTGTTGGATATTTGTCATAATGCAAAACATAGTGCTGAGTATATTTTGAATACCTTAAAACTCTCTTCATTGTCATCCAGTGAGTTTGATTGGGATTGTTCGTGTATCGACTCAGCCCACTAATAGAACATGCTATATCTACTCGTGTACAGTTCATGATATACATCAAGCTTCCCAATACTCTCGCATAATCCAACTGTAAGTCGCTTTCACCACTATTCTAAGTGTGAAACTCATACCTATTGGAGTCTTGAATCCAAATACTTGAACTTGTTAAGTACATTTTTAATATAGCGAGACTGCGACAAAGCCAAACCTTGTGATGTTTGAAGAATTTTGATTCCTAAGATAACATCAGCCACTCCAAGGTTTTTTATTTCAAATATACTAGCAAGCATTTGCTTAATAACATTTATGTCAGCCAAGTCTCTACTAATGATCAACATATCATCAACATACAAACAAACAACAACCTTATGATTTGGAGTGTCTTTGATGTAAACACATTTATCACACTCATTAATCTTAAATTCGTTTGCCAACATGGTTTGGTCAAACTTTGCATGCAACTATTTTGGTGCTTGTTTCAGTCCATAGAGTGACTTTACAAGTTTACACACTTTTCTTTCTTTACTAGGAGTTACAAAACCCTCAGGTTGTTCTATGTAAATTTATTCCTCCAGCTCTCCATTTAAGAAAGCAGTTTTTACATCCATTTGATGGATCTAAAGATTATATACTGCTGCTAGTACTAACAACATCCGAATAGATGTAATCCTTGTCACGGGCAAGTATGTATCAAAGTAATCAAGGCCTTCCTTTTATTTGAAGCCTTTGACTACAAGTCTTTCCTTGTACTTGTGAATAGTACCATCTGCCTTCATTTTCCTTTTAAAGATCCATTTTGATGCTAAAGGCTTATTTCCGAGAGGAAAATCAACCAACTCCCAAGTATGGTTATTTAAGATTGATTCAATCTCACTCTTGACAGCTTCTTTCCAAAAGGGTGAATCCACAGAGGACATTGCTTCTTGGAAGGTTTGAGGCTCATTATCAATGAGAAATGTAACAAAATCTGATCAGAAGGAAGTAGCAGTCCTTTGACACTTTTTACGCCTTGGATTTTCTCCATTTTGTGTATTTCTCTTTGGTTCAACTTGAGGTTGTTTAGAACCTCCACTAGACTTTTGAGATCTAGCTTTATATGGATAAATATGTTAATTTTTTTTAGCATTATATGATTCAATTATCGTATTTTCATGAATATATGGATGTTCAGATTTATGAACCAAAAATTGACATGCTTTACTATATCAAGCATATCCAATAAACACACAGTCCACAGTCTTTGATCCTATTTTCAACCTTTTCGGCATAGGAACTTGGACTTTTGCTAGACAACCCCACAATTTGAAATATTTCAAGTTGGGTTTCTTTCCTTTCCATTTTTAATATGGAATTGATTGAGTCTTTCTATGGGGCACTCTATTGAGTATGTGATTTGCTGTAAGGATAGCTTCCCCCCACAAGTTTTGTGAAAACTTGAACTTATAAGTAAGCATTCGTCATTTCCTTCAGAGTTCGATTTTTCCTTTCCGCAATCCCATTTGACTGGGGTGAATAAGGGGCAGTCGTTTGATGGATAATTTCATTTTCCAAACATATTTCTGCAAATGGAGATTCATATTCTCCACCTTTATCACTTCTTATCATTTTTATTTTTTTATCCAATTGATTTTCAACTTCAGTTTTGTATTGCCTAAATGCTTCAATTGCTTCACCCTTACTTGATAGCAAATAAATATAGCAATATCTAGTGCAATCATCAATAAACGTTATGAAATACTTTTTCCTATTACGCGTTGGTGTTGACTTCATATCACAACTGTTCGTGTGAATCAAGTCCAAAGGATTGGAATTCCTTTCAATAGACTTATAAGGATGCTTAGCAAACTTAGCTTCCATGCATACTTGACATTTTGTTTTATTTCACTCTAAATTAGGCAGCATTTCTAAGCTAATCAATTTTCGCAAGGTCTTATAATTGACATGTCCCAAACGTTCATACCACAAATCACTTAACTCAAGCAAGTAAGGAGAACCAAAACTTTTATTATCAGCAATAACTATTATATTGAGCTTAAACAGGCCCTCAAAGATAGCCCTTTCCTATGTACATTCATTTTTACTAATTACAATTTTATGAGAAACAAATACAGATTTGAATCCATTTTAGTAAGAAGTGAAGTAAAAACCAAGTTCTTTTTTAATTCAGGAACATGAAGCACATTCTTGAGAGTTACCACTTTGCTAGATGTCATCTTCAAGAGAACTTTGCCTATTCCTTCAACCTTTGCAGTTGCTGAGTTTGCCATGTAGATTTTGTCATCACCTTGAGTAGGCTCATATGATGCAAAAAGTTCTTTATTGGCGCATACATGGCAGGTGGCACCAGAATCTATCCACCACTCTCTTGGGTTGCCAACAAGTTGCATTAAAAAAGAATGACACATAAATCATCCTCGAATTCAACAACATTTTCTTGATCTTTCTTCTGTGCTTTCTTTGGAGCCTTACAATCTGCAGCCTTGTGATCATTTTTGCCACAATTAAAGAAATTACCTTTGAATTTCTTCTTAGGTTGATTGCTTTGCTGTGCGGAATTGGTCTTTCTCTTTTTAGACCTTCCATCTTCAACAATATTAGCTCCTAATATTGCTGACTTTCCATGAGATCTTTCCTCAGCAACTTTATTATCCTCTTCAATTCACTATCTTACAATGAGATCTTTTAGGGACTTCTCCTTCCGCTTATGCTTTAAGTAATTTTTGAAGTCTTTCCACAAAAGAGGTAACTTCTAAATCATAGCAACTACTTGGAAGGCCTGATTAATCACTAGAACTTTGGTGAGAAGATCATTGATAATCACTTGTAATTCTTAAACTTGAGTAATCACAAATTTGTTATCTACCATTTTGTAACGCCTGATAAATTACCAAAATACCCCTAGAGGAGAGATATACGCGTAACACATCTTACAATACTCGAATGATAAATTCGAGGCTGGAGTGGTGACCAGCACAAAAAATTGAGTGGAAAATACTCTCAGTCGAGTTTTAGAGTGATCGAATCAAAAGATAATTTTTTGACCCGACAACGCAAAAAAGTGTCGGTAGGCGATAGAGGCGCGACGCACACCAGTAGTGTAGGGGCACTTATATTTTTTCAACTTTTTTTGGTGGTGGGAAGACTCGTTCAGAAATGTTTTGGAGAAAATACACTATGCACGACTAGTCTGCATCGCGGGCTGGGCTATTCCAAGACTGAAAAATTTCTAAATTTTGTGAGGGGCATTGCGGCCAATCCCTAACCCTTCTAAACTCTATACACGATCTAATTGGGTCATTTTGACGTTAAAAGGGTCTAAAACCCAAATCTATGTCCTTTTCTAATAATCTAATAAGACTAGGGCTTAAGGAAAGAGGAGAAAAGCTTGGGATTAGGAAGTCAAGAGGAATTCTTGAAGGTGATTGTTGATAGCTTCATCTCAGGTATGTAAAGCTAAACTAAAAGCATGCGATTGTCCTCTCATGTGCCCCGTAGGAGGTCATAGATGAGTTGAAAGTCTAATGAGTCTACATGCATAATTCTTGATGGGTTTTATTGAAATCTTATTAGATTCATATATTTTCCTATGTTGATGATCATCATAAACTTGTTTTCTTTAATTGACTATTTCCACGAGAAATTGCATAACCCTACATGACTAGTAAGCATACACAAATGAATTTAAGAATTGAGTCTAGAGCCTTGATTGGAGGATGTCGATTGTAATTGTGATTGTGATGAGAGAATGATGCTGAGTTGATAGAATTTGATAGTCTTGTGAGTCTCCATGAATGAACTCCAATAATTTGTCTATTCGATTGTTCCCTTACAATTTTTCAAATCTTGAGTCGTTGATTGAAATGTTCTTTGATGGGAGGGTTAAAGCCCCTATTAGATTGATTGATGAAAGGTTTTAAGTCCCTATGAGATTGATTGATGAGAGGGTTAGAAGTCCCTATGATTTGATTGGTTTGATTAGATTGATTATGTTATGAGCATTGAGTCATGGGAGAAGTATCGAGCACCGAAAGAGTAAGAGTTAGTTCGACTTGCACTTATCAAACTACGTCGCCAAACATAGGTGAGGATTAGAACCATCACACTATATTGTGGTTCCCTCTTGATTAGAAGTCCCTGAAAGCAATAAAGGACATAGTTGATTGTGTTTCCCTCTGGGATTTGATTCGTTCCCTACCTTTCAAGTTTGGAACGGCCGTGGGAATATCAACTTGACTTTTGTATATTCACTGGCTTATAAGTGATTGTTTTTGGATAAGAGAAACTCCCAGAAAGTTCTTACCTTGAGTACTCTGAGTCGAGATGAGATGAGATGTGATAAGATGAGTTCCTTGAGATGAATCTGACTTGATTGATGAGGTTGATGGGTCACTTGTCTACTCTTGATTCTTGCATAGATAGACATTTGATGTTTGATTTGATTTTATTTGATGATCGTTCTAAGTCGATGATTGTTTCATATTATTCTACCGATTTCTATTTCATTCTGCTATTTTACATACCGTACATTTCACGTACTGACGCCACTCGGTTCTGCATTTTATGATGCAAATAAAGGGATTAGGGATCGTTAACAGGCGCATTGTTGAAGACCCAGGATGTTCAGCTTATTGGTGAGCCTCCCCTACTTCAGAGGATCCACTGCTATTTATTTCATTATGCTTTAGAGTTAGACTAGATTAGTCTTGTATTTTGATTTTGGTAGCCATGGGTCTGTCATTAGCCCCACTTGATTAGTGATAGAGGCTTCATAGATGATAATCAAACGTTGATGTGAAGATTGTGAGCTAGTTCTTTCTACTAGCCTTCTATTATCATATATATTATTTGAGACATTAGATAAGATGAGTCCATTTACTTGCTTTACTTCCGCTGATCCATAGAGTTATCTGATTGAATGATGTGATGATGCCAAGTGGTTCACTTGGGGACTAGCAATAGTCTCTAGGTGCCAGCTACGTCTTGGGTACCCTCCCGGGGCGTGACACATCTTGTAGTCCAGATATTTTGCCACGATGAATTTCTTCAATCTGGTATCCTCTGTCTTATACTTCTTTTCTAAAGCATCCCAGAGGTCTTTGGAGGTTTCCATATTATTGAACACATTGTACAAGCTATCATGAAGCCCATTCAGAATATAGTTCTTACATAAGAAATCAGAATGTTTCCAAGATTCAATAACCATATAGTGTTTATCTTCCGGAGTTGACTCCACTAACACAGGAACACTTTCTTTGATGAATCGTTTAAGATTCATAGTAGTTAAATATAAGAGCATCTTTTGATGCCACCTCTTAAAATCCATACCAGTGAATTTTTCAAGTTTTTCAGTCGATGTCATGGCAGGTGCAATACCTGTACGACTCGACGAGGCGATATTCATTGCTGGAATTTTTTATTTCTTATGAGCCATGACTTCAGTTTCATTTGTTATCTTGCTATTAGAAAAAGACAAGTATACTTAGTCACTTCAAACAAAGACTTGATCTTTATTTTCACTTTGTTTCTAGTTTAATGGTGAATTTTATAACTCTCAACTGTTAACCGAATGAACTTCGATGTTCTGACTAACTTTGCAAGTTCTCTGAGTCAATATCGAGTTCAAACAGAGCATAAACCCATAAAGGTTTTAATCTCCAGAAACCAATTATAACTACACAATAAGATATTAATTTTCTTAAGAATGTTGTTACTGTAAGTAACAATGATAATTATGCAATACAAACTCTAATTTTTCCAATGAAATAACATCATACAAATTTTATATAATTAATGTAATTTTTAATATTAAGTTAAATCAATTTCAAGAATATCCGATTAGATGAAAGGAGAGAGAAGTCAAGTTCTCATATGATTGAAAAGATGCTTTAGCAAATATTAGCAAAACGGAAAGAGAGAGGGAGAGAGAAAAAATTATCAGCAAAATTTTAAAATGTCTAAACCGATTTAATAAGTCAAGAATAGAAGTGTTGGCCTTCAAAAACGTCTTCGAAAAATTGCTTATAATGGGAATCGATTTTAGGACACTGTACAAAAGCGAAACCTACCTTGAGCACCCACAAACAACACTACACAAATAAGCAACTTATTGCCTGGGTGCTCACTCTTTAATTTTGTACCATTCTTTCAAATTTTTATTAGATCAATGAGTAGTCGGGCATCTACAAGGACCAATGTGTGCCCTTGGTTCCACTGTGATTCTATCCGCTTGAAATGTTCCAGGCCTGAATTAGGGCCATAAAACAAAAAAAGGTGAAGCTCTTTTTGGCAAAACACAAAATGAAGTGTTTGGATGCCTAGACATAAAAGTGAGAGAATTTACAGTTAAGCATGTACAGAAGAAGACACTCAGAGGTGAGAAGCTTGTTGTAATTATAGTGAGAAGTTGAATCGGAGAATTTGGTTGATATGAAAAAAGCATCTTAATGTTACTATATAACTAATTATTATATAAAAATATGAAATGATCACAATGAAATCAAAAAACGAAAGGATCTTAAAAGGGGATAAGAACAGAGATTAACCATAGAAGAGGAATAAGAAGCTTAAGGCTGTAATGGAGAGGAGAGGATAGGATATACATAGTTGACAAATATTTCAATATTAAACTCTATAAATATAAAAAGCGTATATCTAGCATATTAACTATATTAATAACACTAAATAAAATAATTGAGGTATAACATAATGCATGGCTTTAGTGATGATGACAAGTTGGGCATGTAATCCCTTAACTAATCCAAACTGACATATACTCAACTATGGTACAAGTGAATGCACAAGAAAATCATTTGATGTTCTGTTACTTTAAGGTCGAACAAATATATCAAATGTCACCAAAATCTATATTTTTTTTATTTTGGTATAGTGCATATGCAAAAAATAGGCGAACAATTCTTTGTCCACATCTTTTAGTGGATCATATTTGCACTATTTTGGAGACTATATAGATTAGTAAACTGCTTGTAGCTCAAAAAAATAATGTTATCGTAGCTTGAAGTCTATGGGTGAATAACTGTTCTGAGCATACTCTATGCCCCAAACAACTTTTTCAACTAGATGTAATGAACCATGAGTGATAAGAATTTCAACTTAGACAAAGCTCTTCTCCAAGTATCATACCTATCATATCTTAGATTCACGAATAAAACACTTACATCAGGACAATTTCCTTAAAACTCTTTTACAAGGCTACACCATAGGATTGGTGTAATAACCCATTAACCTCTTATATATACACATTATCATGCTTAAGTCCTTAATTCACATGAATAGAGCGATAAGCTAGTACACGCTCCTCACTTCTCAAAATTATCTCTGGACCTTTCGTTGAGTTCAAACTTACTAAACCATCTTTGCATCACAATATACAAGCCCTTACCAAACAATTAGTTAAATTTGAACTCTTGGCTTTCAACACCATCGGTGAGTTCCTCTTATAAACTTAATTAAAATGTAACCATAGTCTTGTAAACAATAGTGGAGATCAAAGATGCAAGTTTATGCTCTCGCGTAATATAAATGTACTAGATACAATGTGTTTATCCATTTGTTTCAATACATACCAGTGTTCCTTGGTACAATTACTTCTTTGCCATTTTAAATGACTAATACAAGTGTTCTTTGGTATAATTACTCATTTGTATTTTATCCTCTCAATTTTTAATACTAATTCATCAATGTTAATATGATATTGTTGGATAGTGTAGATATGAGAATATTCAAATAGGATATAATAAGATAGTGTATATATGAGAATATTTCCTAATTCCTTATCCCATCAGCTTGAGGAAATAATATCACGTCCCGGGAGGGTACCCTTAGTGTGGCTGGCACTTAAAGAACCATTATTGATTCTCCAAGAGAACCACCTAGACTCATTGTCACATCTTACTCGATAGCAAAAGAAAATACTCAAATGAAAGACATCAATAAAGTGATAAAACTCTTATGAAATAATCTCCAACGATCAAGTTCGAAAAATAAAAATACTCAACAATCCTCTACTCGATACCTATGAAGCCTCTACCTCTAAACATCTAGATGGTACCATGACAGGCCATGGCCACCCAATTTAAAGAAAATAGAAACAACCAACAGGGGATGAAAAGAAGGTTCCCCGGATAGCAAGGAGCGCTCACCAATTCTGGATGCATGGGAACTAAACCTCAACGGTGTGCCTGCTGAAGTCCTCTATCACCTATATCAGTATCATCAACGATGCAGACCCAAACAGATATCAGTATATGAAATATACTAGTATGTAAAATGGCTCAATAAAACAGATAAGACTCATGCTTAAATCAATCAACTCAACTCGGAACTTAACTCATCAACTCATAACTCTACTCAATAAATAATGCAAGTTTAAAGTTTAAAATCATGCTTTGAAAAGAGACTCAGTTTTCATGCTGCTCAGTTTTAAACATAATATGCTCTGTCAAGTGTTGCTTAGAAGTTTCTCTAACCAACATAACTCCCACCACCATGAGTTTGGTGATTCACAACAAAACCGACGTCGTTGCCACACCCATCTTAAACTTGCCAAGGTAAAGGACATCAACCTCCTCCTTTCTTGGATCCAAAGAGAATGTCCATCATTTGGGACATGAGCTGCAAGAGTTTACTGCACGACTATCCCATGCTAGTAACGTAGTTCTGGAGCATTATCCTCTTGCCTAACTCAGTGCTCAATACTCCTTCCCAGACTAAAATTAAACGTGCTTATGCAACTCAACTTAATGTCACGCCCCGGGAGGGTACCCTTGACATGGCCGGCACTCGGAGACTATTGCTAGCCCCCAAGCGAACCACCTAGTCTCATCACATCATTCAATCACATACTTCTAATGATCAGCGGAAGTTATATGCAAGTAATGGACACAATTCATCTAAAGTTCTCAATATAATATACATAAAATAACGAAGGCTAGTAGAAGGAACTAGCTTACAATCTCAACATTAATACTCGACACCTGTCTATGAAGCCTCTATCACTAAATCATGTGGTGCCAATGATAGACCCATGGCTACCCAAAGCAAAATAAGAAGATAGTCCAATCCTAACTCTAAAGCATGATGAAATAAAATAATGGTTCCTCCGGAGTAGGGGAGGCTCACCAATCAGCTTCGAACTTCTGACCTTCAACGAAGCGCCTGTTGATGATCTCTAGTACCTCCCTCTGCATCATAAAACGATGCAGTCCAAAGTGGACGTCATTACTTGGAATGTACTGGTATGTAAAATCGCTGAATGAAACAAAAACCGGTAGAAAATATGGAAAGTAACATCAAGTTAAGATAAACATCATAATCACATTAACCGCCAACTTGCCCATCTACGAAAGAGTACAGAGTGGACAAGTGACACACCATTATCTCAGACTCATCAAAAGTCTCAACTCATCACATGAATCATCTCTGGGGAGTTCACCCCCCCTCTCATCACATCTCATCTAGACTCAGAATAAGGTACGAATTTTCCCGGGAGTTTCTCTTAACCGACAACACTCACTTATGAGCCAGTGAATGTACAACAATCACCCTGATGTTGCCTTAGTGGTCCCAAACTTGCCAGGTAAGGAACACTGGATCCCATATCAATATACTCGACATGGAATCAAACTAAACAGGTCCTCTATTGCTTTCAGGGACTGTTAAACCTCGAGGGAAACCATATGTATGTATGTGATGGTTTAAGCCTCTCCTACGTTTGGCGACGTAGTTAATGAGTTCGAGTGGGACTCACTCCTGCTCATTTCGGTGCTCAATACTCCTCCCGACTCAGTGCTCATAAAATCAACCTCAACCAGTCTCATAGGGATTCACTCCCCGTCAACGACTGCCGGTCTCATAGGGACCCACTCCCCGTCCACGACTGATATTTCACCGGGACCTTGGCCCCTTTTATCAATTACCTCATAGGGACTTCCACCCTATCATCAACATCTCATAGGGATTTTAACCCTATCATCAACACCTCCTCAATGACTCAAGATTATATAACCGTCATTAGGAAACAAGTGAATAAACACATCGGTAGAGTTCATTTATAGAGACTCATACAATAATCAGGATTTCATCAACTCATCATCACAGTCAACAATCCCAATGCTATGCTCTAGACTCAAGTCTCAAGTTCATTATGCATGTTCTTCAAAATAGTCATGTAGGGTTATGCATATCTTCATGAAAAATATTCGATTTAAGAAAACAATTAATATGATGATCATCAACATAAAAAACATGTAATTACAAATAAAATTATCAAGAAAATCCATCAAGAAATCATGCATGTAGACTCTTCAATCATCAATTCACTATGACCTCTATGGGGCACATGAGAGAACAATCCCATGTTTTAGTTTAGTCTTACATACCTGTGACGCAACTGTTCAACCGGGTGATGTCGAGGATCTCTTCTCGTATTTCTCACCCCAAGCCTTTCTCTCCTCTCCTCAAGCCCTAGCCTTGTTAGATTTTGGATTTGGACTTAGAATAGGTTTTGTTAGACTCTTTTCGTGTAGAAACGACCTTACTAGCCGTGTATTAGTATTTAGGAGGGGTTAGGGATTGACCGGAATGCCCCTCGAAATAAAGTAGAAATTTCTAGTTCAGAATATACACGGTCCGGGACGCGGACCTATCGCGAACTGTGTATTTTTGGAAAAGTATTTTTAAATGAGTTTTCTCCATCCCGTCGAAAATCTGGAAAAATATATAAGTATCCCTCCACGGCAGGTGCGCGTCGCACCTCTGTCGCGGACAGTCACTGTTTTGTGACTTGGATCGAAAATTTATCTTTCAATCGGGTCGTCCTAAAATTTGACTCGAACCATTTTCCCACTCCATTTTTCATGTTGATCATGAATCCGGTTTCGGATTTGCCATACGAGCCCCGGAAGATGCGTTACGCGCGTAGCCTCACTCTAGGGGCATTTTGGTAATTTTACCGGGAGTCACACTTAAACTCATCTCTTGATTTATCTCAAATCAGCGAAACTCAATTTCTCAATTACTCAACAATTTAGATTTTGTTATTTATGCTATGCAAATCATGACTCTAGCTCACATCATGCAAGACTCGAGCTCATACGATTATTCAATCTCATAACAGTCATGTTCAACTCATATATATATAAGATGTTCATCTCATGCACATGCAAGAATAAAAATGTGTACGTACTCTTCATGCTCAACATGCTCCGGGTACTCAACTCAGATAATAGACTCATATTCTCAAGTCAGTCAATATGCAAAACATCATCAATAATGAAATTAAGGTTCATGCCATCACGAATAATTTCTGCTACTATCATAATATCATCATAATAGCAATGCAATTCAACTCGTTCACAACATCAACTAAGGTTATGAGGGAAGAAAGGGTTCAAATGAAGCTAACAGAGGCTAAATATTTATTGGAAGACAGGTTGTTGAACTGGAAACAACCAAGAAAATGTTAAAAATAGAGCAATCCAATGCCAATATTCAAGAAAACGTCAACAACCATAACATTTCATCAGCTGCATGTGATCAAGAAACAATAACAAAGCGTGAGAATAACAGTTCTTTTCAGTACCAAGTAACGATTCATTGAAGAAACCATTCACAAGACCCTGAAAATTCACATATTAAACAAGGGATCAAAGGATTTGTCGAATTCCCAAAGGTTGTCAGAGCCATTAGTTCCAAAAGAAGACATTGGGGTACAAAGTTGGAGTGCCAAAAGGCTCAACTTAGGATATTACTGAAACAAAAGTGTCCTCCGATCCAATGGTCTTCTAACAAGCTGATAGCCATAAAGTTTGTAACTTTGGAGTGTTTGGTTCATCCAAACATATTTACTTAAACATAAGTATTATCCAATTGAATGGTCTAGTAAGCTAATACCATAAAGTTTGTGACTTTGGAGTGCCATTTTTTTTCTTTCTTAAGGCCTGGAATGGTCTATTTTGTTTTGTGATACTATAGAGTTTTTATGAATTTTGATATTGTAAAGTATAATTATCTGGATTATGATCTAGTTCACTTGAAAGGGGCTGCTTTTCAATTAACTTGAAAGTTGTATGATTATGGTTACACAGTAAGGATTGATAAAAATTCATGTTTGTATCATACTACCATTATTGGAGCTAATGATTCATGCATATTTACACACTCAACCATTCATCATATAAATAAAATCGGCTCATAATTTACTTGGATCTTGTAAAAAATAAGGAGATAATACGACACCTTCCCAAGAGGCAAACTCATAAGATCTATTGGTTCAAAAAAAGTGATACATGTCATGGACTTGGATTAATTCATTACATGAGGTAACAATATCTTTTATTGGAGGAAAAATGAGACACTCCAGATAAGCCATTGTTAGTTTCATTATTAAACAAACAATTGGACCACCAAAGTAGATGCTTTTTAAAGTAGCATCATTACTAACACTATTGTTTTAGTTGGTGCAATTTCTAGAATGAAAAAATAGTTAGCCGTTAATTAAGTAATTGAGATGGTAAAACTAGAGTTGAAAATGAATAAAAGAAATGACAAGTGTACAAAGATGATCTCAAACTAATTTGATCCTTCTTGGGTCGGATCTCCTAAGCATACGATACATGGTTGAAGAGATTATTACATTTGAAATGTTAAATACATAATCGAACTAATTTCCACTTGGCATGATGTATTAACATTATTTTTTGTACGTGTATTTTTCATGCCTAGTCGTTTGTTTCTGTTTGGCTTTTAGCATCTACTTAAATTACTTGTTGTATTGAAATAGCGTTGAACATAATACAGATTCCATCACTCCACAACATGAGTAAGATTTGATTAGAAACAACATACATACTATGTTTTCTACGTTGTATGTGTAACAACATCAACTGAACCACAATTTAAGTTTCTATCGTCATTCAACTTATTAGAGATGATTACTTTGCTTCATTTCTATTGACACAAGTAGCGGCTCAATCAAATTGATGGCCTAGAGGCGCTCAAAATTAGTTCCACTTAAAATTGAAATCCAAAAATTAAAAAATATTTGGTTAATGAGCAAGCATGATTAGATGGCATATACAAAGACAAACATCGCAACAACTGCAAAGTCTTCAAATTCTTCGACCCCATGATCAAAGGTCCAAAACATTGTCCATTATTAAGCTCTTTTAAACATATAGATTTAAGAAAACAAACAGCAGTAGATCCAATGCTAATGGGTTCAACAGATACACTATGACCCGTAGATCGTAAACGTTTAACAAAGACTTCTTCAAGAGAAATGTTGTTATCAAGTAAAGCATTCATACCTTCAGCCCCAAACATACAAGACGCACAAGAGAATTTCCTTAGTTTTATAAAATTCTTTTCCAAATGAGTCATTCTCACACCGGTGATATCCCGGAAGCCACAAAGCTTTAAGCGCGTGAGGTGAACAAAACGGTGGGAGATAAGGATCAAACCTTCATCATTGATGCTTACCGATCTTCGGTCACATTGGAGAGTACGCTTGGTGACGGAATCGAAACGAGAGAAGATGGAAGGTAGATCCGGGATGATTTCAGCTTTTGCTTTCAGAGAAAGCCAGTGACGGATAATCCTTCAACCTTAAACCATCTTCGGCGATAGTCGTGATCATTAATCCAGTCACCGAAACTTAGGGACTGAAAAATTGGGGAAATCGTCCGTATCTGAATGTTTAGGATAGAAAAACTCCAATTAGGGATTATGGGTACCGAAAAATCATGATGGTGGTGAAAAGCCTAGCCGAAAATTGCACGCCGCAGTGGAAAATTGCAGATTACGCCGGTGGCAGTGACGACTGCGTGTATATAGAGAGAGAACGGGAACAACTTTTATATTATAGAGAGAGAACTGGGTAGCTTATACATAATTTATATTATACAATTGTTTAATTAGATATATAATAGCTACTTCACGATTTTAGCGGAGAAAAGGAGAATAAATACTTACTGTTGATCTTGTAGAAGATGAATTTCTCAATTTCTCTGTAAGTTGAAGCTTGGGAAGAAGATGAGTCTCTCTGTGGGAAGATAAAAGATGCTCAATGATTTTATTTGCTCTGGAGGAAAAAAACGTGTACCAAAATATATGGAGGGAAAAATACGCCCCTTTTGTTTTATGTTATTTGTTAATTTAATTTCATCAAATTTTTTTTTTGTTTATGTTATTTGTAAAATCAATTTTTAACCAAAATTTTGATTAATCTTCAAGGAATGTTAAAATATGAAAAAATTATATATATATATATATGTATGTATATATACTATTACTTTTTTAACGACCGGAATAATAATTTATAACGACTAAATATTTATCCCCTCGCTTATAATAACCTAAATGCTAACTTTGTCGACCAAAAAAATATTTTGTCGTTATAAATGTATTTTTTACGACCGTATATATGTCCTAACATTAATAAATGGTCGTTAAAAAGCACTTTTCTTGTAGTGATAGCAATTCAATGCATCAACTCGTTCACATGAAATCATGGGAGAGGGGGACGACTCAAAGTAAATGCAAGAAACTCAAAGTTAGAATTTATAGGATTTACATTACTCACTCTTATGCATGACTCAACTCAAGACTATGAAAGGACGCATGGACGAACTCATTCCTATGCTTTAGGGAGCCTTACTCAACCCTCTATCGATCCTCACGTTTGAACTTGAAATCCTCGCTCTTCTCCCTTCTCCGATACTCTCAAGAATTCCTAAGTGTGTATTAAGGGATAATACACTTTGCATTGTGATATAGGACTCAAATTAAGTCTAAAACATCGTGAGATTTAATTAAAAAGGATATGAATAGACAAAAATACTCTTCCTAAAAACTGTTGACAAGAACCATGAAACCCCACCTACGGGTCATGGATTCTCTTATGGGCCGCAAGTGGCCTTTTGTAGGCGTAACGCCCGGTAAAATTACCAAAATACCCCTAGAGCGAGTGTATGCGCGTAACGCATTTTCTAATTCTTGTATGACAAATCCAAGGCCAGATCCATGATCAACATAAAAAAATTGAATGGGAAAATGGTCTCGGTCGATTTTTAGTGCGACCCAATCAAAAGATAATTTTTTGATTCGAATGCACAAACCAGTGTTGGTGCGCGACAGGAGCGCATCGCGCACCCGTTGTGGAGTAGCACTTATATTTTTAAAAAAAATTCAATGGCGTTGAGAAAATTCATTCAAAAACTTTTTCTAAAAATACACAGTGCTCAACCAGTCTATGTCGCGGACTAAGTCTTTTCCGAGTTAAAATTTTTTAATTTTTACGAGGGGCATTCGGTCAATTTTCAACCCCTCCTAAACTCTATACATGATCTAATAAGGTCGTTTTGACGTAAAAGGGGTCTAAAACCCCTATACTAAGTCCTATTCCACAATCTAACAAGACTAGGGTTTGAGAAAAGAGAGGAAAGCTTGTGGTTATTCGAGGGGAGATCCTTGACGTGATTGATTGATAGCCTCATCCGAGGTATGTAAGGGTAAACTAAAAGTATGAGATTATTCTCTCATGTGACCCATAGATAGTCATAGATGAGTTGATGGTTCAAGAGTATACATACATGGACCCTTGATGGTTTTTCTTAAAATTTTATTTGAAATTACATGTTTTTCTATGTTGATGATCATCATACTATTTGTTTTCTTAAATTGAAAATTTTCATGAGAATTTACATAACCCAACATGACTAATTTGAAAAGCATGCATAATGAACTTGAGAATCGAGTCTAGAGCTTTGAGTTGAGATTGTTGATTGTAATGAGAGTATGATGATGAGTTGGTGGAACTTGATTGTCTTATGAGTCTCTATAAATGAACTCTACCGATGTTCTATTCGATTATTTCCTAATGACTGTTCTAAATCTTGATTCATTGATGAGATTGATTGATGAAAGAGTTTAGAGTCCCTATGAGCTTGATTGATGAAAGGGTTACAGTCCCTATGAGTTGATTGATGAAAGGGTTAGAATTCCTATGAGTTGAATGATGACAAGGTTCGAGTCCCTATCAGATACCGATCGATGACGGGGTTCGAGTCCACATGAGATTGGTTGAGATGGAGGATTTATGAGTATTGGGTCATGAGAGGAGTATCGAGCACCGAAAGAGTGAGAGAGTCTGACTTGAACTCGTCAAACTACGTCCCAAACATAGATGAGGCTCAGAACTATCACATATATTGTGGTTCCCTCTTGATTAGAAGTCCCTGAAAGCAATAGCAGACGTATTGATGACTGACTCCATATTGGGTGAGCTGATATGGTTTCGATTCGTTTCGTACTGGGCAAGTTTGGAACGGTTGTGGAAATATCAATGAGATTGTTATACATTCATTGGCTCATAAGTGATTATTGTCAGATCAGAGAAACCCCCATAAATTTCCTATCTTGATACTCTGGGACGAGATGAGATGAAATGACATGAGAGGAGGTGAGCTCTTCTGAGTTGAGATGAGATGAGAGGAGGTAAGCTCCTTTGAGATGAGTCTGAGATCATTGATGAGATTGAGTCGTTGATGGGTCACTTGTGTACTATTTGTTCTTGCATAGATAGACATCTAATGATTTAATGTGATTTGATATTTATTTGAGTTGATGTTGTTTCCATATTATTCTACCTGTTTCTGTTTCACTCAGCTATTTTACATACCGGTATATTCCAAGTACTGATGTCCATTTTGGATTGCATCATTTTATGATGCAGAGGCAGGTACTAGAGATCGTCAACAGGCGCCCCGTTGAAGATTTGAGATTCGCAGATGATTTGGTGAGCCTCCCCTACTTCGGAGGATCCACTATGATTATTTCATCTTGCTTTAGAGTTAGATTTTGGACTATTCTTTTATTTTGATTTAGGTAGCCATAGGTCTGTCCTTGGCACCACATGATTAGTGATAGATTCATAGATGATGGGTTTTGATGTTGAGATTGTGAGCTAGTTTCTTTCTACTAGCTTTTATTATCATCTATATTTTGTGAGACTTTTGATGAGATATGCCCATGCATGTATTTTAAATTCCGCTATTCAATAGAGTTATATGATTGAATGAATGCGATGAGACTAAGTGGTTCTCTTGGGGACTAGCAATAGTTTCTAGGTGTCGGCCACGTCAAGGGTACCCTGTAGGGGTGTGATAAACTTGGTATCGGAGCACAGAGTCCAAGTGTCTTAGGGAGTCTATGAAGCCGTTTCTAGTAGAGTCTTGTTGATGGGTATGTTGTCGACCACATTTCATAAGCAGGAGGCTATAGGACATTAGGAATGGTTGCACTTTTCTTCTTGTTCTAATTCATTAGATGGAGTTAAACTCTATGAAAGCTCTTTTCTTATCGTGCTCTATGCTTGCAGAACTGATAACATGCCTCCCAGAAGAGCCGTCAAAGGAAGGGTACGTCCAGGCAAGCTGTTAATCCACCTAAGCCTCAAGTGCTCAAGAACCCTGCAAAACAAGTTTTCCCTGTTGAACAACCCCCTCAAGATAAGGTCTCCAATGCTGAGCTACGCTGGTCAATTCAAGCTTTTGCCCAAGCTGTCGCAGCACCTGCTATGAGACAATGAGTAGGTAGACAGGACACTCATGACACTCTAGAGTCTGAAACTTTTTTTAGGATGAATCCTCTTGAGTTCACGGGGTCTGCATCCACTGAAGATCCTGAGAACAATGTGGAGGAGCTTGAGAAGGTGTTCCAAGTGATGCATGTGGCTGATTCTGATAGGGTTGAACTGGCTGCTTACCAACTCAAGGGTGTGGCTAGGCTGTGGTTCGACCAATGGAATAAAAGTAGAAGGGATGATGCTCCATGTTTGACTTGGGTAGTGTTCGAGGAAGCCTTCTTGGGACGCTTCTTCCCAAGAGAGAAAAGAGAAGCTAAGTTGAGAGAGTTCTTTAATCTAAAATAGGGCTCTATGACTGTGCAAGAGTATGGTCTAAAGTTCACACAACTATCTCGCTATGCTCCAGACATGGTTGCTGACATGAGGGGAAGGATGGGAATGTATGTTGATGGGTTGAATAGAGGACCCAAGAGAGATGGGAGAGGAGTCATGCTTGTGAGTGATATGGACATCGGGCGACTGATGACATTTGTGCAACAAGATGAGGAGGAGAGATAATATGACAGGGAAGAGTTCAAGCGTAAGAAAACTACGACATCCATCCATGAGGTTGGGAGGAAAGGTATTGGCAATTGATTTCCAGTACCATCATCTGCTAGTGCACCTATGCCTAGAGGCAGGTATGATCAGAGATCTCCGAATGTGGGAAATCATAGACCTCAGTGGCAAGCTAGTGTTGCTCAAGGTTCGCAGGGTAAGCCACCGTGTGATAAGTGTGGAAACTGCACTTAGGGAGATGTCGTGACGGGAATGATGTGTGCGACAAATGTGATCAAGCGGGTCACTACCAGAGAGATTGTCTGAAGTGGGCTGACCGGGCTTAATCTACTACACTAGCCTTGCCAGTTAGAGGAAACCAGAGGGGCACTATGTCAGGCACAGATAGTGTAACAAACCGCTTGTATACCATAGGTAGTCGCCAAGATTAGGAGAACTCCCCAGATGTTGTGACGGGTATGATTTGAGTCTTTACTTTTGATTGTTATGTTTTGATATATCCGGATGACATATTGTCGTTTGTATCTCCTTATGTGGCCAGTAAATTTTGATAGAACCCCTAAGAGTCTTCTTGAAACCTTTGATGTTTCTACTCCAGTGGGTGAGCCTATTCGAGCTTAGAGAATCTATAGAGCTTGTGTAGTGTCCATCCATGATAAGGATACTCTTGTTGATTTGGTTGAGTTGGAGATGTTTGATTTTGATTTGATTCTTGGTATGGATTGGCTTCACCCATGTTATGCCTCTGTTGATTATAGATCCCGAACCGTTAAGTTCCACTTTCTAAATGAACCGATTCTTGAGTAGAAGGGCGTTTCTATTGTACCTAGGGGAGAGTTTATCTCATATATTAGAGCCAAAAAGTTGATTTCCAAAGGTTGTATCTATCACCTCGTGCTAGTGAAATCTGATGATGTTGAGTCTCTTACTCTTAAGTCTGTCCTAATTGTGAATGAGTTTTCGGAAGTATTTTCTGATTATCTGCCTGGAGTCCTTCCTGATAGGGAGATTGACTTTGGGATTGATGTTCTTCCCGATACCTAGCCTATTTCGATTCCACCTTATAGGATGGCCCCCACTGAGTTGATAGATTTGAAAGAGCAATTGAAAGATTTGCTAGATGAGGGCTTCATTAGGCCAAGTGTTTCACCTTGGGGTTCTCCTGTCCTATTAGTGCGAAAGAAAGATAGGTCCTTCAGAATGTGTATTGACTATAGGCAATTGAACAAGGTCACGATAACGAATAAATATCCTCTACCAAGGATAGATGATTTGTTTGACCAACTTCAAGGCGCTTCTTGTTTCTCCAAGATAGACCTTAGATCTGGCTATCACCAGTTGAAGGTGAGAGAATGTGACATTCCAAAGATAGCCTAGATATGGCCATTTTGAGTTCTTAGTCATGTCCTTTGATTGACGAATGCACCTACATCCTTTATGGACTTGATGAATAGAGTATTCAGATAATATCTTGATATGTTTGTGATTGTTTTTATCTATGAGATTTTGGTGTATTCGAGATGTGAGGAGGAGCATGCTAATCATCTCAGAGTTGTCCTTCAAACTCTTAAGGACCGTGAGTTGTATGCAAAATTTTCAAAGTGTGAGTTCTGGCTTAAGTCAGTGACCTTCCTAGGCAATGTTGTTTCCGGAGATGGCATTCGATTGGATACCCAAAAAATTTAAGCAGTTAAGAACTAGCCCCGACCGACCACTCCGACCGACATAAGAAATTTCTTAGGGTTGGCAGGTTACTACCGCAGATTTGTTGAGGGATTTTCTTCCCTATCCGCACTATTAACTAAATTGACTCAGAAAAAGGTTAAGTTTCAGTTGTCCGAGGAATGTGAGAAGAGTTTTCAAGAGTTAAAGAAGAGGTTGACTACTGCAGCGGTCCTTACCTTACCCGATGGGACAGAGGACTTTGTTATTTATTGTGATGCTTTGAGGATTGGATTGGGATGTGTACTGATGCAAAGAGGGAAAGTGATAACCTATGCTTCCAGACAACTCAAGGTTCATGAAAGGAACTATCCAAACCATGAGCTCGAGTTGGCAGCAATGGTATTTGCAATTAAAATCTGGCGCCACTACTTGTATGAAGTGCATGTGGATGTGTTCACTGACCACAAGAGCTTGCAATATGCCTTCAGTCAGAAAGAGCTCAACCTGCAATAGAGGAGATAGTAGGAGTTGCTCAAGGATTATGATATGAACATTCATTACCACCCAGGTAAAGCTAACATTGTTGTTGATGCCCTTAGCAAGTTGTTGATGCTCTTAGCAGGTTGTCAATAGGTAGTACAACCCATGTTGAGGAGGGAAAGAAGGAGGTAGCTAAAGAGATGCATCGAATGGCTCGATTGGAGTCCAACTTGAGGAGAATAACGAGGGAGGAGTCAATGTTAAGAATGGGTTTGCTTCATCTTTAGTGGCAGAGGTGAAAGAAAAGCAAGACCAAGATCCTGTCATACTCCAATTGAAGGAGATTGTCCACAAATAGAAGGTGATGGTTTTCTCCCAAGGGGGGAATAGAGTGTTGAGGTACCAAAGTAGATTGTGTGTTCTAGATGTTGATGACATTCAAGATAGAATGGTGGAAGCCCATATCACTAGATATTCCATTCAGCTTGGCTCTACTAAGCTATACCACAACTTGAGAAAAGTTTATTGGTGGAGTGGAATGAAGAGAGATATTGCTGAGTTCGTTTCAAAATGCCCAAATTGCCAACAAGTGAAGGTTGAGCATCAAAGGCTATGTGGATTAGCTCAAAACTTTGAGATTCCGTAATGAAAGTAGGAGATGATTAATACGGACTTTATTACTGGTCTACCAAGGTCTTAAAAGCAACATGATTCGCTATGGGTGATTGTGGATAGGATGACTAAATCGGCTGACTTCTTGGCAGTAAGACAACAAACACTACGGAGGAGTATGCTAAGTTGTACATCCAGGAAATTGTGAGGTTGCATGGGGTTCCCTTGTCCATCATCTCGGACAGAGGAGCTCAATTTACCTCCCAGTTTTAGAGATCGTTCCAAAAAGGATTGGGTACTAAGTTTAACCTGAGCACAACCTTTCATCCATAGACAGATGGTTAGGCAGAGCATACAATTCAAACATTAGAGGATATGTTGAGAGCTTGTGTTCTTGATATCAAGGGGAATTGGGATGATCACCTACCATTGATTGAATTTGAATATAACAATAGTTAGCATGCAAACATTCAAATGGATCCCTATGAAACATTGTATGGAAGGAGATGCAGATTACCAATTTGTGGTTTGAGGCCGAAGAAGCGGAGTAGATTGGGCCTGATCTTGTTCGCCAATTGACGGAGAAGGTCAAGGTCATTAGAGAGAGGTTAAAGACTACCCAGGGTCGCCAAAAATCTAATACAGATATGAGGAGAAGAGACTTGGAGTTCGAGGTAGATGATTGGGTGTACTTGAAAGTGTCACCTATGAAGGGTGTCCTAAGATTTGGGAAGAAAAGGAAGTTGAGTTTACGCTATGTTGGACCATATCAGATTGTAATGAGGATTGGGAAGGTTGCTTATGCATTAGAGTTTCCTTCTGAGTTAGATGGAGTCCATCCAGTATTCCATGTGTCAATGTTGAAGAAATGCTTGGGAGATCCTGCCTTGGTGATCCCTATTGATAGCATTAGAGTGAAAGATAGCCTATCTTACGAAGAGGTTTTGGATCAAATCCTTGATCAACAGATTCGTTAGTTGAGGAACAAAGAGATAGCATCAGTCAAAGTCCTATGGAGAAATCAATTCATTGAGGAAGCAACATGGGAAAATGAGAAAGAGATGAAGGCCAAATATCTGCACCTATTCGTGCCAAACGATGAGAGCGTTGAAGGTAAACTCCTTACCCTTCACTAAATTGATTGATCTATTCTTGAGGTGACTTTCTATCCTTAAGTCTAAGGAGATGAGTCTTGAGTCTATTTGTGCCTTGATATCCTCCTTTACTCATCATTCGAGGACGAATAATCCTAAGGGAGAGATGATGTAACGTCTGGTAAAATTACCAAAAATTTCCTAGAGCGAGGGTATACGCGTAACGCATCTTTCAATGCTCGTATGGTAAATTCGAGGCCGGGGTTCATCATCAGCACAAAACACTGAGTGGGAAAATTATCTCAGTCGATTTTTAGAGCGACCCGATCAAAAGATAATTTTTTGATCTGATTGCACAAAACAATGTTGGTGCACGATAGGAGCGCGTCGCACACCCATCACAGACCAACACTTATATTTTTTTTGAATTTGTTTTACGGGGTTCAGAAAACTCGTTCAGAAACTTTTTCTAAAAATACACATTGCGCGACCAGTTCGCGTTGCAGATTGGGTCTTTTCCGAGTTGAAAATTTCTAATTTTTACGAGGGCCATTACGGTCAATTTCCAACCCTTCCTAAACTCTATACATGATTTGATAAGGTCATTTTGACGTAAAAAGTTTCTAAACCCCCTATACTAAGTCTTATTCCACAATCTAACATGGCTAGGGCTTGAGGAAAGAGAGGAAAGATTGAGGTTGAACAATTCGAGGGGAGATCCTTGACGTGATTGATTGATAGCTTCATCCAAGGTATGTAAGACTAAACTAAAAGCATGGGATTGTTCTCTCATGTGCCCCGTAGAAGGTCATAGATGAGTTGATGGTTCAAGAGTCTACATACATGAACCCTTGATGTTTTTTCTTAAAATTTTATTTAAAATTACATGTTTTTCTATGCTTATGATCATCATACTATTTGTTTTCCTCAATTGAAATTTTTCATGAGAATTTGCATAACCCAACATGACTAATTTTAAAAGCATGCATAATGAACTTGAGAATTAAGTCTAGAGCCTTGAGTGGAGATTGTTGATTGTGATGAGAGTATGATGATGAGCTGATGGAATTTGATTGTCTTATGAGTCTCTATTAATGAACTATACCGATGTGTCTATTTGATTGTTTCCTAATGACTATTCTAAAATCTTGAGTCATTGATGAGATTGATTGATGAAAGGGTTAGAGTCCCTATGAGTTTGATTGATGAAAGGGTTAGAGTCCCTATGAGTTTGATTGATGAAAGGGTTAGAGTCCCTATGAGTTGATTGATGAAAGGGTTAGAGTCCCTATGAGTTGAATGATGACAGAGTTCAAGTCCCTATTAGATACCGATTGATGACGGGGTTCGAGTCCCTATGAGAGTGATTGAAATGGAGGTTTTATAAGCATTGAGTCATGGGAGGAGTATCAAACATCGAAAGAGTAAGAGTTAGTCCGACTTAAACTCGTCAAACTACGTCTCCAAACGTAGGTTAGGCTCAAAATCATCACATATATTGTGGTTCCCTCTTGATTAGAATTCCCTGAAAGTAATAGCGGACTTATTGATGACTGACTCCATATTCAGTGAGATGATATGGTTTCGATTCGTTCCCTATCTGGAAAGTTTGTAACGATTGTAGTAACATCACCGTGATTGTTGTACATTCACTGGCTCATAAGTGATTGTTGTTGGATAAGAGAAAAACCTATAAATTTCCTACCTTGAGTACTCTGAGACGAGATGAGATGAGATGACATGAGAGGAGGTGAGCTCCTCTAAGATGAGATGAGGTGAGCTCCTTTGAGATGACTCTGAGATGGTTTATGAGGTTGAGTCATTGATGGGTCACTTGTCTACTCTTTATTCTTGCATAGATAGACATTTGATGATTTGATGTGATTTGATGTTGTTTCCATATTATTCTACCTGTTTTTGTTTCACTCAGCTATTTTACATACCAGTACATTCCTAGTACTGATGTCCCTTTTGGAGTGCATCATTTTATGATGCAGAGGCAGATACTAGAAATCGTCAACAGGTGCTCCGTTGAAGATCTAAGAATTGTAGTTGTTTTGGTGAGCCTCCCCTACTCTGGAGGATCCACTATGATTATTTCATCTTGCTTTAGAATTAGATTTTGGACTATTCTTTTATTTTGATTTGGTTAGCCATGGGTCTGTCATTGGGACCACATAATTAGTGATAGAGGCTTTATAGACGATGGTTGAACGTTGATGTTGAGATTGTGAGCTAATTTCTTTCTACTAGCATTTATTATTATCTATATTTTTTTTAGACTTTAGATGAGATGTGCCAATTCACGTATTTTAAATTCCGCTATTCAGTAGAGTTATATGATTCAATGAATGCGATGAGACTAAGTAGTTCTCTTAGGGACTAGCAATTGTCTCTAGGTATCGACCATGCCAAGGGTACCCTCCCGGGGCGTGACAGTAAGTAAGGTGTCCAAAAGTTTAAGTTACTAGAATTAGACATGAAACCTCTGCCTATGGGCCATAATTCTACATACGAGCCATCTGATAACTCGTAACTCAGGGATTCAGAAATCTTCTTTTCTTGGAACCTTACCTTACGATCAAGACTTACGGGTCGTAATAAGAATGTCGGGCTGTCTTGTCACTCGTAATTCAATATCCAAAAAAGTTGATTTTTGCATCATCAATTTATGAAACCTAGTCTATGTGTCATGGATTAATATATGGGTCGTATGTTGTCTCGTGCATGGGCCGTAAACTTAGAAAATTTTCACTAAATTATCTGGGTGACCTATGAGGCATCTTCTACGGGTCATAGGTGACACTACGGGCCATAAGTGTCCTTTATGGTTTTCCTCCCGTGACCTTTCTGGATCATTTTTCTTAGTTTTCTCAAGGCATATATTCAGACTAGTATTACATTATCTCCCTCTTAGGATCATTCGTCTTCAAGTGAAGAGAAATCTAGTAACCGAGTGTCGCGCCCCATTTTTTCCTCGCGGAGAAACGGGTACCTGGACGACGTCGTGGCAACGACTCTTTTGGGATTTTCGATTAAGGAGAGTCGCCACCTAATGATTTGAGGTGCATTAGGACACCTATTCTAAGTTTAAAAATCTAATCTAACGGTCAAAGTTAACCAGAGAATGGGGTAAGGGTTCTAGTTACCTCGAAGGGAAGGTATTAGGCACCCTTCGAGGTCCGCAAAGGCGGGTCCCGACCGTATCTTGCATTTATGTGGAGGTGAAAAAATACAAGCGAAGTCAATGAAATAATCGAATTTTTTAGACTAAGTATAGGGTACCAAACACATAAAAAAAGTTTTTTTTTTTTATTTATAATCAGAACAATAAAAAGCAGATACATGATTAGCATAAAAACTCATTCTTATAATATTCTAAAGTGATAAAGTTACTTGCAACTAAGACAATTACAAGAAAGGTAATAACTAAGTGAATTACATAAAACAAAAACAATGAAGGAAAGATCAAATAAATATTTTATTATATACATTCAAAAATAAATCACACACATTTTATTTGCTATCATAGGTTTAAAATATATGTCCTTGAGATTTAGAAAAGCTATCAATTACAAATCTATATCCTAAACAAGTTATATATATATTTTAAGTTATGGGATTTTTTAACATGTATTACAATAAATAAGATACAAACTACTCAGGCCACAAAAATTATTAAATCAACTAAGCAAGCATATTCTCAAGTTGTCTAATAAAATAAAAATTGATTACAAAAGAAGAGGAGACTAACCTGATTGCTCTCCATAGGATACTTAAAGTATTTGAATAATATGAACAAAAAGAAAAGCTAATCCAAAATAAAAATAAATAAAATAAAATAAGGACAAGAAGAATGGAAGAACTAACCTGATCCTTTCCAAATCAAATACTTAAAATATATTGTGCAACATAGAGATTTAAATAACTCGAAAACACACGAAGTAAAAATTGAGAGAGAGACTGGGATCAGCATACTACTAGGCTAAAAATGAGCCCAATGCGATGTTATTCCCTCTATTCTATTTTTAACAAATTGGCTCTTTTAGATGTCTTAAAACAAGATTAAACAAAATAAAGAAAATTATCAAGAGTGTCGAATAGATTGATTCGATATTCTAAAAGTCATGTAAAACTTAAAATGTTTATTTTTTGAAGTTTTAAATTTAATGAAAGTATATCGATTTAGCGAAACAGTAAGAGTTGACAAGCTTTAAGACATTAAAAAAGGTGATAAATAAAACTAGAATAGGAGGGAGTAACGAGTTTGCATTATCTGATAAAGCTACATGCATACTTCATATAAGAAGTCAGTTATAGCCTGTCTATTTTTCATCATTTCCCAAAACGTACCTAGCCCATTCGGGAGAACAATTCCATTCGAGTTGTGCTTCGATGTAGTGACTCCTCCACTAGCCATGGTTAAACTCCAAATGACCGCATTCTGATTTTTGGCTTCCATGACCCGTAATTTGACTCCTTCAACTGGTATTCGCTCTCCGAAACCAAGAGATAGGCAGGTTGACTCAAAGGAAAGAAGGCTTGGGCCTTCTTGGCCCACGGAATGCAAAATGGGGGTCCAAAATTGAGCCAGAGGGTATCACATGCAGAGAAAGACAGAAAATAAACGTAGTAATTTCGTATCAAAAAGCGTAACAGTAAACACTATTAATTAGTCAATCCAAAATATCTTAAGAACCGGTGATTTAACAAGAACGAGTAAGAATATAACTTCAAGACATCCAAGTAAACAAGCAACTTATACCCTTGAATACTCATTTGCTCTGGAGCCACCATAATCACAGAAAGAAATAGCATGATTTATATTAACTCTAGATTGTCAAGCATTTCTCCATAATAATGTAACGACCAAAGAACATGTAACGACATCCCTACATTCTTAAGACAACGACAAATAGACAAGACATACGTGGCAACCTCTACACTAACTATGCAGCTTGACGCATACAAAAGATATTAACCAAATAGTCATCTTAGGAGTACCCATTCTTAAGTAAAGATCCAACTGGAAAGTAGATAGGAAATTATTGACCATGTTTTATGTTAAACCAAGTGTTTTGACCATGTTTTATGTTAAACCAAGTGTCACGAGAGAGAATTTGCTTCACAAGAGAGGAAATAATGTTCCGGCAATGAAAAAATTAATTTAAAGCTGGGAGTTAAACATATTCAAGAAATCGTGTAAAATAAGACACTAAGAAGGAATAAATGCAAGAGGAGGATCCAAACACCTTTGAAATGTTATTTCAACTATTCGAGTAGCTAGTAATAAGCCATCAGGAAGTTAATATACAACTATTTTGAAATATAATCATTAAAAAAAAGAAAGATAAGCATTCAAGATTGTAACCATTCGTGAACCTAGACATGCTACTGGTAACCACAACAGACACACAAATAAGGAAAGAAAACTGAAACAAAATAGTAATAAGGATTACATATAACACATGTAAAACTCTTAAACTCTAATATTTTTTTTTTTTGGGGGGAACATGAAGAAACGCGCCAGCAGCAATATAAATAAGTAAGTTGAGTAGAGGCATTTCTTATATCACTGGAACCATATAATAGATTTAAATAAGAAAGAAATTAACGATCAGAGAAGAAGCATGAATGCGAAAGAAAACGAGGGAAGATAAGGCAGGGGAATACTGGACACAACGTCAGAAACTTTAACTAAACTTTTGTCTTCTTTTCTAGGAATAAAACAAACATTAGTAACCACTAGAAGAACATGAACTAAACAGATTCATAAACTTAAACGATTTAAGGAATCTCCAGAATATCGACAAAGGAGATAATAATGAGCATAGTAGGTTGAAGAAAGAAAGAAAGAAAATGGTTTGAATCAAGAGAACATTTTTAGATTTCTGGGAACTAACACTCTTAAAGTAACAAAAGTTAATTCGTTTAAACACAAGAGATGGAAAAAAATAGTATCACAAAGCAAACCAAAATCGATATTTGAGAAGCAGACGAGTATGCTGAATGTACACAAAATAGCTAGGGACATAGAGAGGGCAACAACACCAAGAAATCAAACATCAACCTCGAAACTAAATAGGCAAAAAATATATTTATGCTAACCTACAAGGAGTAAGATTGCATGAGCCGCATTAACCAACATTGACTAATCCAGAATGAAGTAAAGATTTCGACTAACTTAAATGATGAGTCCACTATCAAGACCCCCAGATACACAAGTAGGAAATAATCCCAATCACACATAAGGATTCAAACGACAACAAATGCAAAAGAATAATATTTTTTAAAACAAAATTGGGTTACAACAACACTGTAAAAGAATGCAAGAAAGTCATCAACCAAGAACAAGAAACATGAACCAGAGAATAGGGAAAAGATTTTACCCTTTTTGGAGCAGTGAATTGCGAACCTTGAGCTTTAACAATGAACTTCGACACCGCCAAAACTCATTCACGATCTGATGAATCCAAGACCAGAACGTTCCAGTTTCAAGCTTCTCCGAATCGACGGACTTTTCTCAAATTGATGCCAAGAACAAGAATCGTTACTAGTTTTGAATGCTTCTTCAGATTAAGAACCACTCTAGTTGAAATTATTTTTCCTGTGTGATTTATGTGAGCAAAGACGGCTCACCCTTACTACGATGGAGGATATGGGTTTTATAGGAAAATTCTAGGGCAAAAAAATGTGGGAAAAAACGATGGGTAAATTGGGGAAATTGGCCTTGGATTTTTGATTTTCAAACTCAAATTCCAAAATAGGATAAGAAATACTCGAAATCCGTCGGACAAATCCAACGGATTGCTCATCTTAGCCGTTGATTGAGGCCAAAAACATGGGGGAAGAGGAGATGAAGACGCGTGGACTAATTTCCCTCAACGAAATCATACTAGGGGGAAGAGGAGAGGACGCCACATACGTAAGGAGGTTGAATATGGATCAATGCCATGAGAAGCTGATTTAGCTGCTGTTAATGGAAGTTTTAGAGCTAACTTCGGTCATTAAACGAACAAATGGACGTGAACCCATTGAAATAGCTACTAATTAGTAGCAATTCCTTTGGTTTGTTCATGGAAGTTTCAGAAGAGATGAAAATGGTGATATTAATAGAGGTTGAAGGACGTTGGAGAATCCATTTTTTCTTCATAAGAAGAGAACCAGAAAAAAAAAAAAATTTGGAAGAGAGACGTTGGGGAAGTCAAAAAACTTGGAAAAAAAATCCATGGTGAGCAATATTTGCCAAAGTAAGAAAATTATGGAGTGATTTTTGGAAAGATAATATTTTACATATAAAGGAAAATAAATTGATGAGAATTCTTCCAAATATGAAAAGATTTGGTCATGTTAAAATTTTGAAATTTGAATATATTTGGGGATGAATAAAATTCTATCATAATATAAATAGCCATTAAAATACTACGTAATAAATTTATTAAATCACAAATTATGCTTATTATTAAATAAAATAAATCAATGTTATTTACGAGAAACTAATAACTTAAAAAAAATTCTCATGCAAATATTTATAAAATAACACAAAGGATAAATGCCCAAAAGTGAGTAAATAATAATAATAATAATAATAATAATAATAATAATAATAATAATAATAATAATAATAATAATAATAATAATAATAATAATAATAATAATAATAATAATAATAATAATAATTTTGTAAATTATGAATGCAAAAATTATACGAATTTTCGGGTACAAATTAAAATAGAAACTTGTACAATTTTTTTTTTTTTTAAAATACTTAAATAATTGAATAACATACAACAAAAAGAAACGTTAAGGGGGGTCAAAATTGGGTGTCAACAGCTGCCCCTTCTTTGCTCGAGAATGAAGGATGAATTGTCGAGCAAAGAAAGTTGACGGAGTAGCCAATTTTGTCCGACCGATGAAATATTATCGGAGGGACCAAAACATGAGGGGTTGTTAAAATATTACGGCCGAGACTTAGGTTTAAAGTCGCCTACATATCTCTGGTTATACGAGAATCAGGCCGTGTGTAGTTCTGGATTAGGAATGGATGAAATTCCTAAAATAATATTAACTGTATGGGGATTGAGGTAGAAACGATAGCGGCTTGAATTAGAAGGATAAGATAGTACAAGAATGTGAAAGTATCGGGAATGATTAAGATATCGATAGAAGAGGATAGGAGATAGTATGAAAAGCAAAAGGGCTCATCGTAATTGGCATACAAAATGAAAAGTATATCTTAGAAGCGAATGACGGAATACACCAAATTGCAGGATTCTACAGCTTGTAACTAAAAATAATACTAGATAAAATAGTTAGAGCGCGCATATTGAATGAAAAAATAATTCGTAAACATGATGCAATTCCCTTTTAGACCATGAAATTTGCCATAAGACGATAAGGATGATGTCTTAGGCTATGATGTCTTGGGCCATGCTAATTATAAATTATATCCTCAGGTCATGAAATGATGTCCGTAGGCCATGAAAGATGATGCCTTTGGACGATGATACCTTCGGATCATGATAAACATAATTAAATCCCTAGGCCATGAAATGACGTCCTTAGACCATGAAAATGATGTCTTTGGACCATGACGCCTTACGGGCATGATAAGCAAAAATTAAATCCCTAGGCCGTGAAATGATGTCCGTAGGCCATGAAAACGGTGCCTTTGGACTATGACGCCTTAGGGGTGTAATATTTTATGCTATCTTCGGGCCAATGCAGATGGAGCTTTGATCATATGTGAGTTCTCAAGCCAATATTATGCAAAAAATGTAGTTCATGGGCATAATGTAATGCAAATGCAATTTCTCGGGCACATGCAATGCAAATATCGGGCACATGTGAATGCAAATCTTGGGCATTTATAATGCAAGTATCGGGCACAATGCGAATGCAAATGCATTTATAATGCAAATATCGGGCACAATGCGAATGCAAATCTCAGGCTCTTATAATGCAAGTATCGGGCACAATGCGAATGCAATGCATTTATAATGCAAATATCGGGCACAATGCGAATGCAAATCTCGGGCTCTTATAATGAAAAAAATCAAGCGCATGCAATGTAACTTTCGGGCCAATGCAATGCAATTTTCAAGAAATTTGTAATTTCGGTAGGCCAAATGCAAATTCAATTTTATGCAGATTTTGGTAGGCCGAATGTAAATTCAATTTCATGCAAATTTTGTGCAATTTTAAGTAGGCCGGTGCAACAAAAATGCAATTTGAGTAGGCCAATGCAAAAATGAAATTTCATGCAAAATATTTTTTTAATGTACTTTTTGTAGGCCAAATGCAATTTTAGTAAGTAGCGAAAAGTAGGCCGACACAAAAGGAAATAAGATAGTTTAACTTTCACCTATTGTAAGAAAAAAAAAATGTTGATTCTTGCATGACGCGAAGAGGCCACTTCTAACGTGCATACTTATCCTTTCTAGATAAGTATTTTATGTAGAGAGTGCTTTGAGAATTTTTGAGATTCTCTCAAAAATTCTGCCCCAGATACTGTCCTATAAGAGATATACTTTTCTAGAAGAATTTTTGAGATCTCTCAAAAATTCTGCCCCAGTTCATGATTAAAAGGGGAAATAAAAATCTTATTATGGTAAGACCGAACTCCATAGGAGCGCCTACGTATCCCTCTTAAACGGGAATCAGGTCCGACGTAGTTCATAAACACTAGAGAAATTGAATAAAAAGAAACTTTGCCGATATAAAGAGGAAGGAAAGAGATTATACATGCAAAAAAATACGCAAATAGAGGCACTTAAGGACAATAATCCCACATAAAATACAAAACACGTAATGGTTAGAACCTAGAATCCCCAGCAGAGTCGCCATTCTGTCGCGCCCCATTTTTTCCTCGCGGAGAAACGGGTACCTGGACGACGTCGTGGCAACGACTCTTTTGGGATTTTCGATTAAGGAGAGTCGCCACCTAATGATTTGAGGTGCATTAGGACACCTATTCTAAGTTTAAAAATCTAATCTAACGGTCAAAGTTAACCAGAGAATGGGGTAAGGGTTCTAGTTACCTCGAAGGGAAGGTATTAGGCACCCTTCGAGGTCCGCAAAGGCGGGTCCCGACCGTATCTTGCATTTATGTGGAGGTGAAAAAATACAAGCGAAGTCAATGAAATAATCGAATTTTTTAGACTAAGTATAGGGTACCAAACACATAAAAAAAGTTTTTTTTTTTTTATTTATAATCAGAACAATAAAAAGCAGATACATGATTAGCATAAAAACTCATTCTTATAATATTCTAAAGTGATAAAGTTACTTGCAACTAAGACAATTACAAGAAAGGTAATAACTAAGTGAATTACATAAAACAAAAACAATGAAGGAAAGATCAAATAAATATTTTATTATATACATTCAAAAATAAATCACACACATTTTATTTGCTATCATAGGTTTAAAATATATGTCCTTGAGATTTAGAAAAGCTATCAATTACAAATCTATATCCTAAACAAGTTATATATATATTTTAAGTTATGGGATTTTTTAACATGTATTACAATAAATAAGATACAAACTACTCAGGCCACAAAAATTATTAAATCAACTAAGCAAGCATATTCTCAAGTTGTCTAATAAAATAAAAATTGATTACAAAAGAAGAGGAGACTAACCTGATTGCTCTCCATAGGATACTTAAAGTATTTGAATAATATGAACAAAAAGAAAAGCTAATCCAAAATAAAAATAAATAAAATAAAATAAGGACAAGAAGAATGGAAGAACTAACCTGATCCTTTCCAAATCAAATACTTAAAATATATTGTGCAACATAGAGATTTAAATAACTCGAAAACACACGAAGTAAAAATTGAGAGAGAGACTGGGATCAGCATACTACTAGGCTAAAAATGAGCCCAATGCGATGTTATTCCCTCTATTCTATTTTTAACAAATTGGCTCTTTTAGATGTCTTAAAACAAGATTAAACAAAATAAAGAAAATTATCAAGAGTGTCGAATAGATTGATTCGATATTCTAAAAGTCATGTAAAACTTAAAATGTTTATTTTTTGAAGTTTTAAATTTAATGAAAGTATATCGATTTAGCGAAACAGTAAGAGTTGACAAGCTTTAAGACATTAAAAAAGGTGATAAATAAAACTAGAATAGGAGGGAGTAACGAGTTTGCATTATCTGATAAAGCTACATGCATACTTCATATAAGAAGTCAGTTATAGCCTGTCTATTTTTCATCATTTCCCAAAACGTACCTAGCCCATTCGGGAGAACAATTCCATTCGAGTTGTGCTTCGATGTAGTGACTCCTCCACTAGCCATGGTTAAACTCCAAATGACCGCATTCTGATTTTTGGCTTCCATGACCCGTAATTTGACTCCTTCAACTGGTATTCGCTCTCCGAAACCAAGAGATAGGCAGGTTGACTCAAAGGAAAGAAGGCTTGGGCCTTCTTGGCCCACGGAATGCAAAATGGGGGTCCAAAATTGAGCCAGAGGGTATCACATGCAGAGAAAGACAGAAAATAAACGTAGTAATTTCGTATCAAAAAGCGTAACAGTAAACACTATTAATTAGTCAATCCAAAATATCTTAAGAACCGGTGATTTAACAAGAACGAGTAAGAATATAACTTCAAGACATCCAAGTAAACAAGCAACTTATACCCTTGAATACTCATTTGCTCTGGAGCCACCATAATCACAGAAAGAAATAGCATGATTTATATTAACTCTAGATTGTCAAGCATTTCTCCATAATAATGTAACGACCAAAGAACATGTAACGACATCCCTACATTCTTAAGACAACGACAAATAGACAAGACATACGTGGCAACCTCTACACTAACTATGCAGCTTGACGCATACAAAAGATATTAACCAAATAGTCATCTTAGGAGTACCCATTCTTAAGTAAAGATCCAACTGGAAAGTAGATAGGAAATTATTGACCATGTTTTATGTTAAACCAAGTGTTTTGACCATGTTTTATGTTAAACCAAGTGTCACGAGAGAGAATTTGCTTCACAAGAGAGGAAATAATGTTCCGGCAATGAAAAAATTAATTTAAAGCTGGGAGTTAAACATATTCAAGAAATCGTGTAAAATAAGACACTAAGAAGGAATAAATGCAAGAGGAGGATCCAAACACCTTTGAAATGTTATTTCAACTATTCGAGTAGCTAGTAATAAGCCATCAGGAAGTTAATATACAACTATTTTGAAATATAATCATTAAAAAAAAGAAAGATAAGCATTCAAGATTGTAACCATTCGTGAACCTAGACATGCTACTGGTAACCACAACAGACACACAAATAAGGAAAGAAAACTGAAACAAAATAGTAATAAGGATTACATATAACACATGTAAAACTCTTAAACTCTAATATTTTTTTTTTTGGGGGGGAACATGAAGAAACGCGCCAGCAGCAATATAAATAAGTAAGTTGAGTAGAGGCATTTCTTATATCACTGGAACCATATAATAGATTTAAATAAGAAAGAAATTAACGATCAGAGAAGAAGCATGAATGCGAAAGAAAACGAGGGAAGATAAGGCAGGGGAATACTGGACACAACGTCAGAAACTTTAACTAAACTTTTGTCTTCTTTTCTAGGAATAAAACAAACATTAGTAACCACTAGAAGAACATGAACTAAACAGATTCATAAACTTAAACGATTTAAGGAATCTCCAGAATATCGACAAAGGAGATAATAATGAGCATAGTAGGTTGAAGAAAGAAAGAAAGAAAATGGTTTGAATCAAGAGAACATTTTTAGATTTCTGGGAACTAACACTCTTAAAGTAACAAAAGTTAATTCGTTTAAACACAAGAGATGGAAAAAAATAGTATCACAAAGCAAACCAAAATCGATATTTGAGAAGCAGACGAGTATGCTGAATGTACACAAAATAGCTAGGGACATAGAGAGGGCAACAACACCAAGAAATCAAACATCAACCTCGAAACTAAATAGGCAAAAAATATATTTATGCTAACCTACAAGGAGTAAGATTGCATGAGCCGCATTAACCAACATTGACTAATCCAGAATGAAGTAAAGATTTCGACTAACTTAAATGATGAGTCCACTATCAAGACCCCCAGATACACAAGTAGGAAATAATCCCAATCACACATAAGGATTCAAACGACAACAAATGCAAAAGAATAATATTTTTTAAAACAAAATTGGGTTACAACAACACTGTAAAAGAATGCAAGAAAGTCATCAACCAAGAACAAGAAACATGAACCAGAGAATAGGGAAAAGATTTTACCCTTTTTGGAGCAGTGAATTGCGAACCTTGAGCTTTAACAATGAACTTCGACACCGCCAAAACTCATTCACGATCTGATGAATCCAAGACCAGAACGTTCCAGTTTCAAGCTTCTCCGAATCGACGGACTTTTCTCAAATTGATGCCAAGAACAAGAATCGTTACTAGTTTTGAATGCTTCTTCAGATTAAGAACCACTCTAGTTGAAATTATTTTTCCTGTGTGATTTATGTGAGCAAAGACGGCTCACCCTTACTACGATGGAGGATATGGGTTTTATAGGAAAATTCTAGGGCAAAAAAATGTGGGAAAAAACGATGGGTAAATTGGGGAAATTGGCCTTGGATTTTTGATTTTCAAACTCAAATTCCAAAATAGGATAAGAAATACTCGAAATCCGTCGGACAAATCCAACGGATTGCTCATCTTAGCCGTTGATTGAGGCCAAAAACATGGGGGAAGAGGAGATGAAGACGCGTGGACTAATTTCCCTCAACGAAATCATACTAGGGGGAAGAGGAGAGGACGCCACATACGTAAGGAGGTTGAATATGGATCAATGCCATGAGAAGCTGATTTAGCTGCTGTTAATGGAAGTTTTAGAGCTAACTTCGGTCATTAAACGAACAAATGGACGTGAACCCATTGAAATAGCTACTAATTAGTAGCAATTCCTTTGGTTTGTTCATGGAAGTTTCAGAAGAGATGAAAATGGTGATATTAATAGAGGTTGAAGGACGTTGGAGAATCCATTTTTTCTTCATAAGAAGAGAACCAGAAAAAAAAAAAGAAATTTGGAAGAGAGACGTTGGGGAAGTCAAAAAACTTGGAAAAAAAATCCATGGTGAGCAATATTTGCCAAAGTAAGAAAATTATGGAGTGATTTTTGGAAAGATAATATTTTACATATAAAGGAAAATAAATTGATGAGAATTCTTCCAAATATGAAAAGATTTGGTCATGTTAAAATTTTGAAATTTGAATATATTTGGGGATGAATAAAATTCTATCATAATATAAATAGCCATTAAAATACTACGTAATAAATTTATTAAATCACAAATTATGCTTATTATTAAATAAAATAAATCAATGTTATTTACGAGAAACTAATAACTTAAAAAAAATTCTCATGCAAATATTTATAAAATAACACAAAGGATAAATGCCCAAAAGTGAGTAAATAATAATAATAATAATAATAATAATAATAATAATAATAATAATAATAATAATAATAATAATAATAATAATAATAATAATAATAATAATAATAATAATAATAATAATAATAATAATAATAATAATAATAATAATAATAATAATAATAATAATAATAATTTTGTAAATTATGAATGCAAAAATTATACGAATTTTCGGGTACAAATTAAAATAGAAACTTGTACAATTTTTTTTTTTTTTTAAAATACTTAAATAATTGAATAACATACAACAAAAAGAAACGTTAAGGGGGGTCAAAATTGGGTGTCAACACCGAGTCAAGGCATGAATTCTATTATGGACTCTAACAATCAAACAACTCACAACTTTTTCATGCAATAAATCAATCAAACAGTTTAGCAAGTAATCATTCAACAAATCAAACCAAGTCTCAGTCGGACTTTAGGACTCTATTGTTATTCAGACTAGAAGTAGAAAGGAACTCAAGTGATAGGAAAAATCATTACCATAAACTCTCTCATCATCAATAGACAGGAATAAGTGAGGGTATTTGGCCTTCATACCCTCTTTAGCCTCCCAAATAGCTTCTTCTACAAACTGATTTCTCCATAGCACCTTCGCAGATGCAATCTCTTTGGTTCTCAACTTATGAACCTGTCGATCCAGAATCTGAATGGGAACCTCCTCATAGATCAAGATGTCTTTTACTCCAGTACTCTCAATAGGCACAACCAACTGTAGATCTCTCAAACACTTCTTAAGCATAGAAATGTGGAAGACTTAGTGGATGGCCTCTAGTTCTAGTGGTAGCTCCAACTCATAAGCTACATTGCCCACTCTCTTTGTAATCTGATAAGGGCCAATATACCTCATAGTCAACTTCCCTTTCTTCACAAATCGAATCACACCCTTCATAGGTGACACTTTCAGATACACCCAATCATCAACCTCAAACTCTAAGTCCCTTCTCCTTACATCGGTGTATGACTTCTGTCGACTCCGTGCAATCTTCTATCTTCATCGTATGTTTTTCACCTTCTCCATAGTTTGGTGAACCAATTCTGGTCCAATCAACTTTGTCTCACCTACCTCAAACCAAATAATCAGTGATCTACACCTGCTCCCATAAAGTGCCTTATATGGAGCCATCTGAATACTTGTATGAAAGTTGTTATTGTAGGGAAACTCAAACAGAGGCAAGTGGTCATACCAATTACCTTTAAAGTCTATGGAACAGGCCCTCAAAATATCCTGCAAACTTTGAATAGTGCACTCTGCCTGGCTATCCGTCTGTGGGTGAAACACAGTGCTAAGATTCACCTTCGAACCCAAGCCTTTCTGAAAGGGACCTCCAAAAATTGAGCAGTGAATTGGGCTCCTTTGTCTTAGATGATAAATAAGGGGATTCCATGCAGTCTAACAAAAGGGGAGGTTGTACTAGGACTAATAGGTAAGGGTTAGTAATACAAACTATGGAAATTGGTCAGGTCGCATAGTGAAATTCACCTCTCACCTTTGACCAAAGGGCTTGGTGAACATAACTTACCGTCTTGCATGCTATACAGTAGAAAAGAATTAGGTTATCCAGTGATAATGAGTTGGCGAATCATGGGGAACACAATACCCTAGTTTCTCTCCATTTGACTTCTCTCTTGTGTTAGTTTATTTGTAGTTTTCATCTATTATTGCAAGAACCTCCCCCCCCCCTCGGGGAAGTAAGTTTGTAAACCATTCGAATTGCAATCATTGGATTCTCCTAAGTCTACATATTCCCTGTGAGTTCGACCCTAACCTTTGTTAGGCTCTATTTCTTGACAGTGACCACTTCATCATCTAAAAGGGAGGTGTAACTTGCGCGACATCACCCCCAATGCCGGTGGTGGATTTATTTGCTCCTGAGGAGCCTTTACAGCCTTCTCATGGGAAGAGGCCCCAAACTAATGATGATCCAGATACAGTGTGGCTGCATGCGAGGTTGACAGAGCAGGAGGAGCTAGAGCTTGTCATGAGGCAGTCGAGGCAGGAGTAGGAGATGAGACAGGCTTGAGAGCTCGAGAGGGTGAGGGGTGTTGGCCCCTCCGGCCATGTAACTACCACTAAGGAGGCCATCACATAAGTTGAGGGTGGCCGGACTCAGCCACACACCCGCGCTTAGGCGCCCAGGTATGTCCTTTTTGACCCCAGTACTTTATTTTGCATTTTTTGTGTGCATTGAGAATAATGCGCCTCTTCTTCGATGAGGTGTGGGTAGTTATAGGCCTCAGTGAAGTCTGACTAGCCTTGGCCTATAACTATCACAAATTTTGAATCTTAGGGGTTTTCTTGCCTGTGTTCTTTTTCCCCATGGATATTTATTTTCTGTTGAACTAACATGTTTAGGATGTGTAATTGGTAGCATATAATACTAATATCTGTGGCATATATGTGTTTTTGTGTTTTTCATGTGAAAAATAATACCCAACTGCCTCAGTGAAGTATGAGTAGCATTGGCCTATAACTATCACAAATTTTGAATCCTAGGGGTCTTTTGGCCTCTGTTCTTTTTCCCCCATGGATATTTATTTTCTGTTGAACCGACATGTTTAGGATGTGTAGGTAGTATTTGTAGCATATAGTACTAATATATGTGGAATATATGTGTTTTTGTGTTTTTCTTGTGAAAAATAATACCCAACTGCCTCAGTGGAGTCTGAGTAGCCTTAGCCTATAACTATCCCAAATTTTGAATCTCAGGGGTTTTCTTGCCTGTATTCTTTTTCCTCATGGATATTTACTTTATGTTGAACCAACATGGATGCGTAGGTAGTATTGGTAGCATATAGTACTAATATTTGTGGCATATATGTGTTTTCGTGTTTTTTTGTGAAAAATGATACCCATCAAATTGTTGATTAGTTAGTTTAGATAGCAACCATGCATGTTTAGTTGTGTTGACAATGCCTGTTCGGATAAGTAGGGATAAAATTGAGATAAAAAAAAACATGATCTCAGAGTTTGTGTTGATAGTGTAATCAGTGCCATGTGAGTGTGAGCTTAATTTGCTAAAATTTATGTATTGTATATCAATTCAGAACTTTCCCTGTTACTCTGATGTATATCAATTCAGAACTTTCCCTGTTACTCTGATGTAGACTTTAGGTTAGTTGGTTAGAAAAGGATCTTAGGATGTTATTCGTAACCACTTAGACTAAATAATCGACCAAATGTGTGAAATATCCCTTATTCCTACTGTTTGAGCCTGAGATGTACCTTTTCTTCGTAAAAACTTAAGTGACCTAGCCTTATTAGATGTAAAATCCTAAAATTGGCACTGGTTCTTCCTTGAACATTATGCACCTTGACTGAGAAAAAATGTCTAAGTTGAGGGTTGCTACCAAAAGTGGCCCTGGTTTCTAGGTTGGACATTGTGCACCTCAACTTAGGCCAAAAGCGTAAGTTGAGGGTGGCTAGTATAAGGGTAAAACACAAAATAAGAGGGGAAAGTTAGTGATGCATGGAAAAAGAGGAAAAAATGTGCATTAGGTGCAAGAAAAATGAGTGATGCCTTAGCTATGAATTAAAAAGAAAAATGATGTGAAAATACAAGGCAAAAAGTTGAAAAATGAAAAGAAAGCACCCAGAAAAGCTTGAAATAGTGGAAAGGAAGAATGGAATGAAAAGTAATAATGTTGGTAGGTAAAACGTGTAGAAAAATGCAGTGTCAAAGAGGACCTTTAATAACTATGTCGTAAAACATCATACCAAAGCCCCCCAAGCCTGTGTTACAAGCTAGTAAAGTCCTTAAGTGATCCTAGTCCAAGTAGTCAAAGTTCTTAGTCATGAGTATAGGGGCAGGCATATGGTATTGAGCATGATATATGAATGTCTCTAGTAAGAGTGAGTGATTTTGCATAGTCCCAAGATTATACATGAAAATATAATTGTGAGTAAGATATGGGACTTCTTTTTTGTGAGGGCACTTCCGTTGCATTTTTAACATTAGACTCATTCAGTGATTGTGGCTTGTTGATAGTTACCTCGCTTGTCATAGTTTCTTGGTCGCATGCAATGATCTGTGTTGGTTTGTTGGATAGCTATCTGATTTTCTTTTGGAAGTGGTGTGGTTATTTGTGCTTAAGTTTGATGTGAAATATGCCATTAGATTGAGGTCTGTGTGTTACTGTGTTACTTATGCAGATTGAGTCTGTCGCTTGAGGACAAGCAACAATTTTAAGCTGAGGGTGTTGATGTGCTATGAAAATAAACACTTTTGATGCTTAAAACTTGGAATTTGTATGTTCTCAATGAGATGTTAGTAGGTTTGATGTGTTTTTATGTTTGTTTTGCAGAATTTCAGGGTTGGCACTATATTTGGGCAAAGTGTGTAGAAATCGCTAAAAGTGATGATCCACGAGACCCTTTACGGGCCATAGAGTATTCTAGGATCCGTAAAAGGGGTTTCGTGGGCAATTCTAGTGAAGGGTGTGTTTTTGAAGTTGAGTCTACGAACATGCAAACGAGTCATGGAAGACTTTACGATTCGTAGACCTTGTATCGTACCCTGAGGATCAAAAGGTAGGGACTTCCTGAAATTCCTTAAGGCGAAACCCTCTACGAGTCGTAGAATCGTGTATGGGTCATAAAGGGGTGTTGCTGAAGACAGTTCCAGAAGTGAAGCAATAGTTCACTAAAGCCCGATCACGAGCCGTAAACTGCTATACGGCCTGTAGAGTGCCTCGATGAGCTTGCCGACCCAATTGTCCTAATTCATTTTAGTTTTGTATTTTAAACACTATAAATAGGTTTTTTTTAAGGTTACTTTTCATAGATAACAAAGAGGAAACAGTAGTGAAACATTAAAGAGTTTGAGAAACATTGCTGACACTTAATTCCATCTTTTATTCTTGTGATTCTCATTGAAGAGTTTAGATTTCTTGTGCTTAATTCTCTTGTGTAAGTACTCGATCATGTTATTCAAATTCATAAGCCTTGTATTTACACTGCTCATGAGTAGTTAAATCCACAACTAGGGTCGTGGGAACCATGAAGAACCAACAAGGTAAAACCAGATAATTCATAATTCTTGAAAAGTGTGCATGCATGTATTAATTGATTCTCTTTGTTTTGAATGCTTTCTAATAGTGGCAAACATTAAAACCCACCTAGTGTTACTGACTGGATCAAGGTAGTAATGAATAAGAAAGAGATTAATTAACGGGATTCAATTGATGTTTCTCGTCTAATCAACCGAACTGGGCTAAGGGGAGGTTGTACGGGGCTAATAGGTAAGGGTTAGTAATGTCACACTACAGGGATGGGCCAACTCACATAGTGAAATTCGCCTCTCTCCTGGGCTTAAGGGTTCGGTGAACTTAACTTATTGTTCTGCATGCTACACACTGAAAAAGAATTCGATTATCTGGTAATACTGAGTTAGGGAATAATGGGGACCATAATACCCTAGTTCCTCTTCATATTGGTTTCACATTTGTCTTAGCTTAGAATTACTTTTAATAATTGTTATACCCCCCCCCCCCCTTTATGGGGAGATAAGTTGGTTAATCAACCCCAATTGCAATTGAATTCTTTTTAAGTCTACTATATTCCCTATAGGATTCTACTTTAATCTTGGTTAGGTTATATATCTTGACAACGACTGCTTTAGCCTCTAATGGAGGTGTAGTTGGGTGACATCAGTATCCTAGTAGATGAGGACCTTAGGGAGTGTGAGGTTCAGGTTAGGAAGATTAATGATAGGATGATGTCTATTTAACTGGTGGTCGGTAGTCATATTATAAATATAGTTAGTGCTTATGCGACTCAAGTGGGTCTTGATGAGGAAGTCAAAAAACTCTTTTGGGGAGAGTTGGATGAGGTTGTGATAGGCATTTGGTCACAGAGAAGATTTTCATTGGGGTGATTTTATTGGGCACATCCATGCTACCTCTAGTGGCTTTGATGGTGTCCATGGAGGCTTTGGCTTTAGAGAGAGGAATGTATGTGGAGCATCCCTCTTGGACTTTGCTGAAGCCTTTGAGTTGGTTATTTCCAGCTCATAGTTTTCGAAGAGGGAAAATCACTAGTTACCTTTTTTAGTACGATAGCCAAGACCCAAATTGATTACTTTCTCCTCCGGAAGGGTAATAGAAGCCTCTGTAGGAATTTCAAGGTGATTTCGAGTGAAAATATTTCCACAAAACATAGGTTTCTAGTGATGAATTTAGAAATTAAGAGAGGTAAGAGGAAGAAGGCTATTTATGCCCGACCGAGGATTAGATGGGGTGGTCTGACTCCTAACCTTTCTCGGGAGATGGGAAAAAATTGAGTAATTTAGGGGCTTGGAGTAGTAGTAGAGAGATGAACACCATGTGGGACACCACGATCGGTGACATTAGAAAAATAGCCACCGAGGTACTAGGGGTTTCGAGAGGGACCTTTGGTGGACTCCAGGTGATTGGTGGTGGACTGGATAAGTTGAAGGCAAAGTAAAAGTTAAGAAGATAGTTTATACGAAGTGGTTGGAATATATGGATGAGGATGAAAAATGAAGACTTAAGGATATTCATAAGACGACGATGATGGCAGTGACGAGATCCAAGATAGGAGCGTTTGAGCGCTTGTACATTGAGTTAGGTGAAACAGGCGAGGACAAGAGATTGTATAGGCTTGCAAAAATGAGAGAGAGAAAAACTCGCGACTTGGACCAAGTGAAGCGCATGAAGGATGAGCAGGGTGAGGTGTAAGTGCATGATGTCACCCAAGTTGCACCTCCTTTTTAGAGGATAAACTGTCTCTGTCAAGAAATAGAACCTAACAAAGGTTAGGGCCAAACACACAAGAAATACGTAGACTCAAGAGAATTTAATGATCGAAATTCGAATGGTTAACTGACTTACTTCCCTAAAAGAGGGGGGTTCTTGCAATAATCGATGAAAATTACAAATAAACTAACATAAGAGAGAAGTCAATATGGAGAGAAACTAGGGTATTGGGTTTCCCATGATTCCCCAACTCAGTATCACTCGATAACCTAATTTTGTCTAGTGTATAGCACGTAGGATGATAAGCTATGCTCACCAAGCCCTATGGTCAAAGGTGAGAGGTGAATTTCACTATGAGACTTGGCCCATCTCCATAATGTGCATTACTAATCCTTACCTATTAGTCCCAGTACAGCCTCCCCTTGGCCCAGTTTGGTTGATTAGACGAGAATACATTAATCGAATCATGTTAATTAATCTCTGGTCCTATTCATTACTACCTTTGTCCAATTAGTTACACTAGGCGGGTCCTAATGTTGGCCACCATCAGAAAACACGCAGAATTAATAGAGTTAATTAATATATACATATACACCTTTCAAGAATTATGAATTATCCGATTTTACTTTGTTAGTTCTTCATGGTTCCCACAACCCTAGTTGTGGATTTAGCTACTCATGCTTTGTGTAGATGCAAGAATTATGGATTGAGAAAACATAATTGAACACTTACACAATAAAATTAAGAACAAGCAAATCCAACTTCAATAAGAATCACAAGCTTAAAGATGAAATTCAAACACAAGTGTTCTCAAAGACTCTCCAAATTGATCTCACAATTTTCTCTTTTTCTACAGTACTAGATGAAAACTTAGCAAAAACTATTGACTCTTGCAAAAATAACCTTAAAATGTATTTATAATAAGTATAATACAAGTCCTAACTGAAATAGGATAACTGGTCAGCACGCCATACGAAAAGGGGTTATGTCCATATTGCATTCTACGGCCCATAATCGAGGTCTCATACTCAGCTGCTGGAAATTTGGACTTCTGCTCTATGACACCCCTCTACGACTTGTAAAGTGATTTACGACCCATAAAAGGAGTTTCATCTGATGAACTTCAGAAAGTCCCAATTTTTTATCCTCAAGGAACGAACCATCATCAACGATTCGTAAAACTTTCTACGGCTCGTCTGCATGTTTGTAGAATAAACTTCACAAAACAGCCCCTCACTGCAATTTTTCACGAAACCACCCTATGACCTATACAACAATCTATGGCCTATAAAGGGTCTCGTATAACAGCAAAAATCAACAACTTCTGCACTTTTTCCCAAAATCAAGACCAACCTATAATCCTGCAAATATAAACACAAAAACACATAAAACCCAACTAATGTCGCATTAAGAACAAACAAAATTCCAAGTTTTAAGCATCGAAAGTGTTGTATTTTGGCAGCGCAACAGTGGATGAGACTTTTATTAAGCTAAAGTGTCAAGCTTACTTTAATAAACTCTTGAATGAAAAAGGGGACAAAGATATTGAGTTGGGTGATTTGACGCAGTCCTATAGTCATCGAGATTTCGATTATTGCAGACGTTTTAGAGCTGAGGAAGTTAGACGTGCTATTAGTAAGATGAGCAAAGGGAGAGCGATCAAACCCGATGAGACTCCGGTGGATTTTTGGAAAAGCATGGTTATGAGTGGTTCACTAGGTTGCTTAATGCTATGAAGACTTCTAAGATGCCCGGTAAATAGAGGAGGAGTACGATGGTTCCATTGTACAAGAACAACGATGATATTCAAAATTATTACAACTACAGGGGTATCAAGGTTTTAAGCCACACTATGAAGGTCTGGGAGGGAGTGGTGGAGTTAAGGGTGAGAAAAGGAGTGTCTATTTCTTAGAATCGGTTCGGATTTATGCCAGGGCGGTCGACTGTTGAAGCAATCCATCTTGTTCAGAGATTAATTGAGAAATATAGGGAGAGAAAGAGGGACCTTAATATGGTGTTCATTGACGTTGAGAAGGCCTATGATAAAGTTCTGATGGATGTACTATGGAGATGTCTAGAGGCGAAAGGTATTGCAGTAGCGTAAATTAGGGTCAGAAAGGAAATGTATGACGGAGCCAAAACTCGGGTGCGAACAATGGGAGGAGACTTAGAGTATTTCCCTGTTGAGATGGGACTTCATCAAGGATCTGTTGAGCCCTTTTCTCTTTGCCTTGGTAATGAATAAGCTGACTTGGTCTATCCAGGAAGAGCTGCTATGGTGTATGTTATTTGCAGATGACATTGTACTGATTGATGAGACTGTAAGGACCCAGATTTTTCGAGTAGCATTACCCCAAGTGTCCTGAAATTTTCCCTAGTGAACTGCCAGGCGCCAATCCACGGAGGAGCCACACGGACAGTGTGGTCTCCTGTGAAAAGGCACTAGTTCCAGTCCACGATTGGGACAACTTTGGGATAGAAGAGGACTATGGTCGAGGGCACACGGATACTCACACGATCTGTGTGATGTGACACGACCCATATGGCTCTTCGTGTAACTCACTAGGTAAAAGTTATTCTAAGTATGGAAGTACCGTCTCGTAACTTTGTGGTGCAGAAAATATTTCAAGTACCGTTACACGATCGGTGTCACGCCCTGTGTGAAGTCACACGGACCGTGTAGCCATCCGTGTGATACCACTTAGCTCCGTAAAATTTTCCTCCGTAAGAGTCTAAGTAGGGGATCACGGCTACTGTTCACGGTCTGTGTGACGTTTCATGCACCGTGCAGTGGATCGTGTGAGCCTAACGGACTAATTTTGGTCCGTTTCATTAATGACATTTATGTAATTTCTATTTGTTTTAATCGTGAATTATGACCTTTTACCTATCCTAAACCCTAATTTAACTGAAACCCCTCCCCTCTCGATTCATTCTCCCAAAACATTTTACCCCTCCTAAGATCACCTCCTACTCCTCTCTATACTCCTCTTTCAAGGATCAAAGCTAAGGTTCCATTGGAGTCCAATTCAAGCCTAAATCATTCCTCAAATTCAGCTCCTCAATTAAGGTATGTGGGATTGATTCTAGCCCCCTTTCAACCAAGAAGATCTAAAATTCCTTTCAATCTATTTCATGAATTTTAGTCACTTTAAATGTGAGATTTCATTATTTGATTTTATTAAATCTAATTAATGTATGAATTGTATTTTACCTATTATTTCAAGTCATTTTGATTACTATTATGATGATTTACATTGAGTCATGAAATTATGAACATGTATGTCCCCTTTAAAATTGGTTTGTGCATGGGTGACTATTACTATGATTTAGATGTTGATTTAATTACGGATTTATTCAATTTCATATTATGATGTTGATTTTAACTTGAATCTATGTTACCCATGCTATCCTCACATCATGCATTGCATAGCATTCATGAGCATTGGTTTATGGAAATTATAAAGTGGGTTAATGCCCAATTATATTTTATGAGATTATGATATGATTTTGGTAAGGCATTGGTTATGATAAAAAAGTGATCACTGGTATGTCTATGATTATGGCTCTTTGAGCATTATGGGTGCTTGCACCATCTTGTATATGTGGATGAGTTATTCCTTGCATGAGCATTATGATTATGATTTATGATTTGGCATTTGAGCCTATATATGCATTGAACGTTTTGAAAAGACTATTGAATCTTTTGGAAGCACGTATATGTATAAGTATTCATATGGGATGTTGTTGGTCGTAAGAAAGGTGACCATCCACTGAAAAGCATGGACGTAAGGTGTGATATAGATTACCTTTGGCAAGTAATCTTCTCCCTACCGGTGGGAGGTCGGTCTAATTCATGTAATAGCTCGCAAGGGTTTGATTTGCCTATTATAGTCCATCCCCGCTATATAGGAGCATTATCACATTGCATGCATCATGAATTTCATGGCATCTTGTATACTTCCCCATTGGATATATGATTCTTTCTATATTATGTACCCTTGTCACCTAACATTGAAATGTAGGTTGTTAAGTCATATGCATTGATCCCGCATACTTAGTACATTCAAACGTACTAACGCATACTCTATGCCTACATGATTTTACCATGTAGGGCCGAGCACTTTGAATATCAGCCATTTGACGAAAGTCCATTCTTGGAGTTATTGTGGTGAGTCCCGTCTTCCGAAGGCGAGCCAGCTATCTTCTTTATTGTTAATACGGATGTTCTCTTTTATTGAGGGTGAGCCCAGAACTTATCCCGGCCCCCGTTCCTTTGACTAGAGGCATTGTTGGCACTATGTGAACTCTTCTTGTATCTAGTTGTTATGACCATTGTATTGTTTTCGTATTACTAGAATGATTCCTGAGATCTGATTTGACTATATAATTGTGTGTGTTTGAACGCTATTCTCGAACCGATGATGTGGTTACAGATCCATCATCCAGAGTAGTGGCAGACGAAATGGAAGCTTGCCTTTGGGTTATTGTGTGATAAAAAGATACCATCTAAATTTAAAGGCAAGTTTTACAGAATGGTGGTAAGACCATCTTTGTTTTATGGAGTGGAGCGCTGACCAATTAAAAATTCATATGTTCAGAAGATGCAAGTCACGGAGATGAAGATGATGAGATGGATGTGTGGACATACCAGGAGAGATAAGATTAGGAATGAGATCATCCAAGAAAAGTTAGAAGTGGCTTATGTGGTTGACAAAATGAGGGAATCGAGACTACGATGGTTTGGACATGTGAAGAGAAGAAGTATCGATGCCCTTGTTAGTAGGTGCGAGAGGTTGGATTTAGGGGTTACATGAAGGGATAGAGATAGACCGAAGAAGTATTGGGAGAAGGTGATCAGACAAGATATAACGAAACATTATCTCACCGAAGGCATAACCTTAGATAGAAAGGAGTAGAAATCGCATATTAGGATAGAAGGCTAATATGCTAGTACGAATAAGTTGATGTATGGTCTTATGATTTAGTAGGTTAGTAGGAATAGTCTTTATATCGTGTATTATCATTATCCGTCTTATATTTGTTACGTTATCGTATTTACATTTGATCATTTTGTTATTCATTATTAGTCATTTTTCTTTCTTTTCCCCGTTTTTCCATATCTAGTACCTTCTATTTATGAGATCTTTTGAAGACGAACGTTCTCCATAAACAGTTATATTTTATTTTCTCCAGACCCCACTTATGGTATTTCACCGATATGTTATTGTTGTTTGAAAAGGGCAAAATGGTTCAAAAATTTTATCAACGAAAAAAGTTGCCAAAATCTGAAAATTTAATCATAAAAATGTTTTCCAAGTGATAAGGAATTCAAATGATGAAAATCATTTCGAAAACAAAGCTAATACGAGATAGAAATCGAATGTATAAAGTTTCCAAAAAATACATTCAAATGCAACGAAAACACAACGAAGTTTACCTCAAACAACGCACAAAAATCAATTCCTCTCAAAAAATATACAAGTTAGGCTTTTAAAATCGCCCATATCCAATCAAAAGTGAAGCAAAAATCATTGTCTAAAATTGGATGTTCGTCTTCCAAATTTCTCCAGATGAACATCCAACTTCAAACAACGTTTTCTCCCTTATTTTTCATCCGATTTGAGCTATTCAAAAGATAAGAGCTTTAGAAATTGACTTTTGCAACGCCTTTGAGATAAAATTCACTATTTTCCTGCTGTGTTTGGATGTAATTTAGGAAACTTTAAACATGCCATTTTTAGCTCGTACTGTATAAAATCAATCCAAGTACTAACACAAAATGTATTCTTCATCATCGTCGCCATAAAAATAACTTAGGGTAAGATCATTGCTCTTCATATTCAACCATATTAAAAGATGACTGCTCTTCATATTCAACCATACTAAAAGATGACTGTAGACTCTGTAGACAAAATCAAGAGTGGAAGATCCAGCAAATTATTTTCTTGGTTCGAATATGACTTCAATTACAAAGATAATGAGTAGCAGTAAAATTTTTTTAATTATTATAAAAGATTTATGTTTGGAAAAGTTGAAAAGAAGAGTCACTCAGTTCAGCGGGGTAATCGACACGCATGCCAACTCTAAAAATAGAGAAGCCTGCAATCCGGTCTGTTGAGCTTGAATATTATGGAGTCATCATTGTGACTCTTCTTTCACAAAAGATAAAAATTAGTGTAAATCGATAAGATTTCACTTGTTAAGTAAAAGCTTTAAAGAAAGAAGGCATTGTTCATATGAAGCAACAACATGATAGAAATCACCATCATCATCAGAACTAAAATCATTTTCATTCACAACCATAACTGATTGTGTCCAAAGGTGTCCTAAGATTGATCTGTATCATCATTTGACTTCTGGTGACCCCTTACGCTAAGTACAAAAAAAGTTGCACAAACTACACCTAAAATCAGATAACAAAGATTTGAATTAGTAGGCAGTATGTGATTCAGTTGCAATCTAAATATAATCACTTGTATACCATCAGTCCAAGTGTTGGAATAAAAATAATTGCTTCATCATCATCACCATAAAAACAAAAAAGACACTTATCTTGTAGTTTTCATGATAGACCCAAAGAGTAAAAGATCATTCAGTAATGGCAAATTAATTTATTGGTTCGATTCTGCCAGCAACTTCCTCACCGATATCAGAAGAGGGAGCTTTGATATCCTCATTATGATCTCAATTTCAAAAAAAAATATATTAGAAAAAAATCAATTGAAAAAAACAGTCACTCAGTTCAGCGGGGTAATCGACACGCAAACTCATGAAGCCTGCATTCCGGTCTGTTGAGCTTGAATATTATGGAGTCGTCACCGTGACTATAAATTAAGGCAAAAAAAGAAGAGAGTTTTAAAAAGGCAAAATGTACAAACAGTAGATCTGGAGGAGGATTAAAATTGCTCAGTAGTGGCTAGTTGTTATTGGTTCGATTCTGCCAGCGAGTTTCCTCAACTTTTAACTCAGAAGAGGGAGCTTAGGAATCGTCATGGCAAAATCAACCTCCCCAGACATAAAACAAAATTAAAAAAAAAGTATATATGAAGATAAAAATACGAAAGATATATGAACAGATGGCTCAGGGAAGAAGGACATCGACATGTAAAGGCATAAGCCCCTAGCAATCCTGTCTGTTGAGCTTGATCTTTTACAGAGTTCTCATAGCGACTCTTCCTTATACATCAAAGTAAATAGAGAAAGAAAAGGAAAAGTTTGCTTATTGCTGCTCATTCTGTGGGCGGTGGCTATCAATTTATAGAGCTTCAGCTAGGGTTTCTAGGTTAAACATGGAGAAGCTCGCGGCTACCCTTTTACCAAAATGACAGATTCAGCCTCAGGTTTATTGAAATGTTACGCAAAACTCCCTATTGACTATTTCCCCTGGGATGAGGATTTGAGAGTCCATTAAGTTTTTATGGACCACATATTTTATTAAAAAAAACTATTTAAACAATTATCTTTTTAATCTCTTTTATAAAGTATATATTATTTTGAAACATTATTTTTTATTCATTTTCCACATAGTTCATATTTGAAAATATTTCTTATTTATAACAATTGTATTATATATATTAAAAGTAAATTATATATATAATATATATGTATTATAATTATTTTAATAAAAAATTGTACTATATAATAAAAATAAATAATGCATGTAATATAAATAAATTACATGATATATAAAAGATGTCTTAAAATTATAAAGATGCATTATAAGTGTCTTAAAATATATTAAATTTATATTTTTTGTAAAAGATCTGCATTATGTATCAAAAATGAATTACATATGTATTAAAATTATATTGCTATAATTGGTAAATACTTTCTGTATATGGTATATATAGGTAAGTTTCCCTTTACTTAAATTGAACTCAAATCAAATTATTTATTTTTAATGTACTCATCGTCTAATTTTTTTTATTTCATGTATGACGTCAACATCATAACTACGAATTAATCTTTTGTGATATTTCGTCGATATATTCAAACCATATCGGTATATTCTATTGGTATATTGATATTCTATCGATATTATATATGATTGGGCTCTTTTTTTAAGAAATAGATAAAAAAAAAACAACTAAGAGAAAATTATTAGAGACACAATCTTAATTGTTAAACTCTAAATTAGTAGAAAATGTATTTTTGTGATACTCTATCAGTATATTGATACCATACCAGTATCATATAGGACTGAGCTTAATCCTTGTAATACTCTGCCGATACATTGATATCCTTTGCTATACTTTATCAATATATTGATACCCCATCAGTATTCTCTGTGATATTCCATCAGTATATGATAGCCTATCGGTATCATATAAGGTGTGCGCTGATATCAGAGCAAAAATTTTAAAATAAATCTGTGTCATTTTAAAATAAAAAGGGGTATGAAAGTAATGAGGCATTTAAGGATAAATATTTTTTCCTTTTGGAGATATAAGTGTGATTCTTTTATATTTTTTCAAAGAAAAATTACATAATTAGGCAAATAATATATTTGTATTATATAGAAAAGCCAATGAATGGCCGACCAAGGGTATAATGGTCATTTTCATTTAAACTTCTACATTCACTTCTAAAAAGTACAAATAATAATTGTACAAAGAACAAATATAAATTGTTGCCAAACAGCTGTATTCCACAACTCAAATTTCATACAATAAAGTTGAGGGAATGATCATGATTCTTGTCCTCAAGAGACACGTGTACTACATAAGAAATTAGATTGCTTTGCGCGTGAGACAAACAAATGTTTTGACATTGGTAATTTGATGAGCTAAAAAATCTTCTGCAATTGAGATGAAAAAATATTCTGACATAGGTAATTTCACAAGCTAAAAAATCTTCCAATATAATAGATGTTCCAAGGGTATAATGGTAATTTCACATAATAAAAAATCTTCTACAAAATATTCAAACCAACAATACATGTATTAAGAATATAATTGTAACTTCCCACTGGAAATAATCTGCTAAGTTGTCTATATAGTTAAAAAATATATATATAATATATATCAATCTCAAATCTCCATCTGAAAAGTCTCTTCTTCAAGATCTCCTATAACTTTCACTCCCAAAAACTTTCTGATTCCCTTCACTACAGGTTTGTTCATCTTTTAATCTTAAGCAATTATTTATTTTTTTTTATTTTTTTTTCTTTATTTGCTCTTCAATTTTTGGCTATTGGAGTTCTTCAACCCTTCAAATGAACAATGAATGTTACAATTTTGCAGTGGTTGCTTTGTTTGTTTAATGGGTTTTTTTTAAAGTAGAGGAGATGGGTGTTACCTTCTTCGTGCAGTGATACCTTCTTCTTGTAATCTTCCTTTTCTTTGTACCCCACTATCTCATCAGAGGAGATGGGTGTTGCTTTTTTCGTGCAGTGATACCTTCTTCTTGTAATCTTCCTCTTCTTTGTACCCCACTATCTCATCCCTCATCCTAATTCCCCTAACAGATAATTCCACTCCACAGATCTCTCTTTACCTTTTACCATACCAACTAATTCAAGAAAATCAAGATAACCCACAAAATAAAAAAGAAAAAAATTCAAATCTTTAATACTATGAAATTCAAATAGTTAATGTTAAGATCTTTAGACCCCCAAAAACTCAAATAGAAAAGAAAAGATAAAATCTTATATACAAGAATGATTCTTAAATGGTGAAAAAAAGGGCGCTGGTTGAAAAGAGAGAAAGAGGAATTGAGTAGTTGGGGCCTGGGGGTTTATTTATTAGAGAAAAATTGATATCCACGTGTAAAGAATTTGTGGGTTAGTGTGTTTTGATAGCTGTAAACCTCATTTAAGAGAAAACGTAAAAAAAAGTGTAAAATAAAATAAAATTAGATTTTGTGGGTTAGTGTGTTATTAGCTGTAAACCTCTTTCTATACTTATTCTTTTTTATTATTTCACTACTTATCTATTACATTTATAAAAGCTACCATTTAAAATCAAATTTATTAACCCGATTTAATATTAGCTATTGTGACTTACACTTTGAGACGTTAAAAGACACCTATAAGATCAACACCTACTATAACGTACTTATATTAGAGGGAAATGTGGCATTATTGCATATGTTCAACCGAAGTAATTATCATCAAAAGAACAATTACCTTATTAGTGATACTAACAGCTGATTGGGTGAAAGTAGTTTTGATATTGAAGGAAGAAATAACTTTCATTTGGCATAAGCTTAAGTAAGTTGCTTCCTGTTTTTGGCAGTAGGGGGATATAAGAGGTGCATTATTTTAAATAGCGAGGAGGAGAATTAGAGGTTCAAATCTGGTAGAAACAGAGAAAGGGAAGGGAAAAAGAAAGAATGAAGGAAGAATTAAAGAAGGAAAGAAGAGGAAGAAAGAAGAAAGGAAGAAGAGAGAGGTGACTTACCTGAAGAGGTCAGTAAACTCGGGCTTTCCATTCATCACCTTAGCAAAATAGTCGAGAGAACTTCAGAAAAGAGTCCCTGGGAGGGATGATGTCCTGCTTTGGCTTCTTGTTCTTGCCTGCGATGTCTCCGGTGGTGCAGGTACTAACTGGGGGGGTTACGTTCTCGATTTTGTTAATCCCAATAATGTAAACCCTCGGTAGGACAGTCCTTGTACCACGGGCGAAGGCCTTTTTGACTTGGATCCGGAAGTGTGTGTCTGTTATGTTTGGTTGTTCATGTTCCTCACCATATGACTCAGCCTGCAAGGAAGTAGACGTTAGTTGTTGTGGCAGTGTATAAGGGAAAGCAGTAATCATATTCTACAGTAACTATTTAAGTCGTAGATGTTGCCTTGTCGTAGATCTGTTCTGTAGTGAGTGACAGTAGTGCAGCTTCTTGGTCAGCTGAAATTGTTCCCTTTGTGGAGCCAGATGCGTCCACCAGAGTTGCGTCAAAGCGACAGCTGCAGTTACACAAGACATGCATAGTACAGATTGAAAGGGTCCTCTTGGGATCCGCTTACCTGGGAAATTGTGGCTCGTCATAACTTTTGAGTGGTTGATGGGTCACTGTGAAGCGAAAATGCTGCGAGGATGTGAAGGTGGAGTTTATGTCCGTGCTCTGCATAGGAGTGAACAGCTGAACCCAAGGATGGTGCGTAACCTATACCACGAGAAATATAGATTGAAATGTTACGTAGTAATCCTGTGTCAGTTGATCGTGCCCGTTGGAGCGTAGTACGTCACAAGAGGGTTAGGCGTGCAGAGCACGACCCTCTATGACCCACCCAAAGAAAAACCACCTGAGTCCCATGGACCCACCCGAGTCCCCTGGACATCGTATGCAGATAATAAATTCTGATGTGGTGCAAATGTTATTCCCATAAAAACTCCCGGAAGTTCCATTTGCAATATGAATCCGGCGCCCGCATTTCGAAGTTTTGACAACCCTTCATAGGATGCTTGATCAGTCCAAATAACCAATTAGTAGTATGCCTTCGATTGTCGTAAGATTTTCTCTCTTGGAAACTGGCTAATCAGAAGGAAGTGAAGGAGTAGGAAAGGTTTGTGTAGTTTTGTGCGTAATCTATCTTGTAGTTAAACCGAAGCAAGGTTGACAGGCTCAATAATTTCAGCCGAGACTTTCGGTGATGAACTTTCCTCCGTGCGTTTGTACACTGAGTGTGGGAAGGGAAGTGTGGAATTCACTACTGTTTCCTGAAGTCGGTGCAGTAAAGCGGAAATCGGAAATTTCAGCGGGCAGTTCAGGAAGTAGCATTAAATTTCTGACTTCTCCATTCATGCTCATTGTACAGAGGCCTGGAAGAAAGTTCATCATCGAAAGTATCGACTGGGATTGTTGAACCTGTCAACCGTGCTTTTAGGTAAAGACAAGACAGAGTACTAACGAAATTACACCAACCCTTGCACTTTCTTTATCGTGGAGGTTTCACAATAATCGAAGTGCAAGTTCTTCAGCTTTTCCTTTTATCTCTGACAATTCAGAAGGCAGCATGAAGGGAAGGTGCAATTCTGAAATCTTGGATGGAAGTTTAACTTATAAAAGGAGCTTCTAGGGGTTTCCATAAGAACAACATCTCAGCCACTTTGGAATTTATTATCCCTAAAGGATGGTACGGGGGCTCAGGTGATAATTTTTACGTGGTTTGTGGAACCCGTCGTTGTGCAGGCGTAATCCCGTGGTTACGTCAGTATTTCTTACTGGCATGATCAGTTGATGTTGGATTAGTTCGTAACATTTCAATGTATATTTTTCAGGGTGGCGTAACCCCAAGCAATTCCCTTAGCTACTGCGAAGCTCCAATTTGCGTAAAGAACAATCACTGGCTCACCATTCCACCCCCTTCCCCCCTTCCAAAAAAAAGAGGGGCTAACAAAGCAGGATGCTCCTGGAGCGCTCACCCGTTGATGGTATCTTGCAGAGGCTAACTTTCTAAAATCACCGATACCTTTTTTCCTAAGGTTAGACATCCCTAATATTTGTTGGAGAAGCAGCTAGCCAACTGGGATATAGAAGCAACAGTTGGGCAGCGTAGAAGTCCTAGTTCAACATCAAAGTACTCGTCAAAGCAATAGAAGATGTTCTGTTCACTGGAACTGTAGGTTGAAGAGGAATGTAGTTCAAGTGTAATTACTCAGAGGTTTGGACTTTCTAATTTACTGAGATGCCATAGTGCCTAAGAGGGCACGCAAACACTCGGGGTGTATATCGCTAATGCGTTATAACTCGAAAAGCTAGATGTTCTTGAAGGGGCAAATTAAGTAGTAGCAATTAAGGCAGGAAGAAATCATGAAGTCAGTATGCAGTGAACATAGAGGACTTTTTCCAGTCGGTTGGACGCGTACTCTCTATCGTTCAAGAGCTTGGCAATACACAGTACGGTTGCATAATGGAGAAGGGGGAATCATATGAATATACGCAAAAAGAAGGCTCAGATTTTTCCCGTTTGTCAACGGAATGATAAACCAATTGCCCAGGGAGGATATATGGGAAGGGCTAGTAAGTGGAAATGGAATTTGCAGTTTCTACCATTAAGGAAACCTAGAAACTTTCAGCGAGGAAATACTTTGCAGGAGTAACCTGAGGAAGAAGGCTCTGATAGGACTCTTCTTTAAAATGTCTTCAGTTTGCATTTTCAGCGTGGGTAATCTTCATCGCCTGATAGGAGTGAATGCGAATGTGTCAACGAAGGAGTGAGTCACTGGTTTTACAAAGATTCAGCAGGCGGTGGAAAGAGTGATGTTTGGGTAAGCTCTACTGCCTCAGTAGTTTGGACTTTTCAAGCTCGATCTCAAGTGTAGAGCACACATTCGGTTGGAGTTGTCAAGGTTGATCCTAAGTGTAGACCCATGAGTAGGCATTTATGCATCACTGAATATAGACGAAAGAAGATATGTTTGAGGCTCTAGTATCGGAGGAATTCATCCGCTAAGAGGAGGAACCATGGAAGTTTGAGTAAGGTCAGTTACGTTTAATTTTTTCTCTGCATTAACATCAGACCCAATCAAACTAAAGACAGCAACGAAGAAGCTAAAAGAGCAAAGAAGAAATCATTGACATACCGGAGACGGGAAAAATTCTCATTTTTGTCCAATTACCTCAGCTTCTGAGCCGAAATGAACTATTTTACATCAGATTTGGAATTGAAATTGAGGCTCAGATTTGTATAAAATGGGGACAAAGAGGGGAAGAAGACAATAACACCATGGCTGCAAAACTAAACTGGTTTTGAATGATTCGGATTTTGCCCCGCCAAGATACGAATCGAGTTTTCTCCATGGCCCGAATTTTAGCCCAGAATCATCACTGCCTCTTTCCATCTTTCCTACAGCAATTTGTGGACAGTTTTCAACACCAAGGAAAAAAAGGAACCAAGGAAGCAATATTTGTTTTCTCTTTTTCTGGAAATTTGAGAAGGAGGGTTGTTGGTTTGGTCTGACGGCGAAATCATAGGCCAATCAGAGAGGGCAACCACCCTCCATGAAATCCCTTTTTTTCCTTACTCTCTGTTGGCCTCATTATTCCTTCTGGGCTGAACTATTCCTCATTTCGTGACATATTGCAACATGCAGCGAAAACAAATATAGCACATACCGGACGAAAATAATTCGTTTTATCTATCTTTTCAGCATGGGGGGCAATATTCTCTTGAGCAAATTGTGCCCCAGTTTCTTTAAACTATAAATTTGCAAATAGAAGAGTTAGAAAACTATCATAGAACATTTGACAAACAGAGTGCATTCACATGTAATGCATCTAAAAATGTTGCCTGAACGTAACACCTAATTCTAAATGACTTAAATAAATATGGAAAGAAAAATAAATATGGAAAGAAATTAATGCTAAGGAAGTTCTTCCCCCCCATCCCCAGGGAGCAATAGTGGTCCCAACAATGCATGGGACCTGAACTCCCAATAAACAGGAAGCGAAGTACGGAACCTACTGCGAGAGGGACAGCTCATAAGCATAGCTTTTACAAATGAGGTCTTTTTATGAGATTAGGATGAAAGACTGTAAAGTAGCATAATTAATTGAATGTAATCACATTGTACCCACACATATTATCAATACCGTACATGCAGAATTCAAGTGTAAAAAATTTAGGCGCAGACAGTCAGTAGCTCTCTCTCAATAACCCCAAAAAATGAACCACCATTCTGCTTAAATCCCAATCTATTTAGGGTAGCGAATTGAAACCCTTTGAAACCATTCTATTCTTTTTGGGTCCATTCATCCTAATAATCCTAACTTATGTATTTTTCGTATCTAAAAAGAAAAGAAATAATCAAATATATGCTTTACCTAGATGAAGGTGCAGGCTTTTAAGCGTGATAATTGATCAAGCAACCCTATAATCAAATATCATATAGAATAGTATAGTAACTTGATTCAATGATACCAAAGAATTACATGAACACCTTTACAAAAGGATACTATTCCTCTTTGCTAGATTGCAAACAGACGGCTGGAAACATACTTTACTTTACCCTCTCACCACCGCATTCAACATAAAAATGGAATTTTGAACCGCAAAACACCTCAAGTCCAAACCTAAACACAGCTAACTAACTATCACTCGATCCATGCACCAGAATTACATAGTAAGATTCAACAAAGACGGTAAGCAAGCTAGAAAAATATGGAAGCCCAAGGTAAGTATCAATTACCTCCTACCCCTTATGGCTCAACTCAGAAATAAAGAACAGAGGGTTCACCAGTGGACATGCGTACATACGAAGAAGCCTGAAGCAACATGCAACATTAACAAAGACAACAAACATCCCTGTATGTGCTAATGGTAAAATTTGAAGCAATAGTCATACGGCACGCCTAAATTTTTACAACCGAAGAAGCCCGAGGAAAAATACATGTCTCAGGGAAATGGCAAACAACACCAGAAAACACTTGTGCTTGAACAGTGAAGGTTTCTCTCAAATTAAATACTGGAATTTCTAGCTGTAATAATCTCAAATGTGTTAAAAGGAATCAATAAATCAGATTTAGTTGCTATCATCCTGTTAAAACCAAGATGAAGGAAACATATTTCATCAGTCTCAATTAGAGTTGACAAGTTTGCAAAACTAAATCTTGATTAATACGACAGAATGATCAAAATTGTCAATAAAGAGGCATCAAATTTCAATAGAAAAGAAAGGAGGTTACATTAAAGATGAGATTTGAGGAGATGGATGAGAAGTGCTTTCCTCCTTGTCCAGCTGCCTATTGCAGCTTGATCAATAGTCTTGGAAAAGTAAAACGCTATGAAGATGCAAATGAGATGTTTCAAGAACTAAAAGAGAGTTGTGGATCTAGCAGTTCGCGGGTATATGCTGTAATGATAAGGCACTTCGGGAAATGTGGCCGTCTAACTGAGGCTGTCAATCTTTTCAATGAGATGCAAAAGTTGGGATGTTCTCCTGATGTATATGCATACAATGCACTCATGTCTGGGCTGGTGAGGGCAGGTATGCTAGATGAGGCTTTTTTCATGCTTCATAGTATGGAAGAAAATGGTTGTGCTCCCGACCTAAACTCATTTAACATTATATTAAATGGTTTTTCCAAGACTGGTGACCCATAAAGAGCAATCAAGATGTTTACAAAGATGAACCATTCAACAAGTAAACCCGACATTGTCTCTTACAACACCATTCTTAGTTGTCTAAGTCGTGCTGGTATGTTCGAGGAAGCTGCAAGGCTGCTGAAAGAGATGCATGCCAATGGTTTTGAATATGACCTGAGAGGGGCTTTGGGTGCTGATTGGTAGCAAAAAGAAATTTTGGTTTGTTGAACACATGCATAGGGTTGAAAGACATGTATCGCCCAATAGAAAATAAAAGGGAGAAAGCAGCATGCAACAATCATACTTCCCAAATAAAACCATGCATTCCGACCTTTTAAACAAGTCAACAGCTATGATTGTTTAACTATGATGCTCGACAGATTACCAAACTAAGGCAGTCATATTATCAGACAACTGGAATGCACAATTAAAACATGCATGCAACAATCATACTACCCAAATAAAACCATGCATTCAGAGCTTCTAAACAAGTCAATAGGTAGGATTGTTTAACTATGATAGGCCCATTACCGAACTAAGGAAGTCATATTATCAAACAACTGTAATGCACAATTCAAACATGCCTGCAACAATCATACTCCCCAAATAAAACCATGCATTCCGACCTTTAAAACAAGTCAACAACTAAGATTGTTTAACTATGATGAACATTAACAAGTGAAGGACGATAGAAACAAAGAAGCCAGTTTTTAAAATTGGAGTTTAACTATGATGAACATTAACAAGTTAAGGACGACAGAAACAAAGAAGTCAATTTTTAAAATTGGATTATTTATTTAACTAAGAAATAAGGGGAAAAAAATTAGAGAAACAAAGGAAGAAGAAAAACAAACCTGCAAATTCCTTGATCCTGAGCTGCAAAGAAACAACAAACCATCCAAGCTGCAGAAATCAGTGAGGAACAAAAGGGGAAAAGGCGTGTATGTGGGGAAGAAGAGGGAAAACGATAGAGAAGAGTGAACAGGTGGAGTAGCGGAAGAGCCATTGGTCAGTCGGGATGGTGGTGAAATGCCCAGGCTCCGTATTGCCCCTGGAGTTTCAAAATAATTACGGGAGTGACACTTTGGTTGGACGACCAAAGTGTCACTTATTAAATGTGAAAAAAATTAGAGAAACAAAGGAAGAAGAAAAACAAACCTGCAAATTCCTTGATCCTGAGCTGCAAAGAAACAACAAACTATCCAAGCTGCAGAAATCAGTGAGGAACAAAAGGGGAAAAAGCGTGTATATGGGGAAGAAGAGGGAAAACTATAGAGAAGAGCGAACAGGTTGAGCAGCAGAAGAGCCATTGGCCAGTCGGGACGGTGGTGAAATGCCCAGGCTCCGTATTGCCCCTAGAGTTTCAAAATAATTACGGGAGTGACACTTTGGTTGGATGACCAAAGTGTCACTTATTAAATGTTTCTAATGATAGAAAATTATAATTTTTGACTTTTCGAAAGATGCCTATCAAATATCACAACATTGAAAGTGTAGTACCAAAAATTAGGATTTTAATATGATAGTAATGGTATATGTTCTACTTTTTTTCCCTCTTATTGCTTGTGTTCACTACTTTTAGATTGCCAAATAACCATCAATCTCTTGCAATATCTTAAGTTCTATATTGCTGAAGTTTCAAATTATTATATCTTTGCTTTACTTATTTTGACATTTAACCATTTAGCTGCTACTTTGTTACTAAAACGCTTTAGTAATATGTTAGAATTCTAATTTTTTCTGATGTCCTCATTTGAAACGCCTATACTTTTTATATTTTTCCGAATATTCTCTAATATTCACTTATTGTTTCACAAATTTACAAAATACAGGATCTTTTGAAAAAAATCATTGTTGTTGCTGGTATTGGACATCATTTTGCACTCTTTTGTTGCTGCCAATGGATATCAAGTTTTGCGTTGTTTTGATGTTACTATTGGATGGATTATTTTTTGGGTCTTTTGGGCAGATTGAACATGTTATTTGTTGTGATGTTAGGTTAGTTTAACTAACTACTATCTTTGTTTTCTTACACTTATATCTTCTTTCAATATATATAAGATAATATCAAAGTAATATGTTGTTACTTTAATTTTCTATGAACTTTTATGTTTTCTTTTACTTGGTAACACTAAAATACCTTTATAATTTTTACATTATTTTGAACTTTGACTTTCTAAACTTATTATGATACTGACAATTCATTTTTAATTTAAATTTAAATGTAATAGGTACTTCTGATTAAAAAATGTGTTTAGATGTTATTATTGGATGGATTATTTTTTGGCTTTTTTATGCAGATTGAACATCTTATTTGCTGTGATGTTAGGTTAATATCAAAGTAACATGTTGTTACCTTAGTTTTCTATGAACTTTTATGCTTTATTTTCTTAGTTATACTAAAATACCTATATGATTTTTACATTATTTTGAACTTTGACTTTCTAAAATTATTATGATACTGACATTTCATTTTTAATTTAAATGTAACAGGTGCTTCTGATTAAAAATGGTGTAGGAAAAATTAATCACAACATGATAAACGCATTTATTACTGCATCTATTTTGGTATACTTTGTAAATAATGTATTGATGTAATTAGTACTCCTTAAGTATCTTATGTATATGAACAATATGTTTGGCAACTAAACTATGTTCAATGATTAAATCATTTATATTGCGCTATTTTAAATTTCTACTAAAATTTTGCATTGGCACGGGCCATACTAATCTAGTATATATACACACACACAATACATTATTATAGTTTGAAAGAATAATAATTTATAGCTATAGTTAAAATTTTATAGCTATTTTTCTCTCCTCTCTCCCTCTCGTCCTCGATGATCTCCTCTCTTTCTACACTCCCCCTTGCCTCTCTCCTCTCCTCGCCTCTTCTCTCTCTTGCTTCTCTCTCGTTCCTCTTTCTCAATACAAATACAAATAATTGCAAAGTTATACAAATATAAATATTAACAATTCATGATAAAAGTAAAAACAATAACAATCAATGATACAAATGATAAGCTAAGTGTCAACGATACATATCCTTTTCAATGATACAAAATACAAATACATACATATTCACTGATACAATATTGATACAAAGATAACAATCAATTATACAAATAAAAATATTGAGCTCGATACAATTTATTCATTGATACGAATTGTAACAAAATACAATTGATAACAAACAAACAAACAAACAAATATATATATATATATATGTGTGTACTTAATACAACATTGATATAAATGTATGCGTTGATATAATTTTCATTGATACAAATTGTATTTGGATACAAAAGTTATATATTTATGCAAATGTTACCCACCAACAATCATTAATCATTAATAGTATTTAGATACAAATTGTATTCGTTAATACAATTCATACAACTTTGTTAATAATGATAACAAACAATTATGCAAATACAAATATTTAAGTTATACAATATTGATATAATTATATCTAATGATACAATTTACATTGATGCAAGTTGTATTCGGATACAAATTAATTCATATATATTATTATCTAACACATATACAAATATAATCATTGATACAAATACATATTAGTTATATATATACAATTATTCAGTAGATATACAAACTTCTCTCTCTCCCACTCTCTCTCGCCTCTCTCCCTTACTAATATGTAGCTACGAGTCATAATTAAGCAAACTATATCTATTTTACCTAATTATGTTTAAAGCCTTTGCTATGTTTGCAAGTTTCTCTTTTCTTAAAACTCCTTCATAGGATGAGGTTAGCTCAAGCGAGACTTTCAAATAATTGTACAGAAATGACTTACTAAATTTAATAAAATGAGCTTGGATAATATATTTTTGAATTTAAAGTAGCTAATTTTGCATTTATACTATTTTTCTTAAATAAACCAACACCTAACTAAATTCAATTAATAAAGAAAATACTAAGAAAAGCAAAATAAATTAAGCAACAACAAAATAAAAAAGAGTTTGCTAACAACTCAATAATTAAATATCCATTCTAAATTTTTAAAATATATTTTTTTCTAAAATAATTAATACTGCCACATGATTAAATAGGTACCGAAAGTTATATTTTTGAAAATAGTGAACCATGAAAGTTACTTGGCAAAGTTGAGCGACTATGATGACTAATTACTAAAAGTTGAGTGCCTATGATAACTAATTATTCAAAGTAGAGTGATCATCCAAGCTTCTAAATCTAAGGAATCTGTCACAACTCGAAATTCGGGTGTGATAGCACTCACCCAAACCATCAAGGTGAGTCAGTCCAAAACTGAACAACTCAATACGATAACAAAAGTGGAAGATAAAATTGTCTAACATAATAGATAAGCATAGGGAAAATAAAATTACAACCATCCCAGAACTGGTGTCACATGTACAAACCTCTTATAATAAGAATATTCAAATGATAATATAAGTCTCCATGTCTAGTTCTCTAGAACAAAACATAAAATAGAATCCTCGAAGACCTGCAAAAGAGACAAGTAGCTACCCCTCAAGTGATCCAAAAGCTCGATCCTGTAACAAATGAGTCTAGCAAGAAGGACCAGGATCAAAACCTAAAAAAATGTAGCAAGGGGTGAGCACCAAACCACACGGTACTCAGCAAATAGAACCAACCTAAAGTAAAGCAATAAAGAATACAAGTACTCCTATCCACCCAACCACATATCGCCGAACCACACACTTGCACTCAGAAAACTCCCAGCACAACACAATATACATGACATATATATACATCTCATAGAATAATATCCCAAAATATCCAACTGATACTCAAGGTCAAATAGTATAATAAATCTTCAATAACATAAACAGTTTCAGCTTATTCACAATTTCACACATAATGCATATAACAATATCAAAGAAAGAATGATGTGAGATGAAAAGGATGCTATGAGATGTAAATAATGCAATACAATGTCAAATAATTGTGATGCATGTTTGTCCTATGATACACATCCGCTGATAAACTCTGGCCAGAACCCATGGGGACCACACATTAACTATATATCAATGAACATTACTGGCAAAGACCTCGGCCAATGCTCACTCGATCGCAAGAAACCTCGGCCGCATCATCATCCAGAAGATTCATCTCGCCGACAGAAACCTCGGTTAATCACGACCAATAAAGACCTCGGCCACCATCCCACTTGTTAATGCACATCTCTAGGCCATCATAAGTATCAATACACAAGTAATAGTGAAGGCAATGTACGCAATCTCAATATTATCAAAATTTTCATATCATCACGATCTCAATATCATCACGATCTCAATATCATAAATAAAATCTCAATATCGATACCATCTAAATATCAATATCATATCATTCACAAGATCAAATGTGTCATGAATACACAATTAATTCACACATCAAGATTTCACAACATGAACAATTATTTGATCCAAAATCTTATGATCAAAGCCTACAATAATACAATTCTACCCCAATGCATGTCCCAAATCACCCAATTCCACACACATAGGAGCATACAAGGTTCAATCATACTTAACATTAGAAGTCCACTTACCTTAAAAGAAGTCTCAATCAAGCTAAATCCACAACTTTTCCTCTTTTACGATAATCCAAATCAATGTAATCTAGTCAAATGTAGCATTACAATCACATTATGAATCTAATGACACTGAAATTGAGCAATTTGAGCGAAACAAGTTAAATGATAAAAAATTACATGCCAAAAAAGCACCTAAAATCTGAAAATTAAAACATGAAAACATTTCTCGAGTAATAAGGATTTCAACGATGAAAACCATTTCAAAAATAGAGTTAAAATGATATCACAATTAACGATTTAATATTAGAAATCAAAGTTCGAGAAATCCCCAATTCTTCAATTAAAAACTCTAAATTCTATGTTAAAATCATAATTTAATCAATGGCAATTAAAGAAATAAGTTCGAAATTAGTGATCCAATAGTTTTGCCTTGAAATCCTCTCAAAAATCGAGCTTGGAATATTAAAAATGATGGAAAATGGTGAATTTCGACTTTTTAAAATAAGCAACTATTCTGGTAAATTTAATGCTCCATGAACGCGGGAGCCCAGAAAGATCCCACACTCCACGTCCACGAACGCGGAGTGTCCATCTGCGAACGCAGAGAAGTAGACACGTACACTCTGCGAACGTAGGTCCTACCTCTGTGAATGCAGAGGTCAAGAAATATGACACTCTGTGAACACAGAGGGCGACCACGCAAACGCAAAGTACAAGGTAGCTGCACCAGATTGCAGCAGTGCACCAACACAGGATTTCACAAAATAGACCCTCAGGGTTCATTCAAAATCCAATACACACAAACCATACATATAACCCTACCTGAGACGACATTTCGGACTCAATGTAACCGTTGAAATTCGAGTTTAAGACCTCCTAGGTCCAAAATCCGATGAAACTATGCAAACTGACCTCGAAAACTCTACAAATTACAGTGAGACCATTTCTAGTGTTAGTTTTACCACTCTAAACCACTAGAACTGTCGAAAATTCGATTTGAGCTTTCAAACTCCACATATAGACCAAAGTCAAACTATGATCTAAAATCAACTAAAATGCAACTTTAGGCCCAAAATCTCTATTTTAACTTCAAATTTAGTTTCGTAAGTCTTCCTAGACCAGTTTTGTATTTTGGAGCTGTTGGAATCGACGAAAATTCATTCTAACACTCAAAACTCAAGATGATCACAAAACTCAAAATATCCAAATTTAAGCCTTGAAAAACTATTTCTTTGGCAAAACTCCAACTTCTAGATCATCTCTCAACATATTTGTGCCCATGCTCTCCACTACTACTAAGTCAAACCATCTGATAGGCGATCTACACCTCTAGCCGTACAAGGCCTCAAAGGGAGCCATCTGAATACTAGAATGATAATTGTTATCTTAAGCAAACTCTGCAAAAGTGTTAATCCCACCTGGCACTAAAATCAATGACATATGCCCGTAGCATATCCTCCAACAAATGGATGGTTTTCTCGGACTGCCCATCGATATGAGGGTGAAATGTTGTACTCATGTCCAAGCGGGTACCCAAACCATGCTATAAAGCCCTCCAAAAATATGATGTAAACAATGAACCACGGTCTGACACAATGAAAATTGAAACTCTCTGAAGTCTCACAATCTGGATAATATAGAGCTGGGCTAACCTCTCGGCTGTATACTTCGCCTCGACTAGGATAAAATGGGCGGACATAGTCAATAGATCCACCACCAACTATATAGAGTCAAAAATCCTAACTGTAGAAGGCAAATCTAGCACAAAAGCCATGATAATGCGTTCCCATTTCCACTCGAGACTAGGCATCCTCTATAACTCACCACCCGACCTCAGATGCTCACATTTAACCTGCTGACATATTAAATATCTAGGCACAAACTCTGAGATATCCTTCTTCATACCGCACCACCAGTAGTGCTGACTCAAGTCATGATATATCTTTGCTGCTCCTGGATGAATGGAATACCTAGTGCTATGAGCTTTCTCAAGTATCAACCTAATAAAATCACCCACCTTTGGTAAACAAATACGACTCCCAATCCTAAAAAACCATCAGAATCAAGCACTGCTTCTCTAGCCTCACCCCTAGCCATTTTGTCCAAAATGATACATAATTTTTTATCTTCAAACTGTCTCTCACGAATTTGATCCATCAAGGATGAGCGGGCCTCAATGAAAGCAAGCACTCCACCCTGATATGAAAGTTATAATCTTACAAAACCATTGGCCAATCTCTGAATATCTTTAGCCAAAGGCCACTCCTTAACTCGAATAGCCACTAGACTCCCCATGCTAGAAACCCTCCTACTCAAAGCATCAGCCACCACATTGGCTTTCCCGGGATGATAGAGGATAGCTAAGTCATAGTCCTTCAGGATCTCAATCCACCTTCTTTGCTTGAAATTCATATCTCGCTGGCTGAAAATATACTGCAAGTTGCGATGGTCAGTAAAGATCTCACAATGAACCCCATATAGATAGTGGCACCAAAACTTCAACATAAACACAATCGCAACCAACTCCAAATCATGAGTGGGATAATTCTTCTCATGGGCTTTCAACTGCCTCAAAGCATAGGCAATAACCTTTCCTTTCTACATCAACACACCACCTAACCCCACTCTCAATCACAATAAACAATGAAAGCAACACCCTCCTCTGGCAATGTCAAGATAGGAGTTGTAGTCAACAATAACTTGAGCTTTTGGAAGCTCTCTTCACACTCATTGGGCTAGTGAAATCCAACATTCTTTTGAGTGAACCTAGTCAATGGAGCTTCAATGGTGGAGAAACCTTGCATAAAACAACGATAATAACCTACTAAACCCATAAAGTTCAGGATCTCTATAGCTAAGGTAGGTCTAGTCCAACTCGAATGCCCCATGAATGCCAAAACTCACACTTAGAGAACTTAGCATGAAGCTTCACCTCCCTCAGCCTCTAAAGCACAATTCTCAAATGCTTCATATAATCTTCCTCGGTCTTAGAATAGACCAAGATGTCATCAATGAATACTATCACAAATGAATAGAGATACGATTAGAACACCCTATTTATCAACTCCATAAATGTTGCAGGGGAATTAGTCAAACCAAAGACATAACAAGAAACTCATAATGGTCATACCTGGTTCGAAAGGCTATCTTAGAAATATTGGAAGGCCAAATCCTTAGCTGATGGTACCTAGACCTCAAATCAATCTTAAAAAATAATGATGCTCCTTAAAGCTGACCAAATAAAACATCAATACGAGGAAGTGGGTGCTTGTTCTTGATAGTTACCTTGTCCAATTGTCGATAATCGATACACATCCTTATGAAGCCATTTTGCTTTTTCACAAATAAGATGGGGACATCCCAAGATGAAACACTAGGGCGAATAATCCCTTTGCTCAACAAATCTTAGAACTGCTCTTATCTTCTTCAATTCAATTGGAGCTATACAATAGAGAGTGATAGAAATAGGCTTGGTGTCGGGCTCAAGGTCTATAGTAAAATCAATATCCCCAGGAGGAACTTCCAGTAGTTTAGTAGGAAACACACCAGGAAACTCACAAACCACCATAATAAAATCCATGGAAGGTGACTCAGTAATAGTATCATGAATAAAAGACAAATAAGGCAAACATCCTCTATCAATCAACTTTGGTACTAATATATGATATAACTTTTCTAGGATTAGAAACCCTCAAACCTGTCCACTCCATCCTCAGTCTACCTGGCATGGCTAAGGTAATGATCATGGCATAACAATCACGAATAGCATGATACGGAGATAGATAATTCATACCTAGAATAATATCAAAATCTACCATATCTAAGATGATCATATCCACCTAAGTCTCATAGCCTGCCAAAGTCATAAGACAGGATCGGTACACTCGATCTACTACTAAGGGCTCAGCTACTGGGTGAAACATGAATAGGCACAAACATAATATTGCATGGAAAATCAAAAACTTAAGGAGAAATATGCAGACACATAAGTGGAGCCAAGATCAAATAACACAGATACAGGGAAATGGCAAACTGGGACAATACTTGTGATAACAACATTAGAGGCCTTAGCCTCGGGTCTACCTGGGAAATCATAGCACTGGCCTCCCTGTCCTCAACTAGTAGAAGTTGCCTCTCTACCACCAGAATATGTGGAGACATCACCTGCTCCTCTACCTCCAGCGCGTCTATCTCTATCGGTTTGACTTTTACCCTGGCCCCTAGTTGTGAGGCTGTACCTCTAGCTGATGGTGCCAGATTTCTGATCGGTGCTATAAAATAAGAGCGATGGGGCCCAAATTGAGTCTGCATGGGGCACTGGCAAACCATATGATCTGGAGATCCATATCCAGAACAAGACCTAGGGGTGACGACTGTTGTGAAAAAATAGAATAAGTATTGTAGCCACTTCAGTCCACAGGCCTCTACTATGAACTGGAGGAGCTATGGTATGAATTGTAAGAATCATGAAGACCCTGTTCTCCCTCAAATGCCGATAGAGCTGCATGAACCCCTCGGCGCTAGAACAAACCATCTCTCTTAGTCATACTTCTACCTCCAAATGAGGCACCTGAGAACTGTCCAGATGTAGGGACCCGCTTGGGATCCCCAAACTCCTCTCTCACATGAGCTCTGCCTCTTTGGCACTACTAACCACTAACTGTAAAGATGCTCCCTCTCTAGACACCCAAAACATGGACCATCTGATAGAATATGTCAATCCTCTCACAAACCGGCAAACTCTCTCGGCTTTCATAGGAAATATAGCTATAACATGTGAGCTAGATGGCAGAAATGGATCTCACACTCATAAATTGTCATAGTGCCCTGTCTCAAACGGCTCCCCTCTCGGACACTCTAAGGGACAAATCTATCATAGACGGCACTAGAGAATGTCTCCAAGTCATCAGAGGAGACCCAACTAGAAAAGATCCTGAATAAGTTCTCTACCACTCCCTAGCTGGTCCATAGAGCTGGAGGGTAACATACCGTACACCATGAGTCTCTATTGATCCCACGACCTCAAGTAACTCCCTACAAGTAGTCAAAAACTCATGAGCATTCTCGATCTTCCTACCCTGAAACTGAGGTGGGTCCATCTTCCTGAACCTCTCATATCTACACTGCTTATCATTAGTAAAGGTAGATGCAGGAAGGATCTCAACAATAGGTGATGCTAGTGGCTACTCCACTAGTACCTGGGCCATCGGGGCCTGTTGCTGATCCGGAGGCTGAACCCTAAGAGAAGTACTAGGTGTATCGGTTGGATTACCTGCCTACCCCATAGTCTCTAGCGCACTCAGAACTCTCAGAAGTGTATCCTGTAGTAGTGGTACCGCAACATACTTAGGAAAAACCTAATCCTCTCTACGCTCAATCCTTGCCTCAAAGGAGATTCCTATCTCATAATCTTTAGCCGGTGCTGCTCCATGGCCCTGGACTCTACCTCAACCTCTGGCTCAACCCATACCCCTATATGGAATCTCAATAGCAATCTCGGGGTTTGCCTCCCTTCGTTCGGAAGTCGTTGTAGCTCTAGTCCTCGCCATATGCCAAAAGGGCACACGACCATTCAACACTTAAACAAAAACCCATGCGCAAATTGATTAGAGAAGCAAAATAGAACTTCCTAACAATCTTTATAGCTTCTCAAGATAAGTAACGAACGTCTTCGCATGATCCTCAAGGCTATACAAGATTCGGCTTGTACACATGCGAGACCTAAAAACCTGGGGCTCGGATACCAAATTGTCACAACTCGAAATCCGGGTGTGATGGCACTCACCTAACCCACTAAGGCGAGTCAGACCAAAACTGAAAACCCAATATGATAACAAAAACAGAAGATAAAATAGTCTAATATAATAGATAAGTATATGAAAAAAACTACAACCATCCCAGAACTAGTGTCAGATGTACAAGCCTCTAATAATAAGAATATTCAAATGATAATACAAGTCTCCACGTCTAGTTCTCAAATAGAACAAAACATGAAATAGAATCATCGAACGCCTGACAAAGAAACAAACAGATACCCCTCAAGTGATACAAAAGCTCAATCCTATAATAAAATAGTCTAGCAAGAAAGACTGGACTCAAAACCTATAAAAATGTAGCATGGGTGAGCACCAAACAACATGGTACTCAGCAAATAGAACCAACCTAAAGTAAAGCAATGAAGAACATAAGTACTCGTATCCACCAAACCACATACCACCAAACCACACACCTGCACTCAAAAAAGTCCCACACAACACAATATACATGATATATATACACATCTCATAGAATAATATCCCAAAATATACAACTGATACTCAAGGTCAAATAGTATAATCGATCTTTAATAACATAATCAGTTTTTAGCTCATTCACAATTTCACACGTAATACATATAATAATATAAAATAATGAATGGTTTGATATGGAGTGGATTTAATGAGATATAAATAATGTGATGCAATGTCAAATAATCATGATGCATGTTTGTCCTGCGATACACATTCACTAATAAACTCTGGCCGGAAACCATGGGGGCCGCACATGGACCATGAATTTATGAACATTGTCGGCAAAGACCTCGGTCAATGCTGACCTGACCAAAAGAAACCTCTGCCACATCATCAACCAAAATATTACATCGGCTCGTTGGCAAAAACCTTGGCTAATCATCGACCGATAGATACCTCGGCTACCAACTCACATGTTACCTTGCACATATTTCTATGGTTGTAACACCCAGATTCGGAGCCTATTAGTGCAGGAAGATTGGCATGAAAAATGACCTGAGGTCACTGTACGAGGGTGACATACAGCCCGTAGGAGGAGTTACGGACGTAAGTGGGTTCATAGGTGGAGGGCCTTGACTTGAAAGAAATTGGAGTTTTTAGGAAAGTGACCTATGTGTTAACGGATGGCCTGTGAAAAGGGATATAGCCTGTAATTAGTCCCGTGGAATGAGGCTAAGAGAATAAGAAAATTTAGCTAAGTATGGAAGGACTCTACGAGTCAAAGCACGACCTGTAAGTCCTTATACGGCTCGTGAGATGGTTTGTGATTTTGGGGAGAAAAATAATGGTTTATAGATCTTTGCTTACGAAAAATAGTATGGGTCGTGCTTCTTTGTACGACCCATACACCGGCTTTTGTGGTTTGATAATTTCCAGATTCATTAAGGGTATTTTCAACCTTTTCTATTTTTTAAACCCTTAAAAACCTTATCTAGCCCCTCTATGACCCCTCATGCAATTCCAAGCCCCTCTCCCATCAAGTAGAGTGTAAACAATTCCAATCGACTAAGTTCTAGCACGAGTTTGTATATGTGTCAACTTCAAATTATCATATCTCTTAGCATACAACAAATTAGATTTTGTACGACCTACCAAATGAAAGCTCTTTGAATTAGCTTTCCAATGCAACTGGTTTAACCTTATTTGGAGTTCGGACCAAAAATGTTACGACCATTTTAGTAAAGTACTAACAAGCTGCTAGTTCATATGATCAACTCTACGTGTCGTGGATTGACTTACGGCCTGTAAATGGGCTTTCATGGAAACTGTCTGGCCAGTTTAAAAAGGGTGTCTTTGACCTTTCCTCACACCCAAAGCTCAATTCTAGGTCATTTTGGCTTCCTACACGACCTATGTCAATTTAATACTTCCCAAATAACCCTATTCCTAAACCATCCTCCCAAAACCTAATTCCAAAAAATCCTCTCAAGTCCCCCAAGGTCCTCTATTGAAGACAAGTCTAGGATTGTGGGTTTCTTCACAAAAGTTAGTGATTCTTTCGTAAATCTTCGGCTAAGGTATGTGCATTTGATTTGTGAAGCCCTTTCCTTCACAAAGCTCAAGTTCCTATTTTATTTTGGGTTTAAGGCTTATGCCTATTGTGAAGTTGGTTTAATCATGTAATTTTTGATACATTCTTAGTTATATGAAGTATATGAGTATTATGTTATGACCGATGATGCATATTGAGTTGAAATTATGATTTTCTAGTTTCGGTTTTACAAGGACCATGTTGGGTTGATTTGAATAATTCCAAATGCTTATATTATGAATTTATTGATGTTTATTATCCCGTATTATTATAAAATAATGTTTAATTCCATGAGAAGGATGTTATGTCTTGAATTCCTATATTATGAAAGCTAGGGAGTTTGAAGATATGAAGATGATGATATGGGTTCCTTAAATTATCCTTTAAGTTGGTGAATCCTACTACTCTAATATATAGATAACTAGTAATTTTCATGATTCCATAGTTATTTATAATTTTCCCTACTTATGAAATTTTGCGTTATGAAGTTGATGGAGGGTTGCTTGATTTCACTTAAATTCAAGCTTTGTGTATTATTATTATATCTGAGTAAAGTCTAAATCACATTAATTTCATGAATTAGGTATATTGACTCATGTATCTTATTCATTTCAAGTAATGGGTTTGTGAAATAGTTTACGGTTTACTTCAAGTATGAGTTGGTCATCATGGATACATATGAGTATGCACATTTCCTTCAAGTTTCAAGATCTTAAAGCTAATTTACATATATTAGTGCATGCATCATCAGATATCTCATGACATGACATGCTCTTTTAATTATATTAAAGTCATATGAAAGCTATGAATTATTGGAAGTCTTCTTTATGATGTTATGATTTGCAAGTTTATACATGTTATGACCATACTCTTGTCTATATGTTATTTGGGACTAAACCTATTGGAGTCAAGAATGACTGAATAAAAGAAATGTGAGTCCCCATCTAGCTATGATCGTGAGACTATGATAACCCGTTAGTAAGAGGGATATAAAATGATGCTAGCTGATAGTAGAGGCTTAGCCAATATTATGATGTTAGCCGTTAGTAGAGGCTTAGCCAAGATGTAGGAGCTATCTTTACAATGATAAGCCAAAAAGGGTGGTGTTCCCGTATGACACATGTAAAATGAATATCAAAAAGGGTGGAGTTCCCATAAGGTCCTTAACATATGATAACCAAAAGGGGTAGTGTTCCCCTAAGGTGTATATGGAGCATTTTCTGAAAAGGGTGGTGTTCCCATAAGGTAAGTGCTTGGTGTTATATGTTAGTTATGGTCCCTCTGCAATGATGATTCCATGTTTTATACTATGATTATCCCGTGAGAGTTTACTTAGTACCAAGTGGACCTTGGGATGGTGTGGAGGTTACCCGTCAAAAGAGGCATGAGATCGTTAGTAGAATCCTGTTGTCCCATAACTATGTGATACCATAGGAAATAGGAATCACCCGCTAGTAGAGGTTGATTTCTAGACCAACGATAGTAAAGGTTGCTCAATAGCAAGGCTTTAGTGGATCCACTTAGGTATATTAGGAGGATACCTGACAAGTGGTCTCCCCCTTTCATCTGGTGTAGGGGAAACGTCGAGACTCCATGGTTAACTCACGTGGTTTATGACAGTCAAAAGATGCTCTCACATATGTTCATGTTCCCAAGGTGTCCTTTTATGATGATTTATGACAGTTCCTTCATATTATATTCAAAGATGTTTTAAAGCTGCTATGATTCATTGTTTCACAAGTTCAAATAGTATTTATCCTAAAGGTATATGGCTATGTCTACAAGTGTGTAAGGTGGTCTCTATTATGATTACTAATGTTTCTTCCATAATAAAATAGTCTTTTATGTAAAGTGATGTATTGTTCACCCAAGGATATTAATATTTTAATGATTCATAATAGTATGTATTTTCTCACTAATTTATGTTTATGTGACTCGTCATGCATTCAAGCAAGGGTCAGTTCTTTATTTCTCATGTGCATTATATCATGTTCTATGATAAGAGTAAAATGACTAAATGATCACTCGTATGTGTGCTCCAAGTTTATATGATTTTCTTATTCATGACTATGTTCATCTATGCATCCTGCTATGTTCTTTCTAAAGTTGTCTTTTTATGTTTAAATGATATTGGCTTGATTATGACTTACTAATGCCCTTGTAAATGTATGATTCTTAACACAAGACTTGGCATGAATCATTTCATCGTTATTTCCATGTCATGCATTGCATACCTACATACCAGTACATTCAAAGTATTGATGCATACTTCTACGTCTACATGATTTAACCATGTAGGGATCGACGATCCTCGATATCCTTCACGTGGCTAGGTTTGAATAATTGAAGACGAGAGTTGGTGAGTCCTCTAGTTCAAGGATAATAACCTAGTTTTCTTTGTAGATTGATGTATAAGACATTCTAGCTTCCAGTTGTATATTTCTTTTGCTATGTATGTATTTGAGGGTGAGCTTGAACATGTCTTAGCCTCCAAGTTTATATTAGAGGTATTGTTGGAAAAATGTCAAGATGGTATCCAGTTCTTATATTCCTTTATGATTTTTATTTTGTGGCCCTTAGCCCCGTTTCCTCTAGTTTTCTACTTCATCATAACATTTTATTCCTATGAATGCTTATGATAGTAAGATGGCTCGGTAAAGTACTTCGGGTGTCTCATTCACTGTGTGACAACTTGTACCCTAAGTCGGGTCATTACAAACTTAGTATCAAAGCATAAGGTTTTGAAATAGTCCTCAGAGTCCAACATACCGTGTCGAATAGAGTCTTATTCATGGGTGTGAAGCATGCCACATCTATGAGTAGGAGTTTATAAGGTATTTAGAAATTGTCTCACTTCTTTCATGATCCATGTCGTGCCTTAGAGTTGTCCTAAGATTCCCTTTATCTAACGGGTTGTTCCTTGCGCTTTTCTAGATAATGCCTCCAAGAAGAATTCCTCAAGCCCCAGAAGTCGAAGGAGTAACTCATGTAGAATTCCGAATTGCTCTTACTATATTGACGCAAATTCTGACCAACCAAGCCAACCAAGGAGCCTATGTCCTGAATGCTCTCCCTCCGGCTTCGAGGGTATAGGATTTCGCTAGAATTAACCCTCTCGAGTTCCATGAATCAAAGGTAGAGGAGGATGCCCAAGAGCTCGTAGTTGAAGTGCACAAGGTGTTAGCTGTTATGGGAGTGACTTTGGAGGAGAAGTGAAGTTAGCAACTTTCCAATTAAAAGGGGTGGCCCAAGTATGTCACACTCAATGGAAAAGTGAGAGGAATGAAGAGTGGGGTCCTATATCGTGGGAGAGTTCAAGGATATGTTCTTAGATTGCTTCTTAAAGTTGGAGTTGAAGGAAGCCAAGATGCAAGAATTCATCAACCTTAAGCAAAGAAGCACGAGGGTGAGGTAGTATTCTCTCAAATTCACCCAACTCTTCAAATATGCCCAATCATTGGTTGTCGATCCCCGTGCTAGGATGAGAAAATTTATGTCAGGGTTATCAAATTTACTTGTTCAAGAATGCCAGATTGCCATGTTAGTAAAGGAGATGGATATTTCGAGGCTTATGACCTATATAGAATAAATTGAGGATGAAAAGATGAGAAAGAGTGCAAGAGAATCAAAGAGGGCACATTTTGATGAGGGTGGATCTTCATCTACTAAGACTTTGGAGTCTAAGAGGAAGAAGGAGAGAAAACTGTATCCTATTTGTGACAAGTGTAGTAGAATGCATTTAGGGGAGTGGAGAAAACCCTACCATATTTGTGACAAGTATGGTAAAATGCATTTGGGGGGTAGAGAAAACCCTACCCTATTTGTGACAAGTGTGGTAGAATGCATTTAGGGGAGTGTTTGATGGGACAAGAAGGTTGCTTCGAGTGTGATGAGTTGGGACACAGGAGAAGGGATTTCTCAGTGGATTCTAGGAAGGGAAGAGAAAGAGCTCAAAATGCTTTACCCGGTAAGTATGTGTTCCTTCTAAATGTGGTAGTGATTGATGTTAGGCGGTTTCATGATTATGATGATATAGTTAATGTCTTGGTGCAAATGGTTGTGTTAAGGTACTGGCAAAGCGGTAGTTTCATGTTTCCTCTCATATATCATTTTATGTTACCCATGACTTGTTGATTATAGTACATGCATATTCATGGAGTTGGTTCATAACTAGAATCTTATGTGCAATTATGAAAATATGTTATGTGTGCATTTAGAATAATGCTGATGTTAATGATTTAAAACTTTGCATGAAAATGATGTTTGGCTTGTGTGTTGCATCTATGATGGATTGTTGTATGTTCATTTCCCTCTTCTCGTGCTAGCTCGATTAACATTCGGGTACGAATGTTCCCAACGGGGGATATTGTAACACTCCAAATTTGGAGCCTACGAGTGCAGGAAGATTGGCATAAAAAATGACTTGAGGTCACTGTACGAGGGTGGAATACAACCTGTAGGAGGAGTTACGGACCATAAGTGTGTTAGTAGGTGGAGGGCCTTGACTTGAAAGAAATTTGAGTTTTCAATAAAGTGACCTATTTGTTAATAGACGGGTCGTGAAAAGGGATTACAAACCGTAAGTAGTCCCATGGAATGAGGCCAAGAGAATAAGAAAATTTGACTAAGTGTGAAGGACTCTATAAATTCAACCACGACCCATAAGTCCTTATAAGGCTCGTGAGATGGTTCATGATTTTAGGGCAAAAAATAATGGTTTCTAAATCTTTACTTATGACAACAATACGGGTCCTGCTTCTTTGTAGAACTCGTGCACTGGCTTTCGTGGTTTGGTAACTACACCTTTCCTATTCTCTTAAAACCTTAAAAGCCTTATCAAGCCCCTTCATAACACCTCATGCAATTCCAAGCCCCTCTTCCATCAAGTAGAGTGTAAAAGATTCCAACCAACTAAGTTCTAGCACGAGTTGGTATATATGTCAACTTCAATACGTCATATCTCTTAGCACATAATGAATTAGCTTCTGTACAACCTACCAAATGAAAGCTCTTTGAATTATATTTTCAGATCAACTGGTTTCACCTCATTTAGAGTTTTGACCAAAATGTTATGCCCATTTTAGTGAAGTACTGTCAAGCTGCCAGCCGTGGATTGACTTATGGCCCGTAAACGGGCTTTCATGAAAACTGTCCGACCAGTTTTAAAAAGGGTGTTTTTGACCTGTCCTCACACCTAAGCTCAATGCTACGTCATTTTACCTTCCTTCACGCCCTATATAAGTTTAATACTCCCCAAATAACCCTATTCCTAAACTATCCTCCCAAAACCTAATTCCCGAAAATCCTCTCAATACCCCCTAAGGTCCTCCATTTAAGACAAGGCTGGGGTTTTGGGTTTCTTCACAAAAGTTAGTGATTTCTTCCATAAATCTTCCGCTAAGGAATGTGGGTTTGATTTGTGAAGCCCTTTCCTTCACAAAGCTCAAGTTCCTATTCTATTTTGGGTTTAAGGTTTATGCACGTTGTGAAGTTTTGGGAAGTTGTTTTAATCATGTAATTTGTAAGGCATTCTTAGTTATATGAAGTATATGAGTATTATGCTATGATCTATGATGCATACTGAGTTAAAATTCATGACTTTCTAGTTGGGGTTTTACAAGGACCATATTGGGTTGATTTAAATGATTCCAAATACTTATATTATGAATTTATTGATGTTTGTTAGCCGGTATTATTATGAAATAATGTTTAATTCCATGAGAAAGATGTTATGTCTTGAATTCCTATATTATGGAAGCTAGGGAGTTTAAAGATATGAAGATGATGATATAGGTTCCTTAAATTATCCTTTAAATTGGTGAATCCTACTACTCTCATGCATGGATAACTAGTAATTTTTATGATTCCATAGCTATTTATAATTCTTCCCTACTTTTTAAGTGATGAAGTTGATGGAGGGTTGCTTGATTTCACTTAAATTTATGTAATAAAGTGTAAATGACATTAATTTTATGAATTGGTGTACTGACTCGTGTATCTTATTGATTTCAAGTAAAAAGTTTGTGAAATGGCTTACGGGTTACTTCAAGTATAGGTCGGTTGTCATGGATACATATGAGTATGCACATTTCCTTCAAGTTTCAAGATCTTAAAGCTAACTTACATGTATTAGTGAGTTGCATCATCAGATACCCCAAGACATGACATGCTCTTTGAATGATATTGAAGTCATATGAAAGCTATGAACTATTGAAAGTCTTCTTTATGATGTTATGATTTGCAAGTTTACACATGTTATGACCATACTCTTGTTTATATGTTATTTGGGACTAAACTCATTCGAGTCAAGAATGACTAAATAAAATAAATGTGAATACTCTTGTACATACTATTTACTAATGTTTCTTTGATAATAAAATAGTCTTTTATGTAAAATGATGTATTGTTCACCCAAGGATATTAATATTTTAATATTCATAACAATATGTGTTTTCTCACTTATTTGAGTTTATGTGACTCATCATGCATTCAAGCAAGGGTAAGTTCTTTATTTCTCATGTGTATTATTTCATGTTCTATGATGAGAGTAAAAAATGTCTAAATGATCTCCCGTATGTATGTTCCAAGTTTATATGATTTTCTTATTCACGACTATGTTCATCCATGCATCCTACTATGTTCTTTCTAAAGTTGTATTTTTATGTTTAAATGATATTGGTTATATTATGACTTACTAATGCCCTTGTAAATGTATGATTTTTAATAAGAGACTTGGCATGAATCATTTCATCATTTATTTCCATGCCATACATTGCATACGTACACACTAGTACATTCAAAGTACTGATGCATACTATGCCTACATGATAAAACCATATAGGGATTGGTGCTCCTTGATATCCTCTATGTGGCTAGCTTTGGATCATTGATGATGAGAGTTGGTGAGCCCTCTAGTTCGGGGACGATAACCTAGTTTTCTTTCTAGATTAATGTATCAGACATTCTAGTTTCTAGATTAATGTATCAGACATTCTAGTTTCCAGTTGTATATTTCTTTTGCTATTTATGTATTTAAGGGTGAGCTGGAACATGTCTTAGCCGCCGCCAAGTTTATGTTAGAGGTATTTTTGGACAAATTTTATGATGGTATCCACTTCATATATTCCTTTATGATTTTTATGTTGTGGCCCTTAGCCCCGTTTCCCCTAGTTTTCTATTTCATCTTAACGTTTTACGCCTATGAATGCTTATGATATGTAAGATGGCTTCGATGAGGTATATTCGGGTGTCTCATTCGTCATGTGATGACTTGGACCCTAGGTCAGGTCGTTACAGTCGTAGCCATCACAAGTATCAATGCACAAGTAATAGTGAATGCAATGTACAAAATCTTAAGATCATCACATTTCCATATCATCACGATCTCAATGTCATCAAAATCTCAATATCATAAACAAAATCTCAATATCGCTACCATCTCAATATCAATATCACATAATTCACAAGATCACATATGTCATGAATCCACAATTAATTCACAAGTCAAGATTTCACAACATAACAATTACCCAATTCGAAATTCCATGATTAAAGCCTACGATAATATAATTTTACCCCCAATGCATGTCCTAAATCACCCATTTCCACACACATAGGAGCATACAAGTTTCAATCATACTTAACGTAAGGTTAGAAGTCCACTTGCCTCAGAAAAAGTCTCAATCAAATTAAATCCATGGCTTTTCCTCTTCTACGATACTCCAAATCACAGTAATCTAGTCAAATATAGCATCATAATTATTGTACGAATCTAATGACACTAAAATCAAGTAATCTGAGCGAAAAGGGTAAAATAGTCAAAAATCTCATGCTAGAAAAAGTGTCTGGAATCTAAAATTAATATGAAAATGTTCCTCAAATAATAAGAATTTCAATGGTGAAAGTCATTTTAAAACAGAGTTAAAATGAGGTTACAATCAACGATTTAGTATTAGAAATTAAAGTCTGAGAAATCTCTAATTTCTTCAATTGGAAACCCCAAATTCTATGTTAAAATCACAATTTAATCAATAGGATTTAAATAATATGTTAAATTAGTTGCCCAATAGTTTTGCCTTGAAAATCCTCTCAAAAATCAAGCTTGAAATGTTGAAAATGATAAAAAAAAAAATGGTGAATCCCGACTTTTTAAATAAGACACTGTTCAGGTAAATTTAATGCTCCATGCACATGAATAATTATTAGCGAACACGGAAGCCTAGAAAGACCCCACACTCCGCGAATGCAGAGTGTCCATCCGCAAACACAGAGCGGTGGCCACGTACACTTTGTGAATGTTGGTCCCACCTCCACAAACGCAGAGGCCAAGAAACATGACACTCTACGAACACGGAGGGTGACCCCGCGAACGTGGAATACAAGGTAGCTGCACCAGATTGCTGCAGTGCACCAGTACAGGAATTCACAAAATGTAGGGTACATTTGGAACCTGAAATACAAACTAGACATGTAACCCTACCAAAAATGACATTCCAAACTCAATGGAATCGACCAAATTTGGTTGGAGACCTCCTAGGGTCGGAACTCGATAAAATTCAAAGAAACTTATTAAAACCTAAAATACCCAAACTACCTTCGGAAACTCTAAAAGTACAACGAGATAATTTCCAGCGTTAGCTTCATCATCCGAAACCACTAAAACTGTTGAAAGTTTGATTTGAGCTTTCGAATTCCAAATGTTGACCAAAGTCAAACTATGATCCAAAGTCAAATAAAAATGTAACTTTGGGTCCAAAATCTCCGTTTTAACTCCAAATTCAATTTTGTTAGTTCTCCTAGATAAGAGTCTGCATTCCAAACCTGGTGGAATCAACTAAATTGCATTCTAACACTCGAAACTCAGGATGACCACAAAACTCAAAATTTCCAACTTTAAGCCTTCAAAAACTCTTTCTTTAGCAAAACTACAACTTTTTACAAGGTTTTCAAAATCTAACTTTTAGACTCAACCAAAAATAACTCAAGGTAACTTTCAGGAAGGGAAAAATGAGAATTTTGTCTAGAATATCAAAAATGACCTTCGAGGTTATTACAGAATCCTCTGGCACGAAGATATGATAAACAAAGTTATCCCAGAGATTGGAATATTGCATAGGATTAACGCCCTACAAACACAGACACACACTTTCTCTCTCTTTATGTGTGCATGCATGTATGTATGTATGTAAGTATGTATATGTATATATACACACATATACATATATATATATATTCATGACCTTGAATACGCCGTGAATGACATCTATACTAACCCTCTGATGCCAATATTACAGTTCAACTATGCAATCTAACACGATTCAAGCATTTAAAAAAGAAGATTTAAACAGAAAACAAGTTGAGTTCTCATAAACTCAAGAAGAAATAAACTAAGCAATGTGGAACAACCACCTGACAACCTGAAAGTCAATATACCAAAACTCTAAGTGTTTAATATAAGGGGATGCAACTCCACAAAATGATAAAAAAAATTTACTAAAGTGTCTAAGTTTGAGAACGAATGGACTGAAAAGATAGATGAATCCATGAAAGGCCCGAACAAGCTAGCTCACTCTTGAATTCGAATGATCACTGGTCTCCTAGTCGAGGCCAGTCAATAACTGCCTGAAGATTCCCTGTACTCAACGAGGAAAGAGCAAGTGTAGTTTTAAATACACATAATAATAGTGTACTTGTAGGGTAATGCAGATATTCCAACAAGTAAAATATATACCAGACAACGACAACTTAATAAATCAACACATGTGAAAGAATAGCAAATTGTAGTTCATACTTAACATGCTACTTTCATAATTATAATTATTATCATAACAATTTTAACAATAGCCTTCTCATGGGACTATTGATGCACATCGATCTATAACCTTTTTTAAATTGTTATTTGATTAAGTAGACATGTTTTAAAGAAAACTTATTTCTCTTATTATAAAAATAAGTTTATATTTAATTTTTACCCAATAAATTATATGTTTTGGTACTCATAATATATAAAAAAAATTGATTATTATTATTTTTGTTGCTTATATTTTATATAGTTGCTATTATCATTATTACTAATTACTATATATTTTTACTATTTATTTTATTTGTTTAAAATAACAATTTTCGTAGTTCAAAGATTACTATATATTTATTTAGTGTATATTGTATACATAAAATTTTAATAAAATGATGTGTATTTTATTTGTACAAAATTATTACATATTAGTAAGATTTATTATATAATTTACCTATTTTTATTTATTTATATATTATGGTTATAATTAGATGGCAACCTATTCAATTTTTATCTAATTTATTTAAATCATATCCTTTTCTTTATCCAATTTATTCAAATTTTAGCAAACTTTTTACAATTCATTTCAATCCTAGCCTATGTGACCTAGTTTTAGATCTCCAACCCAATATCATTTAATTCAATTTGGATGACCCATTACTTGATCCCTTTTTTTATTTATTTAGTATAGAATGGTATTCTAACGCACCTTTAATTCGTTCGGTAATGACTCTTCCCTCTTTTTAATCCCAAAAAAGATTTGTCGTGACCTTGCGAATCCATTTTGCAAAAAAATAGGGTGTGACTAAAATGGCAACTCTGTTAAAAATATAATTATGTAATTGTATTTTTATGTGGGGTTTTCTTTTATAATATTGTTCAAATTCATGTTATTCCATTTCTTTTTTCCTTCTAGTTTTCTTATATTAATTTGTTCCACGTTTGATTCTTTTTGTTATTTTATTATATTTTGCATCCATGTTATTCCCTTACCTTTTTCCCCCCTTTCATTTAGTTTTCTTATTTTGTTTTGATTTGATTTCTTTCTTATTTAATGTATTCATGTTTAATTCGTTTCCCCTTTCTTCTTTTATTTATCTTATACATCTTATTTCATAATTGATTTTACTTTCTTATTTAATAATATTTTATATCCATGATTAATTTCCTTCATTTTTTCTTTTATTATTCTTATTTTGATCATACTTTGAATCAATCTATTCAATCTTAATTGTTTACATGTCAAATCTAATCCCTAAGCCCTTATTTTGTTTTTATTATCTAGTATTTACTTGTTTACTGTTTTTCTTAAATTGATATTTTTTATTCCTTTCCATTTAAATGCTAATTGTTACTGCTTCTCATAATTGTTATTCCATTCATACTTCTCCCACTTGAAAATTATTTTTAAATTTTATCTCATGATGATATACCTTTGCGCTTTTCATAAATTCTCTTCAAAAATTCATATTAGAAAGATGACATAAGCGTGATGTAGGTGGATAGTTTTGCTACTGTGGGACCATGCGCCTTCTCGCATAAGATTATCCTGAGTTCGTGTCTACCCAATTCTTATAAACCTAAGATAGTATTGTATCCACCCTCATAAGGCTATGCATGCATAAAAATCTTAGGTAGTTTGACCCATGACATCAATTTACATTACTTAAAATCACCCTTATTAAGCCTAAAGGGTCGCATCACCCATTAAATAAAAATTGTATATTTTGTGTCAATGTGAGCCGTGATAATTACTTCAAGTTTAAAATGTGTTAAGATGGAGTTTAGAACCTTTTGTTTGTTGTCTTATATGAAGATCTCAATGGCTTCACTAAATTTAGTCAACACTCAAATGGTGGTAGGAGTCAACTATAAAATGAGAAGATGATGGGAGAACATCAAGCAAGATTGTGCTAGAGAAGTTGCTCAATTATTGGGAGAATTGACCTTTCTTATTTGTGTTGTTCCAGATCGGTATTTGTTTAAGACATTGTTGAAGTACTGGGATCCTGATTGGGAGTCTTCAAGTTTCAACATTTCGAGTTTACTCCAACTATTGAGGAGATTGGGGGATTCACTGATCTGGGTTATCATGGGAGCAGTATGATCATACCTCATAAGCAAACACCAAGAAAATATTCAAAATCTTCAGGACTAAAGTATAATTCAAAATTAACTTGTCAAGATTTTGATTGGATTTCTATAGATTTTTTATACTTTCATTTTCAATACCAAGATGTCATAAAAAACTTAATTAAGAATTTACCCATTTTGCTAAAATATGGGAAAGATATAGTCTGAACGATTTTGCTATTGCATTACTGGATATCTTAGTTTTTCTTAGAGAAGGTGAAAAAATAGACACTTCCTTGAGCTACGTGATTTGTGCATTAGCTAGAAGCATAGATGATGCTAATGTAACTTTGATACTTAAGTAGACGATGCTAATGTAACTTTGATACTTAAGATTTTGATCAAAATTATGAGGGCATTATCCAAATGTGTTAGAGGTAGAAAGTTTTTGAAGAATGCAATTTATTACTTCAATCATGGATGATCGAGTATTTTTATCAACAAGCCGATATTAAAAGTAGGATGGAAAATAAAATTCATACCCATCGAAAAATATGATTAGATTTATTACTCCCATAGAGAATAAGGAGTGGTTCATATTTACGAAAGGGCTCTCTGATGGTCATATACAATGAAAGAATGATTGGTCGCGCCTATAATATACCATGATAAGAGGGGACACATTTTGTTATATTGAGCTTATTGGCTTGAAGGATGCTCAATCATACACTCCTCTGTCAGTACTTTGATAGACTGATGACTTTACTCTTTTTTTAAATTCAAAAAAAAGTTGACGCAATGTTGAGATCCCATTTTATGAAAAATGAGGTGTGACAGAATAACGACTCTACTAGGGAATATAACTAGGTTCTTATCATTACGTGTCTTATATTTTATGCGGGATTTTCTTTTTATATTGCTATTCAAATCCATGTTAATTTCTTTCCTTTCCCCTTTTAATTCCTTACATTAATTTATTCCATGTTCCATTTTTTTCCTTATTTGATTACATTTTGTATCTATGTTATTCTCTATCCTTTTTTCCCTTTTATTTCATTTTTTATATGTACATTTTGTTTTGATTTTCTTCCTTATTTAATGTATTCATGTTTAATCTTCTTCCACTTTTTTTTTTCTTATACGTCTTATTTCATAATTGATATTCCTTATTTATTTGGTATATTCTATATCCATGATTGATTCCCTCCTTTCCCTTTTTATTTTTGTTATATTGATCATAGTTAGAATACCTCCATTTTATCTTAATTATTTACATGCCAAATATAACCCCTTATGCCTTGTTTTATTTTTATTATCTAGTGATACACTCAATAAAATTAACAAAATACTCTTAGATAAGAGACGCTCGCATAACACGTTTTCCTAAACCTTTTGGCAAATTCAAGGCTAGAAATGAGATTAGCATGAAATATTGTGAGGAAAAATAGTCTTGGTTGATTATTAGAGCAATCGGATCAAAATATAATTTTTTGAAGCAAAAACATAATTCTAGAAAAGTCCGTGACATGTCCGCATCGTGGATTTGTCATAGATTTGCACTTAATCCTGGTTTCAATATTTTCTATGGGATTAGAAGATCGATCGAAATTTTTTGACGAAAATGCATATGAAATACTAAGTCCGCGACACAAACTTGGTTTACAGTAGTGCAAATTTTTAATTTTTTTGAGGGGCATTCGAGACTTTTTTCCCATCCTTCCTAAACTTAAAACATGACCAATATAGATCGTTTTTCGCCTAAAAAGGGTTTCTAAACCCATTTTAAAGTCCCTTACAATAAAACTAAGTAAGGATTTTGAGAAAAGAAGAGAAAAAAGTCTGGGTTCAACAAGATTAAGGCTAATTTCTTGCAAAGTTGATTGTCTGTCTTCATTCCAGGTATGTAAAGTTAACCTAAAGCATATGATTATTCTCTCATGTGCCCCATGTTTTTGATAGGAAGAGTTATGATGACATTGATGTTCTCATGATTGCATATTCTTTGAAAACTTCTACAATGTTTAACTATTTTGCTTATACTGTATAATTGATGATTTTTATAAACTTATTTCATGAACAAATGGTTTTGAATTCCTATGTTGAGCATAAACTATAGAATTTTATTTGTTAGAAATTGCAAGAACGAACTTAGGAGATGAGTCTAGAGCCTTGACAGCAGGAATGTGCATGTGATTATGATTGTGATCGTAATGTGAGAGTGTTGATGATGATGATGTTGATGAAACTCGATGTTCCTAGAGTCTTGAAAGTCATGAACTAATCGTAAGATAATGTTCCTAACCAAAGAGTTGATGGTTAATGTGATGAATTGAGTTGACAAATGTCCAATGAGACTAGTTAGATAAGTTAATCAAATGATTGATGTCTTATGAGATTGTTGAGTTATGGAAGAAGTATTGAGCACTGAATTGAGTAAGAGTAAAGAACAACTCAAACTTAATAACTACGTAGCCAGCGTAGGAGAGGATTGAACCGTAAAAATTGGATGTTTCCCTATTGTCCCAAAAAGAGGACTTGATATTACTACTTGTGGATCCATTGATGGGATGTCCTTTACATCGGCAAGGTACTGGATGGATGTGTCAATGACATTGCTTTGTTGTATTATCACCGACTCATAGGTGATGGTTGTTGGTTAAAGAAACTCCCAGATGGGCCATGACGGTATCCTAATATAATGATTGAGTTCCTTATCTTTCGAGTTGAGTTGATGTTTGAGACGAGTTAATGTTTGAGTTGAGTATCTTTTACTATATCTTTTCTTTTTCAGCTATTTTTCATACTCGTATATTTCACATACTGACGTCCATTTGGGCATGTATCTTTTCATGATATAGAGATAGGTACTTGAGATCATCAACAGGCGCTTCGTTGAAGGTCTTATCTTTCTACAACTGATTGGTGAGTCCTTCCCTGCATTCGGAGGATACCATTTATATCTCTTTAGCTTTTGAGTTTGTTTTGTTTTGATTTGCGGTAGTTATGGCCTGTCATGGTACTGTCACGCCCCGGGAGGGTACCCTTGGCGTGGCCGGCACTCAGGGACTATTGCTAGTCCCCAAGCGAACCACTTAGCCTCATCACATCATTCAATCGAATAAACTCTACTGAACAGTGGAAAATATAATTAAGTAATGGATACATCTCATCTAAAGTCTCAAAAGAATATATAAAATAATAAAGGCTAGTAGAAAGAACTAGCTCACAATCTCAACATCAACACTCGACCATCGTCTATGAAGCCTCTATCACTAATCATGTGGTGCCAATGACAAATCCATGGCTACCCAAATCAAAATAAAAGAAATAGTCCAATCTAACTCTAAAGCATGATGAAATAAAAGTAGTGGATCCTCCGGAGTAGGGGAGGCTCACCAAATCAACTTCGAATCTCAGATCTTCAACGGAGCGCCTGTCGATGATCTCTAGTACCTGCCTCTACATCATAAAATGATGCAGTCCAGAGTGGACGTCAGTACTTGGAATGTACTGGTATGTAAAATAGCTGAATGAAACAGAAACCGGTAGAATAATATGGAAAACAACATCAACTCAAAATAAACATCATAATCACATCAAAATAGTCAAATGTCCATCTATGCAAGAATAAAGAGTAGACAAGTGACCTATCAACAACTCAAACCTCATCAATCATCTCAGACTCATCTCAAAGGAGTTCACCTCCTCTTATCTCATCACATTTCATTTCATCTCATCTCATCTCAGTGGAGCTCACCTCCTCTCATCTCTTCTAGACTCGGAGTAAGGTACGAAATTTATGGGAGTTTCTCTTATCCGACAACAATCACTTATGAGCCAGTGAATGTACAACAGTCACGCTGATGTTGCCACAGCCGTTCCAAACTTTCCAGGTCGGGAACGAATCGAAACCATAATGGATAAATCCAAGATGGAGACAGAACAATCAACAAAGTCCGCTATTGATTTTAGGGACATCAACTCAAGAGGAAAACCTCTTCTATGCTTGGCGACATAGTTTAATGAGTTCGAGTGGGACTCACTCTTACCCATTTCGGTGCTCGATACTCCTCCCGACTCAATGCTCATAAAACCATCAATCCAATCAAACCAATCTCGTAGGGACTTTAACCCCGTCAACGATCGGTATCTCATAGGGACTTTAACCCTATCATCAATCAATCTCATAGGGACTTTAACCCTCTCATCAATCAATCTCATCAATGACTCAAGGTTTAGACCAATCATTAGGAATCAAGTGAATAGACACATCGGTAGAGTTCAATTTTAGAGACTCATAAGACAATCAAACTCTATCAACTCATCATCATTCTCTCATCACAATCACAATCACAATCAACAATCACAATCTTATCTCAAGGCTCTAGACTCATCATTCTCTCATCACAATCACAATCACAATCAACAATCACAATCCTAACTCAAGGCTCTAGACTCATCATTCTCTCATCACAATCACAATCACAATCCAAGGCTCTAGACTCAATCCTCAAGTTCATTACGCATGCTCTTCGAAATAGTCATGTAGGTTATGCAAATTCTCATGAAAATATTCAATTTAAAAAAAACAAATAGTATGATGATCATCAACATAGAAGATATATAATTTCAAATATAATTCTCAAGAAAAGCCATCAAAGAACTCATGCATGTAGACTCTTCAATCATCAACTCATCTATGACCTCTATGGGGCACATGAGAGGACAATCTCATGTTTTAGTTTAGCCTTACATACCTGTGATACCGTCAACAATCGAGTACTTTCGGGGTCTCCGCTCGAATTCCTCCCACAAGCTCTTCTCTCTTCTCCTCAAGCCCTAGCCTTGTTAGTTTCTAAGGGATAGGACTTAGAATGAGGTTTTAGACCCTTTTTTGGTTGAAAACGACTTAATTAGTCGTGTACCAGTGTTTAGGAGGGACTAGGGATTGACTAGAATGCCCCTAGAATTAAATTAGGAATTTGCAGTTCGGAAAAACACACGGTCCGCGACGCGGACCTATCGCGTACTGCGTAATTTTGGAAAAAGTGCTTTTGTACGAGTTCTCTCCATCCCGACGAAAATTTTGGAAAACACACAAGTGCGACTCCGCGTCAGGTCCGCGACGCGCCTCCGTCGCGGACAGCCACTATTTTGTGACTTGATTCGAAAATTTATCTTTCGATCGGGTCGCTCTAAAATTCGACCGAGACCATTTTCCCACTCCATTTTCCATGCTGATCACAAATCCGGTCTCGGATTCGCCATACGAGCATCGGAAGATGCGTTACGCGCATACCCTCACTCCAGGGGTATTTTGGTAATTTTACCGGGCGTTACATCATCTCCCCCTTGGGATCATTCGTCCTCGAATGATGAGTAGAGGTGGGGACTAAAGCACAAATAGACTCGAGACTCATCTTCCACTCAGTTCAAGCAATCCATCCTCGACCAGGCAATAGTAAGTCTCATCAAAATAAAACAACCAGTTTAGTGAAGAGCAAGGATTCTTACCTTAATTGTTTCCATCATCCGTTGTCACGAATAGGTGCGGGTATTTGGCCCTCATCTCCTCCTCAGCTTCCCATGTGGCTTCTTCAACGAATTGATTCCTCCACAGGACTTTGACTGAGGCTATCTCTTTGTTCCTCAACCTGCGAACCTGACGATCAAGGATCTGAACCGGGACCTCTTCATAGGATAGGCTATCTTTCACTCCAAGGCCATCGATAGGAATCACCACGGCGGGATCTCCCAAGCATTTCTTTAGCATCGTCACATGGAATACCGGATGAACTCCCTCTAACTCGGAAGGTAACTCCAACTCGTAAGCAACCTTCCCAATCCTTTTTACGATCTGATATGGCCCAACATATCGTGGGCTTAACTTTCCCTTCTTTCCAAACCTTAGGACACCTTTCATAGGTGATACTTTCAAATACACCCAATCATCTATCTCAAACTCTAAGTCTCTTCTCCTTACGTCGATGTAGGATTTTTGGCGACTCTGGGCAGTCTTTAGCCTCTCTCTAATGATCTTGACTTTTTCCATCGACTGGTGAACAAGATCAGGCCCAATCAGCCCTGCTTCTCCAACCTCAAACCACCCAATCGGCGACCTACATCTTCTCCCGTACAGGGCCTCATAAGGAGCCATCCGAATGCTTGCATGATAACTATTGTTATATGCGAATTCGATCAAGGGTAGATGGTCATCCCAATTTCCTTTGAAGTCAAGTACACAAGCTCTCAACATATCCTCGAGTGTTTGAATCGTACGCTCTGCCTGACCATCCGTCTGCGGGTGAAAAGCTGTACTCAGATTCACCTTAGTACCCAAACCTTTCTGAAACGATCTCCAGAACTGGGAGGTAAATTGAGCCCCTCTGTCCGAGATGATAGACAAAGGAACCCCATGCAACCTCACGATCTCCTGGACGTACAATCTGGCATACTCTTCCGCAGTGTTTGTTGTCTTTACTGCCAAGAAGTGAGCCGACTTTGTCATCCTATCCACGATCACCCATATCGAATCATGTTGCTTTCGAGATTTCGGCAGGCCAGTGATAAAGTCCATGTTGATCATCTCCCATTTCCACTCCGGAATTTCAAAGTTCTGAGCCAATCCACATGGCCTTTGATGTTCAACCTTCACTTGTTGGCAATTTGGGCATTTCGAGACAAACTCTGCAACATCCCTCTTCATCCCATTCCACCAATAGACCTCCCTTAAGTCGTGGTACATTTTGGTGGAGCCAGGGTGAATGGAATATTTAGTGTTATGAGCTTCTGCCATGATTCTGTCCCGTATGCCATCAACATTTGGAACACACAATCGACCTTGATATCTCAGTACACCATCTCCCCCTTTGGAGAAGACCGTCACCTTCTGATTGTGGACATCCTCCTTCAATTGGAGTATAACTGGGTCTTGGTCTTGCTTTTCTTTCACTTCTATCACTAGCGAGGAAGCAGACCCGTTCTCCACATTAACTCCTCCTTCGTTGTTCTCCTCAAGTCGGACCCCTAATCGAGCCAACCGGTGTACGTCCTTGGCTAATTCCCTCTTTCCTTCCTCCACATGGGCTGTGCTACCCATTGATAACCTGCTAAGAGCATCAGCAACAACGTTAGCTTTACCTGGATGATAGTGAATGCTCATGTCGTAATCCTTGAGCAACTCCAACCATCTCCTCTGTCGCAAGATAAGCTCCTTCTGACTGAAAACATACTGCAAGCTCTTGTGGTCTGTGAACACATCCACGTGTACCCCATACAAGTAGTGACGCCAGATCTTAAGTGTGAACACTACCGCTGCCAACTCGAGGTCATGGGTTGGGTAATTCCTTTCATGGACCTTGAGTTGCCTGGAGGCATAGGCTATCACCTTCCCCCTTTGCATTAGTACACATCCCAGTCCGACCCTTGAGGCATCACAATAAATCACAAAGCCCTCATTTCCCTCGGGTAAAGTTAAGACTGGTGCAGTAGTCAATCTCGTTTTCAATTCCTGGAAACTCTTCTCACATTCCTCGGACCACTGAAACTTGACCTTTTTCTGGGTCAACTTGGTCAATGGTGCGGATAAGGAAGAAAATCCTTCTACAAACCTGCGGTAGTAGCCCGCCAACCCCAAGAAACTTCTAATGTCAGTCGGAGTGGTCGGTCGTGGCCAGTTCTTAACCGCTTCAATCTTCTGGGCATCCACCTGAATACCATCACCGGAAACAACGTGGCCCAGGAAGGCTGCTGACTTAAGCCAGAACTCACACTTTGAAAATTTTGCATACAACTCATGGTCCCTAAGAGTTTGGAGGACAACTCTGAGGTGATTGGCATGCTCCTCTTCACTCCTTGAATATATCAGAATATCATCGATGAATACAATCACAAACAAGTCAAGATACGGTTTGAACACCCTGTTCATCAAGTCCATAAAGGCGGCAGGTGCATTCGTCAACCCAAAGGACATGACCAAGAATTCAAAATGGCCATATCTAGTCCTAAAGGCTGTCTTTGGAATGTCGCACTCTCTCACCTTCAGCTGATGGTAGCCAGATCTGAGGTCTATCTTAGAGAAACAAGAGGCGCCCTGAAGTTGGTCAAACAAATCATCTATCCTTGGGAGAGGATATTTGTTCTTCACGGTGACCTTGTTCAGTTGCCTATAATCAACACACATTCTGAGAGACCCATCTTTCTTTCGCACGAATTAGAGGATAGTTTTCATAAAGTTCAATTCCATCGCACGATTTAGAGTAAGAAAGAAGTGTAACCATTCCTAATGTCCCATAGCCTCCTGCTTATGAAGTGTGGTCGACAACACACCCATAAACAAGACTCTACTAGACACGGCCTCATAGACTCCCTAGGACACTTGAACTCTGTGCTCTGATACCAAGTTTGTCACGCCCCGGGAGGGTACCCTTGGCGTGGCCGGCACTCAGGGACTATTGCTAGTCCCCAAGCGAACCACTTAGCCTCATCACATCATTCAATCGAATAAACTCTACTGAACAGTGGAAAATATAATTAAGTAATGGATACATCTCATCTAAAGTCTCAAAAGAATATATAAAATAATAAAGGCTAGTAGAAAGAACTAGCTCACAATCTCAACATCAACACTCGACCATCGTCTATGAAGCCTCTAGCACTAATCATGTGGTGCCAATGACAAATCCATGGCTACCCAAATCAAAATAAAAGAAATAGTCCAATCTAACTCTAAAGCATGATGAAATAAAAGTAGTGGATCCTCCGGAGTAGGGGAGGCTCACCAAATCAACTTCGAATCTCAGATCTTCAACGGAGCGCCTGTCGATGATCTCTAGTACCTGCCTCTACATCATAAAATGATGCAGTCCAGAGTGGACGTCAGTACTTGGAATGTACTGGTATGTAAAATAGCTGAATGAAACAGAAACCGGTAGAATAATATGGAAAACAACATCAACTCAAAATAAACATCATAATCACATCAAAATAGTCAAATGTCCATCTATGCAAGAATAAAGAGTAGACAAGTAACCTATCAACAACTCAAACCTCATCAATCATCTCAGACTCATCTCAAAGGAGTTCACCTCCTCTTATCTCATCACATTTCATTTCATCTCATCTCATCTCAGTGGAGCTCACCTCCTCTCATCTCTTCTAGACTCGGAGTAAGGTACGAAATTTATGGGAGTTTCTCTTATCCGACAACAATCACTTATGAGCCAGTGAATGTACAACAGTCACGCTGATGTTGCCACAGCCGTTCCAAACTTGCCAGGTCAGGAACGAATCGAAACCATAATGGATAAATCCAAGATGGAGACAGAACAATCAACAAAGTCCGCTATTGATTTCAGGGACATCAACTCAAGAGGAAAACCTCTTCTATGCTTGGCGACATAGTTTAATGAGTTCGAGTGGGACTCACTCTTACCCATTTCGGTGCTCGATACTCCTCCCGACTCAATGCTCATAAAACCATCAATCCAATCAAACCAATCTCGTAGGGACTTTAACCCCGTCAACGATCGGTATCTCATAGGGACTTTAACCCTATCATCAATCAATCTCATAGGGACTTTAACCCTCTCATCAATCAATCTCATCAATGACTCAAGGTTTAGACCAATCATTAGGAATCAAGTGAATAGACACATCGGTAGAGTTCAATTTTAGAGACTCATAAGACAATCAAACTCTATCAACTCATCATCATTCTCTCATCACAATCACAATCACAATCAACAATCACAATCTTATCTCAAAGCTCTAGACTCATCATTCTCTCATCACAATCACAATCACAATCAACAATCACAATCCTAACTCAAGGCTCTAGACTCATCATTCTCTCATCACAATCACAATCACAATCCAAGGCTCTAGACTCAATCCTCAAGTTCATTACGCATGCTCTTCGAAATAGTCATGTAGGTTATGCAAATTCTCATGAAAATATTCAATTTAAAAAAAACAAATAGTATGATGATCATCAACATAGAAGATATATAATTTCAAATATAATTCTCAAGAAAAGCCATCAAAGAACTCATGCATGTAGACTCTTCAATCATCAACTCATCTATGACCTCTATGGGGCACATGAGAGGACAATCTCATGTTTTAGTTTAGCCTTACATACCTGTGATACCGTCAACAATCGAGTACTTTCGGGGTCTCCGCTCGAATTCCTCCCACAAGCTCTTCTCTCTTCTCCTCAAGCCCTAGCCTTGTTAGTTTCTAAGGGATAGGACTTAGAATGAGGTTTTAGACCCTTTTTTGGTTGAAAACGACTTAATTAGTCGTGTACCAGTGTTTAGGAGGGACTAGGGATTGACTAGAATGCCCCTAGAATTAAATTAGGAATTTGCAGTTCGGAAAAACACACGGTCCGCGACGCGGACCTATCGCGTACTGCGTAATTTTGGAAAAAGTGCTTTTGTACGAGTTCTCTCCATCCCGACGAAAATTTTGGAAAACACACAAGTGCGACTCCGCGTCAGGTCCGCGACGCGCCTCCGTCGCGGACAGCCACTGTTTTGTGACTTGATTCGAAAATTTATCTTTCGATCGGGTCGCTCTAAAATTTGACCGAGACCATTTTCCCACTCCATTTTCCATGCTGATCACAAATCCGGTCTCGGATTCGCCATACGAGCATCGGAAGATGCGTTACGCGCATACCCTCACTCCAGGGGTATTTTGGTAATTTTACCGGGCGTTACAGGTACCATCTAGATTATAGAGATAGAGGCTTCATAGATTAGAGGATGATGAGCTGATGTTCAGATCCCTTTTCTTGATTGAATTTTCTTTAAATCTACTATTATGTCACAAATGTTGAGTTTGACTTTGTTTTCCTATGGCCCTTATTCATTGAGTTAGTATGTTGATCGAGTTGTCCATCATAATGTCACCTTATTTTAAGCCTTCTGTTGATTTGAATGATTGAATAATCATCATGAGGCCAAGTAGTTCGCTTGGGGACTAGCAATAGTCTCTGAGTGATGGCCAAGTCTAGGGTACCCTCCGGGGTGTGACAAACCTGGTATTAGAGCACAGAGTGCAAGTGTCCTAGGAAGTCTATGAAGTCGCATCTAGTAGAGTCTTGTTTATGGGTGTAGTGTGCACTACACATTATAAGCAGGAGGCTATAGTACATTAGAAATGGTTACACTTTTTTTGATATTCTGAGTTCGTGCAATAGAGATTAACTCTATTCAAATACCTATCTGATTCATGCATTACGCATTTGTAGATCATGCCTCCTAAGCGTACCACCACCCAATGAGATGCCTTAGCTTCTAACACTGAGAATCCCCTATCAGAGGTCCTTGCTCAGACAGGGATGAGAGGACAAGGTCGGCCTGCCAAAGTTACTAGGGTTTCGTAGATACTTACTGCTCGGCCAGTCCCTACTTCAAAAGAAGACTTTAGGGGAGCCATTACTATGCTCACCCAACTAGTGGCCTCCGAAAGAGGTAATCGGGGATCATAGGCTCCTAGTTCTAGCTCCTAAGAGACCACTATTACAACCAGGCTGAGGGTCTTCTTGAGGATAAACCCTCCAGTCTTCATAGGGCCAAAGGTTGAGAAAGACCCACAAAACTTCATTGATGAGATGTGGAAGGTCTTGAAAGCTATGCATGCCAGTGAGATTGAAGGAGTTGAACTTTCCTCCTATCAGCTTAAGGATATGGTGAATATCTGGTATAACCAATGGGAAGAGGGTCGAGGTGAGGATGCTGAGCCTGCTGAGTGGAGTGAGTTTGAAAGTACTTTCCTCGATCACTTCTTTCCTCAGGAGTTGAGGGAGGCAAAGATTGAAGAGTTCGTGAACCTAAAGCAAGAGGGGTTGACTATTAAAGAGTATAACTTCAAGTTCATACAACTATCCACGTATGCTCCATAGATAGTCCAAAATATGAGGGCTAGAATGAGAAAGTTCGTATATGGTTTGGGCAAGCATGTGAAAAAGGAGTGCAAGCAACATTGTTGATTCCAAACATGGACATCTCTAGGCCCATGGTTTATGCACAACAACTAGAGGATGATAAGAAGAGAGACATGGAGGAACATTTGAGTAAGAAAGCTAAGTCAGCAGGGCATGAGCCTAACCAACATAAGCAGGGTAAGGGAGATAAGTCCTACTTTTAGAAGAGATCCAATAGTTATGCACCATCCTCAGCGAGTGCACTAACCCAACATAATAGGTATGATAGGGTTTTCAATCCCAAGCTAGTGTGATTCATGGTTCTAGAGGGAAGCCACCTTGTGGCAGGTGTGGCAAGCTCCACCTAAGTGAGTGTCGTGACACAAATGCTTGCTATAAATGTGGACAGGCTGGCCACTTCCAGAATGAGTGTCTTATGAGAAGGCTGGGTGATGGGGGTAACAAAGCACAATCCTCTGCAGCACCCCCAGCCAGTAGTAATTAGAGGGGTACTATTACGAGTGTGGGCGGAGGAACAAACCATCTATATACAATGGATAATTGACAGGATCAGGAAATTGCACCAGATGTTGTCACCGGTATGCTTCGAGTCTTTACCTTTGATTGTTATGCATTACTTGATCTAGATGCCACTCTATCTTTTGTGACTCCCTCTGTGGCTAATAGATTTCAGATTCTTCCTGTGTGTTTGCTTGAACCATTTGTTGTTTCTACTCTTACTAGTGAGTCTATTCTAGCTGAGAGGGTCTATAGAGATTGTGTTGTATCTGTCTATCATAGGTATACCATGGCTAACTTGATAGAGTTGGATATGATTGACTTTGATGTGATTCTTGGCATGGATTGGCTTCATTCCTGTTATGTCTCCATTGATTGTAGGACCCGAATTGTTAATTCCATTTTCTAAATGAACTGGTCCTGGAGTGGAAAGGTGTTTCTATCGCAGCCAGAGGTAGATTTATTTCCTACCTTAAGGCCATAAAGCTAATCTTTAAATGTTGTATGTATCACCTCATGCGAGTTAAGACTGGTGATGTTAAGCCTCCTACTCTTGAGTCAGTCCCAAATGTGAATGAGTTTCCTGAGAATTTGCCTGGAGTCCCTTCTGATAGGAAAATTGACTTTGGGATTGATGTTCTCCCTGATACTCAACCTATCTCGATTCTACCTTATAGGATGGCCCCTACTGAGTTGAAAGAGTTGAAAGAGCAATTGAGAGATTTTCTAGAGAAGGGCTTTATTAGGCTAAGTGTTTCTCCTTGGGGTGCCCCTAACCTATTCGTGTGTGAAAGAAAGATGGTTCCCTCAGAATGTGTATTGGCTATCGCTAGTTGAATAAGGTGAAAGTCAAGAATAAGTATCCTCTTCCAAGGATAGATGACTTATTTGACCAACTTCAGGGTGCCACTATTTTCTCCAAGATAGACCTAAGATCAGGCTATCACCAGTTGAAGGTGAGAGAATGTGACATCCTAAGGACGGCTTGTCGAACTCGATATGGCCTCTTCGAGTTTTTAGTAATGTCCTTTGGGTTGACAAATGCACCTGCAGCCTTTATGGACTTGATTTTAGAGTATTCAGACTGTACCTCGATATGTTCATGATTGTATTTATTGATGATATTTTGGTATATTCCAAAGATGAGGAGGAGCATGCAAATCACCTCAAAATCACTTTGCAGACTCTTAAAGACCATGAGTTATATGCAAAATTTATAAAGTATGAATTTTGGCTCAGTTCTATTGCCTTTCTAGGCCATGTTGTCTTAGGTGATGTGGACACGCAAAAGTTTGAAGTGGTTAAGAACTGGCCTAGACCGGCCTCTCTGGCTGACATAAAAAGTTTCTTGGGGTTGGTAGGCTACTATCACATATTTGTTGAAGGAGATTCCTCCCTATCCTCACCATTGACTAGACCAACTCAGAAGAAGGTTAAGTTTCAATGGTTCGACGAATGTGACAAGAGCTTCCAAGAGCTAAAAACAAGATCTACTACTGCACTAGTTTTGACCTTGCCTGATGGGATAGAGGATTTTTTTATACACTGTGATGCGTCTAGAGTTGGATTGGGCTATATGTTGATTCAGAGGGAAAAAATGGTAGCCTATGCTTCTATACAACTGTCACGCCCTGGGAGGGTACCCTTCGAGTGGCTGACACTTAAAGAACCATTGTAGGTTACCCAAGAGAACCACCTAGCCTTATCGTCACATCAACTCGACAGCGGAAGAAAATACTCAAATAAAAGGACATCATATGGATAAGTTTGGAAACAATCAATACTCAACAAATCATCTACCCATAATCTATAAAGCCTCTAATCAGCATTCTAGATGGTACCATGGTAGGCCATGGATACCTCAAATCAAAGAAAGAAAGTACTAAGTCAAAATAGGAAATGAAAGGGCTCCTACGGAAAGCAAAGAGGGACCAACTTTGTAATGCACTGATCTAGACCTCAATGATGCGCGGGCTGAAGTCCTTTATCACATGTATCTGCATCATTTCATGATGCAGGTTCAAATGGACGTCAGTACATGGAATATACTGGTGTGTAAAATGGCTCAAGAAAGTAAAGCTCAACTCACTCACCTCGACTCAAACATCTCATGCTCAACTCAATATATGCAAGTTTAAAGTAAATCATGTTTTTAAAATAGACTCAGTAGAAATAAACTCAGGTTAAAATATCATGCTCAATCAGTTTTTACTTAGGAGTTTCTCTTAACCGACATCCAATCTCATCACCTTTAGTTTAGTGATGCACAATGAAGGTGACGTCGTTGCCACGCCCATCCTAAACTTGCCAAGGTAAAAGACGATCAACTCTCTCATGGATTCATAGTGAATATCCATCATCTGGGACAAGAGTCGTCAGAACATGTTGTACGACTATCCTACGCTGGCAATGTAGTTCTATGGGCTAAAGTAGATATTTCTCGCTCCCATCTTGGTGCTCGATACTCCTCCCAAGACTAAAACATACTCGACTCATCAATCAATTCAATCCTCAATGCTCAGTCAATCAACTCAAATCTCAACCTCATTAGGTTCTCTCATTTCAACTCATCTCAGTTTCTCATCAATTCAGTCAATCAAGAAAGACAATCAGACTCGACTCAGACTCAAACAGTCATTTGGACCACCAACTCATGAGACCTATTTTATGGGCTGTGGAATATTCTACAGGCCTATGTTGTCTCGTACATGGGCCTCAAACTTAGAAAATTCAACCAAGTCATCTGGGGTCTACAAGACTTCATCTACGGGACATAGATCACTCTACGGGCCGTAGATGGCCCTCCTGGTTTCTTTTCCAGTAACGTTTCTCAGTCATTTTCTTAGTTTTCTCTATACATCTACTCAGACTAGGTGGAAGGAGTTAGGGGGTGTTACATTATTTCCCCCTTGGGTTCATTCATCCTCAAATAATGAGAAATTTAAGAAACTTAGTCAAGGCACGAATCTATCTATGGGCTCTAACAATTAAATAGCTCTCAGCTCACTCATGCAATCAATCAATCAAGAAACTTACCAAGTAAAACAATTAAACAACCAACACATCAAATCAATCCTCACTCGGACTCTAGAGCTATATGTCAATCAAACTCAGAATGAAAGGAGAACTCAAGGAATAGGAATTTAGGGATTTAGAAAGAGATTATTACCATCAACTCTCTCATGCTCAGTAGGCAGGACTAAATGAGGGTACTTGGCCTTCATATCCTCCTCCGCCTCCCAAGTAGCTTCTCCTACAAATTGGTTTCTCCACAACACTTTGACAAATGCAATCTCTTTGGTTCTTGGCTTGAGAACCTAATGATCAAGGATCTAGACAGGAATCTCCTCATAACTCAAGTTGTCTTTTACTCCAATACTCTCAATGGGCACAACCAACTTTGGGTCTCCCAAACACATTTTAAGCATGGAAACATGGAAGACTGGATGGATGGTTGCTACTCTGGTGGTAGCTTCAACTCATTAGCTATGTTGCTCACTCTCCATATAATATGAAAAGGGCCGATATACCTTAGAATCAACTTTCATTTCTTCCTAAATCGCATCACACCTTTCATAATTGACACCTTCAAATACATCCAATCATTGACCTCAAACTTTATTTCTCTTCATCTAATATCGGTGTAGGATTTCTGTAGACTCTGTGCAGTCTTCAATCTTTCTCGAATGATCTTTACTTTCTCCATAGCTTGGTGAACCAAGTTTGGTCCAATCAACTCTACTTCACCTACCCGAACCATCCAATCGGTGATCTACATCTTCTCCCATAGAGTGTTTCATATAGGGCCATCTGAAAACTCGAATGGAAGTTGTTGTTGTAGGCAAACTCAATCAGAGGAAAATGGTCATTCTTATGACCTTTGAAGTTAATGACGTAGTCTCTCAACATATCCTCTAAAGTCTAAATTGTACGCTCTGTCTGGCCATCGGTCTGTGGGTGAAAAGTAGTGCTAAGGTTCACCTTTGAACCTAAGCCTTTCTAGAAAGACCTCCAAAGCTGAGTAGTGAATTGAGCTCCTCTGTTTGAAATAGTAGACAAAGGGACTCCATGCAATCTTAAAATCTCTCTTATGTATAACCAGGCATAATCCTCTGTAGTATCAGTCATCTTTACCGCAAAGAAGTGTGTATATTTTGTCATCCAATCAACTATCACCCAAATTGAATCATGTTGTCTGCGGGACCTCGGTAAGCCTGTGATGAAGTCCATATTAATCATGTCCCATTTCCATTCTAGAATCTCAAAATGTTGAGCTACTCCACATGGCCGTTGGTGCTCAATTTTAACTTGTTGGCAATTCATACACTTGGAAATGAACTCAGTAATGTCTTTCTTCATTCCACTCTACCAGTTGGCTTCTCTCAAGTCATAGTACATCTTGCTTGACCCTGGGTGGATCAAATATCTAGAGTTATGGGCTTCTACCATGATCCTTTCTCGAATACCATCAACATCTGGTACACACATTCTACCTTGATATCTTAATATTCCATCTCCCCCTTTGGCGAAAGTCATTACCTTATGTACATTTTCCTTCAATTAGAGTAAGATGGGATCTTGGTCTTGCTTCTCTTTCACCTCCACTACTAGAGATGAGGCAGACCCATTGTGCACAATATCGCACCCTATTTTTTCCAGCGGAGAAACGGGAACGTGGACGACGTCGTGGCAATGACTCGTTTGGGGAAAAAAAAAAGAGTCGCCACCTAATGAATTAAGGTGCATTAGGACACCATTCTAAGCCTAACAAAAATTAACCTAACCAGAGAGAGGGTAAGGGCTCAAATTACCTCAAAGGGAAGGTGTTAAGCACCCTTCAAGGTCCGCAAAGGCGGGTCCCGACCGTGTCTCATATTTATGTGGGGGTTTACAAATAAGGGTCTCTATTTTTAATAAAAACCTAAATTATTCTAAGTGACAAAATTAAATAAGCAAATTAATTAAAAGGAAATAAATGAGACGAGATGAGAATTAAATAAGTTCTTTACTCGGATCAGTTACTCGGCTTTATTTTCGGATTTTAGCTTCACTTGGCTTATAAAAACCTAAGGACAAAACCAGAGTTCGTCCTATTAAGCCCGAGTTATATTCATCATCTCCGAGGGTCCTATTTACCCCTACCCCCCCAAGTTGATTTTATTATTTAACTTAGAGGCGTACTAAAAGAAAAGTAAAAACCTAACGTTTCCTAAAATGACTAGCGTCCCTCCTAATGTCCAAGAGGCATTGGACTTCTATTTTAGGGTGGTTCTAGACTTAAAAGGAATATAGGCTTCCTATAGGATCCCGCGTCAAACAAAACAGACAAGACGATTATTTAGCATGGAAATCTCAAGTAAGCCTCAAAAACACAAGTAAATCATGTGAAATGTGTGGAAAACGTTAATATTTTAAAACAAGTTATACGATTTCAAAGATTAGTTAATTAAATAAAGATTTTAATTCTTTTGAAAAAACGTTAATATTTTAAAACAAGTTATACGATTTAAACAAAATTCCTAAAGATCATTAAAGGATTTATTAAAGACAATTATGTTATATACGTTAAAATTAAATTGAGTTCTATAGGCATGATTTCTAAAAATAATATTCAAACATATTTAAAACAAAATTTTATAGGCATGATCTCTATCACAACAAATAACCTAAGGACAAAATCTTTATGTGAGAATAAGATAATGAAAGATGCAATTTTCCATTAATAACCTAAAATACGACTAAACAAATAACTTAAGCATAAAAAAAAAAAAACACATGCAAAGAACAAATACTTAAAAATCAAGAATTCTACTAAAATACCCCTAAAAAAAGCAATATGAATGGACAATTTCTAAATTAGTAAACAAATCCTAAAATATGGTATCTAAACATGCTATTATCAAACAAATTAGAACACAATATCCACAATTATATCCCCCCTTTTTTTAATTGAGACAAATAGAGAAAATGTTGTTAAACATGCTAATCACATGACTCCCTTCTATTTATTTTTCAGATCCTAGGTTGAGATTGCCTAGGTGAGTTACGCGGATAAGTAAAAACGTAGCATGTAATTCCCCTCCCCCTTTAACTAATCCCCGATTCCACTATATTTTATTACAAGCTTTGCAAAAATTAAAATACAACATAAAAAAAAAACTCCTCAGCCCATCCTCCTGAGGTTCTCGACAACTCTTCGTGTCTTTGGATTGTAAAAGAAACTTAAAATGAACCTGCAACACTTATCAAAACTAACAGTAGCAATGTATAGAAGTAATAATTCCAATCAACAAATGAGTCAAAATATATGCATATAAAAAAAAAAGTAAACACTGACCAATTAAATCCAACAATTGCTTGAAAACTAGAAATTTTAATCTTGCACTTGGGAGAGATGCAAACCAAAGTAGAACAATGTTGTAAGAGAATTATAAGATGGAGAATTGTAGAATATTGAGTCTCTAAACTTCCTTATGAAAGAATTGTTTGTGGATTAATTTTTGGGTAGTGTGTCTTGTGTGTAGAGAAGTGTCTTTTTTGAGAGATTATGAGGCTCTACTTATATAGTAGAGGAAACCAAGTACTATATGGAAATAAAATCAATCAACTTAATTTAAACTTACCCAAAAAAAGAATAAAATCAAGCATAAATCAAGTACAAACTAATTGAGATTTTTACCAAAAAAATAATTCTAGATTAAATGAAGAAAACTAATTAAGGGAAGTCAATATTATTACAAATCACAATAATATCAAAAGAAACAAAAAAAAATTGTTCTTCCATTTTCAATAATCACTTTACCATAACAAGAGTTGTAAAAATCCAGAAATATCACAATTATAATTTCGTATACAAGTGTTAGTCATATAATTCATGAAAATATCAGTTATGCCAATATATATATATATTTAAATTAAGAGTCGACAAAATAAAGTATTATACTAAATCATGCCGCCAAAATAATACTAAGTAACATAATAAAAATAATCAAATAATATTACTACTATTACCACTAAAATATTTTTTTTCGAGAATAATAATAATAATAATAATAATAATAATAATAATAATAATAATAATAATAATAATAATAATAATAATAATAATAATAATAATAATAATATAATAATAATAATAATAATAATAATAATAATAAAGGTAGTTAAAAAAAATGACAAAATAATTTACGAACAATTTTTGAAAATCTAGAATAAAATAAAAAAAGCACAATTATTTGAATAAGATTGAAATAGACGCGTTTATTTACAAAGTTTCGAATCTACCTATTTTAATAAAGTGACAATCTAAAAGGGTATAGGTCGGTCAAAATTGGGTGTCAACAGCTGCCCCTTCTTTGCTCGGGAATAAAAGATGAATTGTCGAGCAAAGAAAGTTGACGGAGTAGCTGATTTTGTCCGACCGATGAAATATTATCGGAGGGACCAAATAGAGCAAAAAGGGGTTGAGAAAAAATATTACGGCCAAGACTTCGGTTTTCAAGTCGCCTACATATCTCTGGTTATACGAGAATCAGGCCGTGTGTAGTTTCGGATTAGGAACGATTGAAATTCCTAAAAATGAAAATAACCGTGCGGGACTCAAAGTGGAAATGATAGTAGCTTGAGTTTGGAAAGATTAGAGCATGAGGTGGCACGAATGATGTGGCAAGACAAAGTATGAAAATAGCTTGTGTCACAACAATTATGTAGGATTAAAGAATCACATTTAAGAAATGAGAAGCCTTCGATCCTTGCAGCTTCTGATATGACTAAATGAAATGGTTAGTTCATAAATATAAAAATTATGAACAAATGCGATTAATACTATAAAGAAAATGGCAAAAGTAGATGAGAAATTGTATTAGTTTTTGAGAAAATAACCCTTAGCCACGATAAACATTTGGCTTTTCTTGAGAGGATACTGATCCAGCTGACTTTCGAAAGACAAAGCTTGACCTTGAATCGATTCGTTAGCAGGCAGAAATATGATAATGTGAAAGAAAATATTAACAACTAAATTGACAACTGAAATATCCTATTGTAAGGCGGACAAACCTGAATGTCCTATTGTAAGGCGGACGAACCTAAATGTCCTATTGTAAGGCGGACAAGCCTAAACGTCCTATTGTAAGGCGAACAAGCCTAAATGTCTTATTGTAGGGCGAACAAGCCTGAATGTCCTATTGTAAGGCGAACAAGCCTAAAAGTCCTATTGTAAGGCGGACAAGCCTGAATGTCCTATTGTAAGGCGGACGGGCCTAAGTGTCCTATTATAAGGCGGACGAGCCTAAGTGTCTTATTATAACGCGGACGAGCCTTAATGCAATAACATGATTGATAGTAGGCCCAAATGATAGCAGAATTTGACTAATTAAAATGATTACTTATTTGTAGTAGGCCCAAATAACAATTTGATCCAGATAGTAACTCTTTCAGTCAAATCTAACAGCAGGCCCAGGTATTGTCGATTCCTGCATTTAAAGAAAAAATTGAGTTTTGAAAGACAAGGTGGGATCATACCTTTGTTGTCTTTGATTTTATGGAGCCCAAAGTCGCACTTCACCGTAATGAAATTTTTGAGGATCCTCAAAAATTTCTGCGCCAGTTTAAAATATTTTCGCTCGTGTGTTGATATGTTGTGTACTCATGAATTTTGAGGGATCCCAAAAATTCTGCCCCAGTTTGACATGTAAGATCTTTACGTTCCTGAATCACTCAAAGAAGCTTGTCAATCAAAAGAAAGTGATTGTCTCATATTTGAACGTTAAGGCTTGATTTTGAATCTGCATGTCATTAATGTCTAGAAGTTGGATGGATTAGCTCTGGATTCATTTGAAGGATTTGATTGAATTGAGGAATGAAAGGAATATTTTATTGATTGAGACCGGACCTAATAATGGGCTGCCTACGTATCCAATAAGGAAATCAGGTCAAACGTAGTTCAGGATTCATCGAGTACTTCTACATTTGGCAAGTCATCAAAATGAATATCTGTCTTAGGCATTGATCGAGGAAGTGTGCGAGTAAGAATGGAGTGAGGAGAGAGAGTCAAAATGTGTTTTAAATTGGATGGGAAGAAGGACGAGTGACATTTTTACGGACGTTGAGCATGTTGGACATGTTGCAGTTTCTTAATCAAGCTGACGTTCGAATATTAGACAAACTTTAATAGAAGGACATAAATTACATACAAAAGTTAGTATATGACATGAGTAAATAAAACTATAAATTTACTTCTGGATAAATTATTAATGCTAGGATAATGAATCTGAGCCCGTATAAATGAATGGAAATGACAACAAATTTAATAAAAGGTACGATGTAAATAAATCAAGAAGAGTAAGAATAAACATTTACAATTAATCAAACAAATAAGGGTCCTAAATACACAGGACCTCATTAAGCCAGAGGTAGGCCTAAGATGACAAAGAGTGACCACAACAATAATAAGTCTAAGCCGTATTGATATTATTCGGGGATTAGAGTTTAAGAAAACCAAATAGTTTAAAGACTCATTTTATTGATAATGATTATAACCGTTACAATTTTGAATGACATAAATGGGACGTAAAAGGGGACTGGGATAATTATAAAATTTCCCCGAGAGCATTGATTGAACCCCATAAACTTGCAAAATAAAGATAACAAAGGATTTTCTAAACTCTAAATAATATAACTTGGCTTGGATTAATTACAGTGATCACATAGACACATAACATGCAACATTTCATCTTGAAGGGTGATTAGACCCTCTAGACTTAGCAGGGTGGCTACTATTATGTAGATTAGACCTCATGGGGCCAAACTACCTAGGGTTTATGCATGCATGACTTAAATTTGAGGTGGATAGCTCTATCCTAGGTTTCTAAAGAGTGGGTTAGACACGGACTGCGTATTACTATGCGAGAAGCACGTGGTCCAATGGTAGTAAGACTATCCGTCATTCACCACGCAAGCGCTTACTCTCTAAAATTTGGGTTTGAAAGAAGTCGGGAGAAGTGCAAAGGCACAACATCACCTTAAAAGAAAATAAAGAGGGTCCCAAGTGGGGGATTTATGAACGGAATGTCAGTTTAATTAAGACAGTAACATTTAGCAGATATGGCAATGTTTATGCAAATAATTTAAGGCGATAAATAAATAAAAGGGAAAGGGAAAGGAGTTAGGGGGAATAAGGGAAAAAGGACAAAGAACAATAAGTTAGTAAGATAATAAAAGCAATATAAGGAACGCATTAACACCCACATAAAGAGACACGTAATGGTAAGAACCTAACTCCCCAGCAGAGTCGCCATTCTATCGCACCCTATTTTTTCCTCGCGGAGAAACGGGAACGTGGACGACGTCCTGGCAATGACTCGTTTGGGAAAAAAAAAAGAGTCGCCACCTAATGAATTAAGGTACATTAGGACACCATTCTAATCCTAACAAAAATTAACCTAACCAGAGAGAGGGTAAGGGCTCAAATTACCTCAAAGGGAAGGTGTTAAGCACCCTTCAAGGTCCGCAAAGGCGGGTCCCGACCGTGTCTCATATTTATGTGGGGGTTTACAAATAAGGGTCTCTATTTTTAATAAAAACCTAAATTATTCTAAGTGACAAAATTAAATAAGCAAATTAATTAAAAGGAAATAAATGAGACGAGATGAGAATTAAATAAGTTCTTTACTCGGATCAGTTACTCGGCTTTATTTTCGGATTTTAGCTTCACTTGGCTTATAAAAACCTAAGGACAAAACCAGAGTTCGTCATATTAAGCCCTAGTTATATTCATCATCTCCGAGGGTCCTATTTACCCCTACCCCCCCTAAGTTGATTTTATTATTTAACTTAGAGGCGTACTAAAAGAAAAGTAAAAACCTAACGTTTCCTAAAATGACTAGCGTCCCTCCTAATGTCCAAGAGGCATTGGACTTCTATTTTAGGGTGGTTCTAGACTTAAAAGGAATATAGGCTTCCTATAGGATCCCGCGTCAAACAAAACAGACAAGACGATTATTTAGCATGGAAATCTCAAGTAAGCCTAAAAACACAAGTAAATCATGTGAAATATGTGGAAAACGTTAATATTTTAAAACAAGTTATACGATTTCAAAGATTAGTTAATTAAATAAAGATTTTAATTCTTTTGAAAAAACGTTAATATTTTAAAACAAGTTATACGATTTAAACAAAATTCCTAAAGATCATTAAAGGATTTATTAAAGACAATTATGTTATATACGTTAAAATTAAATTGAGTTCTATAGGCATGATTTCTAAAAATAATATTTAAACATATTTAAAACAAAATTCTATAAGCATGATCTCTATCACAACAAATAACCTAAGGACAAAATCTTTATGTGAGAATAAGATAATGAAAGATGCAATTTTCCATTAATAACCTAAAATACGACTAAACAAATAACTTAAGCATAAAAAAAAAAAAACAAACACATGCAAAGAACAAATACTTAAAAATCAAGAATTCTACTAAAATACCCCTAAAAAAAGCAATATGAATGGACAATTTCTAAATTAGTAAACAAATCCTAAAATATGGTATCTAAACATGCTATTATCAAACAAATTAGAGCACAATATCCACAATTATATCCCCCCTTTTTTTAATTGAGACAAATAGAGAAAATGTTGTTAAACATGCTAATCACATGACTCCTTTCTATTTATTTTTCAGATCCTAGGTTGAGATTGCCTAGGTGAGTTACGCGGATAAGTAAAAACGTAGCATGTAATTCCCCTCCCCCTTTAACTAATCCCCGATTCCACTATATTTTATTACAAGCTTTGCAAAAATTAAAATACAACATAAAAAAAAAAACTCCTCAGCCCATCCTCCTGAGGTTCTCGACAACTCTTCGTGTCTTTGGATTGTAAAAGAAACTTAAAATGAACCTGCAACACTTATCAAAACTAACAGTAGTAATGTATAGAAGTAATAATTCCAATCAACAAGTGAGTCAAAATATATGCATATAAAAAAAAAAGTAAACACTGACCAATTAAATCCAACAATTGCTTGAAAACTAGAAATTTTAATCTTGCACTTGGGAGAGATGCAAACCAAAGTAGAACAATGTTGTAAGAGAATTATAAGATGGAGAATTGTAGAATATTGAGTCTCTAAACTTCCTTATGAAAGAATTGTTTGTGGATTAATTTTTGGATAGTGTGTCTTCTGTGTAGAGAAGTGTCTTTTTTGAGAGATTATGAGGCTCTACTTATATAGTAGAGGAAACCAAGTACTATATGGAAATAAAATCAATCAACTTAATTTAAACTTACCCAAAAAAAGAATAAAATCAAGCATAAATCAAGTACAAACTAATTGAGATTTTTACCAAAAAAATAATTCTAGATTAAATGAAGAAAACTAATTAAGGGAAGTCAATATTATTACAAATCACAATAATATCAAAAGAAACAAAAAAAAATTGTTCTTCCATTTTCAATAATCACTTTACCATAACAAGAGTTGTAAAAATCCGGAAATATCACAATTATAATTTCGTATATAAGTGTTATTCATATAATTCATGAAAATATCAGTTATGCCAATATATATATATTTAAATTAAGAGTCGACAAAATAAAGTATTATACTAAATCATGCCGCCAAAATAATACTAAGTAACATAATAAAAATAATCAAATAGTATTACTACTATTACCACTAAAATATTTTTTTCGAGAATAATAATAATAATAATAATAATAATAATAATAATAATAATAATAATAATAATAATAATAATAATAATAATAATAATAATAATAATAATAATAATAATAATAATAATAATAATAATAATAAAGGTAGTTAAAAAAATGACAAAATAATTTACGAACAATTTTTGAAAATCTAGAATAAAATAAAAAAAGCACAATTATTTGAATAAGATTGAAAATAGACGCGTTTATTTACAAAGTTTCGAATCTACCTATTTTAATAAAGTGATAATCTAAAAGGGTATAGGTCGGTCAAAATTGGGTGTCAACACACAAGAATTCCCCCTTCACCAGATTCATCTAGTTGAACTCCCAACCGTGCCAGTCTATGAACCTCTTTAGCCAACTCTTTTTTCTCTTCCTCAACATGGGAGGTACTTCCCATGGATAACCTGCTAAGAGCATCAACAGCTACGTTTGCTTTATCTGGGTGGTAGTGGATGCTCATGTCGTATTCCTTGAGTAACTCAAGCCATCTTCTCTGCCTCAGATTAAGCTCCTTCTGGGTGAAAACATATTGCAGACTCTTGTGGTCTATTAATACATCAACATGTGCTCCATATAAGTAGTGACGTCATAGCTTGAGAGTAAACACCACTACCGCCAACTCTAAGTCATGAGTGGGATAATTCCTCTCATGTAATTTAAGTTGTCTAGAGGCATAGGCAACAACTTTACCTCTTTGCATCAACATACATCCCAATCCTGCTCTTGAAGCATCGCAGTAGATGATGAATCCATCGATTCCATCAGGCAAGGTCCACATTGTGCAGTAGTCAACCTCGTCTGTAACTCCTGGAAACCCCTCTCACACTCATTAAACCATTGAAACTTGACCTTCTTCTGAGTTAGTCTAGTTAACAGTGCGGATACAAAAGAAAATCCTTTAACAAATCTGCGGTAGTATCTGGCCAATCCTAGAAAACTCCTTATATCTGTCAGAGAGGTTGGTCTAGGACAGTTCTTAACCGCCTCAATCTTTTAAGTATCTACTCGAATGCCATCTCCTAAAACTATGTGGCCTAAGAAAGCCACAGACTTGAGCCAAAACTCACATTTTGAAAACTTTGCATATAACTCTTTATCCCTAAGCGTCTGCAAAGTGATTTTAAGATGATTGGCGTGCTCCTTCTCATCTCTAGAATAGACCAAAATATCGTCAATAAACACGATCACAAACATGTCAAGATATTGTCAGATACTTTGTTCATCAAGTCCATGAAGGTTACAGGTGTATTTGTCAGCCCAAAGGACATCACTAAGAACTCTAAGTGACCATATTGGGTTTGAAAAGTCATCTTCGGGATGTCACATTCTCTCACTTTCAATTGGTGATAGCCTGATCGGAGGTCTATCTTAGAGAAAACCATGGCACCCTAAAGTTGGTCAAACAAGTCGTCGATCCTTAGAAGGGGATACTTATTCTTGACTATCACCTTATTCAACTGGTAGTAGTCAATACACATTCTAAGGGAACCATCCTTCTTTCGCACGAACAAGACCAGAGCACCCCTTGGAGAGACACTCGATCTTATGAAAACCTTCTCCATCAAATTTCTTAACTGCTCCTTCAACTTCTTTAACTCTACAACGACCATTCGATATGGTAGAATAGAGATAGGCTGGGTGTCAAGAAGAACATCAATTCTGAAGTCAATCTTCCTTTCAAGAGGGAGCTTGGGCAGATCCTTAGGAAATACATCAGGAAACTTGCTCACAATCAAAACGGACTCAAGAGTAAGAGGCTCAATATCATCAGATTTAACTCGCACAAGGTGATAGATGTATCCATTAGAGGTCAGTCTTTGAGTCTTGAGATAAGAAATAACCTACCTTTTGGCATGACAGAACCCCCCTTCCACTTAATAATGGGCTCATTTGGAAATTGGAATTTGACTGTTTGGCTTGTACAATCAACAAAGGCATAACAGGCGTAAAGCTAGCTCATGCCAAGGATCACATCAAAATCAACCATCTCAAACTCAATCAAATCAGCGAGAGAATCCCTATGATAGATGGACACCACACAATCTTTATAGATTCTCTCAGCTCGAATGGACTCACCAACAGGAGTAGAAATAGAAAATGGCTCAAGCAAGCACTCAAGAAGGATCTCAAATTTACCAGCCACATATAGCGTCACAATGGAACAAGTCGCACCCGAATCAAGTAAAGCATAACAAGGAAAGGTTAAGACTTGAAACATACCCGTCACAACATCTGGTCCCCATCGCATATAGGCAGTTTGTCCTATCACTTGTCCCTGGTGCAGCACCTCTCTGGTTACACCTTGCTGGTGGTGCTGTAGTAGAAGACTGGGCCTTATTGCCCCACATCGGACACTCCTTCTGAAAATGGCCCGGCTGGCCATACTTGTAGCAACCATTCCCTCTATTTCTACATTCTCCCAAATGTATACTGCCACATTTCCTACAAGGTGGCTTCCCTTTAGAGCCAAGGGTCACACTTGCCTGAGATTGTGAACGTTGTGCTATAAAGTTTGGCTAACCTTGGGACTTTTGATCATACCTGTGGCTCGGGGATGGTGCATTGGCAGATGAAAGTGCTGGCCCAGACTAAAAGTTGCTACTATTTCTATTTCCTCTTTTTCCAACCTCATGGATGGAGGTTTTGTCCCTCTTATTTTTGATCTCCTCCCTATCTTGTTGCCTTTCCTCATCAGCCTGCTACACATAGACCATCAATCCTTCTATGTCCATATTGTTCACAAGCATAACTCATCTCCCATATTTCTTCGGCCATTTTTTTCAACCCATCAACATACAGACCCATCCTGCTTCTCGTGTCTGCAACCATCTCAGGAGTATAGCGAGACAACTGCATGAACTTAATACCATATTCTTTCATCGTCATAGAGCCTTGTTTCAAATTCAAGAACTCTCTTACCTTAGCCTCCCTCAGCTCTCTTGGAAAGAAACACCCCAAGAAAGCTTCCTCAAATATTTCCCAAGTCAGAACTGGGGCACCCTCTCCTCGGTTCTTCTTCCAATGGTCATACCACGGCCTGGAAACACCCTTGAGCTAGTAGGCAGCCAACTCAACCCTATTGACTTCAGTCATATGCATCACCTGGAACACTTTTTGTAGCTTATCAATGTAGTTCTCAAGATCCTCATTGGGCGTAGACCCTGTGAACTCGGATGGGTTCATCCTCAAGAACTCTCGAACTCTGGATATGTCATGCGCATCCTGTCTACCTGCTTCTTATCTAGAAGAAGGTGTTGTCACAGCATGGGCCTAGGTCTGGATGGCCTAGTGGAGCTCAGCATTCAAGATGTCAGCCTGTGGTGGTTGTTCAAGGATGGCCTGGACTATAGGTTCATCTTGATTCTAGGGCTCAGGTTGGTTAACATTATGTCTAGTCAGACGCCCTCTTCCTCCAACAACTCTTCTTGGAGGCATGGTTGCAGTTCTGCAAACGCATAATGCACGGATTAGGAAAGAGTTTTCATACAGTTTAACTCTATAGCACGAGTCAAAATACGAAATAAGTGTAACCTTTCCTAGCGTCCTATAGCCTCCTGCTTACAAAATATGGTGCACAATATGCCCATAAACAAGACTCTACTAGACACGGCTTCATACACTCCCTAGGACTCTTAAACTCTGTACTCTGATACCAAATTTGTCATGCCTTGGGAGGGTACCCTTGGTGTGGCCCGACACTTGAAAAAACATTGTTGGTTCCCCAAGAGAACCACCCAGCCTCATCGTCACATCAACTCGACAGCGGAAGAAATACTCAAAAAAAGGACATCACATGGATAAGTTTAGAAACAATCAATACTCAACAAATCATCTACCCAAGGTCTATGAAGCCTCTAAGCAGCAGTCTAGATGGTACCGTGATAGGCCATGGATACCTCAAATCAAGAAAGAAAGTACTAAGTCAAAATAAGAAATGAAAGGGCTCCTCCAAAAAGCAAGGAGGGCTCACCAACTCTAGAATGCACTGGTCTAGACCTCAATGATACACGGGCTGAAGTTCTCTATCACCTGTATCTGCATCATGAAATGATGTAGGTCCAAATGGACGTTAGTACATGGAATATACTGGTTTGTAAAATGGCTCAAGAAAGTAAAGTTCAACTCACGCACCTCGACTCAAACATCTCATGCTCAACTCAATATATGCAAGTTTAAACTAAATCGTGCTTTTAAAATAGACTCAGTAGAAATAAACTTAGGTTAAAATATCATGCTCAATTAGTGTTTGCTTAGGAGTTTTTCTTAACTGATATCCAATCCCACCACCTTTAGTATGGTGATGCACAACGAAGGCGACGTTGTTGCCATGCCCGTCCTAAACTTTCCAAGATAAAAGACGATCAATTCTCTCATGGATCCATAGTTAATGTCCATCATATGGGACAAGAGTCATCTGAACATGTTGTACGACTATCCTACGCTAGCAACGTAGTTTTGTGGGTTAGAGTAGATATTTACTCCCTCCCAGCTCGATGCTCGATACTCCTCCCAAAACTAAAATATGCTCAACTCATCAATCAACTCAATCCTGAATGCTCAGTCAATCAACTAATATCAACCTCATTAGGTTATCTCATCTCAATTCATCTCAGTTTCTCATCAATTCAGTCAATCAAGAAAGACAATCAGACTCGACTCAGACTCAGATGGTCATTCGGACTCATCCATCAGACTCGTCATGGAATGCAAGCAAAATACATCAATGGACATACAGTCATGAGACTATATGCTCATCATGCTCAATTTACTCAACTCAGATAATTAAACTTAAATCTTAACTCAATCCATGTATAGGTTTCATAAAATTATTCAATTTAAGGCTCATGATATCAAGTATACATATATACGTCAATTTCATATCAATGGTCATGCAATACAAAAATTATGTCATATCTCATCATAAGACCTCATGATAAATGCATTCAATAATTGGATGATAGAATTTTTAAAACTCAATGCTTGTTCTCAATTTTGACTTAAATAGGTGAAAGGGGCATGTGAACAAACGTAATTCCACACTTTAGTAAGCCTTACATACCTAGAAATAGAAGAAGAAATCAAACTCTAATCTATATTCGTATTTGAACTTGAAACCCTCGCTCTTCTCCCTCCTCTAGTGCTCCCAAGAAATCCCTAAGTCTGAAGAATGGTGAAAATGCACTTAGGGTTCTGTTTTAGGACTTTATTTAAGTTTAAAATGGCTAAGGATTGGGTTAAAAAGGAATAGGAATAGACAGAAATATCATTCTTAAAAACTGCCGATAAGTTCTATGAGACCGCGTCTACGGGCCATAGAACCTCTTACGGGTCGTAGATGACCTCTCGTAGAAAAGAGGTCCAAAGGTTTGAGTTACTGGAATTCATCATAGAATCCACAAAACCGCTTCTATAGGCCGTACATATTTCTACAAGTCGTCTGATAACTCGTAACTCAAGATAATGAAAAGTTGCTTCTTGGACCACCAACTCACGAGACCTATTTTATGAGTCGTGGAATATTCTACGGGTCGTATATTTTCTCGTACACAGGCCTTAGACTTAGAAAATTTCACCAAGTCACCGGGGGTCTACGAGGCCTCATCTACGGGCCGTAGGCCCTCGTGGTTTCTCTTCTAGTAACTTTTCTCAGTTTTCTCTGTGTGTGTACTCAGACTAGGTGGAAGGAGTTAGGGGGGTGTTGCAACAACTTAAAGTTTATGAGAGGAATTATCCGACTCATGACCTTGAGTTGGCAGCTGTGGTGTTTTCTCCTAAGATTTGGCGCCACTATATATATGGAGCACAAGTTAATGTCTTCACAAACCATAAGAGCCTGCAATATCTCTTTACCCAAACAGAACTTAATTTGAGGCAAAGGAGATGGCTTGAATTGCTCAAGTATTATAACATGAGCATTCTCTATCATCCAAGTAAAGCTAACATGGTTATTGATGCTCTTAGCAAGTTAACAATGCGAAGTACCTCCCATGTCGAGGAGGAGAAAAAGGGCTAGCTGAAGAGGTTCATAGATTGGCCCGATTAGAAGTCCAACTTGAAGAGAATGATGAAGGGGGAGTCAATGTCCAAAATGGTTCTGCTTCATCTTTAGTGGCGGAGGTGAAAGAAAAGCAAGACCAAGACCCTACTCTACTTTAGTTGAAAGAACTTGTCCACAAACGGAAGGTGAGGGTTTTCTCCAATGGGAGATATAGTGTATTGAGATACCAAAGTAGATTGTGTGTTTCAAATGTTGATGATGTTTGAGATAGAATTATGGCTGAAGCTCACAGCTCTAGATATTCCATTCATCCTAGCTCTATCAAAATATACCATGACTTGAGGGAAGTCCATTGGTTGAGTGGAATGAAGAGGGATATTGCTGAGTTTGTTTCCAAGTGTCTGAATTGTTAACAGGTCAAAGTTAAGCATCAAAAGCCGTGTGGATTGGCTCAAAACTTTGAGATTCCCAAATGGAAGTGGGAGATGATCAATATGTACTCCATTACTGGCTTGCTGAGGTCCCAAAAGCAGCATGATTTGATATGGGTGATTGTGGACAGTATTACTAAGTCAGCTCACTTCTTAGTAGTTTAGACGACTGAAACTGTAGAAGAGTATGTCAAGTTGTACATCCGCAAGATTGTGAGGTTGCAAGGAGTTTCCTTGTCCATCATCTCGGATAGAGGAGCTCAATTCACATCCCAATTTTGGAGGTCTTTTCAGAAAGGACTATGTTCTAAGGTGAATCTTATTACTATCTTCCATCCCCAGACAGATGGTCAAGTAGAACGTATGATTCAGACATTAGAGGACATGTTGAGAGCCTGTGTTCTGGACTTCAAAGGAAATTGGGATGACCACTTACCATTGATTGAGTTTGCATATAACAATAGTTACCATGCGAGTACCAAGATGGCACCCTATGAGGCTCTGTATGGGAGGAGATGTAGATCACTAATTGGGTAGTTTGAAGTTAGTAAAGCCGAGTTAACTGGTCCAGACTTGGTTCATCAATCTATGGAGAAGGTGAAGGTTATTAGAGAGATGTTGAAGACTACACAGAGCCGCCAAAATTCCTATACTGACGTGAGGAGAAGACACTTAGAGTTTGAGGTGAATGATTGGGTGTACTCGTAAGTGTCACCCATGAAGGATGTCATGAGATTTGGGAAAAATCATTGTTATATTGGTCCCTATCATATTGTGAAGAGGATTGGGAAGGTTTCTTATGAGTTAGAGTTGCCTTTTTAGCTAGAGGTGATCCATCCGATTTTTCACGTCTTAATGTTAAAGAAATTCTTGGGAGACCCCCCCCCTCCCCCATTGGTAGTTCCCGTTGATAGTATTGAGTGAAAAATAGCTTGTCCTATGAAGAGGTTCCAGCCCAAATCCTTGATCGTCAAATTCGCAAATTGAGAACCAAAGAGATAGCCTCAGTCAAAGTCCTGTGGAGGAATCAATTTGTTGAGGAAGCCATGTGGAAAGTTGAGAAAGATATGAAATCCAAATATCCATATATATACGTGCCCAATGATGAGAATGTTGGAGGTAATGTCCTTACTCTTGATTTGAATTGATTTGTCTATCCTTGAGTTGATTGTTGATTGTCTAAAGAGTTTGATTGGTTGATTGATTGTTGAGAGAAATCCTAATTGTTATTCGTGCCTTGAGTCCATACTTACTCATCATTCGAGGACGAATAATCCCAAGGGAGAGACAATGTTACACCGGATAAAATTACCAAAATACCCCTAGATGAGAGACGCTCGCATAACACGTTTTCCTAAACCTTTTTGGAAAATTCGAGGCCAGAAATGCGATCAGCACAAAAAATTATGTGAGAAAATACTCTTGGTTGATCTTTAGAGCAATTGTATCAAAAGATAATTTTTCAAAGCAATAATGCATGACATGTGCGGACTTGTCGCGGATTTGCACTTAATCCTGGTTCAAACTTTTTCTACAGGATTAGGAGATTGATCGAAATTTTTTTGATAAAAATGCACATAAATTGACCAACTCCGCAACATGGACTTGGTTATGGTAGTGCAAATTTTTAATTTTTTTTAAGGGCATTCCAGACTTTTTCCCACCCCTCCTAAAGTTATAACACGACCAATATAGGTAATTTTTGGCCTAAAAAGGATTTCTAAATTCATTCTAAAATCTCTTATGCTAAAACTAAGTAGGGATTTTGAGAGAAGAAGAGAAGAAAAGCTAGAGTGCAAGAGGATTGAGGCTAATTTCTTGCAAAGTTGATTGTCCATCTTTATTCCACCTATGCAAGGCTAACCTAAATCATGGGATGTTCTTCCATGTGCCCCATGTTTGTGATAGAATGAGTTATGATGACTTTGATATTCTCATGATTGCATATTCTTTGAAAACTTCTATAATGTTTACCTATTTTGCTTATACTGTATAATTGATGATTTCTATAAACTTTTTTCATGAACAAATGGTTTTGAATTCCTATCCTGAGCATAAGCCCTAGGATTTTATTTATTAGAATTTGCAAGAACGAACTTAGGAGATGAGTCTAGAGCCTTGGCAGCATGAATGTGCATGTGATTATGATTGTGATCATAACGTGAGAGTGTTGTTGATGATGATGTTGATGAAACTCGATGTTCCTAAAGTCTTGAAAGTCATGAACTAATCCTAAGATAATGTTCCTAACCAAAGACTTAATGATCAATATGATGAATTGAGTTGACAAATGTCCAATGAGACTAGTTAGATGAGTTAATCAAATAATTGATGTCTTATGAGCATATTGAGTCTTGGGAGGAGTATGAGCACCGAATTGGGTAAGAGTGAATAATAACTCAAACTCAATAACTACATAGCTAGCATAGGAGAGGATTGAACCGTATAAATTAGATGTTTCCTTATTGTCCCAAAAATAGGACTTGATATTATTACTTTTGGATCCACTGATGGGATGTCTTTTACCCCGGGAAGGTACTAGATGGATGTGGCAACGACATCGCTTTGTTGTATCCGCATCGGCTCATAGGTGATGGTTGTCGGTTAGAGAAACTCCCAATAGGCCATGAAGGTTGTAATGATTGAGTTCCTTATCTTTCGAGTTGAGTAGATATTTGAGATGAGTTGATATTTGAGTTGAGTATCTTTTATTATGTCTTTTCTTTTTCAGCTAATTTACATACTCGTGCATACCACGTACTAATGTCCATTTAGGCATGTATCTTTTCATGATGCAGAGACCAGTACTCGAGATCATCAACAGGCGCTTCATTGAAGATGTTATCTTCCTACAGCTGATTGGTGAGTCCTCCCCTGCATTCGGAGGATACCACTTATATCTCTTAAGTTTTTGAGTTAGTTTTCTTTTGATTTGCGATAGCCATGGATTGTCATGGTACCATCTACACTGTAGATATAGAGGCTTCATAGACTAGAGGATGATGAGCTGATGTTGAGATCCCTTTTCTTGATTGAGTTTTCTTTAAATATACTATTATGTCATAGATGTTGAGTTTGACTTTATTGGCTTATGGCCTTTTTTCATTGAGTTAGTATGTTGATCGATTTGCCCATCATAATCTTACCTTATTTTAAGTCTTCTACTGATTTGAATGATTGAACGATCATTGTGAGGCAAGTGGTTCGCTTGGGAACTAGAAATAATCTCTGAGTGTCGGCCATGTCTAGGATACCCTCGTGGATTGTGACATCTAGTATTTATTTATTATTTTTCTTAAACTACTATTTCATATTACTTTCATCCAAATGCTAATCATTACTTATTTTCATAATTGACATTTTCTTCATACTTTCCCCCATGAAGAGGATTGACCCCAACCCCTTTGGTCGAAAAATTACATTGTTTATATAAGGTTAATTTCTGATTTTATAACTATATATACTAAAATGAACCCCTTTAATAGCTGAAGAGGGGTGTAGCTCAGTGGCAAAAGGATTCATTTTTAACCGTTGGTGTCCCAGTTTGAATCCCTTTACATGCAATATTTAATCCTTTTATTTTTTTAAAAACGTGAATAAACAAACATATACTAGTTAATTAGCTTACAAAGCTATAGTTTGAATTAATTATGGTTCGCAGCAAATATCTAGTTATAACTACAGTTTGAGTTTTGTATAATTCTTGTGATTTATACAAATATTGTATGCGATTATACAAAAGTTGTGCACGAATCAAATTGTATAGCGAACTATACAAACACTGCAAATTGTATAGCAAATAACATAAATGTTGTGCACGAATTATATACCAAAATATACAAATATTATACAAAAACTATGAATTGTAAAGCGAATTATACAAACGTATATAAATGTTATGCGAATTATACAAAGGATGCCTTAATTATAGTTACGAAATGTAACCAATCAAACTATAGTTATAGAACATAATTAAAATGTTTTTTAGTAGCTATATGTAAAAACTCCTCTTTATTTTTTTAAACCTTGAAAAGGCAGATGTGCCTAGATTTTGGGCCCAAAAACCCAACCCAATAAAAGGCCTCATTGTTCTTGGACGCAGTGAAAAATGTTATATTATTATTTTGCATTATGTTTCTCTTTATGTAATTTTTGTTTGGAATTTTTACATAATTGATATATTTTATTATTGTTATTGCACTTTTTAATGGTACTTCTAATTAATTACGGTCCATAGCATAATTAATAAATTAATAACACTTTTAAAATTAATAAAATAATAACACTCTGCAGTGCACCCTTTTAACTTCCCCACTTTTAACTTCTCTCTACCATTTTTTTCTCTCTACAATTTTCAGAAGTTTTCTCTACCATTTTCTTCCTTTCTTCTCCAGTCAAGCGACATTTAGAAGATCTTTTACTGTATGTATTCTCTACACTATACTATTTAGAAGATCTTTCACTGTATGTAGTTTGTTTTCGTTTCAGCGGGATTTTTTTTTTTTTTTTTTTTTTGAAAAATTTCGCTCTGTTTTGTGCATTTAAACTTGGTGAATTGCACATTGATGAAGAATTTTGATTTTCGTAGTATATTATGTTATATGTTGTATATATGTTGAGAATTTTGTGTTGTTTGCATGATTTTACAGGTAGAATCTTCGCTCAAAATTAGAAGCTCTTCGCTCAAAATTTTTCATTCTTTGTTTCGATTTATATTTCAGTATTTTCATTTCAGCGATTTTTTATTTTTTGAATTTTTTGTTTTGAACTAGGTGAATAGCACTCTTTGCTCTGTTTCGATTCTCTACACTGTTTGCTTTGTTTTGTGCATTTAAACTTGGTGAATAGAACATTGAGGACGAATTTTGTTTTTGGTAGTATATTCTGTTATTTAGGGTTTTGTTTTCATGATTTTACAGGTAAAATTTTCTGTGATGACTACTGAGACATCAACACCTAGAAGGACTACTAGGAGTCAAAACCCTCATTTAGTTGAGGGTTTGGAATCTGATGTGCCTTCTTTTGATTTAGGGATTTCTCAACATACAAATAATTTGCCATCTGATCAAACGACAAAAAATGATACTGAAGTTCAGCGCAAAAAAAGAATAAAAAGAGTGGCGAAAAAACGTGTTGGTAATATGGGTTTGAATTCTAACAAGCGAAAAATAGATGTTGACGTAAAGCAGAAAAAAATTGTTGATGATGATGACGACGACTTCATGGATGATTTGCCAATTCCAAAGTCAAAAAGTAAGGCTTCACCTAGCAAGAAAAAACAGAGGAGGAATCGGCCCGGGAAAGATGCTGATATCATGGATGATTTTGACAAGGTTTAATTTGTTTTTTTTGGTTATTTATGTGATTTTATAAGTACTGTGTGTGTACTGTGTGTATCTGATTATATTATAATACTATTATAATATCATTATGATACATGATTATAATATCATTTTTGTTATTGTTGTGATTTTATAAGTACTGTGTGTGTATATGTGTGTAATACATGTGATTTTAATGTCATTATAATACATTATTGTGATTATAAAACATGATTATAATATCATTATAATATATTATTGTGATATTATAATAAATCTGTTTATAATACTATTATAATATCATTATGATACATTATGGTGATATTGTAATAGAATAAATCTTATTCCAATATCAGTATAAATTTGATTATAATACTATTATAATATCTTAACCTATGTGTACGTGAGTGCAGAATCGAAAGTTTTGGAAGGTTCCTGGTGAAAACTATGTTAGCAGTCGGTGGAAGGCTTACACAAACTATGAAGTTATCAACACAATAAAAGCTAAGTTGTCTACTACTCAGTTTGAAGATTTTCGACGTACATGTTTTGGTTATTTTGTTGATATGCCCAAAGTGAATACTCAATTGCAACTTATACATTGTTTAGTTGAGAAGGAGTTAAATCTTACACCTGTAGATGTTTTTGGTATTGAAGTAAATGGACAGAAACTGTTTTTTGGTTTAAGAGAGTTCGGTATTGTTAGTGGTTTAAGGTGTGTTGGTTCTTGTGATGTTGGTTATGATCCTGAAGTCCCTTCAGAGTTGATGGTGGAGTACTTTGCTAGAGATCAAGCTATTGGGAAAGCTGCCATTCGAAATGTTTTCACTTGTACAGAATGGGAGGACAATCCTCATGCTGTAAAATTTGCGGCGTTGTACTTTATTGAAGAATTTTTATTCTCTTACGAGGACAACGAACAACCTGTTCCAGAGAAACATTTTCATTTGGTTGACTCTGGCATGTTTAATGAATATCCTTGGGGTATTGATGTTTTTCATGCATTGTTGGATAGTATTAGGCATTGCCTTAAGGTTACTACACAATATTACCGATTAGGGGGTTTTCCACTTGCTCTGCAAATATGGCTATACGAGTGTTGTTCCTTTGTTGATGAAAGTATTGCCATTCGAATATCGAAAGATGCAATTCCCAGAGGACTTAGGTGGAAAGTGACTTCCGAAGCCCCAAGGCAAATAAAAGTGGAGAAGCTGATGTTTAGTATGACAAGCCGCAAGGTATATTTTATAATATACTTTTATAATATGTTCCTGATTCATTTATTTTATAAGTGTATCAATGTTATTACAGTTATAATTGCTTGAAATTTCAGTTTGATCATTTTGTTTGTTTTAATTTTTCAGTTTGCAAATATTTCTGCATCTAATGAAGAGCTTTCAAAGTTAATGTTGCCGCCTGAAAGGGATTACAACTTGGAAATTTTGTCAATTGTGAATGAGAATTCATCAACTGCTGAAAATGGAGCTTATAAAGGTCAAGAAGAATTGATTAAAGAGTTGAAAGAATTGAAAATGGAGCTTATAAAGGTAATTCTACAATGAAACATTGATAAATTTTTTAGAGCAACCTGCTGAAAATATTGATACTGCTGAAATTTTTTTTATAGTCAAATAGTAACCAGCAAGCTCTTGAAGCAAAAGTTGATGCACAGTTGAGAGATTTCAAACAATTTATAATCGATTCTCATTCCAATTTGTTAACTGATATCAAGCTACTGTTAAATAAAAAACATGGGAATGAGCGTGTTTGTAGTGAACAAGTTTTTGAAGAACCACAGAGTAGGGAAAAAGATGTTGGGACTTCTGCCAGCAGAGGAAATATGGAACATGTTTCTGTGCAAGGTATATTTTATATTGTTGTATTTATTTTATAATACATCGTACATTATTGTTATTGCATTTTTTCAGACTTTAGTATAGGTAAAGACCCTGGAGTTGCTGATTTGAGAGATGGTGCCAAATCAGGTAAATTAATTCAGTATTTTTCATGATTTATTGTGATATGATAATAGTATAAATCCTATTATTTATTGTGCCAAATCAGGTAAATATGATTATAATACCCTTGTAATATCATTATAATATCATTATTTATGTTTACTATATGTTGACTCTGCTTATTTTTTACATGTATCTACTTTGTTTTATTGTGACATCCCTTAGTAAAATTTCAGGTTCCACCATTGACTGCATGTAAATGCTATGCCCATCTGTTCCACAAAATGCTATTGATTCTAGCCTGCTGTTAATGAGAGGTCTTAAGTGTTTCTAAATTAGATGCATGCTTCTGTTTTCTTGGAACCACCTAGTTACAGCTCTTTTGCTGACAGTTTTTCTTATAATATCATTATAATACATTATTGTTATATGATAATAGTATAAATGCCACTCCAATATCACTGTTAATAAATCCTATTCTAATATTATTCTAATACATCAGAAGTATTTTTCTAATACATCAGAAGTGTTTTGGTATTATGTAACCTATGTGTGTGTATATGATTATAATATCATTATAATACATAAAAACTCACTATGTGTGTGTATATGACTTTATTTATGTGATTCTTGTGGTGTTACTTCATAACCATTAGATACTCCAGTGAGGAGTAACGATGCTGTTGAAGTTATAGTTGCATCTGTCTTAGCTGATATTAGAGATGGTGGTAAAACAGGTATTTTATCACCATATTAAAATACATGTTTACAATATATTATGTCTAAGGTTGAATATATTTTCTTGTCATACCAGATGTGACTAAGGGTAAAAACCTTGATGAAGTTGGAGGTGAAAGTGATAAGTTGCGCGACTGGGGTGGTGCGACCAAAGTTGGAAAAAAATCAATTCCAACACTTGATGACTTTGAAGTACCTGATAATTTGACTCAGTTATTAGATGAAGTAACTAAACAATCAGTCACACCTGAACAACAAAGTAGAATGAAAAATCCAGGGAAGCTTGTTAAATCTCCATATTTACAGGAGTTTGATTCTGGTGCTACTGATTCTGTGTCATGTAAATTTTTTGAGATAAAACATCCTTTTTCTACTGAAATTGGTGTAGAGATTGACAAGAATTTGATCAGTTCCTTCACAACTTGGCTACATGAAGGACTTTCAAAGAAGAGGTCCATTTATTGAACTATTTTATGTTAACTTTTGTGTAAACGTATTTGAATGTATTGCTAACTTTGTTTTTTTTTTTTGTTTTGGCCAGAAGAAAAAGCCCTTACCTAGTTGTTGCTCAGGAGATTAAGCCTCCACTTGATTTGGGGGTTATTTTGATTAAAGAGAAGGAATGGTTCTACAATTTGGCACATTCTGGACAACAGTGGTCAGATACTGTTAGTTTTCACATGACTTTAACTTTTCTTTATGCTTTATTAATTTTGATCTAAACATTACAACACATTGTTCTAGTTTATATGACTTTCACTTTTGTTTATGGTTTATTAATTTTGATCTAAAAATTACAGCACATTGATGTAATTTTGTATTACTTGCGGAAGAAGAGCAAGTATGGGTCAAATTGTGTGAGGTTCACTACAACAGATTGTTGTTTTAAGATAAAAATTGAACAAATATTCTTCAAGTTGGTTGCATCTAATGAAGACAAAACAGGTTTGACTGTGAAAGTAACTGATCCTGTGGCTGGTTATATTTGTGGGTCTTCTTTGATAGGTAAAAAATATTTCTTTATATACGGTATAAAGAAATTGGTTACTTTTTTAGATTTTGACACTAGTCATTTCCTCTTTTGTTCAGGTGCTGTTTCTTGGGTTACTGTTGATTTTGTTTTGTTTCCTGTAAATCTCAAGAAAAATCATCATTGGTGTTTGATTGTGTTTGACATTGTTGAGAGGTGTCTTAATGTGTATGACTCTTTTCCTAAAAGGGGTAAAGACTATGAATTGTCTAACATTGCAGAAATGTTTTCTACAATTCTACCTTTATATATGGATATAACTAAATTCTATAACAAGCGGGCAGAATTATTGAGTACCCCTAAATACAAGAATTTGAAAGTGACTGATAGACTTGAAATCAACATGCTTACTGGTCAACTTCCAAAACAAAAGGAAGATTCGCTGTAAGTTTTGTATAATATTTCTGATTTTGATTTTTAGTAAATTATCTTTTTTATTCACTGTAAGTTACTTTATTTTTCAGAGACTGTGGGGTCTATGTTGCTGCATTTGCTGAGTATGTTAGTGAAAAGCGACAGATCCCATACGAGTCCTTTGATGTTGAGTATCATCGAAAGAGATTTGGAGCATTATTGTGGGAGTATGCAACAAAAAAACAAGAAAGTGGTGCTATTAGTGATGAAGAGAAATCATGGAAGGTTTATAAGCGTAAAGGATGTGCAACAAAGAAGTAGTTATTAGTTGTTTTTCTACTTTTGAATGCTCATGCAAAAATGTAAAAATGCTATTTTTTGTTGCTTTTGCTGTGAATATGACGCGATGAATTTTTTGATGAACATGTATGTGTGTTTTTATTATGAAAAAACTACAATGCTTTTGATGGCATCCCGTTTGGTGAATACATGTGACTGTAATATATGATTATAATACATTATATGATTATAACACATTTTATAACTCTGTAATATAAGATTATAATACAATTATAAGACATTATAATACATTATAATCTTTACGATATGATTATAATACAATTATAATACATTATAATACATTAGAAGGTTTACCATATGATTATAATACAATTATAATACATTATACAATTATAATATACTTAAGTTATAAAACTGTAATACATGCTCATAACATGAACCCCCAACCCCTTTTGAATATGATTATATGACGCGATGGATCTTTTTGATGAACATGTATGTGTGTTTTTATTATGAAAAAACTACAATGCTTTTGATGGCATCCCGTTTGGTGAATACATGTGACTGTAATATATGATTATAATACATTATATGATTATAACACATTTTATAACTATAAGACATTATAATACATTATAATCTTTACGATATGATTATAATACAATTATAATACATTATAATACATTAGAAGGTTTACCATATGATTATAATACAATTATAATACATTATACAATTATAATATACTTAAGTTATAAAACTGTAATACATGCTCATAACATGAACCCCCCAACCCCTTTTGAATATGATTATATGACGCGATGGATCTTTTTGATGAACATGTATGTGTGTTTTTATTATGAAAAAACTACAATGCTTTTGATGGCATCCCGTTTGGTGAATACATGTGACTGTAATATATGATTATAATACATTATATGATTATAACACATTTTATAACTCTGTAATATAAGATTATAATACAATTATAAGACATTATAATACATTATAATCTTTACGATATGATTATAATACAATTATAATACATTATAATACATTAGAAGGTTTACCATATGATTATAATACAATTATAATACAATTATAATACATTATAACATGAACCCCCCAACCCCTTTTGAATATGATTATATGACGCGATGGATCTTTTTGATGAACATGTATGTGCCAAACGGGACTGTAATATATGATTATAACACATTTTATAACCCTTTACAATATGATTATAATACAATTATAATACATTATAATTGTATTATATGATTATAATACATTTTATAACCCTTTACAATATGATTATAATACAGTTATAATACATTATAATATACTTAAGTTATAAAACTGTAATACATGCTCATAATATAATATATAACCCTTTTTAAATATGATTATAATACAACGACATTTTGATAATATGATTATAATGCAAGGCTCAAAGAAATATGAACAAAATATTAAGATTATCTATGCAACAAAATATTTAAGAATTACTTTAAATGTTAAAAAATATTCTTGCTATATTTGTAACTTCTGTCTGCCCTACTGTTTATTTCTAACATTTTTACATTTCTTTCGATTGTGACCTGCTTGTCCACAATTACTGCATGAATTTTTAGATCTTTTGCATTTTCTGCCCTCACCAGTTTTGATTCTTGTTTTTCTTGGTCTTCCAGCTGCCCTTTTTCCAATTGGAGGTAAGACTATTTCAGCAGATACATGCAATGGCACATTCCAGGTGCTTGAATCAGGAAGATTTTCCACTTGAAGTTGGTATGTTTGCAACAAGTTTGCTTTTGTGTAGTATGGGGAGCAGTAGTCTTCATAGACAAGATGTCTTTTGTATATAACCGCTAAAGCATGTGCACATGGTAGTTCATCCAATTGGAACCTTCCACAACTGCATTTCTTATCCTGAAGGTTAACTGTGAAATTTGTAATACCGTCGATGACTGTATGCAAGTATTCAGTTGTTTCTCGTACCTATAATTTGTAAAAAAAAAAAGCAAACAGTTAGAAGATATATTAACAGTTTTTCAATATAACGAAATGATACATACCCTCATTTTGTCCGCTTCCTCTTTGTTACATTCCAAAATTTCATGATATTTCTTACCAAGGTAGAATGCTGAAAATGTAGCCTTTGATCGATTATTGTTATTCCACTTTTGAATTAGCAATCTCATGAAATCTAGTAGTGGCAAAACTGGCAGTTCCCTAGCGTCCTTATTGACTGCATTTAATGATTCTGCAATATTTGAAGTCATTGTCCATGTTCTGTTCACCTGGGCATGCACACGTGACCACTTACTGTACCCAATATCAAACAAGTAGTCTTTAACTCTTCTGTCTATTTTTTCAACCATTTCCATATTTTTGTTGAATTCCAATTGAGTGTAAGCCCTTGCCATTGTATAAAACAACTCACTTATCTTATACTGACTTCTTTTAAAATGTTTCATCACATTTTTCCACAAATGCCAGATGCAAGCAAAGTGAGGAACTCCATGATAAACTGTTGAAGTTGCTTTGATAATACTATCATGTCTATCCGAAACTACACTCATCATTGGCCTCTGACCATATGCCTCTTTAAATTGTTCAAAAAACCATTGCCATGATGCATCATTCTCTGAATCCACAATTGCATAAGCAAGTGGCAGTATATTGCCTGCATGTTAGGAAATAAATGACATTTTTAATACGCCTGTAATACAATATTAATACAAAACAAAGTAAAAAAAAACACTAACCTGCTGCATCTAATGTGTTAGCTGTTAGCATTGTCCCTTTGTATGCTGCTTTAAGGAAACTTCCATCAACAACTACAGTAGGCCTACAATATTCCCAACCCCTTATTGATACATGCAATGCCACAAATACATATAGAAAATGCCCATCATTTGACTTGTGCAATTTAACATGTGACCCTGGATAAGTTTTTTCCAACATATAAAGATAACCAGGTAATCTTCTATACGAATCAGCAGGATCACCTCTCACTAATTCTAAGGCTTTTTCTTTAGCTCTCCAAGCCTGCATATAGGTTAATGACACACCATAATCATTTAACATGTCACTTTGTATCTCCCGCGGTGTGTAATCAGATTTACTTTCTGCAAGCTTTTTCATTATAATAGCAGCAACTACAGTAGTTGTTGCATGTCTTTCAGAAATAGAATTGGCCCCTAGCAGACATACATGCTTGCCATTGTACTCTCTAATTTTGAACATTCCAGATTTGTTCAAACTTGATGCTCGTAAACTCCAATCACAATTTTCACTCAAACATTCAATTGTATAACTACAGAAAATACAACAAAATTAGTTCAAAATTTAAACTTTAAAACAATAAAAACAGACAGATAATTAAAGCAGATAGAATAAATAAAGATATTTACCAATTTGCATTTGATCGTATGACCTTGAAGTCAAATTTGTGAAGAACAGAATAACGCCTCACTGCACTAACCAAAATTGACTTTTGTTGATAGACTTGATTTTCTTCAATCAATTCTTGATTGTGGTTAGTTATGATTACAGATTCAACATTCGAATACTCATCAATTTCTGTATGTGATCCCATTCCAACATCTTGAATTGCATCATCAGTTCCAATCATTGAATCAAAATTGTATGAATTGAGGATTTCAGAGGTTGAGATTGAATCAGATGCACACAAATGTGGAATTAAGTTTGATTCATGCTCCTCTTGGATCAGTAGTTCTGTTGTTGTGATACACAAAGGATATTTAGTAATATCTCGGTTATCCTTTTTCAATTCGGCATACACTTGGACTCCCATATCGTTTCGTATTTCTAATGGCACTGACCAATCATCAATTTTGTATTTGATGCTTACTTTTTTAACAAAAGTATCAATGGATAATTGTGTTGCAATTACCGCCATAAGAGTCTCATAGCTTGATTCAGATTTTATAACTATTGCATCTGCATTGTAATCAACATAGCGACTGCTACTGTCCCACCTCCCATTGTGATGAAGCATAATCGGTATTATGGCCATCTACAAATTTGAATAAAAAAACAATTGGAATCGTATATGTGAGTTGAAATCATACAAGATACACAGATGAAATTGAATTTTGAATAAGAAAACAATTAGAATCGTATAACCTGATTATTGTCTTTCTCAGATCCGGAAATTGCAAAGATGAAGTAGACAATTGAAAGATGAAAGCTCAGATCCGGAAAATTGCAGGAATTCTTCACTGCAATTAGAGAGAATTTGAGAAATTTCTGAGGGAGAAGTAGCGAGAGAGAGAGAAGCAGCGCGAGAGAGAAGTAGCGCGACAAAGAGAGAGTAAAAAAGAACCCATTTATTAATATGTTGCTATTTTTGGTAACAAAAATATAATTATATTTGGTAAGAGTTAAAATTATGCTAAAACTCGTAATTTAGGCTAAATAATATATTATTTATGTAAATGGCCCTTTTTGTTTCTCAATTTGACTTTGTTTTAGTTTAATAGCCACATTTTTTTTTATATATTTTTGTCTTTTGTTCTTCATATTTATATTGTTCATTTTGTTTCTACATAACTTTCTTTTCACGTACTAACATGTAGAAACTTTTTTAAAAATGATGAATTATTATTAAATTTAAAATTTAAATAGAAAAAATATTATATAAAATTATCGAATAAAGAAATTGAAAATTCATGAATATCTAGTTTTAACAAAATCTATTTAATTGAATTTTTTCTTAATTTCATAGTATTTCTTTTTTATGTTTATCAATTTGATTCTAAAGAGATGAAAACTAAGCTAAACTTATTTGATATATTTACCATTTAACTTTTTTCTTTATATGCAAATGAGTAAACTGGTAAATTCAATTAAATGAATGAAAAAATCGGCGATATCATCATTTATCTTGTGAATATGGATTATATATTAGTAACTCAAATCCTACACCTTTTTCAAAGTAACATGTGATTAAATAGACACTAACTAACAATTTTAAAATAAAGCAGAACACTGCAAAATAAAAGAAACAAAAGCACAAATTTAAAAAGCCCAATATAGCAAGGTAAAAGTAGGAAAACCCTAAATACGGTATGAGAAAAGATAAGTTAAATTTAGCAAGTCAAAATTAATATTTTCCTTCCATCTCACTCCATTTTTCATCTTATTACTCATATACTTACTTTTTTATTCTTTGAATTCCCTTCATAGAAATCCTGGCTGGATGTGGCACATTATTTTGTCTATTCCTAACATTAATATTAGTACTTACAACATCAAATTCAATTTATGTGGCACATTTTGAATTACGAGAGTTAGATAATTTAATTTTAATTGTGAATTATGGCATGAAATATTTAAGCTTTTTGAAATAAATTTACATATTTGAAAACATAAAAAGTACTGAATTCAACATTAAGAAAATATATGAAAAACACGATTAAAATTAGACATGTTTAAGTTTCGAAATCTGAAAAAAATGTAATATAAATTGAGACAAAAACAATCTGTAATTTTCAGTTAGAGGATCAAACTAATACGTCATGCTTCCAAAGTTGAAGAACTGTATACAATACTCTTTAAATTTCCTCCAACCAACCAACGTAAACGTATAAAACAAATTTAGCACCAAAAAATGACCAAGCACTGCTTTCAAATTACTTATTATCATTGTTTACCATTCTATATATGGGAAGTGTATTAGAAGTGGATTAGGGTTCTAAGAGACCTCTAGTACTTAGTCGAGTGCAAAACTTTTCTATCAGTTAAGCTTATTGTATTACATCATGCAAGGGTCAACTTTAAATGACTATAACTCTCAGCATAAAAAGAATTAGGTGTATTATGACATTTCAAATTAAATATCTTTGAATTACCTTTTCAGCGCATCAAATTTCGCCTCAATCAGATTTCCGAGTAAAAAGTTATAGCCATTTTATTGGAGACGTGCAGAGCTGTCCGAAGTCCGCGACAGCTCCACATCGCGGAGTGGATGCGGACTCTTCTGAATATAAATAATGTCCTTTTATTACTTTTGAGGATACTTCATCCTTTTGGAGGTTTATTTTAATATTCCAAAACACCTAGAACGTCAGTTTTTCATAAGTAAAGCTCTCTCCTTCATTCCTAAACATTAATGCTCAAGAATCATTAATTTAGGTTAGCTTTCAAGATTTATCATCAAGGTAAGTTATTCTCCATAAATTTCAAGCTTCTCAACCCAAATTTCTTCATCTATTCATGAATCTCTAAGAGAAATCTTAAATCATAACCTAGGGTTTTAAGAAAATAATTCAAGAATTCCAAGAAAGAATTTCTTGATTCTTCTTTTTCAAGAATTAAGGTTGTTCATCAAGAACTCTAAAGATTCTAAGTCAAGAACTCAAGAATCAAAGAAAATCCTTTCAACCAATATTTTTCAAGTTCTTCCACTCTAAAGGAACTTCAAACTTTGAAGGAACTACAAAAGAAATTTCTTTTCTCAAGAATAAACATCAAGGTTTCCAGATTAAAGATTTTCTCCAAGAAAGTTAGTATTCGTCAAATTTCAATTGTAATATCGACTTTCCAGGTATGTGAGGCCTAACTAAATCATGAAATTGTTCTTCCATGTGCCCTCACGGATGGTAATCGAAAGATTGTGAAAGTATTGAGTCTTTATGCATCTGTCTTTCAAGGTTTTCTTGTAACTATATATATTCTATGTATTTTCGTATTCTTGATGAACATTATGAACTTGATTTACTGAAAAAATATTTTTACATAAGTTATTTCATAAACTCAAGATATGATTTAATAAAAGATTGCATGAATGAACTTAGGGATTGAGTCTAGAGCCCTAAAGTTATGATTGTGATTGTGATTGAGCATGATAATGATGTTGATGGAACTTGATGGTCCTGAGAAACTTCATAATTGAACTCAAATGATTGGTCTAAATTGATAATCCCCTTAATGATTGTCTAAACCCCTCTCGAAAGATGTGATTGGGAACTAATTAGATGGTTGACAGGCCAAAAGGCTTAATTGTGATAAAACTGATAAATTGATAAGAGTCCTTTTGAGACTCATGATTGGTTTGATTGAGATTGATTGTCTTATGAGCATTGAGTCTTGGGAGGAGTATTGAGCATCGAATTAAGTGAGAGTAAGTCCAACTTGAACTCAATAACTACGTCGCCAGACGTAGAAGAGGATTGAACTATTAAGTCAGATGTTTCCCTTTTTATGTCCCTTGCAGGGACTTGATTTATTGGTCTGGATCCATGATTAGTTGATTAGTCCTTTATCCTGGCAAAGTACTGGATGATTGTGACAACTTCAATGAAATTGTGTACAATCATTAGCTCATAAATTATTGTTCTCGGACAAGAGAAACTCCCAAATAGGTCTTGATAGTACTCAGATTGGATTGGATTGAATCGGATTTGATTGTCTATGATTGGTCTTTATCTAGTTTTTATTCTTTTTTCAGACTTATGACATTCTGAGTATTTTGAAATGATTATATTCTACCTTGTATATGTTTTATTCTTCCATTTTACATACTCATACATTCCATGTACTGACGTTCAATTAGATCTGCATCATTTATGATATAAAGACAGATTTTAGAGATCATCAATAGGCACATCGTGAGGATAAATTCACATTCAGCTGATTGGTGAGATCTTCTTGCTTTCGGAGGATTTTCATATTTCTATCATCTAGCTCGTTTAGTTTAGAATCGCTTTTATTTGATTTAAGGTAGCCATGAACCTGTCATTGGCACCATCTAAATAATAGTGATAGAGGCTTCATAAACTAGACAGGGATGAGTTGATATTGAGATCTTTATCTCTTGACCGATTTCCTTTAAAACTATTCTTATGTCATAGATTTGGAGTTTGAGTGTTTGCCTATAGCCTCTATACATTGAGTCAAATTGATGAATTAATTTGTCCATCTTATTTTCTCTTTATTTTAAGTGTTTCGTTGATTTGAATGAATGTGTGATTAGGCCAAGTGATTCGCTTGGAAGCCAATAATGATTTCTGAGTGTCATCCACGCCAAGGATACCTCTCCCGAGGTATGACAGAATAATATACTTTTTTTTTAGCTATAATGAATTGTACAACAGACTAGATCTTTCTCTTTATTATCCTTTCTCAAGATAATGGTGCACAAGATCTTTCTCTCTAGTATCTCGATGATTGTAGCACAAAATTAAATATGATTTGTTCTTAATTATGGAAGTGGTTATATTCCAATTTCTTAAGCTAGTACATTTCGTATTATCACACTCCAAACTCGCTAATGAAGCATGATAGACACACACAATAAAGAAAATAAATAAGTATACTTGGCTTATAAATAAGTCCTCGGCCGACAAGGCCTATGTCAATAGCTCTACAAAGAAAATACAACTACTCCCAACAGTTTATACAAAACAACAATCAATTAGCACACTGTAATGCCCCGCTAATTACTAAAATACCCCTAGAGGAGAGGTGCTCGTAAAACGCGTCTTCCAATGCTCGGATTGAAAATCCGAGAGTGGATTCGTGATCAGCACTGAAAATGGAGTGGGAAGAGGGTCTCGGTCGAATTTTAGAGCAACCGAGTCAAAAGATAATTTTTCGTTCCAAAACGAAAAACAGTGAGCCTCCGCGACGGAACCGCGTCGCGGACTGGTCGCGGAGACACACTTATCTTTTTCGTAAAATTTTCGACGGAGTTGAGTTTCCGAAAATACACTGTCCGCGACAGGTCCGCGTCGCGGACTGTGTTATCTCAGACGGGGGAGTAATTCTTTTAAATTATGGAGGGCAATTTAGTCCATTCCTAATTATTTTAAACGTCCCCCTACGCCTAATTAAGGTCAGTTTTCGAAGAAAAGGGTTTCAAAACCTAAATTCTAAGCGTTCTTCCTAAGAGTCACCTAAGGTAGGGCTTGAAGGAAGGGAGGATTGAGGAGATCAAGAGGAGGGTGTGCTTCCTTGTGTTAGCAAAACTTTCCAGGTATGTAAGGCTAACTTAAAGCATGGGAATGTTCTCCCATGTGCCCTTCTGAGGACTGATGATTAGAGTCATTGATGATGAGGTTGATGTAAAGAGTTGATGCATGTTAAAAATTTACGTATTCTATGTATAAATGATTTCCTTACAGAAATTGATGATCATCATTACTTTGTTTTATACTTAACTCATTTTTGTAAGTGCATTTACAAACCCTATATGAATTGCAAATTGAAAAGCATGCATAATGAATTTAGGGGATGAGTCTAGAGCCTTGACGATGATGATGTTGTGATCGTGTTTCACATTTGATGAGAGTCTTGATGATGATGTTGATGAGAATGATGTATTACGATGTCTTAAAATTCAAGGTCTAATTTCTAAAAAGAAATCTTGAGTCTATGATGTTGATGTTGATGTTATGAGGTGAGGTACTATGTCCTTCTGGGACCGATGTTGATGTTGAGGTTTTATAAGATGTCCCCATGGGACTGATGTTGATGTTGAGATGATGTACTATGTCCCTCTGGGACCGATGTTGATGTTGAGGTATTAATTATTATACCATGTCCTTATGTGACTGATGATGATGTACTATGTCCCTCTGGGACTGATGATGATGATGATGATGATGTTTATGAGCATGTCGAGTTCTGGGAGGAGTATTGAGCACCGAAATGGGTAGAGAGTGAGTCCCACTCGAACCCATTAACTACGTGGCCCGCGTAGGAAGAGAGGATTGAACCGCAATGCGGATGGCTCCTATCTTGTCCCAAAAGTGGACTGATGTTTTGATGTTTTCTTGTGGATCCACTGATGTGATGTCCTTTACCCCGGGCAGGGTATTGGATGGATGTGGCAACGGCATCGCTTCGTTGTATCATCACTGGCTCATAAGTGATGGTTGTCGGTTAGAGAAACTCCCAGTTAGGTTCCTTTGATAGAACTCTGATGTTGATGTGATGTTGAGTCGATGTGATGTTCCCTTGAGTCGATGTGATGTTCCCTTGAGTCGATGTGATGTTCCCTTGAGTCGATGTTGATGTCCCTTGAGACGATGTTGATGTTTCCCTGAGTCGATGTGATGTCCCTTTGATGTGATGACGATGTGGAGATGAGAGGTTGATGAGTCCACTGTCTATTCTAATCTCTTGCCTTAGATAGACACTGACATTCTGATGGAATATGATGTTGAGTTGATGTTTCTTTATGCTGTGTACTTACCCTATTATTCAGCTATTTTACATGCCAGTACATTCCACGTACTGACGCCATTTGGCGCTGCATCGTTTTATGATGCAGATACAGGAGTTAGAGGACTTCAGCAGACGCACCGTTGAAGCCGCAGAGTTCGAGTTCTGAGTTGGTGAGCCTCCTTGCTTTCCGGAGGAAACCCTTCTACTTATGTTTTTTCTTTATTCATTGAGTCTGGTAGCCATGGCATGTCACGGCACCACTCTTAGACAGTCGAGTTAGAATTAGAGGCTTTGTAGACATGATGTCGAGGATTGATGCAGATGTTTCCTTTTGAACTGAGTAATATTTCCCTTACTTAGTTGATGTTGAGATTGATGTTGGCCTTTGGGCCCTTATTTAAGGTATTCCTTTGATGTTACTTCCGCTATCTTGATGTTGAATGATGTGAGGAGGCTAAGTGGTTCGCTCAGGGGCTAGAAATAGTCTCTGAGTGCCGGCCACGCCCAGGGTACCCTCCCGGGGCGTGACAAACTTGGTATCAGAGCACAGAGTTCAAGAGTCCTAGGGAGTCTACGAAGCCGTGTCTAGTAGAGTCTCGTTTATGCGTGTGTTGTGCACCACACTTCATAAACAGGATGCTACAGGGCATTTAGGAAATGGTTACCCTTCTTTGATGTTCTGATGTCGTGCGATAAAGCTTGGCTCTATGAGAACCCCTTTTCTAATTCGTGCGTTACGCGTTTGCAGATAATGCCTCCAAAACGCACAGCTGCTCAAAGGGATGCCTCAGTCCCTAATACTGAGAATCCCTTACCAGAGGCCCCTCGTCAGCATGAGACAAGGAGACGGGGACGACCTGCTGGGGCTACTGAGGCTCCACCAGCACCTCCGGTTCAGTCAGCCCCCACTTCGGAAGCGGACTTCAGGGGAGCTATTGCTATGCTCACCCAGTTAGTAGCCTCTCAGAGTAGCAGTCGTGGTCCCCAGGCCCCTAGCTCCAGTTCTCAAGAGTCTACGGCTGCAACCAGGCTCAGAGATTTTCTGAGGATGAACCCGCCGGTCTATACGGGGTCAAAGGTTGAGGAGGACCCACGGAACTTCATTGATGAGATGCGTAAGATTTTGAGAGCTATGCATGCAACTGAGGTGGAGGGAGTCGAGCTGGTCTCTTATCAGCTTAAGGATGTTGCTAATGTCTGGTATAACCAGTGGGAGGATGTGAGAGGTGAGGATGCAGAGCCTGCTGAGTGGGAGGAGTTTGAGAGTGCCTTTCTTGACCACTTCTTTCCCCAAGAGTTGAGGGAGGCGAAGGTCGAGGAGTTTGTGAATCTGAAACAAGAGGAACTGACGGTCAAGGAGTACAACTTGAAGTTCATCCAACTGTCCAGATATGCTCCAGAGATGGTCCTTGATATGAGGGCAAGAATGAGGAAGTATGTGTCTGGATTGGGCAGACACGTAAAAAGGGAGTGTAAGGCAGCATTGCTAATTCCAGACATGGATATCGCTAGACTTATGGTCTACGCCCAACAGACTGAGGAGGACAAGAAGAGGGACAGGGAAGAACAACAGAAGAAGAGAGCCAAATCGGAAGGGCATGAGCCTAATCAGCAGAAGCAGAAGAAAGGTGATAGGACATTCTCTCAAAAGAGGTCTTCTAGCCATGCACCGTCGATGGCGAGTGCACCTGTTCAGCAAAACAGGTATGATCGGCGATCCTATGGGTATCAGAATTTCAGAGCACAGGGACCTCAGTCCCAAGCCAGTGTTGCTCAAGGTCCGAGAGGAATGCCACCCTGTGGCAGGTGTGGCAAACTGCATCTTGGTGCGTGCCGTGAGGGCACTAATAATTGCTTCACATGTGGACGACCTGGCCATTTTCAGAGTGAGTGTCCTACGAGGACTCAGAGGTGGAGCGACAGAGGAAATAAAGCTCAGTCTTCTACAGCGCCCCCTGAGGGCAATCGTCAGAAGGCAACTACTGCTAATGCTGGAAGCGGGACAAATCGCCTGTATGCGATGGGTAATCGACAGGATCAAGAGGTTGCTCCAGATGTTGTTACGGGTATGCTCCGAATCTTTTCTTATGATTGTTATGCACTACTTGACCCAGGTGCCACCTTATCTTTTGTGACGCCCTATGTGGCCCATAAATTTGAGATTATTCCGGAGTGTTTGCTTGAGCCTTTTTCAGTATCGACTCCTACTGGTGAGTCAATTTTGGCTAAGAGAATCTATAGAGATTGTATAGTGTCCATCTGTCATAGGGATACTTTGGCCAATTTGGTGGAGTTAGAGATGGTTGACTTTGATGTGATTCTTGGTATGGATTGGCTCCATGCGTGCCATGCATCCATAGATTGTAGGACCCGAGTTGTTAAGTTTCAATTTCCTAACGAACCGGTCCTAGAGTGGAGGGGAGGTTATGTTGCACCCAAGGGTAAGTTTATTTCTTACCTGAAGGCGAGGAAGTTAATCTCTAAGGGGTGTATTTATCACCTTGTACGAGTTAAGTCTGATGAGGTGGAGTCCCCTACTTTTGAGTCTGTCCCGATTGTAAATGAGTTCCCTGAGGTGTTCCCTGAGGATTTACCTGGAGTCCCTCCTGATAGGGAGATCGACTTCGGTATTGATGTACTTCCTGAGACGCAGCCTATTTCTATTCCACCATATAGGATGGCCCCTGCAGAGTTGAAAGAGTTGAAGGAGCAGTTGAAAGATCTGTTAGAGAAGGGTTTTATTAGACCCAGTGTTTCTCCTTGGGGTGCTCCCGTTCTGTTTGTACGAAAGAAGGATGGGTCACTAAGAATGTGCATAGACTATAGGCAATTGAACAAGGTCACAGTCAAGAATAAGTATCCTCTTCCTAGGATAGATGACTTGTTTGACCAACTTCAAGGTGCTTCATGCTTTTCGAAGATAGACCTCAGATCAGGTTACCATCAGTTGAAGGTGAGAGAATGTGATATTCCAAAGACAGCTTTCAGGACTAGATATGGCCATTTTGAGTTCTTGGTCATGTCCTTTGGATTGACGAATGCGCCAGCAGCTTTTATGGATTTGATGAATAGGGTGTTCAAACCCTACCTTGATATGTTCGTGATAGTGTTCATTGATGATATCTTGGTATATTCGAGGGATGAGGAAGAACATGCTGAACATCTTAGAGTTGTCCTTCAAACTCTTAAGGATCAGGAGTTGTATGCGAAATTTTCCAAATGTGAGTTCTGGCTCAAATCAGTGGCTTTCTTAGGCCATGTGGTATCCGGTGATGGGATTCGAGTAGATGGTCAGAAGATTGAAGCGGTTGCCAACTGGCCAAGACCGACCTCTCCGACGGACATAAGGAGTTTCTTGGGCTTGGCAGGCTACTACCGCAAATTTGTTGAAGGATTTTCTTCCCTATCCGCCCCATTGACTAAACTGACCCAGAAAAAGGCCAAGTTTGAGTGGTCTGAAGAATGCGAGAAGAGCTTCCAAGAGCTAAAGGTTAGGTTGACTACTGCACCTGTATTGACCTTGCCTGATGGGACGGAAGGTTTTGTGGTATACTGTGATGCGTCAAGAGTTGGATTGGGATGTGTGTTAATGCAAAGAGGTAAAGTGGTGGCTTATGCTTCCAGGCAGCTTAAGGCCCATGAGAAGAACTATCCGACCCATGACCTTGAGTTGGCAGCAGTGGTGTTCGCACTTAAAATCTGGCGCCACTACTTGTATGGAGTGCATGTGGACGTGTTTACGGATCACAAGAGCTTGCAGTATGTCTTCAGTCAGAAAGAGCTTAACCTGCGACAGAGAAGATGGTTGGAATTGCTCAAGGACTACGACATGAGCATCATGTACCACCCAGGTAAAGCTAATGTTGTTGCTGATGCTCTTAGCAGGTTGTCTATGGGTAGCACAGCCCATGTTGAGGAGGAGAAGAAGGAGTTAGTAAAGGAAGTGCATAGGTTGGCTCGATTGGGAGTCCAGCTTGAGGAGAACGACGAGGGAGGAATTAGTGTGCGGAATGGGTCTGCATCGTCCCTAGTGACAGAGGTAAAAGAGAAGCAGGACCGGGATCCTGTGATACTCCAATTGAAGGAGGATGTTCAGAAGCAAAAGGTGATGGTCTTCTCCAAAGGGGGAGATGGTGTATTGAGGTACCAGAGTAGACTGTGTGTCCCTGATGTTGATGGGGTCCGAGAGAGGATTCTAGCTGAGGCCCATAATACTAAATACTCCATTCACCCAGGCTCCACTAAGATGTATCACGATTTGAGAGAGGTCTATTGGTGGAGTGGGATGAAGCGAGATATTGCGGAGTTTGTTTCAAGGTGTTCAAATTGCCAACAAGTAAAGGTTGAGCATCAAAGGCCAATTGGCTTAGCCCAAAACTTTGAGATTCCAGAATGGAAGTGGGAGATGATTAACATGGATTTCATCACTGGGCTACCGAAATCCCGGAGACAGCATGATTCCATATGGGTGATTGTGGACAGAATGACGAAGTCAGCGCATTTCCTGGCAGTCAAGACGACTAACACTGCAGAGGATTATGCCAAGATGTATATTCAAGAGATCGTGAGGTTGCATGGAGTTCCCTTGTCCATTATCTCGGACAGAGGAGCCCAATTTACTTCTCATTTCTGGAAGTCCTTCCAGAAAGGATTGGGTACCAAAGTGAATTTGAGCACAGCTTTTCACCCACAGACAGATGGTCAGGCAGAGCGCACTATTCAGACGGTGGAGGACATGTTGAGAGCATGCGTCCTTGATTTCAAAGGAAATTGGGATGATCATTTACCATTGATAGAATTCGCATATAACAATAGTTATCATGCGAGTATTCAGATGGCTCCTTATGAGGCCTTGTATGGGAGGAGATGTAGATCACCAGTAGGGTGGTTTGAGATTGGAGAGGCTGAGTTGATTGGTCCTGACCTGGTTCACCAGTCCTTAGAGAAGGTGAAAATTATTCGGGAAAGATTGAAGACTGCCCAAAGCCGTCAGAAATCTTACACAGATGTGAGGAGGAGAGACCTAGAGTTTGAGGTGAGCGATTGGGTTTACTTGAAGGTATCACCCATGAAGGGTGTCATGAGGTTTGGGAAAAAGGGGAAATTAAGTCCTCGTTATATTGGCCCATACCAGATTGTGCGAAGAATTGGGAAGGTCGCCTACGAGCTAGAGTTACCCTCTGAGTTAGATGGAATCCATCCGGTGTTCCATGTTTCGATGTTGAAGAAGTGTTTGGGAGATCCAGCCTTGGCAATTCCTGTGGAGAGCACGGGAGTTAGAGATAGTTTGTCTTATGAGGAAATCCCAGTCCAGATCCTTGATCGACAGGTTCGCAGGCTGAGGAACAAGGAGATAGCTTCTGTCAAAGTCCTGTGGAGGAATCAATTCGTTGAGGAAGCCACATGGGAAGCTGAGGAAAAGATGAAAGCAAAATACCCGCACCTGTTCGTGCTCGAGGTTGATGAAAGTGTCGAAGGTAACATTTTTACCTGTATGAAAATTGATGTTAATACCATGACGTGATGTTTATAAAAATTGATGTCTCAATATATGATTAATGAGGTTGATGAGAAGTCGAAGTAATGATGTTATTGAGCGAGCATCGAGGTGAGTCTTGAGTTTATTCGTGCTAAATGTCGTTCCTACTCATCATTCGAGGACGAATGATCCCAAGGGGGAGATAATGTAATGCCCCGCTAATTACTAAAATACCCCTAGAGGAGAGGTGCTCGTAAAACGCGTCTTCCAATGCTCGGATTGAAAATCCGAGAGTGGATTCGTGATCAGCACTGAAAATGGAGTGGGAAGAGGGTCTCGGTCGAATTTTAGAGCAACCGAGTCAAAAGATAATTTTTCGTTCCAAAACGAAAAACAGTGAGCCTCCGCGACGGAACCGCGTCGCGGACTGGTCGCGGAGACACACTTATCTTTTTCGTAAAATTTTCGACGGAGTTGAGTTTCCGAAAATACACTGTCCGCGACAGGTCCGCGTCGCGGACTGTGTTATCTCAGACGGGGGAGTAATTCTTTTAAATTATGGAGGGCAATTTAGTCCATTCCTAATTATTCTAAACGTCCCCCTACGCCTAATTAAGGTCAGTTTTCGAAGAAAAGGGTTTCAAAACCTAAATTCTAAGCGTTCTTCCTAAGAGTCACCTAAGGTAGGGCTTGAAGGAAGGGAGGATTGAGGAGATCAAGAGGAGGGTGTGCTTCCTTGTGTTAGCAAAACTTTCCAGGTATGTAAGGCTAACTTAAAGCATGGGAATGTTCTCCCATGTGCCCTTCTGAGGACTGATGATTAGAGTCATTGATGATGAGGTTGATGTAAAGAGTTGATGCATGTTAAAAATTTACGTATTCTATGTATAAATGATTTCCTTACAGAAATTGATGATCATCATTACTTTGTTTTATACTTAACTCATTTTTGTAAGTGCATTTACAAACCCTATATGAATTGCAAATTGAAAAGCATGCATAATGAATTTAGGGGATGAGTCTAGAGCCTTGACGATGATGATGTTGTGATCGTGTTTCACATTTGATGAGAGTCTTGATGATGATGTTGATGAGAATGATGTATTACGATGTCTTAAAATTCAAGGTCTAATTTCTAAAAAGAAATCTTGAGTCTATGATGTTGATGTTGATGTTATGAGGTGAGGTACTATGTCCTTCTGGGACCGATGTTGATGTTGAGGTTTTATAAGATGTCCCCATGGGACTGATGTTGATGTTGAGATGATGTACTATGTCCCTCTGGGACCGATGTTGATGTTGAGGTATTAATTATTATACCATGTCCTTATGTGACTGATGATGATGTACTATGTCCCTCTGGGACTGATGATGATGATGATGATGATGTTTATGAGCATGTCGAGTTCTGGGAGGAGTATTGAGCACCGAAATGGGTAGAGAGTGAGTCCCACTCGAACCCATTAACTACGTGGCCCGCGTAGGAAGAGAGGATTGAACCGCAATGCGGATGGCTCCTATCTTGTCCCAAAAGTGGACTGATGTTTTGATGTTTTCTTGTGGATCCACTGATGTGATGTCCTTTACCCCGGGCAGGGTATTGGATGGATGTGGCAACGGCATCGCTTCGTTGTATCATCACTGGCTCATAAGTGATGGTTGTCGGTTAGAGAAACTCCCAGTTAGGTTCCTTTGATAGAACTCTGATGTTGATGTGATGTTGAGTCGATGTGATGTTCCCTTGAGTCGATGTGATGTTCCCTTGAGTCGATGTGATGTTCCCTTGAGTCGATGTTGATGTCCCTTGAGACGATGTTGATGTTTCCCTGAGTCGATGTGATGTCCCTTTGATGTGATGACGATGTGGAGATGAGAGGTTGATGAGTCCACTGTCTATTCTAATCTCTTGCCTTAGATAGACACTGACATTCTGATGGAATATGATGTTGAGTTGATGTTTCTTTATGCTGTGTACTTACCCTATTATTCAGCTATTTTACATGCCAGTACATTCCACGTACTGACGCCATTTGGCGCTGCATCGTTTTATGATGCAGATACAGGAGTTAGAGGACTTCAGCAGACGCACCGTTGAAGCCGCAGAGTTCGAGTTCTGAGTTGGTGAGCCTCCTTGCTTTCCGGAGGAAACCCTTCTACTTATGTTTTTTCTTTATTCATTGAGTCTGGTAGCCATGGCATGTCACGGCACCACTCTTAGACAGTCGAGTTAGAATTAGAGGCTTTGTAGACATGATGTCGAGGATTGATGCAGATGTTTCCTTTTGAACTGAGTAATATTTCCCTTACTTAGTTGATGTTGAGATTGATGTTGGCCTTTGGGCCCTTATTTAAGGTATTCCTTTGATGTTACTTCCGCTATCTTGATGTTGAATGATGTGAGGAGGCTAAGTGGTTCGCTCAGGGGCTAGAAATAGTCTCTGAGTGCCGGCCACGCCCAGGGTACCCTCCCGGGGCGTGACACACACAACCATAATTGGGTCGTCTAGGCCACCTAGGAAAGCATAAATGCTACCTGGGTCATCAAAGCCACCATGATCTCTATAAGAAAAAAAGCTAAAAACAAATACACATCTAAACAATATATCAAACAGTTATTAAACTTCCATCAACTAGCAAACAAGACTAACAAGGCCAATCTCGTGGAAACATGAAATGTGTAACGATAGCTGAATCGGTAACAAACGATAACTGATAGATCAATATGTTAGTTGTATAACAATTTAGCATGTCTATAAACTAATAATCAATAAATAGTAAAAACTAACTTCAAAGTTAAGCTGGACTAACCGATACACAATCCTATCATAAGAACCTACTAACTGATTTGGGTCCCGTATGATTTGCATTACGTTCCAGATGACACTTCATGAGTTTATTATTCAATTTTAAGCATTATTAAATAATCACTTTAATGACTTTTATTGTTAAAGGCAGAGTTCATATATAACTCTCAGTTAGTTAAAATTGAGTTCCCTCAATGAACAGTAAGAAATGAATGTCAATCAAATCGCCTCTTTCCTTATGTATTTGTATTTCAGAGTGTACCTGATAGCAAATGTATATTCAGCTAGGTGTATCTAACTTGAAATCTGATATGAAATTATTAATTAGTGGAATAATATATAATTATTTTAAGAGATAGTTACAGCAGATGGTCATTCGACCAAAGTAATTACCAAAAAATGACCATCCGTTATAGTCATATATAGTTAATATATATTTCATGTATAGTTAAGTTATATTCAGTTTTTGAGTGTATCATAATGCATAGTGTATAGCTCATGTATAAATAACCTACATTGTAGTCGGTGTATACTTCATATGATTTTTGGCAAGTTATACTGTATAGCCATGGTATGTTTTCTATATTTTTTGGCTATTTTTTATGTAAATAAAACATGACTATATTGGTTATTAATTAATAAGTTTATTGTATCTATTGGAAATTATCTCTTATTTTAAACTATAGAAGAGTTAGTAAATATGGTAGGAACGTTTGTATAAAAAGGTAATTTTTTCTAAAATTTAAGAAAGATAAGAAGATTTGAAATTTATGGTTAAAACGCTATTTGATCATATATTTTATTATATATCATTTCATTAACAATAAAAAAAATAATTAAATTATTTATAATTATAAGAAAGTGTCGTTCTTTTTAAAATGGATTAGCAAAAATGTGGCCCTTAAATTGAGTAGGTGAAATATCTTTTTGTTGCATAGTTATTAGTATAATGAAAGCAAAAATAATCAATAACCTAAAGTTAAGCTGCATTATGAAGAAAAAGACACTACCAAATGTTCCCACCATTGACATTTTTATTCTTGTGCTAAAGCCCCACACATCACTCATATACCCTTCCTATTTCTCATTATCTGTTTCTTTTAATTGAATTTGATTTTTCTTTTTTTAAAACAAAACATAACCATGCTTTCACGTACCGAATATAATCTAATCAAACAATAATAATTATGAGATAATTTGAGTTTGAAAATCAGAATTTATCAATGACTAAACGCTAAAGTCATCGATAGACATTTAAATTTATTTGCATTTTTCACTTGGACATCTAAACTAAGACTAATTTCTATTGAACACCTAAATTATTCAAAACGTGTACCTATTAAGCACAAGAAATGGTGATTTGGCAAAAAATGTTTAGTGCACTTCCTTTGAACGCCTTCAAAATTTTAAAAAAAATGTTTTTTCTTTAGAAAAAATATATTTCTTCTTTTTTATGTCAACTTGGCACTATTATTATATTTTAAAAAAAATATTCTCTCTTATCACACTTTTTCAAAAAATAAAATGGAAAAGAAAAACGTCACACCCCTACTCCCACCCACCCACAAGTTGTTTCTTCATTATTCAGTTTTCAAGGTTTCTCCATTTTAATTCTCATACCCCTTTTTTTAAATAATTATTTCTTTTTTGAATCAACTAGTTGAATATGTATAAAGAAAGAGGAAAAATGATAAAAGATTTTTACACATCTAAAGGGAAAAAAAAGAGTTAGCCAATGTCAATATATCACCATTGTCGGTCACTGTAGAACTACATTACTACCCAAATTAAAATGTAAACCCACTAAATTTATCAAAAGAGTTGATGCACATAAATTTTCATTAAGGTTGTACAATAAAATTTCATCAAAAATATAAAAATCAAATTGGGCCAAAAAATCCACGATATGCCATTTTTTGGCAAAAAACTAAACATCTTTTTTTTAAATTGTCAACAAATTCAAATCTAAAGAACCCACAACATAAGAAGAAAAGGATGAAGAAAAGAAAGAGTGAGATCGGAATAAGGGGGGGAAGGGGGCAGAGACGGGGGCTAAGGGGTGGATATATATATATATATATATATATATATATATATATATATTCTTTTTTTATTTTTTTATAATTTATTATTTTAATTTTTTTCCGTATTCATATGTCAAATGTCATCCTTTACTTTGTTACTTTACCACGTCAGGGCAAGTGCATTACACACACTTTATATTTTTTGCCAAAGCAGTATTTTATGCTTAATAGGTGCACGTTTTGAATAGTCTAAATATTTAATAAAAACTAGTCCTAATTGAGGTGTCTAAATTATAAATACAAATAAAGGGGAAAAAAAAAAATCTAATCCGCTCCATTAATTTTGTAGGTCCAATATTACAATGACCCATTGACACGTATAAACCACCCAATAATTTTGTTTGTAAAGAGTTTTAGTTTAAGGAGAAAAGTACCCCCACTTACCGCCTGAACAAACCTTGATGCTCTTTCTTGTCTCCTCTAACTAGCTCTTATTTAATCTCCATGAACCAACTTGTCATCTGAATTTTTAGAAATGGTATGTGCAGGCCGAATACTCTATTTATCTTGCTCAACGACGCCCTTTTCTCCTTCCACTTCGGCGTTTCCTACTTCTACCTTTCTTCTCCATGGAAATCATCGTAGAAATACAATTACTTGTCGATCCATGGCTTCCGATGCCGATGCGTCTTCATACGCTACTTCTGTAGATTCTGATAAAAACGCCGCCGGGTAATTTCAGAAATTGTTTGTTTCGTTACTTATGATTAATTATGGAAAGTTATAAGGAACGACAAAAATTGATTGTGATTGTTTGGAGGATTTGGGATTGATTTCTACAGGTTTTGTATAATAGAAGGACCTGAGACAGTAGAGGACTTTGCCAAAATGGAGCTGCAAGAAATTCGAGATAATATTAGAAGTAGGAGAAACAAGATATTTTTGCATATGGAGGAGGTCTGTTGTCTTCTTTTTTTTTCTTTCAGAATTTGTATTTATTACTGTTATGTCTACTTAGCTTTGTGTTTAGAATACTAATCATTTAATCTAAAGTTCTCCAAAGATGTATAATTGGGAAAATAGTAATAATGAACCCAATAATAACTCTATGTAGAAACTATAGTACATAGCAAATATGTTTTTATCATAATCATTGATCACACATAATTCACATTAATGACCGGAGAAATGTATATAAATGTTACTGCTCAACTAAAATGAAGGAATATGTATTCTTAAATTTTTAAGTGTAAGGTAATCTGAAGTTTAGTGAAACAGGCGTGAAACAAGTATTTTCCTAAAAACACAAAGAAATATGATGTTGTGGGAGATATGTCACTGTGACAGTTATGATCTTGGTAAAATAATGTATGGTAATAAGTTAATTTGTTGCATAACTATCAATGCCACTTTTGCCTACTGTAGTGGAGTATAGTATATGGTTTATTACAATTTCGTCAATATGAATTCTGCTTTCAGTATTGCCACTCAATGTTTCTGTGTTGCCTATCATGAATAGATATGTTACCATTATTCTGGTTAGACTCCTATTTGAGATTTGAAGCATCTATACTTGTATCCATGTTATCTGTGCTCTGAATTTGCTGTGGGACTGGGGCACAAAGAGGTTTGATTGTTATAGTTGCTTGCATAAATCAGATATTTATGCTCTTCCAGTGTCAAATTTGTTATTCCTTCTATCTTCAAACTTGAGCAGGTACGCCGGCTAAGAATACAACAAAGGATAAAGAGTGCTGAGCTTGGGATACTAACGGAGGCACAAGAAAATGAGCTTCCTAATTTCCCATCATTTATTCCCTTTTTGCCTCCTCTTGTAAGTACTCTTAGTTGTTGCAAAATGTTTATGTAGTGGTCAGCAACTTATAATAACCTAACATCCCTGTTAACATAAAGTGCGGAGATCCTTTCCTTTTATTTTGTTCTCCGGTCTCTGGATTTTCATGAACTTTCTACCTCTCCTTTTTTTTTCCCCCTGCGGGCTACACAGTATTTAACTGAATTTTTTATGTTTTTCTGCAGACATCAGAAAATCTTAAGCAATATTATGCTACTTGTTTATCTCTCATTGCCGGATTTATGCTTTTCGGTGGACTTCTAGCACCCAGTGTAAGTTTTTATTTTAACATTTTTACTTTTATTATTGTTGCTCATTTGTCCAATTGACTGAAGGTGAAAATTTGATTAATTTATTAGGAGTTTTTAGATGCTAACAATCAGTTCAAACTTCTATATATGCCTTATGGAGCCAACTACTTTTACCATCTAAAGCGTGCTTATATTGCTGCAGTTGGAGCTAAAATTGGGATTAGGAGGCACATCATATGCTGATTTTATCCAAAGCATGCATCTACCAATGCAGCTGAGGTATGTTGATGATATTGTATGTTTGCTTAGCAAAGAAGTATATACACTTCCCTACTACCAACAGCAATGGCTTCATAAGATTTAGGCTCAGCAAAACAAAGGTCCAAACTATAGGTAAACAATTATGTTCTCACTGCTAGAAATCCACATAGGCATCTTTTATTGAATTTAGGTCTTTAAAATGTAGATGTAGAACACAGGATGCTAAAATGACAATCAAACGGTACTTATGTGTGTGCAAAACTATGTCAACAGTATTCTTGTTGGTTTAGTAGATAAGACAAGGTACCTACTTTATAAGCACAATACTTGAATTCTTGATCCTTTTTTTAACAATTGTGCCAACCTTTTCACAACTACAGTTACACTACAGTGACTTTTTTCTTTTAGTATGAGTTGTAATTAATGCATGGAGAGAATTATGATATATGCAGATAATCTATTGTAAGAGTTTGTTTGTGTAAACCTTTTTGAAAACTTTCAAGTTACATGCTTGTTATGTTTTCCTAAAATGATGTACAATGAAGAATGGGGAAGGGGCAGTTTTATATGGTAAAAGTTCTTAAAAAATAATAAATCTTCAAAAACTTCATCTATCCAAACATGTTTGCACAAACATTTTCTTCCAAATATTTTCCAAACAAATCTCATAAGGAGCACATTAAATGCTTCTCAATTTTTTGTGTGTAATTGACTTATTGTTGAGACATACATATTTCGTTGTGAGAAGTCAGAAGTAATCCATGATTTCTTCCATACAAGTCACCTATGCAAAGACTTTAAAAAAGAAAAACGAAAGAAAGATAAGTTGCATTCTTTGAAAATCATTCTCCAACGCTGGACACAAATAGGAAATGGATTGAGTAGTTATGCAATATCTGCAGCTTCTTCTTCTGTCAATTTTTCTTCTACTGTATGTTGAGGGAGGAAATACATATGATCTTAAGATCAGCAATTCTAGGAGCTAAGCAAATGCAGGACTAAACTTCAGGGATCCATTTTTAGCCATTACTAGAGAAGAATAGTACCAAGAGAAACTACAGTGAGAAAACCTGTATGCTCATTGCTCACAAGTTTTTAGTTATATTGGATAGATGTGGAACGCGATGACACTTGTTAATCACTTTTGAAACTGAAAGTGATATAAAGACAATGAAACCATCATTATTTAGTATTATTAAAAGTTCAATTTTTGGGTTATGTATCATATACTTGAAAGATATCATTCTTGATTGGGTGATACTTTGTGTGTGTATCTGTTTGCAACTACTTCATAGTATACATTAATGTATTTTGCAGTCAGGTTGATCCAATTGTGGCATCATTCTCTGGGGGTGCAGTTGGGGTGATCTCTGCTTTGATGGTTGTTGAAATCAATAATGTGAAACAGCAGGAACATAAGAGATGCAAATACTGTCTTGGAACAGGTGTGTAATCTATTAAAATTCAATTTAGAAGTGTAGTTACTTTGCAAATTGGTTCAAGCTATTGAAATAGTTTAACTACATATTATGGGATTCTCCTAGCAACATCTTTTTCATGTTTTCTGTGGATTACCTCTCAAAGTGCTTTACTTCTTCAAATTGCTCAGCCATCACAGAAGATCCTGAAACTTGCTTGCTACCATGCATCACCACTAATTAAGAAAATGTGAAGTTAGGTTTCCTTCGTTTAAATCTTTGGATTTTGGATGGAATTTTCTTTTTTGTAGAAATAGCATTCCTCAGCAGTCACCCTTTCCTTCTTTTGCTGAGTCCTTTTATTTTTGCTTTGGTGATGGATGAGCTGACATGGTCCATTCAGGAGGAGGTTCCATGATGTATGCTATTTGCTGATGATAAAGTTCTAATTGATGAGATACGGGACAAAATAAATGATAGGTTGGATTTTGGAGACAAACTCTGGAGTCCAAAAGGTTCAAGTTACGTAGGACCAAAACAAAATACTTGGAGTGTAAATTTAGTGTTCTGATGGATGTGGACATGGAAGTGAGGCTTGTCACTCAATCTATTTCCAAGAGAGAAAACTTTAAATATCTTGGGTGTCAGGGTCCGCCAATTTCCCTGACTACGCGCGCAACCGGATCCAACAGATAGCACCGGAATTGTATATAAGACTTAGTCTTTGTGAATATTCTAGACTAAGGGCCTATTTGTAAATAGGGAAGGACTAATGTGTAAATATGAGGGACTTGTAGTACAATTTTTATTTGCACTAAGGCCCTTCTTGGCTAGTATAAATAGAGGGCCTCATTTTCATTTCCAACCATCCTGGAATCACTTGTAAAGCATTCTCTTGAAAGCTAATACAAGTTTCCTTCCTCTAGTTCTAAAGTTTTCTTTAGTTCCAAAGTTTTCTTATCTTGAGTTCCCTTAGTGGTCCTCTTGAAAGGCTTACTAGTATTTGCTAAGTTCAAGCAAATCGACTAGTGCCGCACGGTTTTAGCTAAAGCTCTAAGGCCGTGACAAAGTGGTATCAGAGCGGGTCTAAGGGAAGCTATGGCAACAGGAGGAAGTTCGGATGTCGTCACCACCAACGTCCTGGTGGAAGTTGGGAAGAAGCGCAAGGGGAAGAAGGGCTCCAAAAGGGCGGATGAGGTGCCGCCCGAGTCAGCACCCAGCGAGGTCCTGACGACCCAAGCCTTGTCGGCCACGGAGATGAGCGATGACGATCGGGGTGAGGAACCTATCGACGTCTCGCTCGATATGGGCTGGGTTCGAAGGGCCGTCGCTGCCGGCGAAGCAGTGGAGTTCTTAGGCCAGCGGGTGAACAACCTCGATGGTCAATTCAAGACCTTAGAGGAGTTCACCCTGGAGGAGAATGACCACATCCGCAAAGAGTTGGATGGTCGACGAGCAATGGAGTGCGAGCTGAAGGAGACCATCACCTCCTTAGAGTTCCGTCTTATGGACGCACTCACCGAAATAAAGGCCATGAAGGCCAATATGGAGACCATGAGTGCGAAAATAAGGGATCTCGAAGGAGGTGTAGCCGAAGGGAGGATTGCTGCACCAACGGTCGATAGGGAGGATAGGATCGACGCTCCTAAGCCACCCGTCTTCCGTGGCACCCGTGACGCACAGGAGGTGGGAGACCTTCTTGTGGCATCTGGAGAACTACTTCAGGTGCAACAAGGTAAGGTCCGAGCAGACAAAGGTTAACACGGCCATACTCTACTTGACTGAGATGGCCATGTTATGGTGGAAACGCAAGGAAGCAGAGATCGAGCGTGGGCAGTGCGCCATTGACACTTGGGATCAGTTCAAGGCCGAGTTCAAGAAGGCCTTCTTCCCAAGTAACGTCATCTATGAGGCCAAATGGAGGTTCCGAGAATTGAAGCAGACCGGCACCATCCGAGCCTACGTGAAGGAGTTCACGGCGCTCACCCTCCAAATACCCAACCTCACGGATGAGGATATGATGTTCCACTTCATGGATGGCTTACAGGGTTGGGCCAGGACGGAGCTTGAGCGGAGACACGTGACCACGCTAGACGACGCTATCGCCCAGGCCGAGGCCCTCACGGACTTCAAACAGGATAAGGGCAAGGCTAAGGAGACAAAGGATAGCCATGCCAAAGGTGGGGGAGACCGCAGAGGCAAGGAGCAACAGCAACCCCCACGGAACCAGGGCCGATACGACAGGAAGTCCGGACGGCAGGGCTACGCCGAGAAGAAGGAGCAGACGCCCAAGAGCAGCGGCTGCTATATTTGCGGAGGCCCGCACGGGTACGTCAGGTGTCCACAGATGAAGAACCTTGGAGCTGTCTTGCAGGAGCACGAGGAGAAGAAGACCCAGGAGCAAGGACAAGGTTCGGGCACCACCCAAGTGGGCATGATCGGGTTGTGTGCCACTACCGCCAAGCCAGCCGGTAAGCAGGAGGCTTACCCAACCCAGTATGTGGACATGACCCTGAATGGGAAGCCAGTACGTGCCATGGTGGATACAGGAGCGGAGGCCAACATCATGACACAGACAGCGGCAGCCAAGTTGGGGCTGAGCTACAGTCCGAGCAACACCCGTCTTAAGACGGTTAATGCCCCACCGACTCCTCTGTGTGGCATAGCACAAGGAGTAAACGTCACCCTCGGGACATGACAAGGTAAGACTAACTTTGCCGTTGCTCCCTTAGACATCTTTGACATCATCCTCGGGCAAGAATTCTTCAGGCAGTGCCACACTATGATTGACCCCTACCTCCAACAGTATGCTTGTCATGGAGAGGGAAGGGTCATGCATGGTGCCCTTGATAGAGCTACCGAAGGCAGAAGGAGTATCCCACTTATCAGCCATGCAGATTGTGAAAGGGCTGAAGAAGGGGGAACCAACATACATAGCCACCATCATAAGTTCGGGTGAAGAAGATGGTGCCAAAGAAGCCATGCCACCATGCATCGAGGAGGTACTGGACGAAAACAAGGACGTGATGCCCGAGGAGTTGCCGAAGCACTTGCCTCCTAGGCGGGAGGTAGACCACCGGATAGAGCTGGAGCCAGGGACCAGGCCACCCGCCTACCCGCCTTACCGCATGGCACCTCCGGAGCTAGAGGAGCTGAGGAAACAGTTGAAAGAGCTCCTAGAAGCTGGCCATATCAGACCCTCTAAAGCACCATTCGGCGCACCAGTATTGTTCCAGAAGAAGAAGGACGGATCACTGCGCCTATGCATAGATTACCGGGCGCAAGGTAACCGTGAAGAACAAGTATCCAATGCCGCTCATCGCTGACTTGTTCGACCGACTGGGGCAAGCCAAATACTTCACCTAGGTGGATCTCCGGAAGGGATATTACCAAGTACGGATTGCGGAAGGGGATGAGCCGAAGACAACGTGTGTAACAAGGTACGGATCCTACGAGTGGTTGGTCATGCCTTTCGGCTTAACCAACGCACCCGCTACCTTTTGCACACTCATGAACAAGATTTTTCACCCCTACCTGGACGACTTCGTGGTGGTGCACTTGGATGATATCGTCATCTACAGCAACACCTTGGAGGAGCACGTGCAGCACTTAAGGAAAGTATTCCAGGTCCTACGGGAGAACGAGCTCTATATCAAGCGGGAGAAGTGTGAATTCGCCCGGCACGAGGTACACTTTTTGGGTCACATAATCAGCCAAGGCCAGCTGAGGATGGATGAAGCCAAGGTTCGAGCCATTCAGGAGTGGGAGACTCCCACCAAGGTGACAGAGTTAAGATCGTTCCTTGGGCTTGCGAACTATTACCGGAGATTTATCAATGGCTACTCCGCGAAGGCCGCTCCGCTCACCGACCTCCTAAAGAAAAACAAGCCGTGGGTTTGGAGTGAGGAATGCCGGAAGGCATTCGAATGTCTAAAGGCTGCCATTTCAGAGGAACCAGTCCTTGCCTTGCCCGACTTCTCCAAAATGTTCGAGGTTCATACAGATGCCTCAGACTACGCCATGGGGGGGTGCTGATGCAGGACAAACACCCCATCGCCTTCAAGAGCCGAAAGCTGAATGATACGGAACGGCGATACACGGTACAGGAGAAGGAAATGACCGCCATAGTGCATTGCGTACGCACCTGGAGGCATTACCTATTGGGGTCGAAGTTCGTGGTCAAGACCGATAATGTTGCCACTAGCTACTTTCAGTCGCCGAAGAAGCTCACACCCAAGCAAGCTAGATGGCAGGACTTCCTAGCTGAGTTCGACTACGAACTGGAATACAAACCGGGCAGGGGCAACGTCGTGGCTGACGCCCTGAGCAGGAAAGCTGCACTGGCCGCCATCACTATGGCCCAAAGTGATGTGCGGGAGGAGATTAAAACGGGCCTGCAGCACGACGCGGAAGCCAAGCAGCTCATGGAGTTAGCTTCCCAAGGCAAGACCCGGCGCTTCTGGCTCGAGGACGGGTTCTTGCTCACAACTGGGAGGAGAGTCTACGTGCCCCGATACGGAAATCTAAGGCGACGGATCATGAAGGAGGGGCACGACACCTTATGGGCCGGACATCCGGGACAGCGCCGCACCAGAGCGCTCATCAAGGCGACCTATTACTGGCCCCGCATGCGAGACGACATTGAGCGGTACGTACAGACTTGTCTCGTGTGCCAACAAGACAAAGTGGAGCATAGGGCACCTGGAGGACTTTTGGAGCCACTCCCACCTGCCGAGCGTCCTTGGGGGAGCATCACTATGGATTTCATCACAAGTCTCCCGAAGTCCGAAGGGTATGGCACCATTATGGTCGTGGTAGACCGATTTTCAAAATATGCCAGCTTCATGCCTGCCACGGCCGGGTGCACTACCAAGGAGGCAGCCCACTTGTTCTTCAAAAATGTGGTAAAATATTGGGGGCTGCCGAGGCACATAATCAGTGACCGAGACCCTCGCTTCACGGGAACCTTCTGGAGGGAGCTGTTTGATATTCTTGGCACGGAGCTTCACTTCTCCACCAGCTTCCATCCACAAACTGATGGCTAGACGGAGAGGGTCAACGCCCTATTGGAGTGCTACTTAAGGCACTTCGTGAGCGCTCACCAGCGAGACTGGGCCAAGTTGCTTGATGTGGCCCAATTCTCCTATAACTTGCAGAAAAGTGAGGCTACTGGGAGGACGCCCTTTGAGTTAGCCACGGGCCAGCAGCCTCAAACTCCCCATTCCTTGCCGGCCGCATTCGAAGGCAAAAGCTTGGGAGCATATCATTTGGCCAAAGGGTTCGAAGAGCAATTGGATACCGCTAAGTCCTACTTAGACAAGGCGGCCAAACGGATGAAGAAGTTTGCTGACAGAAAGCGCCGCCCGACGGACTACCGAGTTGGGGATTTAGTCTTGGTAAAATTCAACCCAAGACAGTTCAAGGCCATGCGAGGTTTGAGCCAAAGTTTGGTGCGGAAGTACGAGGGACCATTCCGAATTCTTGCCAAGGTGGGCAAGATATCATACCGACTAGAGCTTCCGCCTACACTGAGGGTACACCCCGTTTTCCATGCCAGCGTCCTCAAGCCATACCATGAGGACAAGGAGGATCCAAGTAGAGGACAATCAGATCGGGCACCCTTGAACATCACCGCTTCGCATGACCGAGACATCGAGGCCATCATAGACTTCCAAGCTAAGCAGAGACGAGGCCACCCTGCCATAGCCATGTTTCTGGTACACTGGAAGGGGCAGTCACCCGAGGAGGCTACATGGGAAAGGTACGAGGACTTATGGCAATTCAGGGACAAAGTGCAGGAGTTCCTCAGGCACCAACACTGCACCGCGGTCATCGCAGAATCAGGTGGGGGAGAATGTCAGGGTCCGCCAATTTCCCTGACTACGCGCGCAACCGGATCCGACAGATAGCACCGGAATTGTATATAAGACTTAGTCTTTGTGAATATTCTAGACTAAGGGCCTATTTGTAAATAGGGAAGGACTAATGTGTAAATATGAGGGACTTGTAGTACAATTTTTATTTGCACTAAGGCCCTTCTTGGCTAGTATAAATAGAGGGCCTCATTTTCATTTCCAACCATCCTGGAATCACTTGTAAAGCATTCTCTTGAAAGCTAATACAAGTTTCCTTCCTCTAGTTCTAAAGTTTTCTTTAGTTCCAAAGTTTTCTTATCTTGAGTTCCCTTAGTGGTCCTCTTGAAAGGCTTACTAGTATTTGCTAAGTTCAAGCAAATCGACTAGTGCTGCACGGTTTTAGCTAAAGCTCTAAGGTCGTGACATTGGGTCCATCATCCAATGTAATGGGGACATCGACGATGATGCCATGCATTGCATTGGGACAACATGGATAAAATGAAGGTTTGTCTCTGGAGTATTGTGTGATAAGAAAGTACCACCTTAACTTAAAGGTAACTTCTTTAGAATGGTGGTTAGACCATTGTCATTGTATGGGGTGGAGTGTTAGCCAGTCAAAAATTTACATGTTCAAAAGATGCATGTTATGGAGATGAGAATGTTGAAATGGATGTGTGCACATACTAAGAGTGACAAAATTAGGATCTAGGTTATATTTGGGAGAAGGTGGGAGAAGGTGGGAGTGGCCTCAGTGGTAAACAAGATGAGAGAAGCAAGACTGAGATGGTTTGGACATGTGCAGAGAAGGTGTATTGACACTCCTATTAGGAGGTGCGAGAGATTGGATTTAGAGGATACACGGAGGGGTAGAAGTAGGGCGAAAAAGCATTGGAGAGAGGTATTAGACAGGATATGGCACAGCTCCATATCACCGAGGACATGACCTTAGAAAGGAGTGGAGGTCGCATATTAGGGTAGAAGGTTAGTAGGGGTAGAAAGTTGTCTTGCCTTGTGATGGTTTTTAAGTTTGTCTTGGGATTAGTCAAGTTTTTTTGGTTGTGGTGTTATTGATCTCCAATTATTATGCTATTTTATTATTTTTCCTTGTAGAGTGATATTGCTCTTCATTTTAGCTGTTATTTTGTATGTATTGTTTTCTTCTTTCACTTGGGGTTGATACATTTGAGTCGAGGGTCTTTCAGAAACTTCTCTATCTCCAAGAGGTAATGGTAAGATTTGTGTACGCTCTACCCTCCTCAGACCCCATTTTGTGGGATTTTATTGGGTATATTGTTGTAGAAATAGCATTCCAACTGGTGAGCAATTCGAATGCAGGTGAATTTTATGATGGTTGCTGAATGTATATGCAGGATATCTTGCTTGTGCTCGATGTTCCAACACTGGAGCTCTTGTTCTTATTAATGGAGCGGACAAGTCCCCATCACCACCTAAAACAGAGAGGTGTCCCAATTGTTCAGGTTCAGGAAAGGTGAGTCTATTGTCAAATTTAATGGCTCCAAATCGTCCACACTCTGCACTTACTGCAAATAACTTAGAATGAATAAATTGAACATCTCTTTCCTGATCATTGCCTCAAGGATGTGCCTTCTGATAATGTAGCCTGAAAGATAAATTTGCAAAATGCCATAAAATGTTAAACATTGTGATCTGGGAGGGGGGCAGGGGGCACTTATTCTCAACATTTGGTGCGACTGGCAGGTTAGATTAAAAATTTGACCCTGGTTAATGTTTGGTTTCTTTTCTTATTTCACCAGTCCTCATGTTTCTGTGCCTTTAAAATGGTAAAAAAGGTGCACAGGAATTAGGGGTGGGAGGGGGAGGGACGAGAAAATCAACCAAAGGATGAAGAGAGGAGGAACATACTGATTGACTTCTACATTTGCCACTTAAAACCAGAACTACTCGTGGCTGGCCCTTGGTGGACAATGGAAACATATTCCAACTAACACAAGTAGCCATTAGACATTACTACGAGACATCCCCAGTATATATAGTGATTTGAAGGTTTCTTTCATTAGTTTTAATAATAAGGATTTTGTTCAATTTAATATAAATATTACAAAAAGAAATCTATTTTGTACTCCATCTTGTATCCTTCCGTATTCCTAAAAAATGGCAGGTGAAATAAAAGGCTTAGAATATTCTTCTAACAAGACAACGTTATCTTGTAGACCTATCAGTATTTGCATTCTGTATTTTTGCTCGATGTATCATTCTTTGGAATTTCCAGTCTTCAGTGACAAGAAATTAAATTGAGCTTTTCTATCTTTGGCAGGTCATGTGCCCTACGTGTCTTTGTACTGGCATGGCTATGGCAAGTGAACACGACCCACGAATTGATCCCTTTGATTAAATAGAACATAGATTTCCTTACTGTGACTCTTAAACAATGAACATGTAAATTTTAGATGAAGCATCACCTCTAAATGAACAACACCTATTTAATAAGAGTTAGTTTAAACCAGTATCAGAAAATATTGGTCATCATTACAACTTACAAGGATCAATAATGATGAACCTCTAAATACATGATTTGCTTTATTATGCAAGTCTAACGGACGTCTCTGGAATTTGTAAATTTATATATACAAGTATGTTCCAGATCAAAGAGTCTATTAGAAATAAAACAAAAGCAAGCAATGAAATTGTGAAAAGTGAAATCACAGCTTCACATATATAAATATGTGGAGAAATCTGTGTGGCAATGCTTAGAGGAGGCAACTTTATCACGACTGATAAATGCTACTCAATCTTTGGAAACATAACACCTAAACCCAATGTACAACGTGAAAAGATAGCATGTACGAAATTTTAAATAGTGTAACACCAAAACCTGTAAGAGAGAACAGACTTCATCTGTAGGGAACAGTCGTACTCTGACCAGGCTATGGAAAACTTCCAGATCACAACACTCTAATAATTCCATATGCATGGACCTTGTTTTTCTATCAACTGCTGAGACACTGATGGCGGCTACCAACGCTGACACTGCCAGAATCTCTCGAGAATTAAGGAATTTTCGCATCGTCTCAATCTCGTTACAAGGATTTATATTCTTCAATCAACCGTGATGCATGGAGACGGGATGTAGGAACCGTAGTGCATCCTAGACTCTGAAGATACGCAATCTGTCACAGGGGAACGAAGTAACTGAATAAGACACCCTGAGCCCCAAGACCATTTCCTGATTACTGTGTGCGTGTACTGATTGTTGTTAAATTTTGTGACCATTATAAAATTAGCAGCAAATCGTGTGCATCATTATAATGTTCTCCTAATATTTAACCTAAGATCCACCAAAGCAAGTGAAAGGAACATCATTAAGGAAAACCTAGGCGCCTCAACCCTTCTGTTACCACTTTATTTGAAGCATATTTCCAGAATGTCTTTGACTGTCCACATCTGCTCACTGAGTTTGAAGAGCACGGACATAGTTGCTTACAGGTTTCAGATTAAGTACATCAGTTTATATTTTTGAAAATGCGTTATACTTGGTTAAACTTATAATTCTGTCATTTTCCCTGTAAGGCAAAGATACAAGAAGATGAAGAATTAAAAATTCTGCATACCTGTTTGGGAGTTGGTTCTGATGAACCCATCGCACTTTCAATTCGTAGTTTTTGGAAGTACTCCTACAAAGGAAAACATGTGTGATAAACAAGTAAAGAATAATAAGCTTGGGAAACAGCACAAAACGCACGCTAAGCTTTCTCCATCTTCTTATTCTTTTGTGTACAGAGAACAGGGAAAGAGATGGATTTGTCTATAACGTCATCCATCTGCATTGTGCTTATGAAATCTGTAAAGCCCTATGATTTTTAATACTCCTCTGGACTAATCACATGCTGCCCCGAGTTGTGTTTGGACCATATGAGGGTATAGAACTAATTGCTACAAGTTGAAATGTGTTTGAATGGAAGTAGTATCCAACTGGTGAAGGTAGAGGTGTTTACCGTACCGAGAAGTCGAACCAAATTGATTAAATAAAAACTGATTTTATTTGGTTTTGGTTTTAGCTTTTAAAAAAAAACAGATAGTATTTGGTTTGGGTTTGGATTTGTTCGAAAAAATAACCGAACCGAACCGACAACTTATATTCATATATTTTATAATTATACATACATAATATATTATTTATAAAAATAATTTTTATTTTTTAATCTACTTATGAAAGTATAAATGCTCAAAAGAAGAATACTCATCTCTATTAATTTCATGTATACGAATGTCTATGACAATTCTTGGTGGGATTAGAAATATCACTAACTCTTTCTTCTAGGCCAAAATGGTGAATTTTGAAACTTTTTTCATAATAAATTTAGTGATTGAGTTCTATAATATCAGTCGTTCTAATGATTTTTCATATTGAATGGACTATTGGCACTTTTCTCCATTTTAAATGTATCATTGCTTTTATTTTTGTATATGGTTAATAATCGAATAACCGAATCAAACCAAACCAAAACCGAGAAATATATATTATAATTGGGTTGGTTTGGTTTTGAGGATTTAAAAATCGAATTAAATTGGTTTGGTTTTGGTTTTGACCAATAACCGACCCGTGAACACCCCTTGGGAAATGGAAAAGAACCACACCAAGTCCCAGGCTGCCTCACACCACCCTTGCATCACGAGGAGACTGGCAGGAGCCTGGGATGCCTCACCGAAGGCCTGCGCTGCAAGAGTGCTAGCGAGGGAGGCCACAGGAAAATGGCTGTGATCACCCTTTCCAAATTCCTGGGCTATAATAGCTGAGTACAGGGTGCGAGAGTAATTTTGAGATATTGAGTTAGGACTTTTCTCTAGAAGAGGGATCGAATCAAGGGGATATTTTCTACCTCTTTAAAATGAGCATTCAAGGATGTCTTTATGATAATTTCACTCCCTAACCATAAGTATTAACATTATTATATCCTGGAAATTACTAGAATCTCCTCAAATCTACATAGTTGTAAAGAACACTCAGAAATTGAATTTTCAAGAGTTAGGGTGTGTTTGGAATGGACTGTTTTCCAATTTTCCACATTTGGTTGGTCAAATGTTTTGGAAAACATTTTCTTTAAGGAAATAAGTTCCTTAAATGTTAGAATTGATCAAATAATAAAAATATAAGGTGGTCAAGCAAATAAGATAATAATTTACTACTGTTTTTCAGAGCAATGCCCGAACCTTGTTTTTATATGCTTGGCAAGCACTATAATAGCAGAATGAGGACAATTTATGAATTAATGTGCAAACATGGTCACCATAAATTTATACTATCGGGCATGGCCTTTCACTTGTTCATCTATGTGATAAAATTTGCATGAGAACTAAAGGAGATTGAGTTTAAGCTGATACCTGTTTCTCTCTCATCAAGTAAGCACGCTTCTCAGCAGGAATTTTCTCCCAGTTCAACACCTAACCAGACAAGAAATATTTGATGGATATGCTGATTTACATTGTGGTTCTTTAGAATAAATCTATAATTGATGTACTTGAGAAACTGCGGATAGAGATGCTAACTTACAGATTCAGCATAATGTAAAGCTTCCTCACAAGTTAGTGAGGACTTTAAGGCACGTAAAACATCCTGGAAAATCAAAAAAAACATGTGAACACATGGAAATAAATTTTAGAAAGATTAAGAAGAGGTAGAACTTGATCATAAATATTCTTTTAACTAGTAATCCTGAATCAGGCCGTAAAAAGGCCTACTTCACTTCCTGGATGCCTATCCCTATTCATTATTTCTGATGTTGAGCTCCCTTTCTTATATTGTCTACACTCCAGATGTCCCTGGGCGTGCAGGGGAGTGTTGAGTATCTCACATCAGTGGTATAGGGGCATTTGGTCTCGTTATATGGTCTTGGTAATCCTTCCCTCATGAGCTAGTTTTTGGAGTTTGAGTTAGGTCTGATGTCCGTTTCTTTATCACTCTTAAGGTGGCAGATACTAAGTTTCCAGACAAAGCTGTTTTGTTGTATGGTAGAAAATATCTTTTTCAAATTATTATTGATTTTTCTGAAGAGAGATTCGATAAGAAGAGAAATGGAGAGTCTGGTACCAAGGGAACAAAAAGCATCATGCTTCTGCAGACTGGGGGTAACCAGTTTTTCATTATCCTTCCATTAGGCAGTCTCTCTACCTCTTAGAGTAGAGGTAAGGTTAAAGAGGTAGAGGTAAGATTTGCGTACACTCGACCCTCCCCAGTCCCCAATTTGTGAGATTTCACTAGGTATTTTATGGTTGTTCCAATAGGTAATAGTCACACCAGTCTAGTCAAAGGCACGCTTTAAGCGCGCTTAAGCTCTGAAGCAAGGCTCAAAACGTGATAAGCGCTTCGCGTCGCTTTATGTGCACTTCAGTCTCATCATCAAGGTTCCAAGGCAAACTTTTCCTCGCCAATAAGCCTCTTCTGATGAAGTGGCACTAAACAATCGATATTTCACTTTATCATAATTGCTTTTCAATTTCTTTGATCATTTATTTGTCGTTCATGTTTATATTATTAGTCTTGAACTAAACATATATATTTGTATTTCTTTCTCCCTTTGCGCATTTTTTCATTAAAGCCCACACTTTACTTACGCCTTGCACATAAAGCCCCAACAGACCTTAGAGCTTTTTTGCGCTTTTCGCCTTTGATAACACTGAGTCACACACACACACACACACACACACACACACCCCAACCCCAGAGACGAGAGACTAGCAATGGCAAAAGTTGAAGGCACGAGGTGGCTACTGAGGCGGAAGGCAGGCAAGAATTTGGTAGAGAAGAGGTACAACTGGTGGGATTCATAAAATGAGAAATAGACCATGAGGTTTAGTTATCTAATTTTATTTTGGCATTTCGGTCATTTTGGTGTTTGGCACCAAATATCAGCTTCGACCTTTGAGCAAGGGCACGTGTTGCCCAAAAATAAAAGAAAAACATCAGCGAATGAATTACCAGAATTTTTGGGATCATGTTATCAATTTATCCGAACTAATGCAGTCAAAATAGGAAGATGAAATGGGAAAAACCAGGCTACAACCTTGTGAGTGCTCTTCTTGACTCTAAGGCGCTCATCAATGACAAAACCTACCTGAAGATGCCAAAAAACAAATACATTAAGATCCAACCTTGTGTTACAGTACTGAAATAAACTGTTTTTTAAAACTTCAATGTGAGGCATGATTCTCGCCATTTGCCAACATCCATAAGTGAGTCTTTGCTGTGTTGAATAAAGATACATTGGGATATTGGATACATGAAGCTAGATGTTAATATTGGTCCTCCTGACTAATATACCCAATCATAATCATAAAGAACATAAAACAAATGAACAAACTTTCACCTTTTTAAGTAACCTCTGTGGTTCCCGAAATGCAGGCTTTTTGGCCCATTGATGGAACAAATGAGATACAACTGTTCGGTCTTCCGCATTAAATCTGGGTAGATCAGTTCAGAAATTCAATCAAAGTTAGGCTCCAAATAATGAACAGGAGTATTGTTATGTCTTTTTGCCCAATCATAAGTGTCCTAATTCACCAGTATTAGGACAAAATAATTCCATGTTATCTTCTTTTGTTTAACAAAGGTGGGGTCTCGGCAAGCTTGTGTGCACCACGACTATATTCCATTGAGTACCTACTAGCTCCAACCTGCACATGTACTAGGTAAAACTGTGCCTGCCAAGGCTTAGGCAGATAGGAAGAAATCACCTAGTATTTTTGTCTCCGCTGAGATTTGTAATTCATGTTATCTAACAGACTCATGTCACCTTTTACATTATAAGGTAATGAAAATATTGCAGGCTCTATTTCTTTACAAATAAAAGATATTGTAGGCTCTATTTTAGTAATCAAATAAATACAATCAAAGTTATAGTGAGTCGATTCTTCATGAGTAAACCCCAAATACTCATTATTTATATAAACAAACTGAGTTTGAGCAAAATATGGTTGCTGACATGTCAGCCAACTGGGGTGAAAGTCAAGGAAAAAACATGTTCTTCAGTCAAACTGTTTCTTTTCCTTGTCAAGTTAGAGCTCTTTTGAAGAATGTTAGAACGAGTCTTCCATGTCTTAGGATTAGACATGCTAAGAGTCACTTTGTTTTTGCTTAACATCCATGAGCATTGCTTATCATATACTACATAAACTTAGGACAGCCTATTATGTTGGTCACCTTTTGTTCAAGGATAAACTTTTCATCCTCCATGTTTCACAAGAAGCTAAGGACACAAAGCCACCTCTTATATCTACCTCTTCTTGGCTGATATGAATTGTTGGGTTCTCCACCCAAGACACACCATTACAGTGGTTTTTGATGGGGAAAAGTTGAGCCTGCTGTCAAGCTCATACAACAAGATTCAAGCTTGCAAAAGATTGACTTGACTTGTTTACTGTCCACAAAAAGCTAAGCTAACATGGTTTTTTATACATCAATTTTTACTTGATATGAAATTCCCATTTGTCAGTTGCCTAATACCTGTTGCTGGTGGCAGGTGGCAGGTATCCCGTGGAATTAGTCGAGGACTGGAGGTACACAAAAGCTGGCCCAGACACCACGGTCGTAAAAGAAATCCCATTTTTCATGTATTTAGCATGTAATGCTAGTCTTGTTTCCGTTCAAAATTTTCTTTACTGGCTCATTTAGACAATACAAGCAAACTCAACATCAACCCAACTACACCAATGGTCTTGAGTTTGAGCCAGTAGAAACTTGGCAGAGTGAAGTTGCCTCATCAGAAGGTAAGTTCAATTCAGCTCTCTTACAGCTCTTAGTATGACAATCAATTTCGGACAGGGAAACTAATATCTTGTTTTACCCATCAACATAATTAAATGAAGAAAACCTTTTTAAGAAGATCTTGGAATTGCACAGCTCCATTGTGTCAATTGACTCTTTGGACATTCCGTCAACTGGTTCACTGAGAGGATCATCTGTTGTTATTCTATGATCAACAGATTCCACTTTTTCGGCTGAACCACTTTGAGGAGTTTCCTTCTGGAGTTTTCGGTGATTGGTCAGCTCTTCCTATTAAAAAAAAAAGAAGACTCTTCACAAGAAGGTATTTGTTTGATCTACCAGAAAAACATGGAATGCAAATTAAGCATACAATGACTGCTTGCTTTACTCATAAGAAAATTGGCAAAATTGCAAGGTAGTGATTGAAAACCCATAAGCTTCAGATGAAGTTATTTATAGTGTGTCTAAATATTAAGCAAGTCAAACAAACAAAATCATCTGTAAACAGGCAAGTGGTTAGTTGAAGCCTGTGCTGAAAGTCGAGGGCAATTTTGCCCACCAAAACACTACAGTGCACTGGGTAAGTTGCTATAGACTAAAACGTGATATTTGTTTTGGAGTTCCCAAAAACTGTCTCCAAACTCATATTTAGTTTTTTGGAGAAAATGCTTGTTGAGTAGTGTTTGCAAAATACAAGTACCAACAATCTTTGAGGATTTCCAAACTCAGTTTTCATCTTTTAAGAACAAAGGAGCTCTAGAAACAAGTTTTTGAGATATAAAATTTCAAAATAATGAGTTTGAAAATTTTCAAAGTACTTAAAATATTCGCGAAAAGAACTCCAACAACCACTTTTTTGAAAACCCAAAAGCAAACTCAGTTTTTGGAAACTTCAAGCAAACATCAGATAAAAGGTTTCATGGGCACTGAGGCAACTTAGCTTAATTAATAATCTAATGTGGATGCTTATTTATCAAAAATATAATCTTAATCTCAGACCGTTGCAGTAGAAAGCAAAATATTGTCAAATAGAATAGGATCACAAACCAAATTATCCAACTAAAGCAATTCAATTTAAGAGGTATTTTACTTCAATATTTTAGGATAACAGCATAAAAATGGTTCTGTTAACTTGCATATTAGAAGCTTATGCAAATCGACTAAGAGTTGATTAGTTAATCTCACTTTGTCGGATGTTTTATAGGCACATAGATAAGAATTGAGCTGAAGTTTTAAAAAAAGATATTTGAAGTTGAAAAAGAGTTTGCCGTTCCATTTGTGTCTGGCTATTCTCATAAACTAAATCTTTACTAAAGTGAAGAAATGGAACAAATAACAAGCAAGTCAGGAAGCCCAGTGGATTAAGCACGCCAGAAAGGTTTCAGTGCTCGGCCAGAAACAACATTTATAACAGACATATTTACAAATGAAACATGTCTTACCTGGGTCTCTTGAAGATGACGAGGAATTTCTCTCAGAAAACGTGAAGGTTGAAGAACCTGAAAGCAAGTGTATCTACACATGAGAAAGAAATAATAAAGCCAAGTATCAACCAGAGCAAGCCGTTCATCATACCTGCCAATTTGAGTCCATAATTACATACAACATGAAAAGCTTTTTCCGTGCACGAGTCATTGCCACATATAGTAAGCGTCTCTCCTCCTTAAGTTGCAAAGAAAAAAAAAGGGGTTTACATTCGAAGTGGACAAAAGAGATTTATATTATAGAAGGCACAAATTACTCTAATGATTCAAATTTCAGAAAACATAAATACCTCAATTGAGTTGCTCCTTTCATTTGTGATGCCATTAAATTCATGTAGCAAGGGAATCTCCGATTCATTTGCCTAACCAATTGATGCGAGCATTAACTCCAGATTATACCTTTCCCATTGCAAATAATAATGGCATTATAGAGAATAAAAGATCCCTGATGACTAAAAGGGGTGGAAAGAGGAGCCCACTATCCCTCTACTTGCTTGTCCAATTAATGTGATGTTACATTTGATATACAGAGAATAAAAACAATACTGAAAGCATGGATCTCAGTTCATACCTTCACTATGAAAACCGTATCCCACTCTAAGCCTTTTGACTACACAAAATCAAATGGCAGAAATGAAAAGGGGGAAAATCCAATTAATTTTCACAAAATATGGACATTGGAATGAAGTACCAGGAAGCAAAGTGAAATAGCACATTACTAGAGATTTCAAAAACCTGATGAATTGTCGTGACTGTAACAGAGTCTTTGTTATCATGTCTCCTTGTACGAAAATTTTCACTCTCCCGTTCAGATATATGATCGATAAAAGCTTTCAGTATGTTGGCACAACCTTGTCCTTCTGCTTTGCATTCATTTTCTCCTTTTACAGGACTCATATGAGTTTTTAGGAAATCAGACACATCATCCAATAGATATTGAAGAACCTGCACCATTAAACAAACAGCCTCTGATGTATCTGCTCATTTCACTTGCTGCAACGATTTTTATACATGGGAAAATTATAAAGAATCAAATAGAAAAAGAAGTTAAGAGTAAGTTCACACAGAAGAAGCCATGCATTAGCACTGAAGATTTAGAGAGAGAGAGAGAGAGAGAGAAGAAGACCACAAAGGAACATATTACACTTACAGATCTAACATCATGATCTTCGTTAAGCAACTTCCCTCCATCATTATCATGAACTGCCTGCTGTTCAAGAAGGTATTTCTACAGTATGAAAGTCACATGAAAAGATTTAGGTGCTTATAGTATAAAAGCTGTAATCTGAAAAGACACTTTGATTAGCATGAAATAGACACTTTTAATGAGAAGAAACTTTCATTAGCTTGAAATAAATAAATTACTAGACAGATGGTGCAGGTAATAAACAAATAACTAAGATTTAATTTGACAAAGATGTCAGAAATTCAAAATGAGAATTCCACAGAAAATAATAGGAAACTCGTTATTATATACTCTCTCTGTCTATTTATGTGGCACAGTTTGATTAGGGGCCGAGTTTACGAAAGAAAGGAAGACTTTTGAAACTTGTGGTCTTAATCATGCCAACATTTGTGGGGTTACAAAAGCTTGTCACTAAGAGTAAAAGATAAGTTATGAGCAAAATTAGAGTAATGCTGCCACATATATTAGAGCGGAGGGAGTATATTTTTCTCCATACGAATATAGCTTTTTAGGTCTGTGTTTTATAATACAAGGACCAACCTGGGGTATCATGTTAGCCACTGAAGTAATAACGGTTGAAATCGACTCTTCCTGCAAGTATAACAAGTAATATTACACAAGAATTTGCTCTGAGCAAACCCAATATGACCCTGTAAGTATGAGACATTTTGCTACACGCGGATAAATTATCATTTACATCCAAGACTTTGTCCAAGAAAGTTTCCCTCCAGTAATGAGGAAAATCTCAGCACCAAATTGCACAAATGAAACCCAATATCGTATAAATCAACATCAGTCACCATCTACATGCATAATCAATCAATGCCCTTTGAAAATGCCTTTGAAATTGTCCAGACAGATGCTCAATTTTTGCAATCCAGCACACATGATAAAATATCAGTAAAGCTTCATATGATTTACATCCAAACAGAACAGAATTATCCATAAGCTTCAAAAACTAACCCTGTTGACGAGTTTCAGAATCATGTCTATCATGAGCAACACCTTCCGCCCTTGAGTGAGTTGACTCCTGTAAATAAATCGAACAAATTAATAATCCCATTTGTTACAGTCAAGACTTATTCACGGTAAACTACAAATGAAATGGGTAACTAGGTAATTTGAGGCTAGTTTCTTGTGTTGGACTCAATATCAAGCCCAATCGGAGGACCAAAAGCTTTTTCTTTGTTTCCCAAAGACGAGAAAAGAAATAGAATACATGTAGGGAGGCAAAGCAGAATATGGAAATCCACATAGTATTTGAAAACACATAGATAGATATATGATGTCGGTCAAAGAGTTAGTTGAAAAAATGTATGGCCAAGATCATAACTGGTACTACTAAAAAGATTATTTATCATCGACAGCTTCGCAACAAGAAGTTCTAGAACAAACCTCTTGAATGTGCCTGATACTTTAGCACTAAATATGTCTCGTGCTGCTGAAATGAAGCTACTTTTCCTTACGGTGGATACCTTTTCAATGTGTTCAATTACCTAGGACAGAAATGTCAAAAGAAGGTTTAAATAAAATAGATATTGAACAGACATAGTACCCATACATGAAGCAAAACAGATAGGGAGGACAACCTTCTTTTTTTCTTCTTTTTCTGAAGGCAGTAAGGCCTTGAATACTCTTCGAAATGAATCATCATCAGAACCAGGTAAAGTTGTTCTAAGCATAGCAATAATGGCCTTGACCACCTATTGCATGAACATACCAGGTGAACGACTATTTAAAGCATATGAATCTATCTGGCAATGATGAGAGTCGAGAGGTACCTTTTTTCTATAGAAGGCCACACCATGAACATTGAATGGGATTTTTCTATTACGAAATGCCGCTTGAAAGATTTTTCCTGACACCTGTTGTACAACACGAAGCCAAAGAGGCAAAAATATTCAGCCAAAAACCCGCAAAATTTAATAAGTTTGCTTTTTCAATAGGTAAAGCTTGACCTGCCTCCGGAATAGAACTGCTATGTCACCAAAAGAGGACTTCTCAGTTGTGCCATCAGAAGTAATTTCTAATATTTTATCAACAACAAAAGAACATTGTGCATCCTCATTGCAGCATTCTTTGATAGTTATCTGCAAAGTATCACATGTTAAAAGGTACCCCTATCAAGGATTTTTTTCTTTATAAAAACACTATAATCATTTACCTTTGACCCAATAGAATTATCAGTAAGAACATGTTTTGATTGGCACCTTTTCGAATTATTTTGTATAAGAAATGATGCAGCTTCAACAATGCAACGCGTGGACCGGTAATTTTTACTAAGTCTGACCTGAATAGAGATTGACATACATCACAAGGAGACTATCAGAACCATTCCTGAAGTTCATATAAACAAGGACTATGAAGACAAGCTAAAATGAAGAGTTTGCCAAACCTCTTTGTGCAAAGGAAAATCTTTCCGAAATGAATCAAATCCAGAGGCATCAGCACCACTAAAACCAAAAATGGACTGCAGAATGATAGTGAAAACTCTGAGCAGCAAGGCACTTGAAGGAAAAAGAAGTAAACAACTTGTCACAGCAAGGCGTAAAAAAAAATTCAGTGGATAAAGTAAGAAAAGCCTAACTTCACCTGATCTTCATCACCAACAATAGTTATGCGTTTATGCGATGCAAGGATACGTAAAAGTCCATATTGCACAGCACTTGTGTCTTGAAACTCATCAATCACCATTGCTTTCCATAATTCCTGGCACTCTTCAAAAACTTCATTTGAAGAAAATGAAAATCAAACAGATTCAGCCAACTGGGATATCACAGTTCACTAGGTTATAGTCTATTATGAAACATTTAACTCAACCTTCAGGAAAATCAGTCAAGAGCTTGACAGAACAGCTGATCAAATCATGGTAATCCAAAGCATTGCATGATTTTAATATATCATTGTAGCTTTGCAGAACTGCAGCCTGATCAATATTCCAAGATCAAAATAAGGAAAAATGAACGACAAAATGCCCAAAAAAAAAAACTGATTATCGGCTTACTCCAGTTTCATTTCCAATTTTGTAGTAGTAACCAGGCGCCCTTCCTGCAGACTTGGCCTGTATTTCAGTGGAAGAGATGTAAGTGCAAGTATAACAACCATTAAGCATGCAACACACTGTCCTATTTGAATATGAAAGGGAAAAGGGTACAGAGGAAAGAGTTTCAGTTTTGACACAAAATAGTTAATTCCTCTATTTCACTTTGTTTGTCTAATTTTAACTTGACACAGAGTTTAAGAAAGTAAAGAAGGACTTTTGAATCTTGTGGACTAAAACTAAAGATATGAAATTTACCAAAATGTTCCTTTAATCTTCTGGTCTTAAACATGTCACGTGGAAAATTAGAATTAAAGAATTGCCCAAAAAGGAAAGAGACGTTCTTTCTTAAACGGACTAAAAGGAAAGTAAGAAAAATAAACTGAAACAAAAGGGAGTATTTATTAACATGCCAAGAAGAAGAAGATAAAAATAGTGTTAATTTGGTTTATACATATTCAAATAGTTCACTTATATGCCACAGAGTTAATTTGATTTACACATATTCAAATAGTTCACTTATATGCCACAGACAGAAACTTCCAAATCAGCATATCCAAATATTGTCACAGAATCAGCAGATACTGCATTCTCTAATGGAAAGAAAGGTTCGTCATATCTGCCTGGCATAAATGTGAAACATCAAAAGATTGTTGGATATTGATACCTCAGATAAAACTAATCAAAGTAGTGTCCTTCTTTTGACATATAAACTGAAAAGACAGTAAGGATTATGACCAAACTAAGTGGAACAGTATCTTTACTCAAAAACTACTTACTTGAGTTACAAACTTTAACCATTTCTTTGATCTCTCCTTAAAATGTTGAGGAGAATTCATGTCATTGAGCTGGCAAAGCTCTTTTTTTTTATCATCCAGTAAGCGAACTGCTTCAATGACAGCTCTTCTCTGCTGCCCATGTCCATATATGAGAAAGTCAGGTGTTCGGCCTAACCTAATAAAGAATTAACATGCATCAATTTAGATAATTTATCACCGTAAGAAACTGATACATTGCAATTAACCACCTTCTATGTGACAATATGAAGGTGAAGGAGAAATATGATAAAATGCATTAGTTGTGTAGGAGAGAGATAGAGAACTTCTAAACAATGTTTTAAAAGGCTAAGGTGAAGACAAGGAGTACGCCTTGAGCAAAAGGTGTTAGTTTTGAACTTCCAACAACAACAACAAACTAGTGAAATCCCATGGGTGTGATCTGAGGAGGGTAGAGTGTACGTAGTATTTACTCCTACCCCATGGAGGTAGAGAGGTGGTTTCCAAAAGACCCTTGGCTCAAATATTGCAATTCGTAAAAAGTATAAAAAGGACATACAAAAGTAAAGAAGACATAGCAAATAAAAGAGGAAGCAGTAGATAGCATTTAGAGAAAGGAACGGTAGCAACAGCAAAATAATGCAATAACCGAAGAACAAAAAATAACAGGTAGTAACAGAAAGCGAGGGACAAATAACAATGGGAATATTGTTGATACCACTGCTATGGAAGGAGAAACAAATATGGTGAGCCAAACAAACAACCACCAAGCCTAACCACTGAAAAGTGAGACCCTTTTCCACTACCTATTGACCTTCTATCCTAATCTGTGACCCCCCATGTCTTATTATCTAAGGTCACATCCTCAGTAAGTTGAAAATGCGTCATGTCCTACCTTATTACCTCCCCCAACATTTATTCGGCCTACCTCTACCTCTCCTTAAACCTACCAAGGCCAACATCTCACACCTTATTACTGTTACATCTACACATCTCCTTTTCATATGCTCGAACTATCTCAATTTTCCTTCCCTCGTCTTGTCCATCACGGAGGCCACTTCCACCTTGTACGTAATATCATCGTTCCTAATCTTATATCTCCTAGAATACACACATATCCACACCAACATCCTCATTTTCGCCGTTCTCATCTTATGAACGTGAGAGTTCTAAATTGGTCAACACTCAGTCCAATACAACATAATCGGCCTAACCATCACTCTGTAGAACTTATCCTAAAGTTTTAGTAGTACATTCTTGTCATACAAGACTCCGGATGCGATCTCCATTTTCTTATATATATTGTCTCTATTTATTGTCTTTTTTTTAACTTGGGCTTCCACTTCGATGAAGCAAGCGCTTCACATCACACTTTAAGCAAAGCAAGGCCTTGTTGCTTTTTTCCACTTCACGCTCTCCAAAACTTTGTGATAAATAGGGTCATTGCAGGAGGATTATTGAGAGGTTTCACTGCCTTGTTCAAGGGTAACAAGATCTGAGGGTATCCATCTTCTATTTACAGATGATATGTTGGTGTTCTGTGATCCAAATGTCTCTTAGTTGTCTTATTTGAGACAGATCCTTTATTTGGTATCGGATTGTCTCAGCGCTTAAGGTCAACCTAGGTAAGTGTGAGATTATATCAGTGGGTAAGGTGAGTAACATTGAAGATTTAGCACAAGTATTGAGTTGTAGAGTCGATGTTGTACCCATTACCTACTTGGGAGTAATATTGGGCGGGTCAAGCTACAATAAGAGTAAGGAAATAGCTAATAGTTTGGCAGAAGAGATACCTCTTAAAAGGATGGAAGGAGGTTGATAAAGAGTACTTTGTCTAGTATTCCTACACACTTCATGTCATTATTGCACTCCTCAACCACAATGAATGATAAGTTGGAAAGACTTCAAACGGAATTTTTTAAGGAATACCCCAGATGGTACAAGCAAGTTTTATTTGGTGAATTGAAAAGTAGTCACATCACCGATAAAGTGGGGAGGACTTTGCGAAAGATCTTAAGGTGTTCAATAAGGTGCTACTAGGAAAATGGATATAGAGGTTTGGAGTGGAGGAGAATGTCGTAAGGGAGGAAAGTGGTAGCGAAGAATATAAAATGATGAGCGGTGGGGGAATAGAAACATTGCAGCTTTGTTTGGATGTGGTTTTGGAAGAGGAATTATGAGGGGCTTGGAGGAGTTCAATGGACACATTCTATTCAAGATAGTGGATGGATGTTGGATAAGTTTTTGGGGCCATAAGTGATGTGGGATGAGTGAATAGAAGTTTGTTTTCCCCAGCTTATATAGTATATCATGCCAAAAGTAGATGATGGTACAACAAATGCATGGGCCACATGTGGGGGAAGGTTACTGGGATTTAAGATTCAGGAGGAACCTTTAGGACTGGGAATTGGAGGAATTCCAAGGTCTGGTTGAACTATTATATAAGAAAAACGTTCCTTATGACAATGATTTGTGGAGATGGTGAGAGTAAGGATGGTGCGTTAACTGTCAAATCATATTATCAGAGCTAGCTAGTGAGAGAGGAATCAGATTTCCCATATCAATCTATTTGGATTCCCAAGGTACCTAGGAAGGTGTGTTTCTTCAGGTGGTTGGCAGCTAGGAGAGTGATCCTAACATTAAAAAACTTGAAGAAGAGGATCACCTATGTTAGTTGGTGTTGTATGTGTAGATGCTTTGAAGAGGATGTAGATCATCTTTTGTTGCATTGTAACATGTTTATGCAATTGAGTGCGATGGTTCTAAATTGGTCTTGGGTATCATGGGTGATCCAGGCACAGTGAAGAAGGCATTGTATTAAGAAGGAAGAGAAGAGAAGAGAAAAAGAGTATGTTTGGTAGGATGTATTAGGAGGAATAATCCATGGATTATTTATGATATTACATAATACTATGTTTGGTAGGATTTTGGACCCATGTATAACTAATCCATGGATTAGTTAATACCACATACATGGTATTAGCTAATACCTCCCATTTGGTGGTATTAGCTAATACCTTGGATTAATACCATGGGATTAAATACACAAAGACAAAAATACCCCTCAAATTCTTTTACATATTTTTGTTTTCTTGATTTTGTATTTTATATTTGTAGTTTTGTACTAGTAAATTTATTTAAATAAATTAGCTTACAAAAATTTTATTTATTTGAGGGTTCATATTTTCATAATATAAAAATAAGTAAATTTACCATGTCAAATTTTTAAATTTTATTTATTTGTTTCATATTGACATAATACACAAAAATATATTTTGACATGTCAATTTTTTTTTTATAACTAATTCTAGTTGAGTGATTTTATTGATACAATATAAAGTCCAATGATATTAAATATATTCTCAAAGTTGAATGACCTCGCAAGATATAAACACTATTAAAATTACAACTTTTTATGTGTAAATATAGATTGTCTATTTTACAATTGTTTACCATCTTTTCTATTTTAATAATAGATGGTCTATCTTTATTAAATTAAAGATTGACATTTTATTAGTGATGAATTTATTAAAATTATAATTATTTATTCTCAAATAATTCAAATGAGAAAGTAATAAACATAATGACAAATTATTATTTTCCTAACTAGTTACAAGTCATAAAAAAATAATCTACTTTGATCTAATTACATGAAATAGAGAATCTCATACAAGTTCAAGGGCATAATTGGAAAGAAACATTTTATAGAATTTTAAACCAAGCATAAAATTAAATGGAAAACAATAAACCAAACATGGGATGAAAAATAATCCCAGCATTACTAATCCCTGCATTACTAATCCCTGCATTACTAATCCCTGCATTACTAATCCCTGTATTATTCATTTTTGTACCAAACGACACCTTAGGATGTAGCTCCGTTAGCCATCATGTGGGTTCATTGGAAAGAGAGAAATATGAGAGCATTTGAAGGAGTTACTAATGATGTTTTTAAGTTGCAAAATAACGTCTTTTTCTTATATTCTTTTAGTGCACCATGAAGTGTCTACGTGTATAGAGGATTGGCGTTCTTTTGTAGGGAACTATATTTCGTCGTAGGCTGTCTATTCTGGTATACGGCTTATATATGGAGTGTCTCCATCATTTATCAAATCATTTACCTTATGGAAAAATGCAAGGTATTAGGCAAACCAACATTGTGCTTCAGCAAATATCATAATGAGGGTCGTGTGAAATTATTGGGTAACACACATAACTATGGAAAACTAGATTCTGATGCCTATTGAAACAACATGAAAGTCTAATTAATTGTCCAAAATGAAGCATGGCTTGACGCACTTATAATATACTTGTCCATTGAGTGGCAAGTATAGTATACCAGGTAAATTTTACTATTACAAAAGGGATACAGCTTACAGCAAGACAAACACTCTTGAACCATGAAAAAGAAAAAAGTCATAGCTCTGAAGTCTGAACTAGTCTATAATTCAGTACAGAAACATGGGTTACGGTATTCACTAGCAATAACTTGATCTTAGCATATGATAAACTAACTCAACAACAGCACTAACCTACATTACTCAGTGCTTTCCTTTTTAGTAGGACATTACTCAATCAATTAATGGTAGTTCTAAAACAATGGCAATCATTGTGGTTCAGAAAATTCAAGAATGGAAGTAACCCTTCGGGATGGCCTAGTGGTTTGGACTTGGGACTTCCATGTTGGAGGTCTCAAATTCGAAACCCCTAGCCAGTGAAAGCAAGGAGTTTGCCTTCTGGGTCGGGCTCGTCGCACCGGGCGTGCCTAGTGCGGGTTACTTCTCCTGTGTGGTTTGCAAGTTATTGCATAGGAGCAGGGGTTTTACCCTATGCACACCCAAAGGAGGTTGCGGGTTTCCCTTGTCAGCAAAGAAAAATTCAAGTATGGAATTTTCTAGTTGGATTTTCTCTTCGGTCATCTTCTCACAAATGTTTGCCTACTAAACAATAAAACCTTAAAAGACATATAACTGAAAGGTATTTAAGCTAAATGAGACTCCTTTTGTCAACATAACGAGACATAGAAAGCGAACAATTACTTCTTTCAGTGTTCAACTGCTAAAATATTTAAGAACCAAGTCTACATATACGTACTTCTCAGCATGTGTGCGGCAAAGTTGCAAAGAAAATGAGTGAAATGTGCTGATCGTGAGCTCCTTTGCTGCTGTCTTCCCCGCAACTCTACCAATTCTCTCCCTCATTTCAGAAGCCGCTGCTGTTGTAAAAGTCATAGCAAGAATGTTTGATGGACCAATACCCTATAACGACAAGCAAAGGAAGAGAGAGGAAGAAAACTCAGAAGTAGATACTTGACTAGCTCCGCCACGTGCCAAACGTGGAATTGACAAAAGTATAATGATATAGTAGCAGTGTAGCACTTGTAGTCATCGCACTACCTTGTGCAGTAACATCAGCACTCGCCCAACCATTGTAGATGTCTGACAAGCAAATAGAAGAAATCAAACAACTATTGATGAAGACATACAAATTTCATTTTTAAACCATGAGAAAGTGAAGACCTTGCCACTTCCTGGTCCAGCAACAATGATTAGCGGGATTGAAATGTCACTACAAGCTGCCTCCTGTTGTCTGTCATTCAGCGACTCTACATACTTTAAATAATCCTCAGGCATGTTCCTGATATATGTTGCCTCCAACCTGCTCCCAGTATCTGTGGCCTTGGAGCATTTTGGCTCCTCTACTTCACATTCTTGATTATCAGTTGAATTCAGAATGCATTCAAGTTTAAAAGCTTCATCTGACCTGATAAGATTTGAATTATCAGGTTCGCTGCTCTTTGATCTTTCTACTTCACTTTCTTCATTGCCCCTTGATATCAAAATGCATTGATGTCCTGAACTATCACTAGAAACAATGTGATCTAAGTTATCCTCCTTGTCTAAGTTGTTTATGTAATGATTTTCAATTGGAGTGCTGTTGAACCTCTTCATTTCAGGCTTTCCGTTTGAGTTTTTCTCACATAAAGCATCTATTTCATCCAGAATGTGTTCATCAAAATCATCATCTAGCACAGTTGATGAAAAAGATGACTCACTCAAGCCAGAAAATCCAGGTTGCATCACTGGAGTTATATATGTACTTAACCCAACCATGTTTTCCACTTGAACACTCCCACCATTTTCACTTAGGTTAGCTTCAACTGAGTCACTTCTATTGGTAGACAACTTGAAAGTTTCAACTGATTGAAATTGTGTCTCGCACTTGGTCCTTGCATTGATGCTGCAATCAAGTTCACTGACTTGTGAGCCCTTAACATTGGTAATCCCACTGAGCATTTTGTTGGAAACCTTCCCATAGATGGGAGACAGAGTGTTCACTGGAATCTCAGTAAGAGGAAATCTTTTATTACCATCAATCTGATCCGAGGATGTAGTTCTCTGAGCCTTCTCAACTCTAGGAAGTGTACATTAAACAAAGAAGAAAGATTGTGACAAACATTCTTGAAGCGTGTAGTGAACAACACATAAGCATAAGGAAAAAAGAAAACAATTTCCAGATCTATTTAAATTGATGGTACCCTTTTTTTTCCAATGTCAATCTATCTATCACGAAATTCAAAATTAAAAGAAATCAGTATTGGAACTGAATAATCAAGGAGCTAAAAAATGATTTCATAACTAAGGGGAAGAATAGGACTCTTTATTGGTATGAAAATTCATTCATAGCCTTTCAATGGAAAATGGAACTTAGATCACTGAATGGACGTAGTTATGAGTGGAATCCTGTCTACAGGCAAATTACTAGGGAGGACAAACTGAGATGTTGTGAATTCTATGCAGATTTTGGTTAGTGGAAATTGTAATCCTAGCATAGAAGGAAGAGATACATGGTTAGCACATAAAGTTGGGCGTCAATAATGATGTATTATGAAGTTTTCAATTCCACATCATCAACTTGAAAGAGAGGGAACTTCAAATGGACAGTTTCTCAAGAGGCTTCCGCGTTCTCCTAAAGGAATTTCTAATGTCGCCTGACTTCACTTGTTGCAAACATCAAATTCCCTAAATACTTAACTTTTAAAAAATCCTCTTTCTGATTGAGTCGATTCTCTTTTCTAATTGAACCCTAAAAAATAAATATAGCTAATGTGTCTATTTTTATAGGTGGGCAAATTATGAAGAAGAACCAACAAATAAGCAATTTGAAATTGAAGAAAGAAAGGCGTACTTGCTGAGGGAGCAATCATGGAGTGGCCTTTTGCGAGCAAGAAGTGCCTTTGCAGCTCTGAACTTTGAGGAGATTCGAGCTTTCTGTTCCGCCGTTAATCCGCCACCACTACCAACCACATTCTCCTTGTTCTTTACCGATTCACTCATGTTGTTTCTACCTCTCTCTCTAGGTGGGTATCTCGCATGTAAGGAGAGGGGAGAACCTTGCAAGATTTTTCTTGACTGTGTTGCTCTTGTTTTTCCCTCCGATAATCAGAAAGGGGATTTTTCAAATTATGGGCTGATTTGACCTTCCATGCTTTGGACGATAAGTCTAGGCCATTTTGCACCATTAACAATAACTAAAAATTACAAAACTATACTATTTTATTTACTAAAATCTTTAATATTATCTATTTTCTATTAAAATTACAAAAATCTCAAAAAAAATTCCCCACCCTTTTAATTTTGATACTTAAATGATCAACCTTTTGATAAAAAACTATAATTACGCCTAGTTTATTGTGTAGGAGTCTAATCAATGTCAATCACACATTAATTTCTCCTATTTGTATTTAAAGACATATTTCAAATTTTATTCAATTTTTCATTTTTCTCTCCTAGATTCAATCTGCCTGCACTCATCTTCTTCCCACTTCCATTGTGGACTAAATTCAATTTATTTATTTTTTGCAATTTCATCATTTAACAATGGAGTCGTTGTCGTCTTTTAGCCTGGGTCTTACCCAAAACGAAACTGAAAGCAGAGAAGATGGCGACCCCTCCAAAGTTGATGAGCAGAATGGTGGTTGCAAGTCTGTTGGTGAAATTGCACATGAAAAAGATGAACTATTGAAGGATGTAGCGTCAACTTCCAAATTGTCAAGTCGGAAACGACATGCAAGATGGAAAAGTAAAGCTCAAACTCCCTTTGCCCGCCCACCATTGCCAAAGGTAAATCTGAAAAAAAAAATCATAAAATCCACAATTTGTATTTTGGTGTCTATTTTACTTATGAATCCATCTAACTTTTGATACCTTAACCCATATGGCTATTTTCAAATTAATATAGATTTGAGGGGAGATGGCTCGTTTTGATACCTTTTACATTAGGGTTATGCAACTGGCTTTTGATTTTATTAATATTATTAGCATAAAAACTTTAATTATTTTTGACTTTACAATTAATCTTAAAACACAAAAAATAACTACAAGTATCAAAAGTTCTTAACACAAGTAAAAAATGTTTTGAATGCACATCAAACCCTTTTAATGCGTACAGTACTATTGATACCTAATCGATGGCACATCCAGTATCAATTACCAAAAATTATTGTATACTATGTAAGTATCAACAATTTTATTTTGATTCTTTCAAATCTTACAATCAAATGTGTCACTTTGATACCAATAATTATAGCATATTTATTAAATATCAACAATATCAGTTTGAATACTTCAATCATATAACCTTGATAATCAACAATCTTATTTTGTTACTGTTTACCTTAATGATTAATACCTATTATTTTTTTATACTTATGCTCAAGTATCAGACCACATATTATGATAAGGTTGTTTAGTGAATAGTACCAAATTAACTAATACGCATATTGAGATCTCAATGATCAAATAATCAGACGTAGTGGATTTCTAAATGTTTATGGAAACCACCATCTCTTAAAAAGTAGATGTATCAATCAGTTTGTCGTAATCTTTTGAATTTTTCAATTTTTGTAGGGGATGAGCTATGTTATAAAAAAAAATTCCCAAACACCCTTTAAAGTTTGGATTTTCATACAATTCCCACTTCATGGACGATATAAAGTTTTCTATTGGCGATGAAGTTTCGTGAAACTATTTTTGGCCATTTTCTTGATATTTCGTCGTGCAAATTTCAAGGCCAAACTATAAAATGTATTATGTTGAATGAATTGAAACACAAATACATGAACCTTTTGCACACCCACCATTCAAAAGGAAATGTTCTATGCTTCTCTTTCAGACACTTTGTTGTTATCACTGGCCTCAAATGTACCGGGATTCTAGACGACTTTAGGTATCGCAGTTCTTCTCCTAGCAGATTGCTTGACAAATACTTCCTTGATGCTATTTCACATATTCATAAACGTCGTCTAGTTCAACGTTTCTTGTTGGGGAACTGGGACACTATTGAGGATGCGGTTCAGATGGCAATTTTTTTTCAAGAATGTTTTTAAAAAATATTTAACTGGAAAAAATCCATATTTTGTTAGGATTGTGCTGCATGATGCTCAACCACAAGCTGGAGTATCCGAATGGCCTTCCAATACAATAGCAGGCACAATGCATTCGATCGACAACGAAGATGCCACGAATGACACAGAGGTAGAATGTTTTTGTCCAAAATATACTAGTACAAATGTTTTGAATGCGCATCAAACCTTTTTTACGCATACAATACATTTGATATCTAATTTCAAAACTAATTCATTCCATCTCTATAATAGATGGCACATCTAGTATGAATTAAAAAATTATTATAGTATACTATGTAAGTATCAACAATTTAATTTTGATTCATTCAAATCATATAACTTTCACAATCAAATCTGTCATTTTGATACCAATAATTATAGAACATTTGTTAAATCTCAACAATATCAGTTTAAATACTTCAAATCATACAACCTTGGCAATCAACAATCTCCTTTTGTTATTGTTTTACCTTAATGGAAAAATCCATATTTTCTTTAGGATTGTGCACACGACGAGCCGACTAATGCACAACCACAAGCTAGATTATCTGAAAGGGGCTTCCAATATAGCAGCAGGCACAAAGAGCTCGATGGATAATGAAGTTTCCACGAACGACACAGAGGTAGACTCTTTTTGTTCAAATTAAACTAGTACAAATATTTCTTTTATTTACTTAAGTTAATAATGTTACAATAATTATTCAGGACCCATCCAAATTCTCGGAAGGAACTAATGAAGCCATAGAGGCTCTTCTGTGCCAACTCTACGACCCCATAATAACAACACCTCTGAATACGTGCACGCAAGAAGAACTGGATAACAACCCTTTTCTTCTTTGCGATAGTCAGCTGCCTACAACCTTACTGTGCAAAGAAATTATCATGTACGATTTATCCAAGATCCCTCTACAGCGTAGCATGAACCAGTCAAGGTTTCAACAGTCGCCTTTTCTGGCATCTTTCAGTTCAGGTGCAAAAGGGTAGGGCAAAATGTCATATAAGATTCGCCAGAAATACCCGTTTGACGGATATCGTATTTGTTATGAACCTCCCTGGAATTTTATCAAGGAGTATGATACATGGGTCAAGAAAGGACAACTGATAGTGCATCACAGGAGGTACTCCATATATTAAATAATTTTTATGCTCCCTTTCCATTTGTTTCAGCTTTCAAATTAAATTCTATTACTTTAACAGGAAAGCGATTGATGAGCACTATAAAGTCAGAAATTCCTCACTAGGAGTTGAAAAGTATGATTTTGTTGTGGCCAAACCCACAAACAAAAACTGGTTCTATCTCATGTCATAAAAAAACTGGTGTTGGATAGATGAGGTTAGTTTAATGATCGCACATCTCAAGTTCGGTTTTGCAATTTCATGTATCTATATACCCTTCTTTGTCTCATGTTAATATATTTGCATGCTATTAATTAATGCTTTATTCACAAGTATTCACTTTATCCCTTTTTTTGATAGATCCAATATCAAATAAAAAATCACCAGCTACTTATTGTTGATTTCAAGTCACATTTAGTTTTTAGTCAAACATTAACATGAGATATCAACACGAAATTTTTAATCAAATTTTCATCAATAGACAATCATTATTTAGTACAGCAAAGTATCACTTATTATTTCACATATCAAATAGCACTGAAAATATGATTATTAATTAGTCAATTTCACAGTTTAATGGTTTGCAAACACATCGTCGTTAACTGTCAATAAATTTCTGCAGACAGAAGTACCAAAGACATATACTTTTGCTAAATTATTTGTCCGTTTCATGCAGCACATAGACGTCGTCCTCTATTACCTCCAAAAAAAGTCAAAGTACCAGTTCAGTCACCAGTACAGATACACCACTGTCAATTGTATATTCAAAAACTTCGTCATTGCCAATCATGTAAGGTACTATGACACTAAGGACGATGACAATGTCAGTACTCAGGAATTCATAGCACTGTTATTTGAAAACTCAAAGAATGAGAGGTTTGTCACCAACATAATAAAAGTTTATTCGATATTTGCTGCAACCCTATGGCACCTAGTTGACGAGGTGTTTGTTCCTGTGAATTGCGGTAATGATTTTCATTGGGTGCTTGTTATCATTGTTTTGAAAGAGAGGCCGATACGTGTTTATGATTCTTCTTCTGGACCAAGACGAAAAAATCAGTACCTTGAGATTTAGAAATAATTGCAGTGATGCTGCCAACATATTTAGAGGACGGTGGATTTTTTGAAAAAAACCTACCACACGGACTGGGCCAACCTAGATGCATACAAGGACAATTCAACAGGTTCATTGATTGGCCAAAAGTATCCATTTAGAGTTGAATTTGTCAAAGAAATTACTAAGCAGAACAGTGATGGCCTGCAAGATTTTTCACACATTTTTCATTAAACTGCACATTTTTATTCGCATTCCAACTAATTTTTTGATACGCTACATGCAGTGATTGTGGTGTTTTTGTGGCTATTTACGCCGTATACATCAGTGATGGGATCCCAGTCCCAGCAACTGTACTGGATGTCAATTACCTACGGAGAAGATGCGCTGCACTTTTGTGAAATTATGGACCGGACAAGGCTGCTGATGGTTATGTAAGCGAAAATGATGATCCACCAAGGCCAAAGGAAGTGTTCTAATCACCGGCCAAAGATAAATTGATCATTCTATCTTAGCCATCTATACCAAGACCAATTCTAGTTGGAATAGTCAGAAAACAACCCAATATGCATAACTTTATCTTCAACTACTAACTTTTTGTTAAGTCAAATATTAACCTTTTTGTGATCTCTTCACTGATACCAGACATTGAATTTTATGTCAAATGTTTTTTATTAAGTCTATGCTTTTACTTGCACTGTTTTTACTTGCACTCTTTTTTTCCACTATGTGCATGTTTAATGCATTTATTGGTTGTGAAATAAATTTGATATTGTTATATCATTATCCTTGTGTCAAAGGGTACAATTATTTTAACGACACTTGCGTTGCTTACCAAGTTTAGTATATGATGCATCATAACTTTATAAACGTGTGGTCTATTATATACCCCACATAGTATATAACATGGTTATTTCTCATTTCCTGGTAGTATCTAATTTATTTAAATTAGTATCCAAATTATTTGCCCACTAAGTATATAACATACAAATTCCTCAATAAATTACTCACTGATGTATCTGATGTAATATCTACCATATTGATACCTCAAATTCATGTAATATCTTACATACATAACCTGGTATCTAACATGGTATCTACCATATTTAAAACTCATATCCACACATTACATAACACATCACTCATTCTGTATATTTAGTCAATGTTACGAAAATTTTTAAATTAAAATTAAACAAAACATAGTTGTTCCAATTTAATATCCCACACATTGATATCTCATTTTACTATAAAGTGACTTAGCTCTTTTTGTTCACGACATGAAACATAATCTTGTTAACTCACAGAAAATATCAACAGTTATATGTGTTGTCTTACGGAATCTCCATCATATTATTTGGAGTAATTAATTTTTTTTCTAGTTTTTACATGTTTCAACAAGAACATGATAAATTATTTTTTCCTTTATATTGAAACCATAATACCAAAAAAATTCTATTATTATCATTCAAATTTATTCAATTAAATAAGAACACCCGCGCAACTTATTTGAAATTCAAACAAAGTCAATACTCATTTCTCAATGGGAAAGAACTACATGTCCGTCGGTTGTGTCCTTCATGTCCACACCTACTGCAACAGTTTGAACTTGTAGACATCTTCTCGCCAAAGCTCTTATTTCTCCCTTTTTTGGGTCTTCCCGACATTCTTTTGTACTTTGGTGGCAACACAACTTCATCGAGAACGTTAGTTGGTACATCCCAATCCGATCTATCTGACATGGACATTCTTGCTCTTCTTGTAGTTCGTGCAAATATTTTTCCAAAGATGCCAGATACATGCATAATGTGGCGTATTTGGGAAGACAACACTCACACTCTTGATTATACTTTCATTTCTATCTGATACAAAACACATGTTATCTCTCTCGCCAAATGCATTTTTGAATTGTTGAAAGAATCACAACCACGAACAATCATTCTCAGTATCGACAACCCCATATGCCAAAGGCAATATGGACCCTGTGTTATTTTCACCAAAAATCATACACTGTTTTAGTTCTAATTTTAACGATTTTCCCAATTATTATAAGTTGTATATAAGAATTGGATACTTGTATCTAAGAAATAAATACTAAATCAAATTTATGAAGAAAAACACCATCCAATTTTGACAACTTATCCAAAATATTATAAGTTGTTTCTAAGAATTAGATACCTGTATCTAAGAAATTGATACCTTTTCAGATTTAAAAAAATAAAGATACCTACACCATCAAGTGTACTAGCCGATAGGAACATCCCTTTATAAGCACCACTAAGATATGCACCATCCACAACAACAACTGGTCTATAGAACTGAAATCCCCTAATTAAGGGTCGCAATGCAATGAATAGATACATGAACTCATTCGCAGGAGACTTCATCATTCTAATATATGAATTTGGATACACATTATTTAACATGTGCAGGTATCTAGGCAATGGTCTGTACCGATCAACTGGCTTACCCCTGAACATATCCAGTGTCCGCTCCTTGTACGCCAAGCCTTTTGATACGTAACGTCAACTCCATACGCAAACCTTAAAGTCATCGATTATATCATTTAGGGTGTGCCTCCTTTTGTAATTTATAAGTTTCAGAGCAGTTACACCACTAACAAAGGACAATGTCGCCTCAACTTTGTTCAGCAATCTTTCCCTCATCACATAGGTATGTACATCATTGAAGTATCCAAATTTGAAAATTTCTGTATTCCTCCGACACGATGACTTCATACTCCAAGAACAGTTCTCAGAAAATCACTTCAACACATAGCTGCAACAATAGGTAGAAAATGGAAAGCATTCAACTTTTAAATAACTTATACAAAAACAAATATTCAATCAACAATAAAACTATTAGAACAGTTCATAAATTTATACACTGTGTAATGACCCATTAGAGTATTTTTTTTAAAAAAAAAAAATTAATTAGCCCTCTTGTTTTCTTAAAATATCCTGCTCGTAAATTTTAAATGGGCATTTTGGACTATTCGACAAAGTATAGCTACTAAATTTACGGGGGAAAGTTAGACATTTAATTTAATTAATGGACTAAAGTGGCAACTTATTCCATACTACTTGTCTTATAAATATTAAAATAAATAGTAGTATACCTAATTAAAAGAAAATAAGAGAAGAGGAAAAAGGGTTTGGAAAAGAAAGAGAGGCGCCGGACTATTGCAGGGGTCGTGAGCAAATTTGCTCCCTGTAAGTGAATTACTTTGCACTGTAAATTAATTGTTTAGTGAAAATGTGCTAAAGAGTTGCAATTTCATTGGTTAGTAAAAAGGGGTTACATGAATGTTGGCAGCAATTTGGGCGTTTTGAGGAAGCAGCGCCTCTCCGTTCCATGCATACATATATATATATATATATATATATATATATATATATATATATATTATTAATTATTATTATTATTATATTGGAGAAATTAATTATTGTTATTATAATTGGTGTTATGTTTTCTTAAGTGGAGGACTTGACATTATGTTTGTTGTTTCCATCTGTGAGTCAAAACAAACAAACAAAAAAAAATGAAATTAAAGAATGTGAATGGGGGCTGTGATGTGTCATCCAATTATGTGGGTATTATTGTTTGCTTGATTCCAGAAAGTGGGCAATTTGAAAGTAATGTGTAACATTAGAAGATTGAGGCGCTACATTACGCTGTGTCCTCTTCTTGCCCATATATACATATATGATTATTTTCTCATCTTTTGTCAATTAATAACAATAATAATAATAACAATAGGATATTAGGTATTAAATGTATCTTATTTTATAAATATTATTAGGATCATATTATTTGGAGAATTTAAGACCAATTTTAAACTTGAAATTAAAATTATCGAATTAGATGAAATCTTGGGGTTAGGCTAGATATGTGGTAATTTGGTTGTCATCGGACTCCTTGTAATGTGTATGTTCCATTCTTGATAGAGAATTTTCATTGTGGGAGTTGAATTCAAGATTTAGTCCATTCGGTAGAAGTAGTCGAGTGCGGTTTTGGCATCGAGGTAGGTTTGGCTATCCTTCTTTGAGATTGGGATTGAGTTATTGAATATCTTTATGTTGTAATCTATGGGATGAGATCATATCGTGTGTTGGTTGATAATTCTTATTGTGTTGCTTCGAGAGCATGTGAATCCTAAATTGAGAATAGTGCGAATATGACATGTTGAGAAAGGGAGAAAATTTGTGCTTATTGAGAGGAATGTTGGTTCCATAATAGTATCTTGCTTGTATACATCCTCATATAACATGTCATGACATTTTGCGAAGTTGTGAATGGTGATTTTTATCATGAGTCCTTGACACGGGCACTTGGGTGGCAAGGTAGTTGATATATTGTGATTGAGGTATATGGCCTGCGAGGTCCCCATGGGTCCCCTTAGTCTGGGAGCCTTAGCTCGACGGGGGTGTATACGACAGGCTGTGTGACGGTCTTGATACCACCTTGCATTGCATTGCACTGCACGACATTGCATACCATTTAATTTTACTACTTGTGGTTGTTTTGGGTTGGCGTATATGAGATTATATGTTTACTTTGCTTGCGTGATCCTATATAAATTGGCGGCACCGATACCGGACTGGTTTTTCTGTTGCAGGTGGAAGTGTTCCTAGATTATTTCATAGTTTATTTAATTTCTAATTCCCAGTCGGTTAAACCTACTGGGTACATATTATGTGTACTCACCCCTACTCCTTTCTCCCCCGCAGATTCTCGTCAGGATTATCCACGTGGTAGTTGAATTGCTCGTGCACTTGGTTCATACCTGATCTAATGGTGAGACTCAGGGCTTCGAGCTTCCATTGGATTCTATCTTAGTTGCTTAGTCTTTATTTCTATTCGAAGAATTAAATGCATTTATTTCTTTAGTTAGTTATTAGATGCTCTTTATACTCGTGGCACCAGGTTTTGGGATATTATTTTTACGTGGTGACTATTTGTTTATTGAATATTTCTCCTTCTAGGGTGCATTTATTGTTGGGATTGAAAATAAGTGGTCTTTTAGTCATGACGCCATTTTGGATCGTGACAAGTTTGGTATCAGAGCTCTAGGTTCACCGGTCTCATGAGTTAAAGAGCAGGGTGTCCAGTAGAGTCTCGCGGATCGGTACGTAGACGTCCGTATCTATCTTCGAGAGGCTACAGGATACTTGTTAGGAGAAAATCCTCTTTCTATTGATTCATTTCGTGCGACTTGTTCATATTCACATTTTGTACGCTTCTAATCTATTCTTCCTGCACAGATGGCGAGAACTAGAGCTAGAAATACCGAAGATGAGTCGGTACCTGTTGTCCAAGCCCCCGTTAGAGGGCGAGACAGAGCTCGTGGCAGAGCTAGAGACAAGGGTGGCAGCGGAACCGGTAAGTACCGGTTCCGGCCCGGTTCCGGTGCCGGTTCGGTGCCGGTCCGGTCCGGTCCGGTTCCAGTACTTACCGGTAGGGTCCGGTAGTGAGGGGATCCGGTAAGGGAACCGGGACGGGACCCGTTAATTTTACCGGTAATTACCGGTTCCGGTCCGGTACCGAACCGGTAATTCTGGTCAAAAATTTTTTTTTTTAAATTTTTTAATTTATTACCGTTGGTGTGGGGCCCACCAACGGTAATAAAAAATTTTTGCCCGTTTTTGGTCCGTTTTTGACCGTTAGAAATTGTTTTTTTTATTTTTTTTATTTTTTTTTTCCAAAATTCAATATTTTCTCAACTATAAATACCCCTAAATATTTCATAATTTTTCACTTCAATTCTCTCAATCCAATTCTCTCAATTCAATCCAATTCTCTCAATCAAATTCTCTCCACTTACTAATATTACAAATTTATAATTATATACATATTACTTATTTACATACTACTCTTAAATATTATATATTATATATATTCATTATCTACTCTCTCAATCATTATTCCAAAATATTATTTAGTTTTGGTAATTGCATTTTGGAGCAAAATTTGGTGGATCAATTTGGAGCATATTCAAGCTTCAACTTTCATCAATTTCGGCTTCTACGTCTGTTTTTACACAGACGTTTGGTACCTTCGTTCCTAAATTCTACTTATTTGTTCTTCCAAATTTACTTATTTGATTACTTTTACTTGTTGAGTTGTTGTCTCCTTGAATTATTTTTTTTTACATTCATAAACTTGAATTTTTGCATATAATCGTTATTTGTTTAATTAAACTTTAATTAAATTTAAAATGGATTCCGGTGGAAAAGGAAAGGGAAAAAGTACATTTTTTGGTGGAATTAAAAAGGCTTTAACCGGTAAAAAATCAGGTGGTAGTTCGTCTACAAGACAAGCACCACTTAGATTAAATATCGAAGATTCTACTTACGTAAACAACACTTTTATTAATATTGACTCTAACACGGGATTAGACAATGATTTTCTTGAACAACATTTTGGGAATTTTAACGAAGATTTACCAGAAGATGATTTTGAAATAAATGAAAATGAAGATACTTTTGATGACGATGAAACTCAACCCCCATATAGTGCTACTACCCCACCCCCTCCCGCTCCCGCTCCCACTCCCGCTCCCGCTCCCGCTCCCCCCGTGCCACCTACGTCATCTAATAGGCCTAAGACGGAACGTGCAAAAAAATCCGTTGTTTGGCAATTTTTAACGCAAAATGAAGATAAAACAAAAGCTATTTGTAACAAATGTAAACATGTTTTAAACCATAAAACTTCGGGAAAGGGGGGCGGGACGGGTCATTTGAAAAATCACCTTATGCATTGTTGTAAAATAGAATTTTTGCATGCACAGGCAGTTGCGGACGCCAAAAAATTTGGAACTCCCATTCCCGATGAATCGACGGGAGGTTCAAATATGGTGCAATCGCAACTAAATCCTAGTAATATTTCTGGTCCTAGTACACATAGAGCTTATAGTAGACAACGTGACCTTGATGAACTTTCTAAAATGATTGTTGTTACTGGTTTGCCTTTCAGTTTTGCAGAAAATCCCGGTTTTGTGCATTATATTCAAATTGTGTATAACCCGTCTTTTAATGGATTTTCTAGAAATACTATAAAAAAAGCGGTTTTTGACTTTCAAGCACGCCATGTACAATATCTTAGGTGTTTATTTGCTTATAATAATTGTAGGATAGCAATAACTTCTGATATGGGACGTAGTGTAACCGGTATCGATTACTTTACAATTACGGCCCACTGGATAGATGATAACTGGAATTTGCAAAAAAGAATTTTAGGATATAAAATTTGTGAATTTCGAAAAACAGGTTCTTATATTGCCCAAACTATTCTTAATGTTTTACAATTTTTTGGTATAGGTAGAAAAATATTTAGTGTAACTTTAGATAACGCTAGTAATAATAAATGTGCTGTAGATTTTTTAAAACCTATTATTTGTCCAACTTATGAAGATGGTTTTCATATTAAATGTGATGCACATATTTATAATTTAATTGTTAAAGATGGTATTTCTTTATTTGAACATGGATGTGCTACAGTGGAAGCCGCATGCCACTTTATTTTTACATGTCAAGTAATGGCTAGGCGTAGGGAATTTAACCAGCGTTGCATTGAATGTAATTTACCTGTTAGAAAAATTCCTAAATCAGTAGCAACTAGGTGGAATTCATTTTATGAAATGTTAAAAGTTGCTTACGACTATAGGAGACCGCTTACAATGGTCTGGAATGCACATAATGCAGATCCCAACTTCCGTCTAGATGAAAATGATTGGATTAATATTAAAGATTTGGTTGATTTTTTAAAAGTTTTTTATTTAGCAACAAAACAAATTTCCGGCCTTTACTATCCTACTATTTCTTCTGTGTTGCCTAATATTTGTACTATTTGTAATAAATTAGCTTCGTTTAAATATAATCCAAGATTTAGTGAACCTGTTAGAAAAATGATTGAAAAATTTAGGAAATACTTTTTTCCAATCCCTCAAATTTATTTAACTGCTGCTTTATTTAATCCCGCCTATAAAGAATTTGGTGTATCTAAAATGGTAACTAGTATATATACAGACTTAGAAATAGTATACGACGGAGAAAATCAATCACTTCATTTAGAAACAGTTCTAAGTAGCGTTAGACCTGAAGCTAGGAAATTATATGATTTAGAACAATATAATTCAATACAAAATGTACAACACCAACCACAACCTACTAGGGCTAGATGGGATGATGACATGGACGCAATGTTAGAATTACAACTTGGGTTAGAATCTAATACAAACAACGACTTTGATGAATATCTTAACCAGGCACCGGAAAGCATCAAGGACTCAGAGGGGAAGCCGCAGCTGTTGGCGTGGTGGAACACTCGTGGAAAAATTTTTCCAAGACTTCAACGGGTGGCTCGTGATGTGCTGGCAATTCAAGCTTCTTCAGTTGCTTCGGAAGGCGCTTTTAGCGCTGCTAGGTTCCAAGTAGGAGACCATAGGCATTCACTAGCTGGCGATAGCTTAGAAGTTTCAGTCTTATTTCGAGACTGGATAAATGCGGAGCGGAGGAATTTAGGGCGTCCGACATTGCCTTCTCAGTTTGAAGCCGATATCGATAATGTTATATCGGAATCAAGCGAAGACGGCATGGAATTTCTGGAAGAACAAGCTCAAGAGCCGATTCCAGAAAATGTGACAGCTGAAATGTTAGAAACTCTTAGACAAGAGTTTCAAAGTAGTTTAAGATATTAGTGATTAAATATATTTGTATTACAAATTTACAATAAATTATACCTAGTTGAAACAGAACCCTTCCTAGAAGGTGGCTGCGTAGATTGGGTTGATTTCTAATATCTTACCTTTCTACATTGTACAATTTAAATTTTAAAATTACATAATAAAATTAGAGGCTATTCGCCTTATTTCTTTTTTTATTTTTATTATTCTTTTTACTTAATCTTAATTTAAGTTTTGAGTTTTGACTACTAACTTCTTTTTAATATATTTGCCCCTTTATTTCTCAAATCTTTATTAACTTTAAAGTTTAAAATACAAGAAGAAACATTCAAACTTTAATCGTTTAAAATTAAACTTTATAACAAGTTAACAACTTTAAGTTTGAATTATAAATTATATAACTTATAGTGTTATACACTTATACTTATAAATAACTTATAACAATTTTGAATTCAAAATTTCAAACTTTCAAACTTCATTTTAAATTTTAACAATTTATATAATAATTTATGAATAATAATACTACCATTTTAACATTTTATTTTAACCTTTAATATTTTAAACTTGAATTTAAATTTTTAATTTTTTTTTTTTAATATCCGGATTTCCGGTGGACCGGTCCGGTCCGGTCCGGTCCGGTACCGGTTGGTACCGGGACCGGTAAGGTATGGGTAATGTTTCCCGGTAATACTGGTCCCGGTTCCGGTCCGGTACCGGGAAATTATACCCTTGGCCTTTCTGGTCCCGGTCCCGGTACCGGTCAATGCCGGTCCGGTGGGACCGGTTCCGGTCCCGTCGCCAGTCTTGGCTAGAGATCGAGGTCGAGCTAGAGGTGCAACACCAGTCCGAGGTCAGACTAGACGGGTTTCACCTGAGCCTATTGCTGACCCAGTTTATGAGCACAATGAGCAGACTGAGGACCCAGTTCAACCTCCGGCATCCTTAGAGGGTACACCAGTATTACAAGAGCTATTAATTCGATTGTTGGCAAGGTTGGAGGATACCCCTGCCTCTAGTGATGTTCCAGGTACCTCAGTTCCTGCTATACCGGTTGTTCCTTCACAGCCAACTCAAGGACCTAATATGGGATTTCAGACCCCGAGTCCATTTTCTATGCCTTCTATTGCACCCCCGATGTTTTCAGCTCCGCCAGTTTCTGCCAGTGCTGCTATGTCCTTGTCTGAGCAGAAGAGTTTTGAGAGATTTGTGAGATTGACTCCTCCCAAATTTGATGGTACCGCTGGGCATAGGGCATATGACTTCCTGACAGAGTGCCAGGATCGATTGTTTAATTTGGGTGTTCTGGAGGCCCACGGAGTAGCTTACACCTCTTATCAGTTCACAGGCATGGCCAAAGAGTGGTGGAGGTCGGTTATGGCCCGGAGGCCAGTTGATGCTCCAACGGTGGATTGGGGGCAGTTTACTGAGATCTTTCTTGAGAAGTTTGTACCATACAGCCTTCGTGATAGACGTCGTGATGAGTTCGATCGATTGGAGCAGGGTTCCATGACTGTGACCGAGTACGAGGCACGATTCCATGAGTTATCTCGTTATGCCATGTCTAGCATTCCCACAGAGTTTGAGCGGATCCGCCGATTTGTGAAGGGGTTCACAAGTTATCTTCAGGAGGCCACAACCTCTCTTGTGTTATCTGGTAGTTCCTTTCAGAGTATTGTTGATCATGCTAGAATGATAGAGGGCATCAGACAGGCCCGTCAGGGTGGTGGTAAAAGGTCCCGCCATCACGGTCAGTTTGGCAGTTATGCACCTAGAGACAGAGATTCTCAGAGGCAGGGCCCTCAGGGTTATCAAGGGAGACCAGTTCATGCTGCCATTCCTAGTGCAGGTAGTACAGGCTGGTCCGGACCTAGAGGTTGTTATGTGTGTGATGAGTTCGGCCACCATGCCAAGGATTGTCCTAAGCGTGCTCCTGCTTCTTTTCCATTGGGGAAACAGACAGCCCGACCTACACCAGCTCCAGCAGCTAGAGGCGCTTCACAGAGTGCGAGGGGCAGCACTAGAGGTGCTAGGGGTGGAGCTCGAGGTGGTGCTCGTGGTGGATCGCAGGTTAGTGGAGAGCGCCGAGTGTGTTACGCCATTCCAGGCCGTACAGAGGCAGAGACATCTGACGCTGTGATTACAGGTATTATTCCAGTTTGCCATCGTTCAGCTTCAGTATTATTTGACCCTGGGTCCACCTATTCATATGTATCCACTTATTTTGCTCATGATATTGATGGTGTGTGTGAGCCTCTTGATGTGCCTATTTCTGTTTCTACACCCGTGGGTGAATCTTTAGTGGTGGATCGGGTCTATCGGGGTTGTATTGTGGTGTTCTCAGGTAGGGAGACCCAGACTGATTTGATCCTTCTAGACATGCTTGACTTTGATGTTATCTTGGGTATGGATTGGTTGTCTCTTTATCATGCGATCCTTGATTGTTATGCTAAGACTATGACTTTAGCGTATCCGGGTTTACCCAGTTGATGTGGGCAGGTGCTCTCAACTCTTACCCTAAGGGGGCTATTTCTTATGTTCGTGCTCGGCATATGATAGAGCATGGGTGTTTATCTTATTTGGCTCATGTACGTGATATTTCTAAGGAGTCATCTTCTTTAGAGACCATGAGGGTGGTGAGGGAGTTCATGGATGTGTTTCCTACAGATTTACCAGGTGTTCCTCCAGATCGTGACATTGACTTTGCCATTGATTTGGAGCCGGGCACTAAGCCCATATCCATTTCTCCTTATCGAATGGCTCCTGCAGAGCTAAAGGAATTGAAGGAGCAATTAGAAGATTTGTTGAAGAAGGGGTTTATCCGGCCTACTGTGTCGCCTTGGGGCGCACCAGTGTTGTTCGTAAAGAAAAAGGATGGTACTATGAGAATGTGCATTGACTATCGTCAGCTGAACAAAGTGACCATCAAGAACAAGTATCCCTTGCCTCGTATTGATGATTTACTTGATCAACTTCAGGGTGCCTCAGTGTTCTCTAAAATTGATTTGAGGTCAGGGAATCACCAGTTGAAGGTTCGGGAGTCAGACATCCCGAAGACTGCTTTCAGGACTCGATATGGGCACTATGAGTTTGTGGTTATGTCGTTTGGGCTGACTAATGCCCCTGCCGCTTTTATGGAGTTGATGAACCGAGTTTTCAGACCTTACCTGGATTCATTTGTGATTATATTTATTGACGACATATTGGTGTATTCCAAGAGTGAGGCGGACCATGTTCGTCACTTGAGGGCCGCGCTCCAGAGATTGCGTGAGGAGAAACTGTATGCTAAATTCTCCAAATGCGAGTTTTGGCTTGAGTCTGTGACTTTCTTGGGTCATGTGGTGACTAAGGATGGTATTATGGTTGATCCAGCCAAGGTTGCAGCAGTTCGTGATTGGGTGAGACCCACTTCAGTGACTGAGATTCGAAGTTTTATTGGGTTGGAAGGTTATTATTGTCGATTTGTGCAGGGATTCTCCTCTATCGCATCTCCTTTGACTAAACTAACTCAGAAGGAATTGCATTTCTATGGACCGATGAATGTGAGGCAAGCTTCCAGAGGCTCAAGGAGTTATTGACTTCAGCACCTATTTTAGCATTGCCCGAGGAAGGTGTAGCCTTTGTTGTTTATTGTGATGCTTCGGGTGTCGGTTTAGGTGGAGTGTTGATGCAGAAGGGAAGAGTTATAGCTTATGCTTCGCGACAACTAAAGGTCCATGAGCGGAACTACCCTACACATGATTTGGAGTTAGCCGCGGTGGTATTTGTTTTGAAGTTGTGGAGGCATTATCTCTATGGGGTGCATTGCGAGATCTTTACAGACCATCATAGCCTCAAGTATATTTTCTCTCAGCCTAATTTGAATATGAGGCAGCGCAGGTGGTTGGAGTTGTTGAAAGATTACGATATCTCTATTCTCTATCACCCTGGCAAGGCTAATGTGGTGGCGGATGCCTTGAGCCGGAATCCTTCTAGTATGGGTAGCTTGGCATATCTTAGAACGGAGGAGAGGCCTTTAGCTTTGGAGGTTCAGTCTTTGGCTAGACAATTGGTTAGACTTGACATCTCCCCATCTCATAGTGTGTTGGCCTTCGTCGAGGCTAGATCTACATTGATGGATCAGATTCGTGCTCACCAGTTTGATGATGATAAATTATGTATGATTCGGGACAAAGTGTTGAGAGGAGAAGCTAAGTCAGCTTTTCTTGATTCTGAGGGGGTTTTGAGAATTAATGGGCGCATTTGTGTGCCTAAGGTAGGTGATTGGGTTCGCTTGATGTTGGATGTACTAAGTATTCCATTCACCCTGGAGTAGCAAAAATGTTTCATGATTTGAAGCAACATTATTGGTGGTATGGGATGAAGAGGGACATTGCGGAGTTTGTGTCTAAGTGTTTGAATTGTCAGCAGGTTAAGTATGAGCATCAAAAGCCAGGAGGTCCGATGCAGCGGATGCCCATTCCCGAGTGGAAGTGGGAGCGTATTACCATGGATTTTGTGACTGGATTACCCGTGACATTGGGCAAGTTTGACTCTATTTGGGTGATTGTAGACAGGTTGACCAAATCATCTCACTTCATTCCGGTAAGGACTAGCCACAGTGCGGAGCAACTAGCTAGGATATATATACGTGAGAATGTTAGATTGTATGGGGTGCCTATCTCTATTGTGTCAGATCGAGGTTTGGTGTTCACATCCCGATTTTGGAAGGCATTACAGCATGGGTTGGGTACACGATTAGACATGAGTTCGGCATTTCATCCTCAGACAGACGGTCAGTCCGAGCGGACCATTCAGGTGTTGGAGGACATGCTTAGGGCATGCGTGATTGACTTTGGTGCTCGATGGGACCAACACTTGCCCTTAGCGGAGTTTGCTTATAATAACAGTTACTACTCCAGTATTCAGATGGCACCATTTAAGGCGTTGTATGGGCGTAGATGTCGATCACCTATTGGGTGGTTCGACTCAGTCACCGTTGAGGCATTAGACACTGATTTGCTCAGAGATGCTAGGGAGCGGGTACGCCTGATCCAGAGTCGGCTATGGACAGCCCAGAGTCGCAGAAGAGCTATGCTGATAGGAGAATTCGTCCCTTGGAGTTTATGGTTGGCGAGCATGTGTGGTTAAAGATATCACCCATGAAGGGTGTGATGAGGTTCGGAAAGAAGGGCAAGCTTAGCCCAAGGTTTATTGGCCCGTTCGAGATTCTTAGGAGAGTAGGGAGGTGGCTTATGAGTTGGCTTTGCCACCTAGATGGTCAGCTGTTCATCCAGTATTCCATGTCTCTATGCTCCGAAAATACATACCAGACGAGTCTCACATTATTTCTTATGAAACCATAGAGTTGGGTCCGGATTTGACTTATGAGGAGGAGCCCATAGCCATTCTAGATAGACAGGTTCGTAGGCTCAGGACTAAGGAGATCGCTTCAGTTAAGGTTCAGTGGCGACATCAGCCTATTGAAGAGGCTACGTGGGAGACAGAGTTAGATATGCGTGCTCGATACCCTCAGCTTTTTTAAGCTTCAGGTACTTTCTTCTACTTTATGTTCGAGGACGAACATGATTTTTAGTGGTGGATGATGTAATGACCCATTTGAGTATTTTTTTTTTAAAAAAAAATTTAGTTAGCCCTCTTGTTTTCTTAAAATATCCTGCTCGTAAATTTTAAATAGGCATTTTGGACTATTCGACAAAGTATAGCTACTAAAACTTTACAGGGGAAAGTTAGACATTTAATTTAATTAATGGACTAAAGTGGCAACTTATTCCATACTACTTGTCTTATAATTATTAAAATAAATAGTAGTATACCTAATTAAAAGAAAATAAGAGAAGAGGAAAAAGGGTTTGGAAAAGAAAGAGAGGCGCCGGACTGTTGCAGGGGTCGTGAGCAAATTTGCTCCCTGTAAGTGAATTACTTTGCACTGTAAATTAATTGTTTAGTGAAAATGTGCTAAAAAGTTGCAATTTCATTGGTTAGTAAAAAGGGGTTACATGAATGTTGGCAGCAATTTGGGCGTTTTGAGGAAGCAGCGCCTCTCCGTTCCATGCATACATATATATATTATTAATTATTATTATTATATTGGAGAAATTAATTATTATTATTATAAATAGTGTTATGTTTTCTTAAGTGGAGGACTTGAAATTATGTTTGTTGTTTCCATCTGTGGGTCAAAACAAACAAACAAAAAAAAATGAAATTAAAGAATGTGAATGGGGGCTGTGATGTGTCATCCAATTATGTGGGTATTATTGTTTGCTTGATTCCAGAAAGTGGGCAATTTGAAAGTAATGTGTAACATTAGAAGATTGAGGCGCTGCATTACGCAGTGTCCTCTTCTTGCCCATATATACATATATGATTATTTTCTCATCTTTTGTCAATTAATAATAATAATAATAACAATAGGATATTAGGTATTAAATGTATCTTATTTTATAAATATTATTAGGATCATATTATTTGGAGAATGTAAGACCAATTTTAAACTTGAATTTAAAATTATCGAATTAGATGAAATCTTGGGGTTAGGCTAGATATGTGGTAATTTAGTTGTCATCGGACTCCTTGTAATATGTATGTTCAATTCTTGATAGAGAATTTTCATTGTGGGAGTTGAATTCAAGATTTAATCCATTCGGTAGAAGTGGTCGAGTGCGGTTTCGGCATCGAGGTAGGTTTGGCTATCCTTCTTTGAGATTGGGATTGAGTTATTGAATATCTTTATGTTGTAATCTATGGGATGAGATCATATCGTGTGTTGGGTTGATAATTCTTATTGTGTTGCTTCGAGAGCATGTGAATCCTAAATTGAGAATAGTGCGAATATGACATGTTGAGAAAGGGAGAAAATTTGTGCTTATTGAGAGGAATGTTGTTTCCATAATTGTGTCTTGCTTGCATACATCCTCATATAACATGTCATGACATTTTGGAAAGTTGTGAATGGTGATTTTTATCATGAGTCCTTGACCACGGGCACTTGGGTGGCAAGGTAGTTGATATATTGTGATTGAGGTATATGGCCTGCGAGGTCCCCATGGGTCCCCTTAGTCTGGGAGCCTTAGCTCGACGGGGGTGTATACGACAGGCTGTGCGACGGTCTTGATACCACCTTGCATTGCATTGCACTGCACGACATTGCATACCATTTAATTTTACTACTTGTGGTTGTTTCGGGTTGGCGTATATGAGATTATATGTTTACTTTGCTTGCGTGATCCTATATAAATTGGCGGCACCGATACCGGACTGGTTTTTCTGTTGCAGGTGGAAGTGTTCCTAGATTATTTCATAGTTTATTCAATTTCTAATTCCCAATCGGTTAAACCTACTGGGTATATATTATGTGTACTCACCCCTACTCCTTTCTCCCCCCGCAGATTCTCGTCAAGATTATCCACGTGGTAGTTGAATTGCTCGTGCACTTGGTTCATACCTGATCTAGTGGTGAGACTCAGGGCTTCGAGCTTCCATTGGATTCTATCTTAGTTGCTAGTCTTTATTTCTATTCGAAGACTTAAATGCATTTATTTCTTTAGTTAGTTATTAGATGCTCTTTATACTCGTGACACCAGGTTTTGGGATATTATTTTTACGTGGTGACTATTTGTTTATTGAATATTTCTCCTTCTACGGTGCATTTATTGTTGGGATTGAAATTAAGTGGTCTTTTAGTCATGGCCCCATTTTGGGTCGTGACATACTGAATGACTTCAAGCATTGTTATACCACCACAATAATTGGAATAACTTCGTACCTTTCACGGTTAGATCTTTTAACATTGAAGTTGAATACATTGTGCACTTTATACTTTGCCATAACATCAACTAACGTCGCTTTGTTCTTGTACACATTTTTCACCTTCACATCGACATTTGTTGAGTCACAAATTATGTTTGATACGTCAACCTCAGGAAAGTAACAAGTAACCATACAATCTGATTCGATCATTCCAGTTGATGCATCAATCATCATAATCCCATTACCCTCTACATTACTGGTATCCACGCACAATGGGTACACACCATACACAAGTTCTTTTTTCTTTATTTCTACATACAACTTCACCCTCATGTCATTGCGGATACAAATCGAAGTTGCATTACCTTCAGCAACATGCTGAATATCAATTCTCTTCATTTGTTCGTTGATATCTAAGACAGCCACAATCGCAGCTTTGAGATTAACAAAGGAGATATTCTCACCTACAACAATTTCGTCACTTTTATAACCACTATACAATACATCATATTCCCATATTTCACTATGATGGATCAAAATTGAGATATTCATGGTCGATGGCTTTTTTAATCCAGAACCAATATTCGGATTTGGACTATTAGGATTCTTTGTTTTTTTTTTAAATTCTGAACATAACAGACTGTTACATTTTTTTTGGATTGATTGCTGCAACTAGAATGTTAAGCGTTAATTGGGGGATTACAAATAAAAGGGTTGTTTGCTGTTTTTTATTTAACGCAACAACCTACAAAATCCGGTAATGCACAATTAGGTATCAACCATCATTCTTAAGTATCATTATAATAAGTAAAAGTTGGTATTTTTAGTAATTTTTTTAAGAGTCAGGATTTTTGGGAATTATGGTAAAACAGTATGGGATCCCTATAAGTTTTACTAACAATAACACTTTGTAACCCAAAAGGAAAATTATTTACGGGCGGTTATTTCTTTATTTCATATCCCATATTTTTAATTATGTTTGTGTGTTTAATATCATGAAAGTATATATACTTTAATGCTATCAAAAAGAAGAGGTAGTGTTTCAGTAAAACTGATTAATAGCATCAAAGTATATGATATACAAAGAGGAAGAAACTATTTAATATTATCAAAGTATATAGATACCACCAGACTTTAGAGTTTAATAATTAAGATTGCGACTTTAATAAATAAGATTGCAATTTTAATAATTTTCTCTTAATTGCTCCTTATTTATTTCTTAGAAAAAAAAGAGTTCAATCTTATATGATACTGATAGGGTATCAATATACTAATGGAGTATCATTGAGAATTAAGGTCAGTCCTATATGATATCGATATGGTATTATATACCGATGGAGTATCATGGATTAGTGATACTGATGTTGTGTTGAAGTCATTCTTAAAACAAGTAAAGAGACAGTGGGATAAGCGGGTAAATCATTTAGACTGGGTCCATTTTTAGTAGATAACTTTACAATTATGTCCATTTTGGGTGTATTTGGAAAATATTTTTCAAACCAACTCATTCTCCTCCAATTTAAGTAAAATGACTTCCTTACAAAAATTGAGGAAAACATTTTCCAAACTCTTACCCAATATCAAATTAATTTTTTTAATCACATCCCTATCACGATCCCCCTCCCCCCAAAAGATTATTATTATTCTAAAATAAAATAAGATTAAAAAATTATTTTTGAAAAATATTTCACAGTTAAATTTTTATTTTTTCCCCATTCCTATTCGGACCCACCCAATTCCCCCCACACTACAAAAAATATTTTCTTAAAAAAATAAATTTTGAAAGTTTTTAAATTTTTTGCTTCCGCCTACGACTTCTCGCCTCCCCCCACCCCCACCCCTTTTACCAAGAAATTAAAAATTTATGTTTACAAAAATATTATTTTTTTACTCCACCCCTTTTGGACTTGTAGGTAGTTTAATTTTAGCATTTTAATTGTAATTTTGTGACTCTGGACTAGTGGCATATAGGGTAACAGTATGTTGTGAAGAATATGCAGGTACAAGACCAAGTCAGCCATCTTGGGCTGAATAAGCACCAAGAAGTGCTTCTACGACCAATTGTACTGGCCGTGGTTTACACCACAACCCGTATACTGCCTCGTAGAACACTTCTAGTGAGCAAACATAGTGTGCACTCCAGTCCATGAGCTAACTTTACGGCCTGTAGATAAAACTACGGCCGTGAATGGGGCTCGTGGACCCAAAGTAAGTTTCCTAAATATGTCTAAGTGTTGGGAAGCTTCTATGACCCAATCTACGAGCTGTATGTCCATGTACAACCTGTAGATGGGCACGTGAAGCCAATTTTCTAAAATTAAGGTTTTGACACTCTATGAGACCAGGTTCTATGAATCGTAGACTATTCTACGGCCCGTAGTTGGGGTTTTGTAGGGCCTAGGCCCAACTTTTCACCCAACCTAATCAATGTGTAAAAGAGGGGTAAAATTATTTCACCCCTTATTCTCACAAAAATTCCCAAAAATACCCCGACCCCTTCTCCTACCCTACTACTCCGACCACCGTTCGACCATCGTCAAAGTTTTTCGGCAATATTCATGCACCTAGGGTTTCGCCCCTTTCGAGTTCCTCTTTCAATTTTTCAATCTTGTGGTCCAAATTCGGTAAGTTCTTAGCTCTAAATTCCTTGTATTACCGAAATTGATATCATTAGGTTAGACAGGTACGGTATTCCGAACTGGGTGTGTTCAAATTAGTTGTTGCCTTTGTATGCGATGTATGCTTAACCTTGATTGAGTAGTTGCTATTGCCTTGAAAGATGTAAATGCCAGAATGTGTGTGTGGCCATGTCGTGTTTGAATATTGTTATGTAAAACTCATGTCGTCACATGTCATTGGAATTACAAGTAAACCATTATTTGATAAACGACATGTGATTGTGTGTGTGTGCATAATTGCTAACTATCAAACGGGTGTTGGTTCATGGTGTGAACAAGTAAAATGGCATTTGATGGAGTGGTGCATAATTGTCATATATTGGGCACTGGGAAGTTTATTGGGATTATGTAGGTGCATAAAACTCTTGTTCGGTGCTGAATTAAATGATTATAGTCTATCCATGTCATTTTAGGACCTGTTTAATGGGCATAGACAACCTAAGCCATTGGAATCTTCACACTATGAGGGTCTTATATGGCCCGTGGAACAATACACGAGCAATAGTTGCCCCTCATGAGAGGATCCAGTTACCTGGGGTTTCTGAGACTCTATCAGACGAGACCTTCTATGGGCCATAGTTTAATCTATGGCTCGTAGACAAGTCTCGTAGGGCAATACCTGCAAAAGTTCAAGTCCGGAACCACATCTACAACTCAGTTTATAGCTTGTAGAATATTCTATAGTCGTACCTGATCTCGTAGATACAGTTCCAGTAACTAACTTTACTGAATCTTGCCATCTACGAAGGCCTTTTATAGCTCGTGGTTTTCACTATGACCCATAAATGAACCTTCGTGGACTCATCTGTCATTAATTCTGATAAGTTCTTATTTTCATTCCTATACTTGGGGCTAATCATAATGTTAAATCTGTGCATTTTAGGTACCATGGCCGGTAAACCAAGGAAAAGATAGATACAGGCCATGCAGAGGCGATTCAGAGATGAGCCTTCGACCACTGAGGGTAGTTCTGAGGCCAGCGGATCTCTCGAGGAGTTCGATGTTCAGCCTGATGCGAGTACCAAGTGACCACATACATGGGTTGTTGCTAGATAGTCAGGGTAACCCCAGACTCAGGTCATCATGGTCCGCGCTCCCCAGTCTGACGAGGGAGGTGACAGGGACAATAGTTCTATACAGATGACTCCCTCCAGAAAGGGATCCAAGTCCGAATCTGGAGAGGAGTCGGATTTTGAGTCTTCATTAGCACCTTGAGCACCACCCCCGCCTTTAGATGCATTATCTAACAGGTGGTGCATGCGAGGTATGCAGTGGATTTACGCGGATGATATACATTAGGATGAGTGGGGTCGATCAGCCCGTTCCAAAGTTGAGGAGCATAGATTATTACTTCAGGGCTAGACAGTGTCCCCGGCCTTTGGGACACCATTGCCTGATACAGATTCCAATGGCTTACAGCACCGTTAGGGAAGTACTCCCCAAAGATGGTTCTTGAGCTCTTTTCATCCTATCCCGCCACCATCCTAGAGTCTCTCCCAAAGGGGAAGAGACCTCTCACTCAATCCTGGTTGACACATACAAGGGTGAGGGGTGTACAGGTTGACCTATCAGAGGCCACCATCTGCCGCATGCTCTTTGATCCCGAGTACTAAGCCCCCGGGACTATAGCTAAATTGGACTACATATTGGGGCAGACTCGGGATAAGGTCCTGATGAGAGATTCGGCCTGAAAAGCTACTTTGATGAGATGGGTAGTCGACCATATCATTGAGCTGGGTCAGGACCCTGAGTGGGTACCTACTTCGTTGGCGCCCATAGTGAAGGCGTCACTCAGCTTCACCGGTAAATTTTGGTAGGCTGTGGTGAGTTCGCAGATCCATCCCACACATGTAGATAATACCTTGACACCAGACCGCACTATTGGTTTCTAGCATCTTAGCTGGTTATGACATAGACTAGGCCCGCCTAATTGCCGAGCAGATTCATGAGGCCCTCTGAAGAGGTCCACCTTCATCCTTTTCCCATGCTTGATATGCCAACTATGTATAGTAGCCGGGGTGGAGATCCTTAATCACTTGGACTTTCTGGTCGAGGTTCAGAGGACATTGGATGCCAGCTTGATAAAAGCTGATGAGAATCCGATGGCCCTTAGGCGAGCACCACACCCTACAATCTAGATGCCAAAGATGTTCGCCATCTTTTTCCACCACTGCTGCTTCCACTACTTAGGGGCCCTTACTAACAGAGATTGATATAGAGAGGGGGCCCACTGCTACCACTACTGCACCAAAGGCCATGCCTGCTCACTCAGCACTTGCTGGAATGATATATGTGTCGCGATATCTATTCAGGCCATGGCACAAAGGCAGGCGCGCACTGAGTCCTAGGTGACTCAATTACTATAGTAGATTCAACCTTGGGTTCGCCAGGCCATCTTAGAGGCTGAGGCACGTGTGTAGACGTACTGTGTGGTTGCTATTCAGGAGAGACTCACACCAGTAGACAACCGAATTGATGCATTTGATAGGCGAGCAAAGTAAAGCCTCAAGTCAGCATTGCCTACAGATTTGACGACCATTCGGATGGAGGCCAGCAGTAGCAGCACCGATTATGCTCCCAATGACCGATCCCACTAAGGTAGTAGTTGATTTATACACCACTCTCTTCCCTCAAGAAGCGGCCCTACACTGATGATCCAGATGTAGCAAGACTAGAGGCAGGGATAACAGAGGAGGAGCAGCTTGAGCTCGCTAGGCTTCACTCCATGCAGGATGAGACAAAGCGGCAGACTCGCGAGATAGAGAGGATGAGGGGTGCTAGACCCTCTAGACATGCTGCCACTACTAAGGAGACCACCAGGCAGGTTGAGGGTGGTTAGACTCAGCTAGAGACCGATGCTTAGGCACCCAGGCATGTTTTTTGAACCCATGCTTTGATTATGTTTTATTTTGTGCATAAAGGACAATGCAAACTCTTTTCGATGAGTTGTGGGTAGTTATAGGCCTTACTGAAGTCTAAGTAACTATGGCTTATAACTATCCCAAATTTTGAGACCGAGTGGTTTTTTTGCCTGTATTCTTTTTCCCTAAGGACATTTATTTTTCGTTGAACAGACAAGTTTAGGATGTGTAGATAATATTAGTAGCATGTAGTACTGAAGTCTATGGCATATGTTAGTTTTTGTGTGCAAAATGATACCCATCAAAATTTTGTTAGGTAGTCTTGATAGCAACCATGCAATATTGATTGATTGATAGTGCTTGTTCTAATAAGTGGGGTCTAATTATGATAAAAAGCATGATATGAGAGTCTATGTTAATAGTGTAATGAGTGCCATGTATGTGAGAGTTTTCTTTGCTTAATTCTTATATTGTGTTTCACTTCAGAATTTACCCTGTTACTCTGACTTAGACTGTAAGTTAGTTTGTAAGAGGATCTTAGGCCATTGTTCATATTAGTTCACTTAGCATAAATGACCAACCAAATGTATAATGTATCCCTTGATCCCAATGTTTGAGCCTTGCGTGTACCCTTTTCTTTGTAAAAACCTAAGTAACCTAGCCTTGTTAAATATAAAATCCTGAAACAAGCCCTGATCCTTCCTTGAATATTGTGCACCTTGACTGAGGCAAAAAACCTAAGTTGAGGGTGGCTACCAAAAAGTGGACCTAGTTCAAAGGTTGGATATTGTGCACCTCGACGTAAGCCAAAAGCCTAAGTTGAGAGTGGCTGGTGTAAGGGTAATCACATAAAATGGGGTAGAAGCTGGTGCATGAAAAAGGGAGAAAACTATGTTATGGATACAAGAAAAATGAATAGATGCCTAAACAATGAGCTAAAAAGAAAATAGAATGTGAAAATAGAAGGCAATGAGCTAAAAATGAGAGTAAGGCACCTAGAAAAGCTTGAAATAGGAGAAAGGGAGAATGAGTTGAAAATAGTGTTGGCAGGGAAAAAGTGTAGAATAACATAGTGTCAAGGAGGGTCATTAGTAAGTATGTTCCCAAAACATCATACCAAAGCCCCCGAGCCTACGTTACAAGCCAATAAAGTCCTATAGTGATTCTAGTCCAAGTAGTCGAAGGTCATAGTTGTGAGTATAGGGGCAAGCATATGGTATTGAGCACAATATTTGAATATCTTTTGCGAGAGTGAGTGATTTTCTTTAGTCCTAAGCATTGAATCTGAAATGACTATGATGAGTGGGATATGAGACGTCTTTTTGTGAGGGCACTTGCATTGCACTGTTGATTTCGGACTAATTCAGTGATTGTTGCTTATCTTGGTTACCTTGCTTGTCATAGTTGTACTGTCACATAAATTGATCTACATTGGTTTGTTTGATAGATATCTGATATACATTGATGAGTAGTGTAGGTATATGTGCTTGATTTTGAGGTGAGGTGTGCCATTAAATCAAGGTTTGTGTGTTACTGTATTGCTTATGTAGATTGAGTCCGTCGCTTGAGGACAAGCAATAATTTAAGTTGAGAATTTTGTGTGTTCTCAAAAAGTGATGTTAGTGGGTTTGATATGTTTTTATATTTGTTTTCAAGATTACTGGATTTGGTAAGATTTTGGGCTAAGTGTTGCAGTTGCTGCAATTTTGCTAATGTACGAAGCACTTTATGAGCCATGAAAAATTTCACGAGCCGTAAAGTGTGTTCATAGTTGAGATCCAGTGAAGGGTCAATTTTCTGAAGTTGCATCTATTAATTGTCAGACAAGCCACAGAAATTTGTATTAGCCATGGATGAGGTTCCATACCTTGAGGATCAGAAGTTAAGATTTTTGAAAAGTCATCAGACGAAACTCTATGGGTCGTAAGTCTGAATACGACCCATAAAAAGGTCTCGTAGAAGTTGTGCCCAGTCATGAAGAGTGAAGATAAAAAAGGCCCGATACGGGCCGTAAAACTTAGTAGGACCCGTAACCTGCCCGTATTGCCTACTGAATTTAGTTTTCTTAATTGTTTTGGACTTGTATTTTAGCTATTATAAATAGGTTTTTTAGTTTATTTTCAGTAGAGAACGAAGGAGAATGACCAGAAACATAGACAAAAGTGCTTAGAAACACTTGGAACACAACTTTGTGCTTTTAATCAATACTTTGTGATTTCTTGTGAAGAGTTTGAGATTTCTTATTCTTAAATTCATCTTTATAAGTTCTCAATTATGTTATTTCGTATCATGATTCTTGCATCTACAATGATTATGTATAGTTAAATCCACAACTAGGGTTGTGGGAACCATGAAGAAGTAACAAGGCAAAACCGGATAATTTGTAATTCTTGGAAAGTGTGCATGCATGTATTAATTAATTCTCTTCATTTAGATTGCTTTTTAATGGTGGCCAACGTTAGAATTCGCCTAGTTGTTACTGACTGGATCAATGTAATAATGAATGGGAAAAAAGATTAATTAACAGGATTCGATCGATTTCTTCTCGTCTAATCAACCAAACTAGATCAAGGGGAGGTTGTATTGGGACAATAGGTAAGGGTTAGCAATGTCACACTACGGGGATAGATCAAATCACGTAGTGAAATTTACCTTTCGCCTGGATTAAAGGGTTTGGTAAACTTAACTAACCGTTCCGCATGCAACACATTAGAAAAGATTACGATTATCTGGTAATACCAAGTTAGAGAATCATGGGAACACAATGCCCTAGTTACTCTTTTCACTGGTTTCACAACACTTGTTCTAGTTTAGGTTCACTTTTTGCAAATTATACACCCCCCTTTTCGAGAGATAAGTAGGTTAATTAACTCAAATTGCTTGAAATTACTCTGAGTCTACCATATTCCCTGTGGAATTCGACCCTAACCTTGATTAGGTTATATTCCTTGGCAATGACCGCTTTAACCTTAAAAAAAAGGTGTAGCTTGGGTGACATCATAGCCGCGATCGCAGATAGTGGTTATGCACTGTTCAAAAATAACATGCTTCACTGTCTGATCTAAACTTCTTCAGTTCAATTCTCTTGGCTTACATGCTTCTTAATGCATGATTTAAATATCTATAAGATGTTTTTGTCATGTTGGCTTTGCAATACAGGTTTGATTGGTCAAACATGGGTCCCGACAACACACTTCATGATGCTGAAATTGCCTTAGAAGGAGAAAAAGTTGCCTACTTTGATCAAAGCCAATTCCTCTCAGCCCAATGTACCCAAAAGTATGATGAGTACTTAGGCAGGTCTGTGATTAGAGAGAGAGGGATTTGCTTGGACAAAGTAGAGAAAAAGATGCCAGAGTTCTTCAGCCAGTTACAAGCTTCAGGTTGGCTATGTTTTGCTGATAACCTATCAAAGCCAGCCACACCATAGTTGCAGAGTTCTATGCCAATCCCTTGGAGTCTACTTTGGATAGCAGAAGGCTATCGTGATCCAAGAAGTGAGAGTTGATTTCAGCCCGACGATTATCAATGTTATCTATGGGCTGTTGGATGCTGACAATCGAGTGTATAAAGAGAGATATCAAGAATTAGGTGCTCAGTGGTTGGTAGACAAGTTGCATGATGGAGTTCCTCCGAAGTGGTTCACTTCACATAAAGGTATTGACTCACATGAGTTCACAATGGAAGCTAGATGCTGACTTTCCATTATTTGTGCTCGGGTCATCCCCTCTACACATGACACGGAGGTGACTTTGGACTATGCACTTGTCATTGCCGTTTTCTTTGATGGCCTTTAGGTTAATGTGGGATAGATTATAGTGGATCAGATTGCTGAAGTGGCCCAAGAGCTTAGTGTACCCCTCACTAATTTCTAGATTATGCTATGAGGCAGGGGTGTCTGTCCTACCCACTGATGAGGAGAAGAAGCCGACCAAAGATATCTATCCACTGAAGAAGAGAGGTGGCCTGGGGGACCTAAAAAAAGATGGATTGATGTTCTAGATCCCTCTTTTGGGTAGTTCATAGAGACTGGATTAGAGGCAGGGGGGTCTACTTCAGGAGTTGCTGGTCCTTCTGTTTCTCCCGGACCATTTCAGTTTGGTCCTCCTACTATGAGATACTTGTTATCCCAGATTCATGGGATGGATGAGCAGATCAGGCAGCTAGTTGCAGGCCTTCCTACAGGACCACTAGGAGCTACGATAGATGATCAACCTACACTTGCATCAGTTGCATCCGCTTAGAAAGCCATGAGTGACCGGCTTAAGCACATGAGTTGGAGACGAGGAAACATAGAGAAGAGGCAGAAAAAGTTCAAAGAGCATGAGAAGAAGAAGAGCAGATTCTTAAACAAGATGATGGGCAAGTTGAGGTAGCTATGGAGGTCTATTTCTTCAGATCCTGATGATGAGTTGACCGTCTCTTCGGGCTTGAGTACTGAGTGATCATTTTAGGGAATCCCTCGTATTCTCTTCTATTTTGTGATTGTGCTATGAGGACACAATACCATATTTAGTTCTGGGGGGGGGGGGGTGCTCTTATGACTTGATTTTGATTATGACTCTTGGTTTCTATCTTGTATACTCTGGATTTGTTAGTACTTGTGGACTCTTGCTTGTTTTGCATCGATGATGTGCCCTTGTCAGGTTTGATTTATGTTGATTGTGGTATGCCCTTGTCAGGCTTGTATGTATTGTGTTTGGGTTTAACTATCTTAGTAGATTTGGTAGCTTCTTATTTTTCTTTTTAATGGTGTGTATGATCAACAGTTCCCGATGATGGATTGAGTGATGACATTTTTAAGGGCAAATCATTGAATGGGTGTGTGAGTGCGTGGGTAGAATATGATCTTTGGTGAAGTCTGAGTAGCCATTGACTCTTGCTGGAGCTGTACATTGGGATTGTGAATTTTTTGGTACTAATATATTTACTCAAGTGTTGTGGATTGTGATAAATATATATACTCCTCCAAATTTTGGAAGATACATGATTTTGAGACAACATTTTGACAATTTTTGTGACTCTTATTTGCTAGATGGATATAAATTAAAAAATGAGTCCCTTGTATTTGACTTGAGAGTTATATTGACCGGTTCCTATTTAATTTGTATGTCATATATGTTGTGAATTTTTGTTTTGTCCCTTGTGTGCACTTTTTTCACCTAGAACGTGTTCTTGAAATATTGGTCTTGATAGACTTTGCTTGGAAAAATGATCTTAGGCATTCTTTGGTTTGAATTGAGCCCACTTAGTCTAAATAGCCACCAAATGCATTGATTTTATCCCTAATGTCCCTTTTGAGCCTAATCCTTTCTATTGACAACCTAAATCACAAGCCTTGAACCTTTTTGAAAAGATATTCCTCTTTTGAACCCTTGTCCCTCCTTGAGTTTTGCATGATTGTGACAATTGAGGATTTAATTCTAAGTTGGAGGTGACGTCGGAGAAAAATGAAGGGTGTCTACCACTTTGAAGTTTGCTAAAAGAAAAAGAAATAGAAAAAAAAGATGACTGGAGGAATGAAAAGAAAAGAAAAATAGTGCTTTCAAAATGAAAAGGAAATGGAGAAAAAGTGTTTGAATAAAAAGAATCCTCCAAAATGTTGAGAATGGTTGCAAGTGGGGCACCTAAGTAAAAAAGAATGGTTAAATATGCATTGGTGTGGAATGCGAAAGAGAAAAGTGGAAATTTGGAAAAGAATGAATGTTGTATGTGGGACTTAAGGAGGGTTAATCACTATTATCCAAATTATATCCTACTCTACCCCTAAGCCTACATTACAAGCCTAAAAAGCCCTTTGATATTTGCAACCACATGAAATTGAGCCAATGTTAATTGAAAATAGAGGCAAGCCTATGGTATGGCATTTGTGTACACAAGATTTTTTTTTGTTGAGTGTGAGTGCTCTTTGTCCCTTGTTTATTGTATATATAATTGTGAGTGTTTTCGGGACTTTCTTTCTTTTGTGAGGACATGCAAATTGACATGGATTGGTGATATGGATGCTTTCCTAAGTTTGAGTCAAGTGGAACTTGTTAGGTGATTAGGAGTCTGAGTCACTCCTTGAGAATTTGTGTTGTCACTTGGTCATCCCTAGAAGTGTGCTTTGAATTGAAAAAAGATGCTTTTGAAAAGTGAGGGAGTTGCTTGATAGGTGTCCACACACTTGTGCTAATTGTTGGTACCAACCATTGTCATGATCATGATTTAATTGTTTTAAAAGTGAGTTGGGATTGTTGTGCTTAAATTGCTAGCCTCTTGAGTTTGGTTTTATTTTTGCGTAAGGACATGCAAAGTCTTATTCCTTACTCTTTCCTTATGATTTTGTGTTGTTAGTTTCATAACTTAAGGCTAATTATGCTTTGAATGGTGTATGATTACAGGTACATATGATTTAGATTTGGCTTTTCTAAGAAGAATTGAAGTTGGAGCTGAATTGGAGCCAAAAAGAGCTGTAATGCACACAATGATACTTGACAACAGTTACACTCTGCGAACTGCTAGGTGCATGCTTTCTTGGGAACTTCAACATTTTGACAATAAACTTTTGCGAAGATAATAAGAATTTTTTTTTTGTCTAGGTGCATGCTTTCTTGGGCAAGTACCTTGAATTTTCTCTGTCTAATTGATGTAATTAGATTGGGCATACTTAGTTGGTTTATTACTTCTTCTTTTTTACTAGGTTAGTTTCAAGGTTCATTTTTGAATTAAAATTTCTATATATTTAGAATTCATTCTTAATTTAGGACTGTTTTATGTAAATCATTGTTCAAGCTATGAAGGAAAAAATATTATTATTTTTTAATATTTAAGACTTTAAAATTAACAAAATTTTTGATTATCAAGTATTTTGTTAATAAAAGTATGTAATAATAACAAATTTAAAAAGGAAAAAACAATTAAAATTACATTGAAACATTAAACTACTCCTTATACTTAGACGTCTTTTTTTAAATTAAATTTTAATCAATTAATTATCTAACTCCAACTATTCAGCTCCAAATTATTATTTTATGTATTGATAATCTATTAACATATCGTTATATTATAAGTAATTGACTTAGTTTTCCCATCTTTGCCCATTCATAAAAGATTAAATTAATAATATTTGTTTAATTTTGTTTATTTAAATATTATATTTATTTTAATAATAATAATTATTTATATATAATTTTTAAATTGACAAGTTCATTATAATGATAATAATAATAATAATAATAATAATAATAATAATAATAATAATAATAATAATAATAATAATAATAATAATAATAATAATAATAATAATAATAATAATAATAATAATAATAATAATAATAATAATAATAATTCATTTCCTTCATCTTCAACACCTAATGGAAGTGTGAAGGAGATTGATGAGTGACCATACATAACCCAAAGGAGTAGGAGTAAAATATGGAAGCGCTAAGAGCCTCCTACGCCGACGACTCTTCCAACTCCGATTCAGATTGTGACTCCAATCTCACCCCACCACAGCTGTCGTCAGCTTCCACATCACTGGCGCCTCTGCCTCCTCCTCCTATTTCACTTCTTCACCCACCCAACTCTCTTGGTAACTTGCTTTTTCATACTTTTACCTAAAAACATCATTTATGCTCGCTAAAATTTTTGCTTTTTTGCTCCTGAAGCTCCGTTGGACTCCTTGCCGATTAGTCAAGTCAATCGCGTTCGCAGCTTTCCTCACGTCGAAGGCAATTATGCTTTACATGTCTACATACCAAGTAATTTCTTCTATCTTACTTGTTTTCATTGCTTGTTCTGTGAATGTTTCTGATTTCCCTAACTTTATTTTTGTGAATTGAGTAAAGAGCAGAATAACCCAATTCTGGAAAATAAATATTACTCATTAAAAAGTAGCTATAGAGCAAAACCATTTGCAAATTGCAATTAGTAAGAGAATTAGGATGGTTTAAGAATGAATTGTAATCGATTTTGGGATCGACCACTAATTTAAATAAGTATGACATTGGTGATGTGATTCAAAATCAAATCTTAATCATTTGGCTGTATTTTTGTTGGTTAGTGTATTGGAAGGTTGTTATGATACGCTTTTCTTTGTATTCATTTACATGTTCTTTTACTTCTAGTTCGTATACCATCTGCAACAAGGAAGGAGCTGGCAAGTTTTCTGAAGAAGGTCACAGCTATAGTACCTAATCTACATGCTGTTGATGTTGATATACCGTTGAGTGGCTTGTTAAAAGATGAAACCCTGCTTGATAAAGTGGTGTTGGGTAGAGAGTTTCACATTAGTTTGGGAAGAACTGTTCCACTCCGTGTGCATCAGATTAATTCGATGGTCTCCATGCTTCGCCAGAAGCTTCAGTTTCAGAGGAGGTGAGGTGACCACATTACTGATATGCATGCTATCTCTGACTTTGTTTTAGGCAACACAAAACCTGTTGTTTTTCTGGTAATCATTGTCTATTAATGTAGGTATTTGATAGATTTTAACAAATGGGAGATCTTTGTCAATGATGATTCAACTCGCACATTCATGTCATTGGAAGTTATAGCAGGTGGCTTAGCACAGGTACGGAAAATGCCATTTCTTTACTACTTGTTGGAAACGTGGTTTGCTGTTTTTGATTGTCTCCACTTCTAACTGAACTATGGAGAATTCTTAAAATCATAAGTATGCTCCTTGCCTAGAAGTTTGTTGTTGGTACATCTTTATGGTCCCGTAATATAAATATATCGAGGCACATGCTTGTCTGATCCAACTTCAATTTCCGAGATTTAAGAGCTAATGGGAAATAATGTAACTTGAATAAAAGAGAATATGAGATGGTTGGGAGAAAAGGGTGTCAGGAGATGGAAAAATCTACCCTAGTCACCTGTATAACCTTTCTCTTTCTTCGTTAGTGAGGTGGTTATGACGGTGTATAAGAGAAAAAAAGTTACTACATGCTTGTCCCCAGGGCTTCGGTTTAGTGGTAAGAGGCACTAAGACTGCAGCCTGTGATGTGTAGGTTATGTCCCCACGTTACAGGCTCGAACCTGCTACAAACATGTGGTATTTAAGTGGAGAAGGGTAGAGGAGAGGGCCCATTTTTCCTCGAGCTTTGAATTTTGCATGAATGGCATTCAGCGATTTCTTGGCCATCCCAAAAAAGCAGAAGAAAAGAATTACAACAGGAATCACAAATTGAGTAATATCAAGTCTTACTATCTGATATTTAATGGTGGTAGATTCATTTTTGAGAGAGATATATCAATGCGAATGGAAGCTGCCTCCATGGTCAACTGAGGAATGTGTTGAATCGGTAGGTATATGTGTAGTGTCAATCAAGTTGATCACCCTGGCTAGTCTAGGGAATTATAAACTAGACTGGCAGTCGTACAACTTAAAGAAGGTTATCTCCCTCTGTCTGGGGAATTGGATTGGAGTTGCTGCTAATGTGTATATTATCAGAACCTCCTCTTTCCGCTGCCGCAGTCATGTACTATAAGGTCTGTGTATGGTATCTTTTTCTCCTAAGGACAGTATATCCATAAGCTTCTCCTTACCATGGGGTTCAAATAGATTTTTGTAAGAATGTTCACAAGTCACAACTGATTCCTCTTTATCTCTATGAGGTAGTGGTTAGGTCTGCGTACATTTTACCCTCCCCAGACCCCACTTGTGGGATTTCACTGGATATGTTGTTGTTGTTGTTGTTGTTCACAAGTCACAACTGATATTGTTTGTTGTGTTCAAAACATTGAAAAATTGAAACTAAAATGAACATCTTTGGGAAAATTAGTCTTTGTGAAAAATTCAGATGTAAGACAGAATTTTTGTTTCTTTTGAGAAGGGTAACAATAAATAGACTATGGGAATATTACACCTAGTATTCCAAGATATGACAGAATACTTTAAACCTTGGCACAAACTTAATGAAGCTTCAAGACTAAATGTCCTTTACATTTAGGAATGTGTTTGACATGATTCTGGATAAGGGCAGCCCAGTGCACAAAGCATCCCGCGTTAGCTAGGCCCAGTGAAGCAGCCACTAATTCTGGATAAATTGATTCAACCAGAAATTGCCATTAACAAAAAGAATAAGAAGTAAAGATCAACCAGTGAGCCAAACACGCATTATGTTTGGTGAATATAGCTATTCAAAACGTCATATGCTATATGAAAGTAAAATCAAGAGTGACTATACTCCTGTCAAGTTGCAATGTGATTAGCCAAAGCTTCTGTTAACTAAGTAGAGATTGAAAAAGGAAATAGATGAGGTCTTTATGGTACACAAATATAATTGGTAGGCCAACAAGTTCAGGGAGGGGGATGAGAAAAGGTTTATGTCTTAAGCAATCCAAGAATGTTGCTTAGTGCCTAGTGGTTAATTGAGTTTTGGGGTTCAAATGTTAAAGGAGATAGAAATACTAGGTCATTTCCTCCCGTCGGTCCAAGCTTTGGTGGGATTACACATGACTTATGCTGATGGGAGGTAGTACCTCAAGCTAGTGGAGACATTATTGTCATAAAAAAGGTTAATATCTTTATGAAAGTCACTATAATAGGTGGCCAACAAATTTAGGTGGATAATGCATTAACCTTTGTTACCAGTAAAACCATTAACTTTTGGTATTTTATGCGGATTTTAACAAAAACGACGAGTAAGTGAGAAGAGAGATGCAATGCCAGATTTCGAAGTGAATAGATAAATTAGAAACTAGATTAGAACAGGGGTTTCTGCAAAAGCTAATGTTGGCAGCAGCGTAGGGAATGCCTGATTCTGTTCACTGAAACTCCTTGTGCAAGCATTATCCATTTCCTTACAATTCTAAAACTGCACTGTGTCTGCTTTAATTTTGATCAACTAATGCTCTACGGTGGTCAACTAGTGTTCACATCTTTCAACAACGAGTTTGAATTTTGAACTAAGCTCTCCACTGTTTCCTATCTGGCATCATTCTTGCCAATTTAGATAAAAGGTTTTTATTCTTCCTTGTCCTTCTGTGTCTTGCTAGTATAGTTATTTGATTTTTGAAGCAAGGGGTGAAACTTACTTGTATTTTGCGTACCTCAGATAAGAAAGCAAATTGAAGCTGTTAATGAAGTCTACAAACTTCACAACCTTCCAGAATTTTACAAGGTTGGCCACATAAACTGTGTTTAATTTACTGCAAATTTCACTTTTAGTCAGTCTAATCGATGGTGCTTCGTCAAGTGAAAAATTACAAGGAGTTCGATATGGTGGCAGGATCCACGCCCTCACATCTCAGTAGCTTGGGCATTGGGGGACATCAGGGACACGCTGAAGAGCATGGTGGAAGAAGAGATGAAGAAATACAAAGGAGGTTCAAGTTCACTGCATAAATGTATTTTCACAAGCAAATTCAGTGGCATTTTGTGCAAAATAGGCAACAAGATGCATGACATCTGCAAGTTTCAGGAAGAATAGCAGTGATTTTTTGTAGATTGCTAATTAACCTTCTCAGTTCAAACCACTATGCATCTCCCAGAGGCTAATTAGAAGGACTTATTATTGCAAAAAGTGGAACTGAGCAAGAGGAAAAGGCGGCGATTTTGTTGATAGGTTTGTCGTTTTAATGAAGATAACAAGAGAAAGGCTCACTCTGTACTAGGATCTATGTCAAATATGTACTGAAAGAAGATAACAAAGTGATGAGTGCACATTCCCAGCATATCAATGATGTGGTAACTCATAAAAAGGTTCGACTTGTCTAAATTTTTGAGTTTTAGATTCATCATTTAAGAAAAAACTTTATGGAGGGTGAGCCCTTAAATGTTATTCCTGTTCATGATATGCATATCTGGACAGTAAAATTTTAAGTATATGAAGTGATCTATATTGCTTGGAAACATAAAACACACTTCCATTTTGGATACCTTTCAACAATGGTACCTGGATGTTACCAGGAGAAAAGTCATTTAAATTTATGAAAAATCTATTTTAGTACCTGGGTGTTTTGAGGAATATAAAGTTATCAGTAATATCCTTGGCCGATTGGCCTATGTCACTCAAGTTTCCCTCAAAAAAGAAATATAATCTTGGTTAACCTTCCATATCATATGATATTCAATAAAATTTATTAGTATATACATCCACAGAATGTGTGATTAATGGACTGTACCTCTATTCTTTATTTTGATGTGGACTCTTTTGCAGTAGTATTCTCCACCCCTCGATCTTTTTTAACAGATGCAGCAGTATAAATTGGGGAAAAACAAACTGAGAACACCTCAAAGCTTTGAGCGTTACACGAACTTAATGAATTTAGACTTAGCACAATAATAGATTCTATTATTTTTCAAGTTTTAATACAGAAGACACCATTTTTCTGAAAAGAAGAAAAAGGGGGTTTAATACAGAAGATGTAGGATTATTGCTTTGTGAAAAAGTAAAGAAAGGATAAAAACTAGGACCTGCATACGAGTTCTAAGTTGTAAACATGTTTTAGATAGTAAGACGTTCAGAAATTTCCTAGTACATCAAACCAGAATGAATTCATATCTAATTCATCAAAGGAGTTAAAAGTATAACCATGGGGAATGGAACATGACTGGGCAACCCCAATATTTGTGCATGTGTTTTCCATGCCGGGGACTTGTTGATCGACAGGTGAAGTAATGTTGTAACAACCTTGGTAGGTCTGTGAGAAATTCGCTAACTGATGCATCATTTGGTTTTCTTCACCTGTAATGATGCTGCTGCAGGGTGAATAAACATCAGTTGTTAATGAACTGCTGTTGTTGATCGTTTCAAGCACAAGTCTTCCTCGAATACTAGGTCTCTTCTGATTTTGTGTGGTTTGTTTGCAGCTTTTCCTAGTCTTCAATGGGGCATCATGATTTTTCAGTCCCATATGCTTCTTTATGTGTGTGTGGAAGAAGTTTTTAACTTCATTGTCTGTTCTTCCTGGCAATTTTGTGGCTATTGCTGACCATCTGCACAAAAATACATAATATAATTTGGTTTGGTTTTAACAGGATTATGCATTTAGGAGCAGCAGGATTTTAGAGGAACCTATGTTACAAAATTTCTAACTTGTGCAGAACTCTGTTGTGTGGGGGCAAAGAGCTCACTTCTCACCTGCTTCCAAGTTCCTGATACATTTTGAGCACTGTTTCGACTTCTTCCATAGTAAAGGGTCCTCTCTTAACATCAGGGCGGAGATAGTTCATCCATCTAAGTCTACAACTTTTCCCCGTTCTTGAAAGTCCTGTAATCACACGACCAAACTTCAGGAGACTAAAAAAACATGAATTACCCAAAAGAGTTACATAAGTTCCACCCTTTCACTAAGATTTCCCACTTTTTTGCTCCCTTGATGACTCAAAATCACAAACTTAGGATTGGAGGTGGAGGGTGTTTTATCATCTAAGCAATCCCCTCTTGTCGCTACATAAGTTATTATTCTATGAAGTGGAAATTTATTTGAGAAATCGCTACTAGAAAGTATTGAATGAAAATGATCATTTCAAATTAGAAATGAATCAAATACTAGTACTATGATTTATTGATGGGACCTGCAAATTTGGGCATCTGTGTCCAATTCCAGATGCCATATTTCATGATATAAGCTCTCAATTTTTGGTCTTCCTCTGGAGACCATAGCCCCTTCTTTATGATCTCCTCCGTGCTTGTACCTTTCTGCTGCTGTTGTGGTACTCTTGGCATGATTAATGTAGATAGGTAGGATTGATTTGAAGTTGAAGTCACTTAGTACTTGGATTGTTTCAGAAAAAAAAATGTTGTGGTTTATATAGTTATTTTTGGCATCCATTGTATATGGATTCGTTCTTTAATCAATATACCTCGTTTCCAAGAAAGAGTAGACTTCCACAACGACTTGTTTTGTGTCGTTAGTCATTCTAAATTGTATTTTCATGTTTTTATTTTAATCAATTCTTTGAAGGAGGAGTTAGCTTTCTAAAGACTTGGCAAATAGCTGCAATTCTAAATTGTATTTTCATGTCTAATTGGGTGTCATGATTTAGTTCGATGCACCTTTTTTACCCTACAAATTGTATATTTAAATTGTACCAAGTAATTGTAAACGGTGACAATTTTAACAAATCAAAATCAAAGCCTCACTTTATTTGTGATTAAGTTAAATGAGTGAGAAATATAATAGTTAAAACTTTTATTAAATACAAAATAACCTGTCCACATCACCTAACCTCCAATTATTCTATTTCAAAATCAAGTAAAGTTTTCTCAAAGGCCATTGTTCTATTTCAAAACCACTATCCTCCTTCGACTTTAACATTGCTCCTACTAATGGATTGTCATTGTCGCTTCCTTGTCTCAATTAGTTGGAGATTTGCTCAAGGTGTAAAGTTTTTTCCTCTCACTTCACTTATGAACAATTAAAGGTTTTAATTTTTCAAAATAAAAAATAATAATTTAGGTTAAAGAAGAAGATGAGTTTCACATATTTTATTGTTGTATGCGCTAATAAATAATGCATTTTTTGTTGTTGTATTCGTCATCGTCATGATGTATAAAACAAAATAGAGTCGGGAACTATTTACTTTTTTACAACAACTGAGATAATTGCTGCACCATTCTTAGAACTTGTTTGAATAATTGCTGAGGATGTAGCAATAAGTTATTGCAACAACCTCGACAATTGTTAAATGAATATAAATTTGTTGGAAACAACCAAGCAGTTACTGAGGTTGTCGCAACAAATTTGTTGTATCATTACAATAACTCACTTCACTATTGACAAAAGTCAACAATTGTGGAGCTTGTTGTTCCAAAAATTGGGTCTGATGGCACTCACCTAATCCATCAAGGCGAGTCAACCCAACACTAAATAACCCAAAACGATAACAAATCGGAAGATAAACAGTCTAATAAAATAGATAAGCATAGGGGAAAACAAAACTACAACTATTCTAGAATTGGTGTCACATGTATAAGCCTCTAATACTTAGAATACTCAAATGAAATACAAGTCTCAATATTTAGTCCTCAAATAGAACAAAACATAAGATGGAATCCTCGAAGACCTGCTGAAGATACAAGCAACTACCTCTCAAGTGATCTGAATGTTCGATCCTGTAACAAGAAGGCTAGCAAGAAGGACCGGGCTCACAGCCTACAAAAATATAGCAAGGGTTGAGCACCAAACAACAAGGTACTCAACAAATGGAGACTAAACTAAAGTAAAACAATGAAGAACATAAGTACTCCTAACCACCCAACCACATACTGTCGAACTACACACCTGCACTCAGAAAAGTCCCATCACAACACAATATACATAGACATATATACACATCTCATAGAATGGTATCTCAAAAAATCCAACTGGTTCAACAAGTCAAACAATATAATAGATCTCTAATAATATAAATAGTTTCCACTTATTCATAATTTCACACGCATTACAGCTAGCAATATCAAGAAAGAATGATGTGAGATGGTATCCATGCCATGGAATGTAAATAATGCAATGCAATGTCAAATAATTGTGATGCATGTCTGTCCCACGATACACATCCGTTGAACATGTAAGAACAGAACTCATGGGGGCCACGCAAGGATCATGTATCCGTGAAAATTGCGACAATGACCTCGGCCAGTGCTCACCCGATTGGAAGCAACCTCGGGCACAATATCCGCTGGCATATTACCTCGGCTCATCATCAACCAATAGAGACCTCAGCCATCAAATCACATGTTACCTTACATATCTCTCTGCTGTAGCCATCACAAGTACCAAACAAATAATAGTGAATGCAATGTGCACAATCTCAATTTCTTCACAGTTTCAATCTTATCATGATCACAATTTCATCACAGTCTCAATATCATGAACACCTCAAAATAGGTACCATCTCAATGTCAATATCAAATGATTCACAAGATCACATGTATCACGAACCACAATTAATTCACGGGTCAAGATATCACAACATAACAATTACCCAAAATCCAAAATCTCATGATAAGAACCTACAATGATGAATTCTACCTCAAAACACTCAATTCCACTCACATAGGAGTATACAAGGTTCAATCATACTTAACAAAAGGTTAATAGTCTACTTTTCTTAGTAAAAGTCTCAAATCAAGTCAAATCCATGACTTTTCCCCTTTCACGATAATTCAAATCTCCACAATCTATTCAATATATCATTACAATCACATAACAAATCTAATGACACTAAAGTCAATCAATTTGAGGAAAAAGGGTAAAATGGTAAAAAATTTCATGCCAAAAAAGTAACCGAAATCTGAAAATTAATACATGAAAATATTTTTAGATTAATAAGGATTTCAATGGTGAAAATCGTTTTAAAAATGAAGTTAAAGCGAGGTCAAAATCATCAATCTAACATTAGGAACCAAAGTCTAAAAATTTCCCAAATTCTTCAATTAAAACCCCCAAATTCTAAGTTGAAAACACAATTTAATTGATGGGAATTAAAGAAATAGATTAGAAATTAGCTACCCAACAGATTTTCCTTGAAAAATCTTGAAAATTCTCTCAAAAACCGAGCTTGGAGTGTTGAAAATGGTGAAAAATGGCAAAACACACTTATTTTAAAAAGACATTCTATTCAGGGGAATTTAACCCTCCGCAAACCCGAAGGTTGTGGGGGACCCACCTCCGTGAATGCGAAGGTCAAGGATGCCATACCTCCACGAACGCGAGGTCTAAATATTTGACCTCTGCGAAGGCAGAGAGAAAGGCACGAACGTAGAGTACATTTCAGATTGCACCAGATATCAGCAACATCACAACATAGAATTTCATGAAATAAATCCTCGGGATTCATTTGAAACCCCGTGAACACAAGCCAGACATGGAACTCTACCAAAAATGACGTTCAGACTCAATGAAACCATCAAAATTAGATTCCAAAATCTCCTCGACCCGGAACCTGAAAGAGTTCTTCAAAACAAGTTAAGGACTCAAATATCCAAACTGCCTTCAAAAACTCTAAAAATTACAACGAGATCATTTCTAGCATTAGTTTCACCACCTAGAGCCACTGGAACTATCGAACTTTTGATTTGAGCTTTCGAACTTCGAATGTTGACCAAAGTCAAACTATGATCCAAAATCAACTGAAAATGCAACTTTAGGTCCCAAATCTTCATTTCAACTCCAAATTCAGTTCCACAAGTTTTTCTTGACAAATTCTACATTTCAAAATTGATGGAACTGACAGAATTGAATTCCAACACTCGAAACTCAAAATGACCACAAAATTTAAAATTTTCAACTTTAAGCGTTTAAAAACTCTTTCTTTAGCAAAAATCCAACTTTTTGCAAGGCTTCCGAAATCAAAATTTTAGACTAAACCAGAAAAGATCCAAGGCAACTTTCGGGAAGGGCAAAACAATAATTTTGTTAAGAATGAGAAACATGACCTTCAAGGTCCTTATATCATCCACTACTAAAAATAATGTTCGTCCTCGAACATGAGATAAGGAACATAACTAAAGGCTAAAAAATCTAGGGGTATCCGGCACGCATATCCGTCTCCATCTCCCATGTAGCCTCATTCTTAGGCTTGTGGCTCCACTGGACCTTTACTGAAACTATCTCCTTAGTCCTCAACTTCTTCACCTACCCGTCCAAAATGGCCACCGACTGTTCTTCACAAGTCAAATTTGTGCTCAACTCAACTGAATCCATGGAAATCACATGAGACTCGTCCAACATGTAACACTTCAACACCGAGACATGAAATACAAGATTAAATGAAGATAGGTTTAGTGGCGAGGAAGTCTATAAGCCTCCTCTACCACACTATCCAGAATCCCAAAAAGACCAATAAACCTCGGAATGGCTTGCCCTTCTTCCCGAATCTCATAACACCCTTCAAGGGTGAGACCTTCGACTATACCATGCCACCAACCATAAAATCCAAAGGTCGAACCCACCTATCAACATACCTCTTTTGGCAACTCTGGGCTGTCGCCAACATACTCTGAATCAACTGCCCCCGCTCTAGATCATCCCACAACATATCTACACCCATGCTCTCCACCGTTACCGAGTCAAATCATCCAATTGGCATCTACACCTCGAGCCATATAAGGCCTCAAAGGTATCCATCTGAATGCTGGATTGGTAACTTTTATTGTATGCAAACTCCGTCAAGGCCGAGTGCTGATCATATCTGGCACCAAAAATCAATGACACATGCCCAAAGCATATCCTCTAACACCTAAATAGTCCTCTCAGACTGTCCATCGGTCTAGGGGTGAAAACTGTACTTAGATCCAAACTGGTACCCAAACCATGCTGCCAGGGTCTCATGAAGTGGGAAGTAAACAATGAACCACAATCTGATACAATGGAAATGGAACTCCATGAAGTCTCACAATCTGACTAATGTAGAGCTGCGCTAACTTCTCGGCTATGAACTTCACCTTGACTGAAATGATGTGGGTAGACTTAGTCAATTGGTCCACCACCACCCATATGGAATCAAAACCACTAACTGTAGGAGGTAAGCCAACTATGAAGTCCATGGCGATGCGTTCCCACTTCCACTCGAGAATTGGCATCCTCTAAAGCTTTCCACTTGGTCTCGAATGCTCACATTTGACCTTCTGACATGTCAAGCACCCTAGCTACAAACTCCGGTATATTTCTCCAAATACCACATCACTAGTAGTGCTGACTCAAGTCATGATACATTTTCACTATCCCTGGGTGAATAGAATATCTAAAACAATAAGCCTCTTCTAAGATCAACCTGATCAAATCAACTACCTTAGGCACACAAATCTTGCCCCCGATCCTCAATACACCCTCAGAATCAAGTTTGGCTTCCTTAGCCTCCCCTCTAATCGCCTTGTCATGAATCTGGCATAACTTCTCATCCTCAAACTGATGACTCTCAATTTGATCCATCAAGGACGAACGAGACTCCAAACAAGCAAGTACACCACCATCCTCAGAAATCTGCAATCTCACCAACCCATTAGCTAACCTCTGAACATCTCTAGCCAAGGATCGCTTCTCAACCTGAATAAACCAAGACTCCCCATACTAGAAGCCTTCCTACTCAGAGCATCAACCAGCACATTGGCCTTTTCTGGGTGATACAAAATGGTTACATCATAATACTTTTGGAGCTCAATCCAAAAGTATTTAGGTCCTTCTAGCTGAAAATGTAGTGTAAGTTGTGATGATCGGTGAAGATGTCATAATGGACACCATAAAGATAGTGCCTCCATCGCTTCAACACAAACACAACAACTACTAACTCCAAGTCATGGGTAGGTTAGTTCTTCTCATAAGTCTTCAACTTTCTAGAGGCATAAGCAATCTCTTTCCCCTTTTGCATCAGTGCTCTACCTAAGCCAACGTCGAACACATTACAATACACCGTGAAATCAATTCCCTCCTCTGGCAAGGTCAATATAGGAGCAATAGTCAACAATAACTTGAGCTTTTGGAAGCTCTCCTCACACTCATCTGACTAATAGAATGGAGCATTCTTTTGAGTGAGCCTGGTCAATGGGGCTGCTATAGAAGAAAAACCCTGAACAAATCGCTTGTAAGAACCAGCTAGGCCTACAAAACTATGAATCTCGGTGGCTGAAGTAGGTCTAGTCCAACCTTGAACCACGTCAACCTTTGCTGGATCAACTTGAATCCTTTTTAGACACTATATGACCTACAAATGCCACCGAACTCAGCAAAAATTCGTACTTGGAGAACTTAACATACAACTTCTCCTCTCTAAGCCGCTAAAGTATAATCCTCAAGTGCTACTCATGGTTCGCTTTGGTCTTAGAGTAGACCAATATATCATTAATGAAGACAGTAATAAAAGAATCTAAATATGGTTGGAATAAATCATTCATCAACTCCATAAATGTTGCCGGGGCGTTAGGCAGGCGAAAGGATATAACAAGGAACTCATAGTGCACATACCTCAACTGAAAAGCTAGCTTAGGAATGTCAACAACCCTGATCCTCAGCTGGTGATATTTGAATCTCAAATCAATCTTGGAAAACACGGATGAACCCTGAAGCTGGTAAAATATATCATCAATTTTAGGGAGGGGTATTTATTCTTGACTGTCACTTTGTTCAACTGTCTATAGTTGATACACATTCTCATAAACCCATTCTTTTTCTTTACAAACAAGTCAAGAGCACCTGATAGATAGACACTTGGGCGTATGAATCCTTTACTCAAAAGATTTTGGAGCTTCTCCTTTAGCTCTTTCAACTCAGCTAAAGCTATACGATAGGGAGGAACAGAAATGGGCTTAATTCTTAGCTCAACATCAATGGAAAAGTCAACATCCCCGAGGAATAGAAATGGGCTTAATTCTCAGCTCAACATCAATGGAAAAGTCAACATCCCCGTCGAGGGACTCTAGGAAGGTCAGAAGGGAACACATCAACAAACTCTAGTATAATAGGAATAGACTCCATCGGTGGTGGCTCAACACTAGTATCACAAATAAAAGCCAAATAAGCAAGACAACCTCGATCCATTAGCTTCCGTGCTCAAATATATGATATAACTTTGTTGGGATAGGATCCAATCAAACCTCGCCATACAATACCCGACCTACCTAGAATGGCCAAAGTCATAGTCTTAGCGTTGCAATCAAGAATAACTCAATGAGGAGAAAGCCAATTCATCTCCAATCAACCATATAAAAAATAATCATGTCAACCCAAGTCTCATAGCCTGATAAAGTCACCAGACGGGAGCAGTACACCTAATCCACTACTAAGGGTTCACCTACCGGGGTTGAAACATGAATAGGCGCATACATACTATCACATGGAAATTCAAATCCCAAGGAGAAATATACAGACACATATAAACAAGTGGAGCCAGGATCAAATAACACAAATATAGGGTGATGGCAAACCAAAAAAATACTTGTGATAATAGTATCAGAGGACTCAGCCTCGGGTCTACCTAGGAAAGCATAACAATGGCCACCCCATCCTACACTAATAGAAGCTGCCCCTCTACCACAAGAATATGTTAGCATCACCTGCTCCTCTACCTCCGACGAGTCCACCTCTGTCAACATGACTCCTACCTCGACCCTTAGTCTGTGGGGTTGTATCTCTAGTTGATGGTGTTGGATTTCTGACTGGTGCAATGGTGTATGAGTGATGGGGCCTAGTGTGAGTCTGCATGGGACACTATCAAATCATATATTTTGGAGATACGCACCCAAAACAAGATCTAGGGGTGAACAACTATTATGAAGGAACAGGAGGGATACTGAAGCAACCCTAGCCCGTAGGCCTCTGCTATGAGCTGGAAGAGCTATGGCCTGAACTGTAAGAATCACGACAAAATTGCATGAACCCTGTGGTGCTGGAACAAACCACCTTCCCTAGCCATACCTCTACCTCCAGATGAGGCACGCGAGAAGTATCCAGATGCATGGACCCTTTTGGGGTCCGCAAACTCCTCTCTCTGCATGAGCTCTGCCTCCTTGGCAGTACTAACAACTAACTGAAAGGATGTGTTGTCTCTAAATGCCCAAAATACTGACTTTCTGATAGAATATGCCACCCCTCTCACAAATTGACAGACTCTTTCTGCCTCGGTAGGAAGTATAATGGTAGCATGTCGAGCTAGCTGATAGAAATGAATTTCATACTCAGAAACTATCATGGTACCCTGTCTCAAACTCTCGAACCTCAAGAAGCTCTCCTCACGGACAACATCTCCTAAGTCATCAGAGGAGACCTCATAGGAAAAGATAACAAATAGGTCCTACCACTCTCTGGATGGCCTATGGAGCTGTAGAGTAACATACCATAAACCATGAGTCTCTGGCCCCATTGTCTCAAGTAGTTCTCTAGAAGTAACTAAAAACTCATGAGCATCCTCCGTCTTCCCACCATGGAACTAAGGTGGACCCATCTTCCTGAACCTCTCATATCTACGCTGCTCATCATCAGTAAAGGCAACAACTGGAGGGATATGAATAATAGGTGTTGCGAGTGGTTGCTCTACCTATACTTGGGCCACAGGGGCCTGCTGCTGATCTAGAGGCTGAACACTAACCCGTGTCTGTGAAATACCAGATTTATCAGCTGGGCTACTTGCCTACCCCATGGTCTCATGTACACTCAGAACTCTCAGGATGAACCTACCCTTCTCTGGGCTCTATTACTGGCTCAGAGGAGATGCCCCTCTCCTAATCTCTAGAAAGTGCTGCTCCTCGGCTCTGGCCTCTACCTCGACCTCTAGCTCGACCCTACTTAGCTAGGGTCTCAATAGAAATCTCGAGGGATTCCTCCCCTCGTCCGATAATTGATATATCTCTAAGCCTTGCCATTACCAAAAGGACACATGACCTCTCAGTACTTAAACAAAACCCACACATAAATGGATTAGAAAGAAGTAAAAGAGAATTACCTGAAAGTCTTCATAGTCTCTTAAGGATAAGTAACAGACATCTCCGCACCGATCCTCAAGAATCTACTAGACTGGGTTTATACACATATGATACCTATGAACTTGGGGCTCTGATACAAAATTTTTCACGACCCAAAAATCGATTGTGATAGCACTCACCTAACCTACCAAGGCGAGTCAGCCCAACACTAAACAACCCAAAACGATAACAAAGCAGACGATAAATAGTCTAATAAAATAAATGAGGATAAGGGATTATAAAGCTACAACCATCTTAGAACTTGTGTCACATGTACAAGCCTCTAATAATTAGAATACTGAAATGAAATACAAGTCTCAATATCTAGTCCACAAATAGAAAGAACATAAGATAAAATCCTCGAAGGCCTATTGAAGATAGAAGTAGCTACCTCTCTAGTGATCTGAATGCTCAATCCTGTAACAAGAAGGCTAACAGGAAGGATCGAGCTCGCAACCTACAAAAATGTAGTAAGGGGTGAGCACCAAACAACAAGGACTCATCAAATGGAACCTAACCTAAAGCAAAGCAATGAAGAGCACAAGTACTCCTATCCACCCAACCACAAATCGCCGAACTACACACCTGCACTCAGAAAAGTCGTAGCACTATCTCATAGAATGGTATCTCAAAATAACTAACTGGTACAATAAGTCAAACAGTATAATAGATCTCCAATAATATAAATACTTGCAACTTATTCACAATTTCACACGCATTGCAGATAACATTATCAAGAAAGAATGGTGTGAGATGGTATGGATGCTATGAAGTGTAAATAATATGATGCAATATCAGTGAGATGGTATGGATGCCATGAAGTGTAAATAGTACGATGAAATGTCAAATAATCGTGATGCATATCTATCCTACGATACACATCCGCTGATCATGTCAGAATGAAACCCATGGGGGCAACACAAGGACCATGTATTTGTAAATATTACCGACAATGACCTTGAATAGTGCTCAAACTACCAGAAAAAACCTCGATCATAATATCCGTTGGTATATTTCTTAGGCTCATCATACACCAAGAGAGACCTCGGCCACCAAATCACATGTTACTTTGCATGTCTCTCGGCCATAGCCATCACAAGTACTAATGCACAATTAGTAGTGAATTCTATGTGCACAATCTTAATTTTGTCACAGTTTCAATCTCATCATGACCACAATTTCATCACAGTCTCAATATCATTAACATCTCAAAATAGATACCATCTCAATATCAATATCAAATGGTTCACAAGATCATATTTATCACGAATCTATAATTAATTCACGAGTCAAGATATCACAACATGACAATTACCCAAAAACCAAAATCTCATGATCAAAATCTAGGATGATGATATTCTACCCCAAAACCCTCAATTCCACACACATAGGAGCATACAAGGTTGAATCATACTTAACAAAAGATTAGAAGTCCACTTGCCTTAGTGGAAGTCTCAAATCAAGTCAAATTCATGAATTTTTTCCTTCCATGATAATCCAAATCACCACAATCTATTCAAATATAGTATCATAATCACTTAACGAATCCGATGGCGCTAAAATCAATCAATTTGAGCGAACATGGTAGAATAATAAAAAATACCATGACAAAAAAGTACCCACAATCTGAAAATTAATACATGAAACGTTCCTTGAGTAGTAAGGATTTCAACAGTGTAAACTATTTTAAAACAAGGAGTACTTTGACTCTTCCTCAGAGAAAGATGATCAAACAATTCCCAATCATAGTCCTTGCGGATCGGATATCCATATAATAAAACGAGGTCAAAATCATCAATTTAACATTAGGAATCAAAGTCTGAGAAATCCCCAAATTCTAAGTTAAAAACATAATTTAATCAATGGGAATTAAAGAAATGAGTTAGAAATTAGTTACCCAATAAATTTGCCTTGATAAACCTTGAAGATTCTCTCAAAAATCAAGCTTGGAGTGTTAAAAATGGTGGAAAATGGCAAAACATGCCACTTTAAAAAAATATTCTGTTCAGGCAAATTTAAACATCTGCGAATGTGGATGGGTACCCGCGAACACGAAGGTCACAATGAACATACCCTCCACAAATGCGGGACCCACCCCCGTGAACGCGAAGGTCAAGGATACCATACCTCCACGACCGCAGAGCCTTCACCCACGAACGTGGAGGTCTAAATATTTGACCTCTATGAATGCAGAGAGAAAGGCGCAAATGTGGAGTACATTTCAGATTACACCAAATATCAGCAACAACACATCATAAAATTTCATCAAATGGATTCCCGAAATTCGTTTAGAGCCCCATGAATACAAACTAGACATGGGACTCTACTAAAAATAACATTCCAGACTCAATGGAACCGTCAGAAGTAGATTCCAAGGTTTTCTCAATTTGGAACCCCAAAAAATTTCGTTAAAACTTGTTAAGGACTCAAATACCCAAACTGGCCTAAAAAACTCTAAAAATTACAATAAGCCTATTTCTAGCATTAGTTTGACTACCCGAAACCATTGGAACTGTTGGAATTTTGATTCGAGCTTCCAAACTCCGAATGTTGACAAAGTCAAACTATGATCCAAAATCAACAAAAAATGTAATTTGGGTCCTAAATCTTCATTTTAACTCCAAATTCAGTTCCACAAGTTCTTCTAGACCAAATTTTGTATTCCAAAGCTGATGGAATTGACCGAACTGAATTTTGACACTTGAAACTCAAGATGACCACAAAACTCAAAATTTCCAACTTTAAGCCTTTGAAAACTCTATTTAGCAAAACTCTACCTTTTTGCAAGGTTCCCAGAATCCAACTTTTAAACTCAACCAAAAATGACCCAAGACAACTTTTAGGAAGAATAAAATGGTAATTTGTCTAGAATGCAAAAAATGACCTTTGAGGTCATTACATCATCCACTAATGAAAACAATGTTCGCCCTCTAACATCAGTAAGGTACATACCTGAATGCTCAAAAGGTGGGGGTATTAGGCACACATATCTGTCTCCATATCCCATGTAGCCTCACTCTCAGGATTGTGGCTCCACTGGATCTTTAACGAAGCTATCTCCTTAGTCCTCAACTGCCTGTCCAAAATGGCCATCGGCTGCTCCTCATAAGTAAAATTTGGGCTCCACTCAACTGAATCTATAGAAATTACATGAGACTCGTCTAGAATGTAATGTCGCAGCATCGAGACATGAAACACAGGATGAACTGAAGTTAGGTGTGTGACAAGACAAGTCTATAAGCCATGTCTCCCACTCTATCTAGAATCTCAAAAGGACCAATAAACCTCACACCGAGCTTGCCCTTCTTCTCGAATCTCATAACACCTTTCAAGGGTGAGATCGTCAACTATACCATGTCACCAATCATGGACTCCAAAGATCGACCTTGCCTATCAACATAACTCTGTTAGCAACTCTGGGTTTTCATTAACCTACTCTGAATAAACCCCACCCGCTCTAGATCATCCTTCAACATATCTACACTATGCTCTCCACCGCTACTGATTTAAACCATCAGATAGGCGATCTATACCTCTATCCATATAAGGCCTTAAAGGGAGCCATCTAAATGTTGGATTGGTAGCTGTGGTTCTACAAAAACTCTGCCAAGGGCAAGTGCTGATCCCATTGGGCACCAAAATTAATAACACATCTCGAAGCATATCCTCTAACATCTAAATGGCCCTCTCAGACTACCCATCAATCTTGGGGTGAAAATTTGTACTCAAATCCAAATGGATAGCCAAACCATGCTGTAAGGCTCTGTAGAAGTGAGATGTAAACAATGAGCCATGGTATGATACAATGGAAACTGGAATATGTGAAGACTCACAATCTGACTAAAGTAGAGTTGGCCTAGCTTCTCAATTGTGAACTTCACCTTGACTAGAATGAAGTGGGCGTACTTAGTCAAATATTCCACCATCACCCATATTGAATCAAAACCACCAACTATTGGAGGTAAGCCAACCATGAAGTTCACGTCGATGCATTCCCACTTCTACTCGGGAATGGGCATCTTCTGAAGCTCTTTATCTAGTCTGAAATGCTCACATTTGACCTGCTAACATGTGAAGCACCAAGCTACAAACTTCAATATATCTTTCTCCTCATGCCACACCACCAATAGTGGTGACTCAAGTCATAATACATGTGATACATCTTCATTATCCCCGAGTGAATAGAATATCTACACAATGAACCTTCTCTAGGATCAACCTTATCAAACCACCTACCTTAGGCAAATAAATCCTACCCTCGATCCTAAATACACCCTCAAAATCAAGTTTGGCTTCCTTAGCCTCCCCTTTAATCACCGTGTCACGAATATAGCATAACCTCTCATCCTCAAACTGATGACTCTTAATATTATCCATCAAGGAGGAACGAGACTCCAAACAAGTAAGTACACCACCATCCTCAGAAATCTGCAAACTAACCAACCCATTAGCTAACCTCTAAGCATCCCTAGCCAAGGGTCGCTCCTCAACCTGAATAGCTGCAAGACTCCCCATACTAGAAGCCTTCCTACTCAAAGCATCAGCCACCACATTGGCCTTTTCCGGGTGATACAAGATGGTTACATCATAATCCTTTTGGAGTTTAATCCATCTCTTCTTTCTAATATTTAGGTCCTTCTGGCTGAAAATGTAGTGTAAGTTGCGATGATCGATGAAGATGTCACAATGAACACCATAAAGATAATGCCTTTATAGCTTCAACACAAACACAACAACTGCTAACTCCAAGTAATGGGTAGGTTAGTTTTTCTCATAAAGTCTTCAACTTTCTAGAGGCATAAGCTATCACCTTCCTCTTTGCATTAACGCTCCACCTCAGCCAACCCCGGGCGCATCACAATACACTGTGAAATTAACATCCTCCTCGGAAAAGATCAATACAGGAGTGGTAGTCAACAATAACTTGAGCTTTTGGAAGCTCTCCTCACACTCATATGACCAATGAAATGGATCATTCTTCTGAGTGAGCCTAGTCAATAGGGCTGCTATCGACAAAAAGCCCTGAACAAATTTCTTGACTTCACTAGCTAAGCCCACAAAACTATGAATCTCTTTAGCCAAAGTAGGTCTAGTCCAACCTTGAATCACCTCAATCTTCGTTGGATCAACCCGAATACCTTCTCTAGACACTATATGATCCAGAAACGCCACTGAACTCAACAAGAACTCACACTTGGAGAACTTAACATACAACGTCTCCTCTTTAAGTCGTTGAAGTAAAATCCTCAAGTATTGTTCATGGTCCGCTTTGTTCTCGGAGTAGACCAATATATCATAATTGAAGACAATAATAAGAATCCAAATATTATCGGAATGCACCATTCATCAAGTCCATAAATGTTGTCGCGGAGTTAGTTAGCCCAAAGGACATAACAAGAAACTCATAGTGCCCATACCTCATCTGAAAAGCTATCTAAGGAATGTCAGAAGCCCTGATCCTCAGCTGGTGATATTCAAATCTCAATCAATTTGAAAAACATGGCTACACCCTGAAGATGGTCAAATAGATCATCAATTGTAGGGAGGGAGTACTTATTCTTGACTGTCACTTTGTTCAACTATCTATAGTCAATACACATTCTCATGTATGAACCTTTTACTCAATAAGTCTTGGAGATGCTCCTTTAGCTCCTTCAACTCAGTTGGAGCCTTACAATAGGGAGGAATAGAAATGGACATAGTGCCCATCTCAACATCAATAGCAAAGTCAATATCCCTGTTAGGAGGGACTCCAGGAATATTTGAAGGGAACACATCAACAAACTCCTAAACAATAGGAATAGACTCCATTAGTGGTGGCTTAACATCGGTATCATGTATAAAAGAAAAATAAAAAAGATAACCCCGATCCATTAGCTTTCATGCCCGAATATATGATATAACTTTGTTGAGATAGGATCTACTTGAACCTCGTCATACAATACCTGATCTACCCGGAGTGGCCAAAGTCACATTCTTAGTGTAGCAATTAAGAATAGCCCGATGAGGAGGAGGCCAATCCATCTCTAATATAACATCAAAATTGAACATATCAAGAATAATCATGTCATCCCAGGTCTCATAGCCTAATAAAGTCATAAATCATGATCGGTACACTCGATGCACTACTGAGGGCTTACCTACTGAGGTCGAAACATGACTAGAAGCAGACATACTATCACATGGAAAGTCAAATCCTAAGGAGAAATATGTAGACACATATGAATAAGTGGATCCAGGATCAAGTAACACAGATGTAGGGCGATGGCAAACTGAAATGATATATGTGATAACAATATCAGAGGCCTCATCTTCGGGTTTACCTGGGAAAGCATAATAATGGCCACCTTGTGCTCTATTAGTAGAAGTTGCTCCTCTACCACCAGAATGTGTGGAAGCATTACCTTCTCCACTACCTCTGGTGCGTCCACCTCTATCAATATGACCCTTACCTCAACCCCTAATCTGCGGGCCTGTACCTCTAGTGATGGTGCCAAATCTCTGATCGATGTTGTGGTGTATGAGCAATGAGGCCCATAGATCTACACCCAAAACAAGATCTAAGGGTGAACGAATGCTGTGATGGAATAAGAGGGATACTGTAGCCAACCCGGCCCGTAGGACTCTGCTGTGAGCTGGAAGATCTATGGCCTGAATTGTAAAAATCATGAAGACTGCTCCCTCCTTTAGAAGCCGCCAAAGTTGCATGAACCCTTGCGGTGCTAGAACGAACCACCTCCACTAGCCACACCTCTGCTTCCAGATAAGGCACCCGAGAATTGTCCAAATGTATGAACCCTTTTGAGGTCCCAAACTCCTCTCTATACATGAGCTCGGCCTCCTTGGCGGCACTAACAACTAACTAAAAGGATGCACCTTCTCTAAACACCCAAAACACTGACTGTCTGATAGAATATGCCATCCTTTTCACAAATCATAGAGTCTCTCTGTCTCAGGAGGAAGTATAGTTGTAGCATATCGAGCTAGTTGACAGAAACAAATCTCATACTCAGAAACTGTCATAGTACCCTATCTCAATCTCTTGAACCTCAGGCGACTCTCTTCGTGGACACTCAAAGGAACTAATCTATCATAGTAAGCACTAGAGAATATCTTCCAAGTCATCAGAGGAGACCCCATAGGTAAAGAATTCAAATAGGTCCACCACTACTCCCTGGCTGGCTCATGGAGTAAGAGAGTAACATAATGTACACCATGAGTCTCTACTAGCCCCATAGCTCAAGTAGCTCCCTACAAGTAACCAAAAACTTATGAGCATCCTCGGTCTTCCCACCCTGGAATTGAGGTGGGTGCATCTTCCTTAATCTTTATCTCTATGCTGCTCATCATCAATAAAGGCAGCTGCTAGAGGGATCTTAACAATAAGTGTTGCTAGTGGCTGCTCCACATGTACCTGGGCCACGAGGGCCTGTTGTTGATCCGGAGGCTGAACACTAACCCGTGTCTATAAAGTATCGAATGTATCATCTGGGCTACCTGCCTGCCCCGTGGTCTCTATTGCACTCAAAACTCTCAGAAGGGTATCCTGTAGTAGTGGTGTTGTAGCATACTCAAGAGGAACCTGTCTCTCTCTAGGCTCTCTCACTGGCTTAGGGGAGACGCCTCTCTTATAATCTCTAGCCGGTGCTACTCCTCGGCCCTAGCCTCTACCTCGGTCTCTGGTTTGGCCCCTACCCCTAGCTGAGGTCTCAATAGCAATCTCGGGGGCTACCTCCCCTCATCCGGTAGCTGATATAGCTCTAGTCCTTGCCATCTGTAAAAAGGACACATGACCACTCAACACTTAAAAAAAACCCACACATGGATTCATTAGAAAGAAGTAAAAGAGAATTTTCTTACAGTATCCTCTCAAGGATAAGTAATGGATGTCTCTGCACTGATCCTTAAAACTCTATTAAACTGGGCCTGTACACATGTGAGACCTACGTACCTGGGGCTTTGATACCAAATTTGTAACGACCTAAAAATAAGGTATGATGGCACTTACCAAACCCACCATAGCGAGTCAGCCCAACACTAAACCACCCAAAACGATAACAAAATGGAAGATAAATAATCTAATAAAATATATAAGCATAGGGGAAAACAAAGCGACAACCATTCCAGAAATGATGTTACATGTACAAGCCTTTAATAATCAGAATACTCAAGTGAAATGCAAATCTCAATGTCTAGTCCTCAAATAGAACAAAATATAAGATAAAATCCTCGAAGGCCTGCTGTAGATACAACAACTACCTCTCAAGCAATGGCAGAGCCGAAATTTTTTGTGAAGGGGGTTCAACATATAAAAAAGTAAGCAAACGATGGAGCAACATGAGTCGGAATGAAAAAATTAACCTTAATCTACTAAATTTGAATCGCCTTTTTAGGTCGCGTTTAACATTTCTTCCTACTTTTATCCTACTCCATTGAGTCTTCTTACAAATATTTATGATTTATTTCTTTTATTTTGTAGTGTTATACTTTCTTTTGAATATTTTCTAAATTTTAAATTAGTTTTTATTCAATAATATGTTACTTTAACAATTATCACCATTCTTTAAAATGTGTAGCCATTGAGTTAATAATGCATATTAAAAAGATGAATAAATGACATCGCCACTTTTTAGTTCATATATTCAATATATAAAGTTTGTCATTTGTAAAAAAAAAAAAGGAACAAATGATGAAAAAATCGAATAAGTTTAGTTTATATATCTCTAGAATAAAACTGAAAAAAAAGAAGAAAGAAATATCATGAATATTACAACCTCTGTCCGATTTTATTGTGGCACCCTTTTCTTTTTGGTCCGTCCCAAAAAGAATGCCTCCTTACTCATATTGGGAATAATTTAACCTTGCAATTTCTCTTTTACCCTTAATGAAATGATTCTCAGCCACACAAATATCTCAGAATGATTTTAAATCACAAGTTTCAAAAGTCTTCCTTTTTTCCTTAAACACTGTACCAAGTCAAAGAGTGCTCACATAAAATGAGACGGAGGGAGTAATTTATTTTGAATTTTTTTGTTCAACTAACTTTTATTTACCTTATCTTTTTTTTTTAAGAAAAAATCTATGTCAATTTCGAGAACATTTTTTTAAAGATTTTCTATGAGTTAGTATATAAAAAGAAAGTTACGTAAAAATAAAATGAGCAATAAAGATAAGAAGAATAAAATAAGAAAATAAAAATAATGTGCCTAATAAGTTTGAACATATAGATTGGGAAGGAAAAATAACATAAAAAGAAAAATAATAAAAAAATAAATAAAACTTCAATTGAGCCCAATCAGAGAATTAGGATTTTGAGCCCAAATAGTGAGCCCATCTCAGCTTTGCAGTTGGATTTTCCAAGAAAAAAAGGAGCAATGCGTTCTCGTAGGGGCTCAAACACAAGACGTTGGGTTTAATTCTGAACCCTTTTAACCACTGAGCCAAACTCTCTATTGTAGTTCAGGGGGTTCATTTTAATATATATTGTCAATGAAACAGAGCTTGACCTTATATATACAATATAATTTTTTGACAAAGGGGTTCGGGTGAACTCCATAATCCCCATGTAGATTCGCCCCTGCTCTCAAGTGATTCGAATGCTCGATCCTATAACAAGAAGGCTAGCAAGAAGAACTGGGGTCATATCCTACAAAAGTGTAGCAAGGGGTGAGCACCAAACAACAAGGCACTCAACAAATGGAAACTAACCTAAAGTAAAGACATGAAGAACACAAGTACTCCTATCCATCCAACCACATACCGCCGAACTACACAGCTGCACTCAAAAAAATCCCAGCATAACACAATATACAAACATATATACACATCTCATAGAATGGTATCTCAAAATATCCAACTGGTATAATAAGTCAAGCAATATAATAGATCTCCAATAATATAAATAGCTTCAACTTATTCACAATTTCACACACATTACATATAGCAATATCAAGGAAGAATGATGTTAGATGGTATGGATGCCATGGAATGTGAACAATGCGATGCAATGTTAAATAATCATGATACATGTTTGTGTTATGATACATATCCGTTGATCGTGTCCGAAATAAACCCATAGGGGCCATGCAAGGAACATATGTCCGTGAACTTTGCCGATAATGACCTCGGCCAATGCTCACCCGATCAGAAGCAACCTTGGTCACAATATCCACTGGCATATTACCTCTGTTCATCATCGACCGGTAGAGACCCCGGCTACCAAATCACATGTTACCTTGCATATCTCTCGGCCATAGCCATCACAAGTACCAATCCACAAATAATAGTGAATGCAATGTGCACAATCTCAATTTCTTCACAAATTCAATCTCATCATGATCACAATTTCATTATAGTCTTAATATCATCAATATCTCAAAATAGGTATCATCTTGATATCAATATCAAATGGTTCATAAAATTACTTGTGTCATGAATCCACAATTAATTCACGAGTCAAGATATCACAACATGACAATTACCTGAAATCCGAAATCGCATGATCAAAACCTAGGATGAGAAAATTCTAGCCCAAAACACTCAATTCCATACACATAGGAGCATACAAGGTTTAATCATACTTAATAAAAGGTTAGAAGTTCACTTGCCTTAGTAGAAATCTCAAATCAAGTCAATCCACGACTTTTCCCCTTCCACAATAATCCAAATAACCACAATCTATTCAAATATAGCATCACAATCACATAATGAATTTGATGACACTAAAATCAATCAATTTGATCGAAAAGAGTAAAATAGTAAAAAATCCCACGCTAGAAAACTATTCAAAATCTGAATACAAGAAAACGTTCCCTGAGTAATAAGGATTTCAATGGTGAAAATCATTTTGAAAATGGAGTTAAAATAACGTCAATATTATCAAATTAACATTAGGAATCAAAGTCCAAAAATTTTAAAATTCTTCAATTAAAAACCCTAAATTCTAAGTTAAAAACACAATTTAATCAATGAAATTAAAAAAAGGAGTTAGAAATTAGTTTCCCAATAGATTTTTCTTGAAAAATCTTGGATATTCTCTCAAAAATCGAGCTGGGAGTATTGAAAATGATAGAAAATGGAAAAACACGCTATTTTAAAAAGGCATTTTGTTCAGGCGACTTTAACCCTCCGCAGACGCGGATGGGTACTTGCGAATGCGGAGGTCAAGGATGTCATACCTCCGCAAACATGGAGGTCTAAATATTTGACTTCCACGAATGCGGAGGGAAAGGCGTGAGCACGTAGTACATTTCAGATTGGACCCGATATCAGCAACAACACAACACAAAATTTCACGAAATAGACCCTCGGGATTTGTTCAGAACCTCGTAAAAATAAACCAGACATGGAACCCTATCAAAAACAACGTTCCAGACTCATGGAACTATAAGAATTAGATTCTGAGGTTTTCTCGACCCAAAACCCAAAAAAGTTTGTTAAAACTAGTTAAGGGTTCAAATACCCAAACTACTCTCAGAAACTCTAAAAATTATGACACGACCATTTTTAGCGTTAGTTTCATCATCCGGAGCCACTGGAACTATCAAAATTTTGATTTAGCTTCCGAACTCCGAATGTTGACCAAACTCAAACTATGATCCACAATCAACTGAAAATGCGACTTTGGGTCTCAAATCTTCGTTTCAATTCCAAATTTAGTTTCACAAATTATCCTAAACCAGATCTGCATTCCTGAGCTGGTAGAATCGACAGAATTAAATTCCGACACTCGAAACTCAAGATGACCACAAAACTCAAAATTTTCAACTTTAAGCCTTTAAAAATTCTTTATTTAGCAAAACTCCAACTTTTTGCAAGGTTTCCAAAATATGACTTCTAGACTCAACCAAAAATGATCCAAAGCAACTTTTGAGAAGGACAAAATGATAATTTTGTTGAGAATGCCAGAAATGACCTTTGAGGTCATTACATGATTTTGCTGATAATTCTAAAGGTAGTGAAGATGGAAACGGTTTGGTTGATGTAGATGTTAAAGATGGAAATGGAGAGGATGAATAAAGAACAAAATATTTACGTGATATGCCTATTCGATCATCACTGCTGCTTCTTCTGGCAGTGATCCAAACAGATAGACTAATACAATTATCAAAATTATAAATTTTGATGATTAAAAATTAGAGACGACAATTATAAGCATAAATTTGACAAGTGATATTGCTGTCAAGCCATGTATAGAAAAGACATTTACTAGATCATGATGAATCAAAATTTGGAGAAGTTTTTTAGGTGTGGTATTATTAAGAAGTATATCTAGACCTGCTTGAAAAATCATTGCACAATTTCAGATGACTTTGTTATATCAATTTCTTCGACGCATGATTCTTAGCAAACAAAAAGAGGGTGTTGGTTAAACCACTGTGACATGCTCATTTGTTTTGTCATGAAAGATTGTCATTATGACTAGTTGAACTGTCATTATCCTCATGCATAGCTACTTATTTGCGTAAGAGCTATAAATATTTTAATAAGATATATTAGCATGGCGTACTCCTCCTGTTCGAACCGAAGTTTGAAATCAAACTCATTTTCAAGAGGATAAATTGAGTGATTCGGGTGAGATCCAATGAAGGTTCAACTTTCGATTAACTCATTATCTCAAAGAGCTCCTGAGTGACAAAAGAAAGAAGAACCCATTTTCTTTCTTTGTTGATTATATTCCTCTCGTATGTACAAGATCGAATCCATTCGATTTCTAACAGGGATTACTAATCCTTAACTTCTTGAGGAATCTTTTGTTACTGGTTGTGAATGATTGATTTTTGCAATCTTTTCGACCTTGATTTTGTAGGACTTAGGAGGTTTGAGAGGGACCATCGCGACTTTTCTCTTCTTGAGAATTCATACATCCTTTATCAGTATGTGGACAATTGTCTCTTGAGCATAGATTTAGGTCTAGCCTTAATGAAAAAATAAACTAGAGCATGATGATCAATATCTCAGAGTCAGGTGCGGATGAGCACATTAAACTATCCATGTGGTTGAAGTCCCTCACACTCTATACACAACGATACAATTATTAGGGGCATGCTCCACCATTGAGCTAATAGCCCATCATGCGAGCCTTCTATCGAGAGCTTGCTATACAAAAAACGAGATAAATTTCATCCCTCTTTTCTTTTTTGTCCCCATGTCGCCACTTGGATTGGGAGAGGGGGGGGGGGGGGGGGGGGACATAGGGACCTAAAAAGGGGGTCCTATCAACTTGTTGCGGCCTAAGATAATAAGCTCATGAGCTTGATGTTACTCCACCGTCGAGAAAGGAAAGAAGATTTTTATCTCCAAGTTTAATTCAAATGTAGTTTTTTTTTGGTGTGTGTAGTGTCAAATCAAAAATTCCAACAATCAAGATTCCTTTGAGGTATCAACTAATGCAAAAAGAAAAAAAAGAAAAAAAGATAACCCTCCCCTCTTTTTTTTTTTTTCACAAAATTTTGCCAAATTCAAAAAGTTATCAAGGTAATTAAGAATTGCTTCATTTTGTGAGGAAGAGCTATAAAGAGAAGCAATTGATTGAATATTTGAAATTTGACTCGATTGAAAAAAGTAACAAGATTGAATTATACATGGTACTCTATTACCGCAATCTAATATTTTCTTTACCTTGCATCAAAAGCTTACCCGTGACTCTTCCAAGTTAGAGTTAGGTATTTTGATGTTGGTTTTGAAATCAAATAAAAGCCATAAAAAAATATCTTTATTATGTAGTTTCATAGCTAATGTGCATTATACATATTATATACTGAGGGTCTTTGTTTATTCGACTATAATAGTGGCCACTTAAGACCAAATTCATTACTTTTTAGAATACATTTAAGGACCATATTCATTAAGAACCAAATGTAATTGAAATCCATACATTAAGGATTAACTTGACCATTTCCTCCCAGCATGAGCAAAAAAATTAAAGTATGGATAACAGTGTACCATATATCATTCAAAATATATATAATAGAAGGTATAATTGCAGTAGATGGTCATTCGGTCAAAGTAATTATAAAAAAAATGGCCATTCGTTATATAGACATATATAGTCAAGTAATATATATACATATATATACATATATATATATATATATATATATATATATATATATATATATAGTGTATGCTTTTTATGACTTTTGACAAATTATATTCTATATTCGGTGTATACTTTCTATGACTTTTGAAAAGCTATATTTTATAGTCATTGTATATTTTATATGATTCTTTTGGCTATTTTTTATGTAAATAAAATTTAGCTATATTTATTATAAATTAATTTATTTATTGTATATATTTAAAATTATTCCCATAATAGAATATGATAAACCATTTTTAGTATCATTGTATATGCTAAATTAACAATTATTTTCTCCCCTATTTCCTCGAAAAGAAATTAAATATGTTTCTCAATTATATTGGAAGGAGTTATCGTGATTCAATACTTCCTATAGTTTATATATTATGTAAATTACTGGATCTTTTTTCATAGTTAAAAAGAAGTGAGTTTTTCAAATTTCGAGAATGTTGAGACTGTTTCCCCCATATTTCACCCTCCATTTAATTTTTTTGATTGCTCTATATTTTTAGAAGATTAGTTTGAAAATAGCATTTAATTTATGTCCTTAAATATTTTTCTTTAAAAGTGTGTCATATTATAATAATTCACTTTGGAAAGTCACCTGATAATTAGAATTGGTTTATTTACTAGGGTAGTAATTACACACCCTGGTAATTATATTGACCTGTTTATTTGCCAGAGTGCAATTACATTGTAATTACAAGCGTGTTGTTTGGTTGCACGAGTTTAGTTACAATATTAAATTTTAAAAATAAAAGTTAAAAATGTAAAATTAAAGATTTATATTAGACAAATATAATTATTTATCGATAATATTAAATTAAATATTTAAGATATATATGGCTTTTTAAAAATATATTAATTAGTAAATATATATTCCTAATTAATATTATAAAAAATTAATTTATATTTTTTAAAGTAGTATATTTTAATTAAATTAATTACAAAAACGAAAAATATAAGTTTTATGCAAACATCATGAAATGTGTGTTTGACAAATATATTAGATATTATAAATATAAGGTCATAGAAAAATTGTTAAAATATTTGATAAAAAATAATCTATTTAATATAACTAAAAAATAAATAAATGGCTTATAATGTGAAATATTAAGTCAATACTATAAAAACAAATGAAACTAAAAAATATAACATAAGTTTTAAATTCAAAATAAGAAATTAACATAATACTCTTATACCAAATTTCAATACAACATAAATAAATATGATTTAAAATAAAAAATATGTATATTTATAACTTTATCCAACAATGAATTCAACTTTAATTTAAAAATTAGAATGCTAATAAAATTATGCTAATGAAAAATAAAATAAAACACCGAATAAATTTTTTAAATAAGATAATATGAAAGATGGTATAGAATCACATGAGAAAGATTTAGAATAAGAAACAACAACAACAACATACCCAGTGGAATCCCACAAGTGGGGTCTGAGGAGGGTAGTGTATGCAGATCTTACACCTGCCTCATAGAGATAGAGAAGCTATTTCCTGTGAACCCTCGTCTCAAATAGGCAGAATAAACTAGATATGAAAAAAGGGAAGGAAAAGAAAGGGAACAGAAAGACGCTAAAATTAACAAATCAAAAACAGAAAATGACAACACAAGATGTAAGATGTAAAGACATCACTACTCCTATTAACCTACTATCACAAAGTCGTTTGTGACCTACCCCTACTAACCTATTCTTTACTCTAATCTGCAACCTCTACCCTTTTCTATCTAAAGTTGTTTCTTTGGTGAGATAAAGTTTCGTCATATCTTGTGTCTACCTCTACCCTTCCGTGTATCCCCTAAATCCAACCTCTCGCACCTCCTAACAGGAGCATCGATACTCCTTCTCTACACATGTCCAAACCAACGCAGTCTCGCTTACCTCATCTTGTCAGCCACAGGGGTCACCTCTAGCTTCTCCCGTATGATCTCATTCCTAATCTTGTCACTCCTGGTATGTCCACACATCCATCTCAACATCCTCATATCTACAACCTACATCTTCTGAACATGTGAATTTTTAACTGGCCAACACTCCACCCCATATAGCAAAGATGGTCTAACAACCATTCTGTAAAACTTGCCTTTAAGCTTAGGTGGTATCTTCTTATCACAGAATACTTCCAAGGCAAGCCTCCATTTCGTCCATATAGTCCCAATACGGTGTGTGACATCATCGTTGTTAGCACCTAATTTTTGACCAAACTTAAGTTATGTACTTTTTAGTATTTAAATATTTTTTGAATCTAAATTAGATATTTTTATTTTTATCTTATTCAGAATAACTTGAAAACAACAAAAATAGAGTCATATTTTAATGTAAGTTTTGTTTTAAAGAAGAGGAAATTTATAAAAATATATGTTTTTCTTTTAATTTTGATTCTAATAAATAATCCAATATTGTTAGTATTCTCTTGATTATATCTTAGTTTTAGCTAGTTATATTTTCTATTTATTTTTAATTTGAAATAGTTTTCTAACATTGTTATTTTTTCTTTCTTTCTTTTCTTTTCAAAACAAAAATGAAAATTAAAATAGTCCTAGAAACTACCCATTAATTCCAACTCCTCCCCCACTCACCTAAACTACCCCACAATGCCTCCACAAAAAAACTCACTACTCCCTCACATTTTGAAGATACACGACACACACACAAGAGAGGACAATTTTTATACATCTTTTTTCTTTCTTTCTTCCCATTCTACAAAAAGACACAAAAAAAAAAAATATCTACTACTTTCTTCTTTTACACACACATCTTAAACACTTTTAGAAAAAACCTTAGCAAAAAAAAAAAAAATTGCACAAGAAACACACCAAAACCAAAGAAAAATCTCAAAAACACTACTAGAGAAAAACAAAAGTTAAGTTCAAGGTTTGCTTTCGTGATTCCGGATTCGTGGCTCATAGTCGTGGTCCTTTTCTTTTCGTGAATTAATATTCACCAAAGGTAATATTTAATTTTTATTGTATAATTTGAAGTCACAATTGTATAAGACATGTTCTAATGCTACAAAGTTGCTCAAATTTTATATCTATTTAATTTTAACATTATATTATTGAAGTATGTTAGAATTGTTAAGCTTTGAGTAAAATTGACATATTATTTGATTATTTCTATTTATGTGTTTATTTCATGTTTAAACAACACATAGTTTATTTCATGTCTAAGTAAATTCATTGTCTAAATTGCTATTCTTATTCATATTCATTTTTTTTTTATGATGATACGTGTTTATGACTTAATAAACTTAGATGTCGAAAATAATCAAGGACACTGATTCATTATGTAAATTATTGGTTTCAGCTGGTACATATTTTTCGTTTCATTTTAATGACTAAAATAAAGAAAAGAAAAGATTATATGTATTCATAATTCCTAACATGTACTAATGTGGTATGTATAACAATTTTTTGTAATTTAACTTCCTAAAATTAAATCGCTAGAAGCATTATTAGGCCGACAATAATAATAGGCAAATTTTGCGATTTAATGAGTATTATGAAAGTTTTAGGTGCAACATAATAAATAAATAATTTGTGGCAAGGTTGGAAATTGCTGCTACCAATATACCACACTAATAAAATAAGATAGTTTTCAACTAGTTTCAAATAATTCAAAGAAGGCGGTGAATAACATTTTTTTTTTGTAAAACTTATCAAGATAATATATTTAAATTGAGTTAAGCCATAAATAAGTCAATAAAGCGACCGTGCTAGAACCACGGGACTCGAGGGGTGCCTAATACCTTTGTAACGCCCAGTAAAATTATCAAAATACCCCTAGAGTGAGGGTATGCGCGTAACGCGTCTTTTGATGCTCATATGACCAATCCGAGGCTGGATTTGTGATCAGCATAAAAAATTGAGTGGGAAGATGGTCTCGGTCGATTTTTAGAGCGACCCGATCAAAAGATAATTTTTCGACCCAAAACGAAAAACAGTGGCGGTGCGCGACAGAGGCGCGTCGCGCACCTATCGCGGAGGGACACTTGTGTCTTTTTCAAATTTTTCGACGGGATGACAAAAAATCGTTCAAAACTCTTTTCTGAAAATGCACTGTTCGCGATAAGTCCGCGTTGCGGACCGTGTCTTTTCCGAGCTGGAAATTTCTAAATAGTTATGAGGGGCATTCCGGTCAATTCCCCACTCCTCCTAAACTCTAATACACAACTAATAAGATTGTTTCAACATGAAAAAGGGTCTAAAACCCCCATTCTAAGTCATATTCCATAATCTAACAAGGCTAGGGCTTGAGGAGAGAAGGGAAGGGCTTGAATTGAGATATTCGAGAAGAGACCTTTGACGTACTCAATTTATAGCTGCATCACAGGTATGTAAGGCTAAACTAAAACATGAGATTGTTCTCTCATGTGCCCCATAGAGGTCATAGATGAGTTGATGATTGAAGAGTCTACATGCATGATTTCTTGACGGTGTTTTCTTGAAAATTATATTTGAAATTACATGTTTTCTATATTGATGATCATCATGCAAATGGTCTTCTTGAATTGAATATTTTCATGAGAATTTTCATAACCCTATATGACTAATTTGAAAAGCATGCATATGGAACTTGAGAATTGAGTCTAGAGCCTTGAGTTGAGATTGTTGATTGTGATGATGAGTTGATGAAATCCTGATTGTTTCATGTGTCTCAATAAATGAACTCTACCGATGTGTTTATTCACTTGTTTCCTAATGATTGTTATATAATCTTGAGTCATTGATGAGATGTTTGATGATAGGGTTAAAGTCCCTATGAGATGATTGATGATAGGGTTTAAGCCCCTATGAGATGATTGATGATAGGGTGGAAGTCCCTATGAGATGATTGATGATAGGGTGGAAGTCCCTATGAGATGATTGATAAAAGGGCTAAGGTCCCTGTGAAATATCAGTCGTTGACGGGGAGTGAGTCCCTATGAGACTAGTTGAGGTTGATGTTTATGAGCATTGAGTCGGGAGGAGTATTGAGCACCGAAATGAGTAAGAGTGAGTCCCACTTGAACTCATTAACTACGTCGCCAAATGTAGGTGAGGCTTAAACCATCACATATATATGGTTTCCCTCGAGATGTAACAGTCCCCGAAAGCAATAGCGGATCTGTTGAGTTTTGACTTCATATCGGGTGAGCTAATATGATTTTTGAGTGTTCCTTACCTGGCAAGTTTGGAACCACTGTGGCAACATCAGGGTGATTGTTGTACATTCACTGGCTCATAAGTAAGTGTTGTCTATTAAGAGAAACTCCCAGAAATTTCTTACCTTACTCTGAATCTAGATGAGATGAGAGGAGGTGAGCTCCTCGGGGATGATGTTTGAGATGAGATGAGAGGGGGTGAGCTCCTCTAAGATGAGTTTTGAGATGAGATGAGAGGAGTGAGCTCCTCTGAGATGAGTTTTGAGATGAGATGAGAGGAGGTGAGCTCCTCTGAGTTGAGTTTGAGATGAGTTGAGACTATTGATGAGTCTGAGCTAATGATGTGTCACTTGTCTACTCTTTATTATTTCATAGATGGACAATTGACTGTTTGATGTGATTATGATGTTTATTTTGAGTTGGCGTTGTTTCCATATTATTCTACCTGTTTTGGTTTCATTCAACTATTTTACATACCAGTACAATCCAAGTACTGACGCCCACTCTGGACTGCATCGTTTTATGATGTAGAGGCAGGTACTAGAGATCATCAACAAGCGCTCCGTTGAAAATCAGAGATTCGAAGTTGATTTGGGTGAGCCTCCCCTACTCCGAAGGATACACTCTTTTATTTCATCATGCTTTAGAGTTAGATTGGACTATTTTTTTTATTTTGATTTAGGTAGCCATGGATCTGTCATTGGCACCATATGATTAGTGATAGAGGCTTCATAGACGATGGTCGAGCGTTGATGTTGAGATTGTGAGCTAGTTCTTTCTACTAGCCTTCATTATTATATATATATTCTTTCGAGACTTTAGATGAGATGTGTCCATTTACTTACTTAAACTTTTCGCTATTCAGTAGAGTTATTTGATTGAATGATGCGATGAGGCTAAGTGATTCGCTTGGGACTAGCGATAGTCTCTGAGTGTCGGCCACGCCAAGGGTACCCTCCCGGGGTGTGACAACCTTCCCCTCGGTCAACAGAATTCCTTACCCAATCTTTATTTTCGCAGACTAAAAAATAAAGAGTCATTTCCTTTTGATTAGGTATTTAAATTAGGTGACTTGGAACACCAAAACTCAATTCCAAGTGGCAATTCTGAATAAATAAAATAATCCTTTTTTCAAAATGTCACTTTAATTGAAGAAACTCTATTTTTTTTTAAAAACATTACGCGCGGGGAAAAAATAGAGGTGTGACAATCGTCGATATCGCCACTACTCTGGATGATGGATCCAAGATACTTAAAGTTGTCTCTCTTGGGGAATAAGAAAGAAATGAAAAATAAATATTATAAAATAAAATATAGTTTTAGAAGAAAATATAATAATAAAAATAAAAAGAATTTAAAATAATGAAAATAAAATAAATTAAAATGAAAATATAAAAATAAAAAAGAAAGAAATTAAAAAGTAACCAGCTTGTAATTACACCATGTAATTACCTACAATTCACATTTCCCCCCATGAATTGGAAAGTGTAATTACACCCAATTACCTGTTAACCATGTAATACCTGTCCAATCAAACAGGTCAACTAGTGTAATTACACTAAATTTCACTAAATCTAATTGTCAAGGTGTCCTTCCAAACACTCTTAATATAAACTAGCGGCAGGGGTAAAATTCTTGGATTCTTATTTTTTTTTCCCATTGAATGATAAGGAAACTCTTAAAATTATGAGGTCTTAAAAGTAGTAATCACAAGCAACAACAACAATAACAACATACCCAGTGGAATACCACAAGTGGGGTCTGGGGAGGGTAGTGTTGACATCCAATTTTTACCCTCTACAATATAAATTAATTAGCGAGCTTCTTCAATTTTTAAATAATTTAAAGTAATTAGCGGTTACAAATTTCAAATAATTTGAAGTGATTTTTATATATAATTTTCCTCATTTTTATAATTCGCGAATGATTTTATCACGTTTGATTAATCATCTTTCATGATCAAGGATTTTGGCATTTTTGTTGATTACTCTATTTTATTGGGAATTAAGAAGCTTGCCAATCAATTAATAAAATTCGTTTTATTCATATATTAACCAAATTCATCATTTTAATTCGATTTGGTCAAGATTTGCAATCAAATTGGCAAATTTTTAACACCCACCACTTGAACCCATTTTAGCTCACATTTTAGATCAAATTCGGACCAACCTAACCCCAATATCCCCTAAACCCGACCCGCCTCTTTAATCCCTGAATTCAATACATATACTAATCTATTCATACATATACCCACGACCCACGCGCCCCTAAATTCTTTTCTTTTCTCTTCTTTCTCTTCTTCACGCGCACAATATTCTCCTTCTCATTTCTTCTTCGCGACTCAGTGAACATGTCACGCCCCGGGAGGGTACCCTAGGCGTGGCCGGCACCCAGAGATTATTGCTAGTCCCTAAGTGAACCACTCGTTCTTAGGACAGTCATTTAATATCAACATAGCGGAAATAGAGTAGTGAGCTACCTCGATTAAAGGGCCAAATGGCCAACATCAGTCTAATCATCATAATAAGTATTAAGTACTACTCAATTCATAAGGGAAAACCATTAACATCAACCTCTACTCAGGTCTATGAAGCCTCTAACCTGACTCAACTGTCTAAGATGGTACCATGACAGGCCATGGCTATCCAACTCATCAAATAACGAAAACGACAAATAGAAGGGTCTCCTCCGGATAGCAAGAAGGCTCACTAATGACTGAACTCAAAATCTCTGACCTCAACGATGCGTCTGCTGAAGTCCTCTAACTCCTGTATCTGCATCATGAAATGATGCAGCACCGAATGGCGTCAGTACGTGGAATGTACTGGCATGTAAAATAGCTGAATATAACAATATAAGTACAACAACATAGTGAAACATCAACTCAACATCATACTCCATCAGAGTGACAAGCGTCCATCTAAGGCAAGAGTTTAGAATAGACAAATGACTCCTCAACCTCTCATCTTAACATCATCGATACATCGGGCTCACCTCAAGGAAACTCGACTCAACTCAACTCAACTCAGGGAATTCGACCCAACTCAACCCAAGGAACTCGACATCAACTCAACTCAACTCAACTCAAGGAACTCGACATCAACTCAACTCAACTCAAGGAACTCGACTCAAAACATCACATCAACATCAACATCAGAGTACCATCGAATTAAGACCTCACTGGGAACCTAACTAGGAGTTTGTCTAACTGACAACTATCAACTATGAGCCAGTGATGATACAACGAAGCGATGTCATTGCCACATCTATCCTGTACCCTTCCCGGGGTAAAAAACATCAACCTCAGTGGATCCACAAGAAAAATTTCAATACTCTATTGAGAGAAGAAAGGAGCTATCCGCATTTCGATTCAATCCTCTCTTCTTACGCGGGCCACGTAGTTAATGGGTTCGAGTGGGACTCACTCTCACCCATTTCGGTGCTCAATACTCCTCCCAGAACTTGACATGCTCATAAAACATCAACCTCCTCATTCCTATAGGGACATAATACATCATCATCAATCCCATAGGGACATAATATAATACCTCAACATCAACATCAGTCCCGTAGGGACATAATACCTCAAGATCAACATCACCTCACCTCATCAACATCAACATCAATATCATGGACTCAAGATACTCTTTTAGAAATTAAACTTCCGGTTTTATGACATCATGAAACATCATTCTCATAAACATCATCATCAAGACTCTCATCAAATGTGAAACACAATCACAACATCACAAACATCATTCTCATTAAGGCTCTAGACTCATCCCCTAGTTTATTCTTACACTTTTAAATAAATTAGTCATAGGTTTTTGTGAAAAGCACTCATGAAAATGAATTATACAATAAATCAAGTTTATGATGATCATCAATTCGTGTAAAATATATGCATTAAGTAAAACTCTGTGTAATGCTCAACAATCTCCACATCAACCTCATTATATTCAATACACAACTCAATTTACTCAAAAGGGCACATGGGAGAATAATCTCATGCTTTAAGTTAGCCTTACATACCTGGGATGATTGCTAACAATAATCCCTTGAACAATCTCCACTCCCCTCAAGCCCTAACTTAGTGACTTTTCTAGAAAGAATGCTCTTGGATGGGTTTTTGGAACCCTTTTCTCAGAAAACGACCTTTATTCGTCGTATGGGAAGTTTAGAAAGTGTAGGAATGGCCTAGAATGCCCCTCGAAATTTTAAGAAAATGTTTTCCGGACTTAAAATATCATAGTCCGTGATGCGAACTTGTCGAGGACAGTGCAATTTCGAAAAACTCAACTCCATTGAAAAATCACAGAAAAACATAAGTGTGGATCTGCGATAGGTCTACGACGCGGCCCTGTCGCGAAGGCACACTGTTTTTTGTTTTAGAACAAAAAATTATCTTTTGACTCGGTCGCTCTAAAAATTGACCGAGACCCTTCTCCCACTCAATTTTTTGTATTGATCACGAATCCGCTCTCGGATTTTTAATTTGAGCATCGAAAGATGTGTTTTGCACACACCTCTTCCCTAGGGGTATTTTGGTAATTTACCGGGCATTACAGAACAACAACATAAAATCGATCCCCAACGTTCAATTCAAACAACACTAAGATTCCCCTCAACCAATTCATACATACGTGGCATCTCCTTTGCCTCTCTGGTACGAAGCTGTTTGAGGAGTTTCCAGGTGCCGAAATCGCACCTCCTCTCTGTGATATCTACGACTGGAATTCGCAATCTGTTGGAGAAATTCCAACGGATTTGAGTTTATCCCTTTAGATTTTCAAAAATTTCAGGAATTTCTCTAATTATCAATCATTTTCCCCCTTTTCTCAACCCTAATTTACTCCTATATATACCCCTTTTCATCACCATAACCGGGGCGGGAGGGGGGGGGGGAGGGTTCTTGATTTGAAATACACATAATAAAATAACAGTTCTTAATCCCCAAAAACCTTAAGAAGATTTTTGTTTTCAAGGGTCGTTCTGTACCTCAAAACACCAAATTTCTATTCTAAGAGGAAACAATTTTTTTTTTCCAGAAAAGCTCGGCCAGGAACTTCTAGTTTTGAAGTTGGAAGAAGTTTCATTTTGGTGTTGAAACTCCATCCAGCTCGTTAAGGTCTCAATTCTGGTGCTCCAATAAAGGTAATACCCTTAGTCTTGTCCGTCTCCTTTCTGTTCAAATATGAGTGTGTATTCATGAATGGCATTATCATCTTGCGTGGATATTTAGTTGTGTTACTTTCTGCCTAGAATTGTTGTATTAAGACCACTTAATACTATGTTATTGTTGTTAAACGATTTCTAGAGTGGATCTTGATTCAATGCTGATTCCACATTACTATTTAAATCTTACTATGTGTTAGTTGGTTTCAAAGCCTTGATTAATGGCGTCTTAAGATAGTTCATCTTACCATTTCTTGCTTTAAGAGTTAAGTTTTTGGAATGAGCTTAAGGTTTTCTGTTGAAATGGTTACGAATCCGTGAGTGTATGCCATGTTCATTTTTTTTTTCTGTTTAGATTTTGATTCTGATTTACAACTGGTCATTTGAGTTATTCTGAGATGACATGTGAATCCATGATTTCTTGGTTAAGTTCACTCTCTTCTTTACCATGTATCCCTGCTTCAGTTCTATTGTTTTCAAGCACGTCAAGGTCTTAAGCTGCTGTTTGTCGTTTCGTGTTGGTTTTCTTCTAGTTGTATTTGCTTTCAGTGAACTATTTATTTGTCTTGGACTGAAGGTTGAACTGATGGGTGTTTCCTCATTGACTTCATAAATCAAATTTTGGTTATTCCAAGTTTTATGGTGTATCCATTCTTTACTCGCACTGAGTGATGTTATATCGTTCGGGGTTCAATCAGTGTTTACCTAATAGAGTCTTACTGTGAGTATTTGTTATCAAATATTGTATCTGTATATTGCTGTCGTTTTGTGAAAGAATGTCCTCTTGTAATTTCTAGAATTCAGGGTGCTATTTAAGGTTGAATATGGAAAAATGTTTACCTTGCCTTGTTGGAATAGATTATCGATGTCTCCTGTAGTTCTATACGTTGTTTATTATTTTGTTAACCCCAACGGTATCATTTTTGAGCATAAAAGTTGATTTATTTCATCTGAATATGCATTGTGTTTGATTTTACCATTTGTTATGTCAGTTGGTGGCCACACAAATATCGTATTTATTCTATCGTGTTTAAGCTTATCCACGTTACATAATTTAGTTGTGTTTGAGATATTTGACAAATCATCTTTTCTGTTTCTTTAGTCAGCAATATTCCCCCAAAATTTGCTCCCTCTTTATGTATTATAGTTGGTTGTGTTATATGAATATATGAACATTTTGTATCGTTTTGCTTGGTGGATACTATTATGATGGCATCTTGTCTTGCGAGTAGAATTTGTTTGCTAGTTTAATTGGACTATGTAAAGTTTGTTTTGGGTTGTTTGAATTAAATTGTGCCTATGTGGAGAGAAATTAGAATATTTGAAGGTTGTATCATATGTTTCTTGTCATTGGGTCCACTAAATAAAGTTGCCATGTCGTTTTCTTGTAAGCATCACCGTGTCATTCTTAAATATGAATGTTACTATCTTTTGTTTTTGTGATAAACAGTAGTATACATACCTCTATAATAATATATTTTTACATTAAGAGCTTAAAATTATTATTTACATATTTTACTTGTTTTGTTGCATATGAAATCTCCTTGAGCTCCCAAATGGACTCCTCTTGCTCATTTGCGTCTTCATTGGGCCATGAAGGCCCAAACCTCATTTTGTTTTGGGTCACCTTTGGAGAGAAAGAGAAGATACAGGTTCAAGGAAGTGTCTTACATGTCATGGAGTGCAAAGAAGCAGCTGTATACATCAGCATACGTGGTGTATACGCTGTATACACTTGACATATCCAACATATAAATGGGGCTTTAAAGCCCATAGCAGCAGCAACAAAGGTTCAAAGGGCCAGGCAGGCCCAAAGTGTTTTCTAGAATTAGGATAGGTGGAATTGGGCCTGCCAAGCCCAATACTTTTATTTTAGTATAAAGGGAAGTTTACAGAAATACACGACTAATTTTATCATAATCTCCAATTTTACCTACCATTTAATTTAATTACTAAAATTCCCTTTTTTTTAAATTTTTTTCATCTTTTTTTTGATACCTAAACTAATAAGAAGTCCACTTCCTTTTTTCTATGCCTTTTTTTTATGGTAACAATCCAATTAAAATCAAGTAGTTAATTATTTTTTTTCCTTTTCCGATTTATTTGTTGGCAGTTACCTTTTTGAATTTACTTTGGGAACCCACAAAACCGTAGGTCCCCTTTTCAAAGTTACTTTTTTTACTTTTTTTTTTATTGTTCCGTCTTCCCTCAATCTCTCTTCTTCTTCCTTTATACGCATCATCACCATTTTTTTTCCGCCATTTTTTCCGATGGAATCTCCTTCCTTTGAAAGTGAAAACGACGACCCTCCAAGGCCGAGAGATTCATCTCGTCCAGCAGATAGCGACAACGTCGTGATTCCTTCGTAGCAGAACCAGATTAGGAAGAACTTATTAATATAACTGCATTTTTTTTGACACATAAACAACATTCTTCTTTTTGTGTAATTAAAAGTTATTTACAATATTTTTTGGATACATCTTTATGATTGTTATTCAATTTACATCCCTACATTATAATTCCAGTGAATGCTAATAGATAATTTCACAAAGGTTATTCTTTCGTTGTTAGTTTATTATTCAAGTTTTTTTCACTCACATGAATATCACAATATGTGTATCAGACAAGGGTATCAGATATGTCTCATACTTATAGGTATCCGACAAGGGTATCAGACAGTGCTATCACAATATGATTATCATAGTTTTAACTAGAGCCTATTGTTAAGATACTTTGCACAAGGTGCTATTGTCATTTTTGATTACTGCATTATGTGATACCTCAAATGTTAATATCTCACACACATGAATTTCAAAATATGGGTATCAGGCAAGGGTATCAGACTTTTCTTGCACATATAGGTATCAGATATCACAATATGGGTATCTGATAAGAGTATCAAACATCTCACACTTATAGGTATCAGACCAAACTAACAAACTGACATACAAATAAACTGAAAATAACAATTTCGATACCTAATACATATTAATTTTTTTTAATTATGCAATTAATTGTATTATTAATATTACAACATAAGGATTTTTTTTTCTATAAAAAAGGTTTATGATTAGCGAATCTGTTTCAGATTTATTTGGGATTGAATCTTATTCAAATCACCAATTTTCCGTCGATTAAGGAACCAGATTATAGTAGCTGTTACAATTACTAAAAATACGTAACTGTTTCCATATTCGCCTATAATTTTTAGGTATCAGCCGAAATTTTCTAGGTATCGTCGTTCTACGCTTGTGTATCAAAGTTCACAAAAAAGTTGGTATTATTAGTAATTTTGATAAAAGTCGGTAATTTTGGGTATTTCCTTCAATCAGTTTGGTATTTATCAAATTTATACTAATTTTTAAGAATTCCATCCAGGTTTTCAAAAATACCTAAAAAACCCAACTCTTTTCCTAATTACAGAAAATCCCGACTTTTTGTTCGTTTTTTATACCTGAATGCTTCTTAATGATACTTACGGCTGTGTAACTGAAAGTACAGCTGTAACGTTTTTTAAGGAAAGAAAATTAGTGCCAACTGGGTAGATCCCTTTAATTATGGGATAAACATTACAATAAAATGTAATTATCCCATAAAAAACGTTAAAGGGATTTTAATTTGAATTTCAAAACAAAACGGAAGAATCAACAAAATATACTGTATAAAATAATTAATCAAGATAAAATCAAGTATCTCACTATATGAAACAGTGTAAAAAAAAGGAATAAGGCAGATACACATAAATGTTAGGCAGTCATCTACATGCATAAAATTGGTAACAAACAATATATAAAAATACAAAACATGTTTGGATAAAATCAAACACTGAATCAGTGTATCAAACACTGAATCATTGTAAAAAATAAGTACTAATACAATGAATCATATCACTATAAATGATCAAGTATATGTAGCATATCATCATGATAAGATATATGAATCAGCCATATATAACTAAATTGAATTAAACAATACATCACTTGGCAGTGTCGGCTTCTTCACACTTTCAAGCGCTTCTTGGGTGAGGCCAAGACTAAAGGAAGGGATGAGTTCCATTGTTGATTGAAGCAAAGATGATGAAGAATACGGTAATGGCAGTCGGAAAAAGGAGATGTTGAAGATGAGAGCAACGTTTAAAAGTGAAAATAAATTGAAAACTGAAAAAGGTAAATTTAAATATAAAGATGGTAACTGTAAAGAGATAGAAAATAATTTAAAAAAAATAATAAAACAACTGCTTTAAAAATGGAAAATGTATAATTTGAAAAGTGGTTAACATTAGTTAGACATCTACACCAAATAAATTTTCCAATTATAACTCTTAATAAAAATATATATTCTTTAAGTATAAAAAATAAGTGGAAAAAAATAAAAAGATGGGATTTATGTAATTTATAAAAAATATTGGGATTGTTTAATATTTGAAAAAAACATTTGTGTAATTTCATAATTTTTACTTTATTTTATTTTATTTTCTCTTTCTCATTATTTTGTTATATCGATTTGTTTGTGATGTTTACTAACTCTAACATTATTTTTGTAGTTTTATTCTTTTTTAATCTAATTAAATTTTCCAAAAGTTAAACCATTTGTGTTATTATTTATTGAAATGTGATTTTTGTGATTCTTTAATTCTAAAAATGCATTCGTAGGTCTCTTTAATACTTCAAATACATTTGTGAAAGTTCTTTACTGAGATTTTTTCAAGTTCTATTTTAAACATTGATCTTTTCAGGAGTTAGTCAAATGAGTTTTAATCGTCGATCAACCGCAAGTTAGCGGCCATTTTAGAGTGATTAATTTTTTCTCAAAAGTGGAAATTGGACCCTTACCCATTTCTCTGAACTTTTGAGACTTTTTCTGTTAGGGTCATAAATTTTTTTTTTAATTTTTCTTAATTTCTTTAAAAAATTAAGTGGCGACTCTGTTTTCTTATTTATTGAAAAATTGGTTACCTTATTAATTAAGTTTTAAGCTAATTTTTCTTAAAAAGGCCATTTTTATAGTTTAACAGGTAGAATGTATGCAGACCTTACCACTACCTCATAGAAATAGAGATATTGTTTCCTAGGAACCCTCGTCTCAAAAATCCATAAGTAGAATAAACTAGATATGACAAAAAGGAAAGGGAATAGAAAGAGCGACTAGTAACGAAAAACACATGACAATATGTAAATATGATAAAATAAATACATACAATGGATAATGACAACACATGATATAAAACACGACTATTTCTACTACCCTACTATACCCCAAAGCCAGACAACCACCTGACTCTACTAACCAGTTAGCCTACTATGCTAATTCGTGACCTCCACTCCTTTCTATCTAAGGTCATGTCCTCAGTGAGATCAAGTTTCACCATATCTTATCTGATCACCTCCCCCCCAATACTTCTCCGGTCTACCTCTACCCCTTTGTGTAACTCCCCAAATCAGCCTCTCGCACCTCCTAACAGGAGCATCGGTACTCCTTCTCTGCATATGTCCAAATCATCACAATCTCGCTTCCCTCATCTTATCAGTATCAGGGGCCACCTCTAGCTTCTCCCGAATAGTCTCATTCATAATTCTGTCACTCCTGGTATGACCACACATCCATCTCTACATCCTCATCTCTGCGACATGCATCTTCTGAACATGTGCATTTTTTATTGGCAAACACTCTACCCCATACAACAAACATGGTCTAACCACTATTCGGTAAAACTTACCTTTGAGATTAGGTGGTATCTTTTTGTCACACAATACTCCAGAGGTAAGCCTCCATGTAGTCCATGCTGCCCCAATACAATGTGTGACATCATCGTTGATATCACCACTATTCTAGATGATGGGCCCCAGATACTTAAAGTTTTCCCTCTTGGGGATAGGTTAAGTGGCAAGCCTCACATCAATGTCTGCTTCATCCCTTGCAACACCGAATTCGCACTCCAAGTATTCAGTTTTGGTCCTGCTTAGTTTGAATCCTTTGGACTCCAAGGTATGTCTGCAAGCCTCCAACCTATCATTAACTTTAGTATGAGTCTCATCAATCAGTACTATGTCATTTGCAAATAGCATACACTATGAAACCTCCTCTTGGATAAATCGTGTTAGCTCATCCATCACCAAGACAAACAGGAAAAGGCTCAACACAGATCCTTGATGGAGTCCCATCTTAACAGGAAAATACTCTGAGTCTCCTCCCACCATTCTTACCCGAGTTTTGGCTTTGTCGTGCATGTCCTTAATCGCGCTGATATATGCCATTGGACACCTTTCACCTCTAGAAACCTCTATAGGACATCCCTTGGAACTTTGTCATAAGCCTTCTCGAGATCAATGAACACCATATGAAGGTCCTTCTTTCTTTCCCTATATTTCTCCACTAACCTCCGAACAAGGTGAATTGCTTTAGTAGTCGATCGCCCCGGCATGAATCCAAACTGATTCTCCGAAATAGACACTACTCTTCTCACTCTCATCTCCACCACTCTCTCCTAGACCTTCATAGTGTGACTTAATTAACAACTGGATACCCTTGTAATTATTACAATTTTGAATATCCCCCTTGTTCTTGTACAATTGAACCATTATACTCCTCCTCTATTCATCAAGTATCTTGGCAGTCTTCATAATAGCATTGAACAGTCTAGTCAACCATTCTATGCCATTCTTGACCATGTTCTTCCAAAAATCTACCTGAATCTCATTGGGTCCGATCGCCCTCCCTCTCTTCATCCTACTAATAACCCTTCTAACCTCCTCAACTCTGAACCGCCTGCAATAACCAAAATTACGATGACTTTTGGAGCCAACTTACCCAGCTTAATATCGATTTCTATCTCCTTTTTCATTTAAGAATTTATCAAAGTAAGTTTGGCAGCTTAGTTTAATGGAAGTGTTAGCCACCAACATTTCACCCTCCTCATCCTTGATGCACTTCACTTGGTCCAAGTCGTGAGCTTTCCTTTCTTTCTCTTTAGCGAGCCTATACAATCTCTTGTCCCCGCCTTTATCACTTAGCTCCTCATATAGGCACTCAAACGTTATTGTCTTAGCTCTCGTCACCGCCATCTTTGCTTCTGACTTAGCCGTCTTATAGATCTCCTTAAGCCTTCGATTTTCATCCTCATCCCTACACTCCAACCTTCGTGTAATCACAAGCCATTGTGGGAATATATATATATATGACAATTTATTTTTCAAATTTCATGTTGGAAAACGTATGGGCTTATAAATTAATGTAGGATACAAAAACTTGATATCTTAATCATTGTTAAAAATAAGAAATTGTCGTGATAATTACCTATGCCATTAAGTAGAACGAAATATGAGTTGCTTGAAATATTCTTAATTTAGTTTTGAGAAATTTCAAAAGGAAATTCTTATCTATTTAAAAATGGAAGACAAAAGGGTAGTGTCAGGATAATTTATCATTTAAATACTATGATTATGAAAATATCAAAGTAAGAAAAGTGAACCTATTATTATTAAAATGTGAACAAAGACTAAAATGTTTGATTTTACTAAAATTCCTCCCTCGTGTTTGTAGACCAAAGGATTGATGGGTGACTTTGTTTTTAAAAAATGCAAGTGGTGGGGTGTTCCTAAGCCATCTTATGTCACCAATCAAACGTCACTTTAATTATAAGATATAACAATATCTGTGATTATTCTGAATGTTACAATTTTTTATGTTTTGTTTTTTTGGCTTTTAGTGAAAAAAAATTAAACTTTTGAAACTGTTAGGTTCAATGTATAATTGTACATTGTATAAAGATTGGTGTATTAAAAAAAATGTGAAAGTTGCAACCATGAATGAATTCATTTCATTCATGCAACCTTTCGTATTTTGGTGCAACCTTTCGTCTACTATACATGAATTATTATACCATCCTATTAGCTATAAATATCTAAATCCTTCTCAGATGTTGGAAGAACTGAAGAGAAATACAACGGAACTTTGGTACAAAGGTTTAATACAAGTTTCAAAAGGAAAAAGTGTTGTTTCGAAAAAATTTAAGTGTGATTACAAGCCATTGAGTGGTTCGTTGGACAACGAATTTGAGGCACCGCTATTTGTTTGTCGTGAGTCATTTAATCCTGAGAGGCCATATTCCATAACCTCGGGTACTTGAGGGGAATAATTTCCTTAAGGAAACTTTGTGAATTCAGAGGACTTGACTCCTCTCTCCTTTCATCTAGTCGAATATTCTTGAAATTGATTTACCTTCATATTGAATATTACATTAATTATATGAAATTTGTATGGTATTATTTCATTAGAAGAATTAAAATTTGTACTATACAATTATTATTAAACAATTCAAAGGCAAGCAAGGAAGAATCTCCAGTAAAATTTTATGTCAAAACTAGCTACTCCATATGCATCAATAGGTCAGGAGAAAATAACAGCCATAATAAAATAAATAAATAAATATAATTATACGATAATATTTAACAAGACATGAAGGTTAATACATGAACTTTTACGTGATGGGGAGTAAAAATATTAAGTTATTGTAAGAAGTAGGTCTTTAATCGAAAAGATATCACATCATTTAAAAAAATTTAATTGTGTGATGCATTTAAAATTTTGAAAGCTATGAAAATTACGATAAAATAGAATCGAAAATTAAAAACAATTCTCATACTTCTTCACACCTTTATCTAAAAATATATAATCATAAGTTAACCAACGAAGAAAAGCATAAGGGTGATGTATATACTTGGACATTTAAAAACACAACATTTATTTGATTTATGAAAGAAATAGGAAAGCATGAGTGCTCACCAACATAATTTGTGTGTCTGCTGCTTCATCCACAACTGTATCCCTCATTTAGTTTGGATCTTCCCATATACTAATACTATTATTATTCTCTCATGAATTCTAATTGTTTCTCATCTCATTTTCTTTGACTTTCATCATCGACGCATCTTTTTTCTTCTTTTATGCGCGTGGAACAAGCTTTTTTCGTTATGTGCTGCAATTCTTGACCATATCGACATAATATATACCTAAAAAAATTAGATAAATGATCTCTTTAGTAAATTTAAATTCAAAAAAAACAAAAAAATATTATGTATAATTAAAAGTTAGAAATTTATTTATTTCACGTATTTTTCAAATGATCACTCAATTAATAGTTATTATTGAAAGATAAACAAACCTGAAAAGTTAGGCATATGCCTCCAGTTCCAAATGTCAAATTTCGTAATATAAGATTTCAATTTTTGGTCTTCCTCTGGAGACCATTATTCACAACAAAATTTAATATGATAGAAAGTAAATTTCAATGACAAATAAAATGTAAAAAAATATAATTTAATTTATTGATAAGTATGCGGGTGTAAATTTATTCCTCCCTTAATTCTTTTCTCCTTAGATTCTTTTGTGACTTGAGGACTGTTAGTGACGTATTTATTAAATTAGGATAATATGAACCTCTTTGAGATTTATTTGATTTCTATTAGTCTTTATGAATGACCCATGAATTTACGAAATGTTCAAAATTCCTCTTTAGGAAATCTAATACCTTTGTATAGGCATAAGCTAGAATTTAGGATAGAATAGTCTTCCAGAACACTAACTAGAATTAAACACGTGTTGTAGAGTTCCAATTGAAATTGAATACATCGTAAAGTCACATAAATTTTGATGTCTACAAATGTTCCCTACTTCAAGGTTTTTAGAAATGTAGACTTGATAAAATTCAAAGATGAGATTTGAAGTACCCATAAAATGGAGCTTCCACCCCTGTGATTTTGTGGCTTCAGATTTGCAGATTTGATCAGTTATGAGAGAAGAGATGAACTACAGATTTTGTCCCACTACATGTGACAATTTATTTGTAATAAAATTTAATATGATAGAAAATAAATTGCAATTACAAATAAAATATGAAGAAACATAATTTTATTAATAAATATGTGGGTACAAATTTGTTTCTCCCTTGATTTTTCTCTCTTTAGATTTTTTTGTAATTCGAGGATCGTTAGTGACCTATTCAAACTAGGATGGTATAAACCTCCTTGAGATTTATTTGATCCCTGTTGATCGTTTGAATAGCCCATGAATTTATTGAATATTCAAGATGACTAAACATCATCAATGATAATAAAATAATGTTTAAAAATATTTCAAAATAAAAATATAAAGTCAACATTATAAACTTAAATAAGGAAGTTTAAGTTTTCAAAATAAATTTTGAAAGTAACATATTGACTCCACTCTATTTTGTTTATGAAGCCTCTAAATACTCATAAAACAGTGTCTAGACAAGCCCACAACTACCTCAAAAGAACTATAAAAATGAGAAGAAACAATTGAAACAAAGGATTCTTCCGAATAAAAGGAGGTATTACTGAAAGCTGGATAAAACTGATTTTAAACAAAGAGCCTATTGAGTATCACTAGTACCTCTATTTGTATCATGAAATGATCTAGCATTAAAAAATGTCAGTACTATTACACTTGATAAAATTACCAAAATACCTCTAGATGAGAGACACATGCGTAATGCATCTTCCAAAATTCTTTTGGCAAATACGAGACCGAAATCACAATCAGCATAAAAAATTGTGCGAGAAAATGGTCTTGATTGATTTTTAGAGCAACTGGATTGAAAGATAATTTTTTGATGCATAAACACAATTCCAAAAAAGTGCGCAATAAGTTCGCGTCACGGACTTGCACTTAATTTTGATCCCATTATTTTCTGCGGGATTAGAAAATCGATCGAAAAGCTATTTACGTAAAATTACACATAAAATGCATTTGACAAATGCGATATATGTGTTATTTTATAGAAAAATAATTTCTCAACGCGTTTTAGATTTTTCACCCAAAAAATAAACTAAAGCGCGGCAAGTCTGCGTCGCAGACTAGCCCCATCATGGTACTTGATGATGAATTTTAAAAGCAAGGACATTCTAGTCACATCCCCACCCATCCTATACTAATACCAAGTCATTTTCAACCCTATATCAAATCCTAAGCATGAATTTTCAATCACTTACGCTAATTCATCTTCAAACTAACGCTAAGGAGAAAAGAGGAGGCTAGGGTTCAAGAGATTCAAAGCTAATCTTTATTGTTTGGTTTTCCATTCTTCATCCTAGGTATGTAAGGATATCTAAAGTGTTGGACTGAGTTCGTCCACACGCCCCTTTCGTCTATTTGAGTCAAGATGATGAATGAAAATTATGTAATGAAAACCTTGTGATCTTAATTTTCAACTTTCTTGCATTTACTTTGATCCCTCATAAGCATATAAGAATAAATTATGCATTGCATTGATGTTATATGAAATTAAAACACTAGTCTCCAACATGACAACATGAGCCCTAAATTGCATTATTCCATAAAAATCATGCATTGTATATTGACTGAATTGAGAACCATGAGTCTGACTAGTTGAGTTGAGTAAATTGAGTATGAGGAGTACATGTTCTAATTTTTACATTTGCATGTGACGAGCATCTAATATACATTATGTATTGAGCATGATTGATATGAGATTAAGTGACCGTATAAGTTCGAGTCTTGAGTTGCATAATATGAATGATGATCCTGAATTTTTGAGTTATTGCATAATCGAGTTGATTTGTTTGAGATATGTCAAAGAGATCAGTTTGAGGTGATTTGTATGAACATGTTTTAGTCTTGGAAGGAGTATAATCGAATTTAAAGTCCAAGTAGCCAGGTGCCAATCCGTATCTCATACTAGGACTTTAAATTTAGTTGTATCTCCTCAGCACTGAGAGAATATTGCTATTCCTCAAGCGAACCATTTGGCCTCATTATATTCATCCAATCACAATCTAATAGTAGAAGACATCAACAATCAAGAAATAGCTCAATAGGAATATGACAATCAATTCTTTATTGATAAAGGTTGTAGGCCAACCAAATCAAGCTAATCCAATCACAAGATTAGTAAGAAAGAAACTAGCCAAAACTCTCTCAAATCAATAACTCAACAATCTAGTCTATTAAGCCTCTATCACTACTATGTAGATAGTGCCAATGACAGGTTTATGGCTACCTCAAATCAATAAAATAAATCTAAACTCTAATAGCTAGATGATAATAATATGAAAATCCTCTGAAAGAGGAGGTCTTACCAATCAGCTGAATGCGAATAGATCCTCAATGATGCACCTGTTGATAATCCCTAACACCTGTCTCTGCATCAGTACGTGGAATGTATGAGTGTGTAAAATAGCTGGAAAGGAAAGAGCACAAGCATATATACTCAACTAAATTCAAGAGACTTAATTTAACAAGATAAGGAAGTAAATTAGAATGTCATAAGTCTAAAGTAAAAGTATAATTTAGACAGAGACCAATCACATCCAATCCAATCCAATCATAGTACTGTCATATCCTATTGGGAGTTTCTCTTATCCAACAACAACCACTTATGAGTTAGTGATCGTACAATAATTCCGTTAATGTTGCCAGAACCATTCAATACTTTACCAGGGAAAGAATGAATCAACCAATCAATCAATCGATTCCTCTACTGTTTCAGGGACCTATCAAGAAGAAACATCCGACTTAACAATTTCAATCCTCTCCTACGTTTGGCGACATAGTTATTAAGTTTGAGTTGGACTTATTCTCACTTAATTCGGTGCTCGATACTCCTCCCAAGTCTTATAAAATAATCAATCCAATCAATGAGTCTCATAAGGACTCTTATCAATCTATCACAATCAAGCCTTTCAGCCTATCAACAATCCAATCCACATCTTTCAACAAGGGTTTAGACAATCATTTAGAGGACTATCAATTTGGACAAATCATTTGAGTTCAATTTATGAGGACTCATAGGACCATCAAGTTCTATCAACATTATCATTACCATTCTCACATCACAATCACAATCATATTGTCAAGGCTCTAGACTCAATCCCTAGGTTTATTCATGCAAATTTAAATAAAATAATATCCAAGGTTTATATTCAAAATAGGAGTTCAAATCATTTGTTCAAGAAACAGGTTCGTAAAAATATTTATTATTATGCAAAATATATACTTTAAGAAAAATCTCAAGAAAACTTTCATGGAGATTCATCCCTTCACAATCAACCTATCACCTCTTTTCAAGGTTCATTCGTGTTCAATACTATACGCATTTATAGGTTCCACAATTCATGTTTCTATCCTAATCAATGCATAAGAACTGGGGTTTGTATAGTGAATGATGAATTTCATGTATTCAAGAAATTAACTCATGAGAATTATCAATCATTTGATATCATGTAAGAATATTCTAGGGTTATAAGAAAAATCTCAAGAAAACATTTGTGGAAGGCTAAATAATCCACAATTCAATTAATTTGGATTATGGGGGCACATGGAAGAACTCTTCCCATGTTTTAGATAACTTTACATACCTGGAAGAGAAAAAATCTCTTGAAGAAACCTTTGATTTGCACTTGAAAATGAAGAACCCTAACTTCTTCTTTAGGAGAACTTTGGACGTAAAAATCTAATGTTTTCAGGGGTTTATAGGTTCATGGGAGGTTATTAGGCTATATGATATGCTTAGGGAAGTTAATTAATGGTAAAAGGAGAAAAATAACCTTTTGGGGAAGTCAAATAATCATCAAAATTAAAAAACAATGAGCTCTTGATGAGTTTTATCGGCCAAAACGGTGGTCTAGGGACCTCATTGCTGAACCATTCATTGATATGTGGAACGGGGACCGTTGGTTACCTTTTTTATAATGATTTAAGTCTTTTCAAGACATTTCGGCTATTAAAATTGACTGATCGCTGAATTTCCCAATTTTCACAGGTTTCAGTAAAATGATCATAATGTTTTACTCCGAACTTCGATAAGGTAAAATTGGATTTGTTAGAAAGATAATTCAAAGACATTTAATTTGATACATTATGGGTGGCCTAACTTATTATGTTCTGATATATATAGCCACTTGAAGTTGAATCTTCTATGAAGTCATACTGAAACTCAGTCGATGGAAATGTTTTGAACTTATCTTGGCCTTGGTGTCCCTCATGACCTCAAACCACACCCAGTATACTTAAATTACTTAGGAAAGGGTCTTAAAATATATTCATAACTTTAGAGTTATTGGGTTACCTAATTTCGTAGAATTTCATATTGAAACTCAATCGATACAGAAGGTTTCATCTTAACTTTGTGTTAAAGAATTCTTATGACTTTTGTTCATCTCAAATTTATTGTATAGCTATAGAAAAGGATTTAATATCTATATGCAAGGTTAGAATCACTCGGTATGATCCCATAAGCATAAGAGGGAAGTTCAGATCTTAGCCTAGAAATTTCTAAGGTGTTACAACAGTGAACTATGGGACATTATTACCGATGGACCACATGTTCCTATGAATGATGTGAAAGAAGGAGAGAATACCAATATTGTCTCAAAGAGAGTACAATGAAGCTTATGGGAAGATGTTTGAGATGAATTATATGAAAAATAAGTTGTTTGTGTGTGAGATAGGACCTGATCAACATAACATAATCTTTGTATATAAATCACCAACATAAATTTGGGATTGCTTAAGAACATCTCATGAAGGGACAATCTAACTGAAGGAATCAAAGGTGGACATGCTAACAACTCAATATGAAAATTTCACCATGAAGAAAGGTGAATCTTTTTAAGAAATGCATACCAGGTCCACTAAATCTAGATATTTTCCAAAATGAAAAAAATTCTTTTAGTATCTCAAATATCAAAGATGAAAGAAAAATTGATCATTTTTGGAATTTGAAAATATAGATCTCAAAGAAAATTTGATGAAGGAGTCCACTAAATATCAGAAAGGTAAAGGTGAAATTAGTAGGTTGCATGTTGAATTGGAAGATAAGTTAAAAAAAATTGACTTGAAAATGACCTTGGCTATAGAAAGAAATGTTGTTTTAGAAAGGGACTTGGTCAATATTAGAGAAGCATTGAATAAATCACTTAAGATAGTCTCACTAGTCAGGGATACAACAGTGAAAAATGTCTTGATTATGTTAAGAAAGACCCTCTTTACAATCCTCACAGCAAATGTCACTATATTTGACAATTTGTTATGTACTCGCTACGGCAGGAATGAACATCTAAAAAAAAGTGTCTAGCCTAGAAAATAGCTGAAGAAAGTTTTTCAAAATATTATGAACAAGAGAAGCAGTTGAACGTCAGACATGGTCCCAGGTCAAAATTAAAGAAAAGCTTCTAATCTGAAGAAAATGGCTCTGCTTTATTGGACAAGAAACTCGTTACTCCTTTTTCTACTTACTGGAACTCAAATTCAAATGCGTTCCTAAACTTAACAAGTAATCTATGTGCAAGTGATTGAAGAAAGCAATAGCTAGTACTGGTACATGGATAGTGGCTACTCAAAGCACATGATTGAAAATATTGAAAGCTTTCTCTCACTCAAGGCTCCAACGTGGAGGTTCCTTTTTTGAAAATGTCAAAAAGGTCTACATTATTTGTATTGAAAAAAATTAAAAAATCATTAGAACACTCAATTGAAAATGTGTATTTTGTAAATGAGCTAAAATGCAATCTATTCGAGTGTGTCACAAATTTATGCCAAAGAAAATGAAGTTAGATTTCTTTTTAAAAAAGTGCATTATTATTAATTTGACTTCTTAAGAAGAGATAATAGTTGTAATTAGGATAAAAAAAAACCCATGTATGTGACAGATCTGAGCACCATTCAAGGTGATGATCTTATATGTCTCAATGCTCAAAGTGAGAATGTAGAACTATGGCACAAAAGGCTTAGTCATGTCAATACTTCCTCGCTCAACAAGTTTGCATCTTGGGACCTGGTCCATAGGTTGCCTAAGATATAGTTTGTAGATAACAAAATTTATGAATCTTGTGTTCAAGGAAAATAGACCAGATCCTTTTTCAAACAGAAAAAACAAGTTAGCATAACCAAACCACTATAACTAATATACATGGATTTGTGTGGTCTAGTCAAGATTCAAAGCAGGGGTGAAAAGAAATACATAGCAGTGATTATGGATGATTTTTAAAGATTCACTTATACCATGATCTTAAGGTCTAAGAATGAAACCTATGATATGCTTATGATCTTTGCTAAAATGATACAAACAAAGCTGCATTGTAAGATAGCAGGAATTAGGTCGATTTATGGGACAAAATTTAAAAATACTAAGGTGGACATCTTTTGTGCTGAAAATGGAAAATACATCACAACTTCTCAGCTCCTAAAACTCCTCAGCAAAATTGTGTGCTTGAAAGAAGGAACAGAACTCTGGTGGATATTACCAAAACTATATTAATAGATTTTGCCCCCCCCCCCCCCCCAAAGAAGTTCTAAGAAAAAGTTGTGAATACTACATGTTGTGTGACTAACAAGTGCTTGATCAGATCCATTCTTAACAAAACTCCCTATGAGTTGTTGAACAACAAAAATTCCAAAGTGAACTATCTAGGGCTTTTGGGTGCAAGTGTTTTATTCATAACAATGGAAAAAATTACTTTGGAAAGTTTGACGCAAGAAGTGATGAAGGTGTATTTGTTGGTTATTCAATCTCTAGCAAAACATATAGAGTCTTCAACAAGAGAGCACAATGTATTGACAAAAGTGTTCATGTGATCTTTGTCATATCTGGTGATCTTGAAGAATTGAGGAATCAAGATGAATTTGAATTTGAAAAACTACTTCAATTTCATAGAGGTGGAATTAATAAAGAACAAACTGTGAATGATCAAAACCAGGATAATAATGATCTTGATATTCCTGGAGATGTAGGTGTTTCTGATGAGGGACATGGTCCGGCTGACAGTCAAGAGCCAAGCAATGAAGATCAACTAGAAAATATTGATGATGGTGATGTAAATGCAAAAGTAGAGAAAGGTCATCAGGTACTAAGAAGGTCAACATGGAAATGTCAATCCTCTTATTCTCTGGACAATATTACTTTTCCTTTGGATTCTAGGATTCAAATTAGATCCAAAATGAGGAATATGGTGGATTTTTCAGTGTTTATCTCTTCCAACAAATATAAAAATGTTTTAAAAAAATCTTTAAGGATGTTTATTGGGTTAAATTCAATGCAAGAAACTAATTTGAAAGAAATAAAGTGTGGCATTTGGTTGCACAACCATCTGATAAACTATCATCGGGACTAGTTGGGTTTTCGAAAACAGGCTAGATGAACATGATACAATTGTCAGAAATAAATCAAGGTTAGTGGCTCAAGGGTACAATCAGGAAGAAGGCATTGATTATGATGAGACTTTTGCACTAGTAGAAAGGATGGAAGCAATAAAAATATTGTCATGATCCAACCCTAGGGCCTAATCATAACATAATGAATGAGGAATCCATAGGCACCTCATTCGAACCATCTTAGCATATCAAGTACTCAGAGGTAAACATGTACATATTGCAAAAATAAATTGGGTAAAGCACTAAGGGAAATAGTTTGAGTTAAAAGAAATATCCCGACATTTATCATTGTCCAAAATATACCTACATATGACTTAACGGGAATCGATGTACGGTTTGATGTCCCTCAAATAGAAAAAACGTTAAAATTAGTTAGAAAGTAAAAACCTTTAGTTCTAAAAATCTAAAACACATATCTATCTGAATAGTACAAAGCATGAAGAAAAATATATGAAGACCCAAACTAAGGGCTCACCACTGCAACTAGTCTTGAACACCGATAACTAGCCACGTGCTGGAGGAGGATGAGCTTCGGTCCCTAGATGGTGCGATTATGTAGGTAAAATATATGTTAGTATGTTGGAATGTACTAAGTATGTAGGTGCAGTACAAACATGGAATTATAATAGCATCATTCATAAATACAAAAGTTACCCTGCATGAAACGGTAAAGTAAACATTTAAATGAGTTTAAGCATGCACAAGGAATACGTTTTAATATGAAATAAAAGAATTGCATTAAATGAAACACGTGTGATGAAACAAAGACATCAACTCTTACACGTTATGGGAATGGACCGTAAACGACATATAAGACCATGTGAGCTACTACATAGAATCCAACATAACCTTCTACATTGGCACGGGGAGAGCATTTGTCATGTGGAACTTCATCACATAGCATGCATTATCAAATAACATAAATGACCTACGTGGATCCACTAGCCTAGCCTACAAGGGCTCCTATAGTGGCACAAAGTTAATGGAGAAAACGATTGCTTCTAGGGTTCCCTTTCCAAACCCCAGCTAAATGACTCATTCGGTGCTAAGTCATCTCACAATATACGTTAAAACATATACTTAATCGAGTAATGAACTTAAAATCATAAGTAGCAATTTCAGAGAGTGGGTCGAAAACCTTTACAACCACCAAATGAGTATTTTCCTTTTACTTTGGGACCATCATAAACATCTTTTAAGGGTGTCATTGTCATGCTTATATCTTTGAAAAAATTATTAACTTAAAACATTTCTTTTATGCCCTTATCAACATCATCGTTTCATGCAAAAATCACCTCAAACCTAGTGGGCTTGTATATTGACTTGAAAACTCATGAATCAAGAGAACAATACATGAACATGAAAAGATATATAACCTGAAATCAAATATTAAGCAGCTCACACATCATCAATTAAACCCTAACAATGAGATATAGTCACGCCCCAAAAAGAGGGGAGGCGCGACTGGCACCCGATACCGTTATTGGCTGGGTAAGCCACTAAACATACTAGTTAACTAACCTTTGGACCAGAAGAAAATCGGGCAGCATAATGTTTAGAAAAAACAAGAAACTAAGTCGGGACCATTTAGGTCATGACCTGGTCAACAACAGATTATGTACATTAAGAGAAGTAAGTCAAAATAATAAAGTACTGGCTAGCCGGCAAGGCTGCCACAACAGAGGTATAGACACACACTATATATACATGCCAATCTGATGATCGGAGACTGAAGGGTACAAAAGGACCAGCCCATAATAACATGTCCACAATAGCCTCTAAGAGAACTACTAATACTGTCGGGACAGAACCCCGACTATACCCAGCTGTACAACAAAAAGCAAGTATCCTGTGAAAGCTCCAGGAAGAGGTGGAGCTTACCAACTCACAGCTGACAAGGGCTCCTAGTGAAGGGGTCAATCAGAGTCCTTACCTGAACCTGCACGCACGAAATAAAATGCAGCGTCCCCAGGCAAAGGGACGTCAGTACGAATAAACATGTACTGGTATGTAAGGCAGGAAGTAAAATCATGGATAACCATAGTAAAAAGGTTAATAGAAATACCACCTGTAACTAAAACTCAAGTAGCCTTAATGGCTAATAAGCCACCTCCTAATGATAAAAAAAATGCATGGTATGCTCGAGTATCGTATGTCGTGAATACATATATATAGATGCAAATGCATGACATACCCAACCAAATGCTAGCACTGGTGGTCCTTTCCGGTAGCTAACCGGCATCATATCTGCCAACCTGTGGCCATCTGTACCATATACATATATAGTTGGGCAAATAGGCCCCATACCTTCGATTATAGCTCGAAGTCCATGCATAACGTGCAATGTATGATATGAATGTTGAATGCACATAGTAAGCCATAGCAAGAACTTAGAAAATCTTGGCTCTTTGGTACACTTATTCGCATAGCATCACAGTCATTGTCATTTAGCCAATCTTGGCTCATTGATACATTTATTCTCATAACATCATAATCGTTGTCACAACATATACATATGGCTCGTGGAATTATACATGTCCTTTTTAACAAGTTTTCTCTTGCATTCTACATTTATTTTAGTGACACTACACCAAGAAGAGAAACGCCTCTAACCTATGAATAGGTAGCCGGAAGACCGACAAAATGATATATAGAAATTGAATGTTCGGTTTAAATGAATGAATGGAATTTCAACCTAATACCACCGTGAAAATAACTCAGCTGTAATCCCAGTGCCTTTCACAGAAGGTCTTTCTAACAACAGAATAGTAAGATATCGCATTTAACATTTTGGGAAACTTCCCAGATTTCGTGCTAAAAGGAGGGACGGAGCTTAGCCTTAACATACCTCTCCAACGAACGTTCGATTGCCAAAAGTTCCTTCACCAAAGTTGTTTCCTTACGTCCTAAGCTTCGCAACGACTATATATACGCAGCTTAAAGACACCTATAAATAGTCAAAAATTCAGCATTAATGACCAGATTCGGCAAGGAGCATTTACGCGAGGAAATGTCCGTAAAACTTCGTAAAATTAACGGAAAAGAGCTCCACAATTATAACCTAAACACACCAGCTGTAAACCAACAATACCAGCAAGAACACCACTTTTTTTACAGCCCAAGAACAGCTCCAAACACAGCTAATATGAGGGAAAAATAATTTCAAAGCGTAAGGCACGTATTTCTAGGCACGGAGACGAATTTTAATGGTAAAAATGCGAAAAACTTACCTAAATCTCTTAGAGAACCCTTGGGAGCTTTCTCTTCTGTTGTAAACTTGTTTGGGACGAAAATGGCTCAATTTTGAGCCTTAAAGAGTCAAAATAGCCGACATTTAAGTCGGGTCAACCCGACCCGACACATGACCCGGTTTCCAGCTCGGGCAGTCTCGGTAAAATGGTCATAACTCTTTATTCTGGGGTCGGTTTGATGCGCAGTTTTGTGCGTTGCAAACTAGACTCATAGATCTTCAATTTGATAGGTCATGGACCTTCTAACTCTTTATAGTTTGGGAGATATGACCTAATACATTTGACCCAAATTTAAGAAGTATTTCTTAAAGAAAGTTACGGTAACTTTGGCCAACCTTTATCTTGCAACTTTCTTGATTCCAAAACTTAATGTATGACCTTTGTGCTATTAAAATAACTTAAAGAAATCCATAATTAGCAAATTATAAACTTTTAATTCTATCTGAAAAGTGAAACCTAATTTAGACCTTCCGAAAAGGGCGAGGTGCCACTTGGGTCATTTCTTTAATCCCGAATATGCATTTAGGGTATTCCTTTGGCTTAAAACTTTAGGTCCTTGAAATTACCACTTATTGGCAACCTTATTATCCTTAGGTTCTATACAAATTCATGTATGTCTTATATGACACACCACCCTATGTATATATAGAAGACGAGGAGCACGGGGTTTCACAGTCTCCCCCCCTTAAGAACATTCGACCGCGAATGTATCTAAACAACGGCTTGGTTGCACTATTAACTCTTGAAATGTGACTTTTGTGGATATACTTTTTTTTCCATTCCATAAATGAACTTTGAAAGAAAAAAGAGAATTCTAATTATAAGCTTTGTATAGCTATCTCCTGACGATCCATATAAAGTATGCCCCCAACTCATTTAAAACATAAGTTACTGTAGAAAGATGACTGCCAACTTTTAAAATATGACTTACCTTAATTTGTAAATAGCTGGGGGTGCCTCTTCTTCATTTCCTCTTCTGCTTCCCAAGTCATTTCCTCAATATTGTTGTTCCGCCACAATACTTTCACGGAGGCCACTTCTTTATTCCGAAGCTTTCTTACTTGTCGGTCTAAAATAGCCACTGGCACCTCATCATAAGACAAGTCTTCATTAATGTGGACATTTTCAATATTGGTAATACGCGATGGATCTCCAATGCACTTCCGTAACATCGATACATGAAACACCGGATGGACTGCCCCCAATTCTGAAGGCAAATCAAGCTCGTATGCGACCTTGCCAATCTTTCGAATAATCTTATACGGTCCAACATATCTAGGACTGAGCTTTCCTGTCTTCCCGAACCGCATGATTCCCTTCATGGGTGATACCTTCAAGAAAACCCAATCTTCTACATCAAATTCTAAGTCTCGTCGTCGAACATCTGTATAAGACTTTTGTCGACTCTGGGCAGTTTGCAATCGGTCTCTAATAAGTCTCACTTTGTCCATCGCTTGCTGAACTAGATTAGGGCCTAGCAATTTTGCCTCCCCAACCTCAAACCAACCGATTGGCGACCTACATCTTCTCCCATATAGTGCTTCATAAGGCGCCATTTGAATACTAGCTTGGAAGCTATTATTATAAGCAAATTCAATAAGAGGTAGATGGTCATCCCAGCTTCCTTTAAAGTCCAGCACACAAGCACGTAACATATCCTCGACGGTCTGGATGGTACGCTCTGCTTGCCCATCAGTTTGTAGATGAAAAGCGGTGCTGAGATTCACCTGAGTGCCCAGACCCTTCTGAAAAGACTTCCAAAAATGAGCCGTAAATTGATCCCCTCGATCAGATATAATAGACAATGGAACTCCATGAAGGCGAACAATCTCTTGAATGTAAAGCTTAGCATAATCCTCCGTTGAATATGTCGTTCTTACTGGCAAGAAATGAGCAGATTTTGTCAACCTATCAATGATTACCCAAATAGAATCATACCTGCGTGGAGTACGAGGCAAACCCGTGATGAAGTCCATATTTACCATGTCCCATTTCCATAGCGGAAGCTCAATATACTGAGCTAGGCCTCCAGGTCTCTGATGTTCTGCTTTAACTTGCTGACAATTAGGACATTGGGCTACCATCTCTGCAATATCCCTTTTCATGCCATTCCACCAATAGATTTGTCGAAGGTCCCGATACATTTTTGTTGCTCCAGTGTGGGTTGAATATCTAGAATAATGGGCCTCAGAAAGAATCCTGGCACGGAGTCCTCCGATATCTGGCACACATAAGCGGCCTTGGTACCTAAGGACTCCCTCTCTGGTCAGCTCAAATGGAGGATGTTGTTGTTGTGAAATGCTCTCCCTCAGTGTCCTAAGCTCAGGATCCTCGCGCTATCGCTCTTTTACTTCATTAACAATGGAAGATTCTGTTGTATTTTGAACAATTACACCTCCTTCCTCTGTATCTACCAATCGCACCTGCAAACTAGCTAGCTGGCACAGGTCTTTTGTCATTTCAACCTTATCAGCCTCAACATGGCTTAGACTTCCCATGGACTTCCGGCTAAGTGCATCAGCAACAACATTAGCTTTACCAGGATGGTACAAAATGTCCACATCATAATCTTTTAGTAATTCTAGCCATCTCCTTTGTCGTAAGTTCAACTCCTTTTGCTTAAATAAATATTGAAGGCTCTGGTGGTCGGTAAAAATATCAACATGGACTCCATATAGATAATGTCGCCAAATCTTTAGAGAAAATACAACCGCAGCGAGCTCAAGATCATGGGTGGGATAGTTTTGTTCATGCTTTCGCAACTGTCTAGAAGCATATGCAATAACTCTACCATGCTGCATAAGTACACAACCTAGGCCAATTCTCGAGGCATCACAATATACAACGTAGCCTTCAGCTCCATCTGGAAGAGCCAAGATAGGTGCGGTGGTAAGCCTTTTCTTTAACTCTTGAAAACTCTGCTCACATGCTTCAGTCCATTGAAACTTAGTTGCTTTATGTGTCAATCTCGTTAGCGGTGCAGAGATAGAGGAGAATCCCTCAACAAACCTCCTATAATACCTGCCAAGCCTAAAAAGCTACGGACCTCGGTCGGATTCAATGGTCTCGGCCAGGCCATTACTGCTTCAATCTTCTGGCCATCGACCTTGATACCATCACCTGTAATAACGTGGCCAAGAAAAGCTACAGAATTTAACCAAAACTCACATTTAGAGAATTTAGCATATAACCTATTGTCTTGGAGAGTCTGCAATATGGTTCGCAAGTGATTTGCATGCTCAGCTTCTGACCGTGAATATATCAGGATGTCATCAATAAACACGATCACAAATTCATCCAAGAATGGTTTAAACACTCGATTCATCAGGTCCATAAAAGCTGCTGGGGCATTTGTAAGCCCAAAAAACATGACAAGGAACTCAAAATGTCCATACCTCGTCCTAAATGCTGTCTTTGGAATATCAACATCCCTGACTCGCAACTGGTGGTACCCGGATCTTAAGTCAATTTTTGAAAAACATTTGGCACCCTGCAACTGGTCGAATAAGTCATCAATCCGCGGGAGAGGATACTTATTCTTGATGGTGACTTTATTTAGCTGTCTGTAATCAATACACATCCGTAAGGAGCCATCTTTCTTTCGAACAAAGAGCACTGGAGCACCCCATGGAGATGTACTTGGCCTAATAAAGCCTTTATCAAGTAAATCCTTCAGTTGTTCCTTCAATTCCCTTAGCTCTGCAGGAGCCATTCTGTAGGGAGGAATGGATATAGGCTGCGTGTTCGGGAGCAAATCTATAGCAAAATCAATTTCCCTTTCGGGGGGAATCCCTGGAAGCTCATCAGGGAATACCATCGGAAATTCATTCACAATAGGGACTGACTGAAGGGTCATCGACTCCTTATCAATATCCCTAGTATGAATCAAATGGTATATACAACCTTTAGAGATTAGTTTTCGAGCCCTAAGGTATGAAATAAACTTACCTTTGGGCGAGGCAACATTGCCTTTCCATTCAATGACCGGCTCACCTGGAAAATGGAAGTGGACTAGCTTTGCTCGACAATCAATATTAGCATAACAAGCTGCTAACCAATCCATACCCATAACAACATCAAAATCTAGCATAATCAATTCAATTAAATCAGCAGAGGTTGGACGCTCATTAATTAACACTGTACAACATCGATAGACATAACTAGCTATAATTGAGTCACCAATTGGCGTAGATACCCTAACTGACCCCGGCAATAATTCAGGTCTCATATCAAGCTTACCAGCAATGAATGGAGTAATATATGAAAATGTAGAGCCAGGATCTATCAGTGCATAAACAGCATGAGAATGTACCATCAATATACCTGTGATCACATCTGGAGATGCCTCTGAATCCTGTCGGCCTGTGAGTGCATAAAAGCGATTCTGTCCACTAGTAGAATCTGAATTGTCTCCTCTACCTCTCCCCCTACCATGGCCCTGAGTAAGCTGTGGATCTGGTCGGGGAGCACGTACTGGGGATGAAGAGGCTGCAGTGGATCTAGAAAGGTGAGTTGTTGTACCTCTACCTAACCCCGGGCACTGGCTAATATAATGTCCTGTCTGTCCACAATGGTAACATGCACCTGAACCCTTTTTACACTGCCCACTATGAAGCTTACCGCATTTTGCACATGGAGGAGTAGGCTGTCTCATTGGTGCAAATCGTTCCTATCGATAGCTCTCAGGCTGGCGTGAACTCTGCCTCGGACCTGACTGAATATAACGATCAAGTCGCTGGTCCTGTATCTGTGGCAGGGAACTACCCACTGACAGAGGTGGATATCGGTGAAAAGGAGGCCTAAAATCACCTTGTGGCTCCCTATAAGACCCCATAGTACGAGCCCTCTTATTCTTCTCCCTATCTCTACGGGTATCCCGAATCCGACGAGAAAGATCCTCTGTAGTCTGAGCAAAAGCCTGAATACGGGAAATATCTACACCATCCTGTAAAGAGGCTATCCTGCAGTCTCTGATCAAATGATCCCCCAAACCACCCACATAACGATGAACTCTGGCACTCATGGTACGTACAATATCTGGTGCATACCTAGCCAAAGAATTAAACCTAAGGCTATACTCCCTTACACTCATATCCCCCTGCCTCAAGCTGATAAACTGGTCAAGACGAGCCTCCCGCACCTCCTGTGGTAAGTAATGGGCTAAAAATGCCTCAGAGAAGCCCTCCCATTCTGCTGGCGGAGCATTAGGACCTCTGGATCTCTCCCGCGCTTCGTACCACAAGATGGCAACATCACGTAGTCGAAAAGAAGCTAACTCTACGGCTTCAGTGACAGAGGCATGCATCACCCTCAATATTTTATGAATATGGTCTATAAAGTCCTGTGGATCCTCTGTGGGGCTGGACCCTGTGAATACTGGAGGATCCAAGTGAAGAAACTCTCGCACCTTTGAGCTTTCTGTTTGATCTCTTCTGATGTCTGATCTCGCCTCCAGTTGTCTCTCATGAATGGAAACCATCCTAGTCAGTAGCTGAACCGCCTCTCTCATACCGTGCTCCCCAGTCTCTGGTAGGATTGGGGGTACTGGACCTCCTTGGCCCTCAATAGGTGCTGGTGAATCTGGTACTGTAGATACTGGAGGCTCTCTGCATGCCTCAACAGGGAGTGTATCTGCCTGACCCGGTAAAGAACAACTGGTACCTTCTCCCGGATCCATATCTACCCCACGTTGTGCCATCCCTTGAATATAGACAGCCTGACAAATAAAACAAACCACAAAGCACGATTAAGATTTCATATGTCCCTATAACTTTGCTCTATAGCACGATCTATTAAGTGAAAGAAAGGTAACCAATCCTAAATGCCTTATAGCCTCCTGATTATAAGTGTGGTGCACAATACACCCATAATCAAGACTCTACTCGACACGGCATTGTTGACTACCTAGGACACGACCTGCTCTGATACCATGTTTGTCACGCCCCAAAAAGAGGGGAGGCGCGACTGGCACCCGATACCGTTATTGGCCGGGTAAGCCACTAAACATACTAGTTAACTAACCTTTGGACCAGAAGAAAATCGGGGCAGCATAATGTTTAGAAAAACAAGAAACTAAGTCGGGACCATTTAGGTCATGACCTGGTCAACAACAGATTATGTACATTAAGAGAAGTAAGCCAAAATAATAAAGTACTGGCTAGCCGGCAAGGCTGCCACAACAGAGGTATAGACACACACTATATATACATGCCAATCTGATGATCGGAGACTGAAGGGTACAAAAGGACCAGCCCATAATAACATGTCCACAATAGCCTCTAAGAGAACTACTAATACTGTCGGGACAGGGCCCCGACTATACCCAGCTGTACAACAAAAAGCAAGTATCCTGTGAAAGCTCCAGGAAGAGGTGGAGCTTACCAACTCACAGCTGACAAGGGCTCCTAGTGAAGGGGTCAATCAGAGTCCTTACCTGAACCTGCACGCACGAAATAAAATGCAGCGTCCCCAGGCAAAGGGACGTCAGTACGAATAAACATGTACTGGTATGTAAGGCAGGAAGTAAAATCATGGATAACCATAGTAAAAAGGTTAATAGAAATACCACCTGTAACTAAAACTCAAGTAGCCTTAATGGCTAATAAGCCACCTCCTAATGATAAAAAAAATGCATGGTATGCTCGAGTATCGTATGTCGTGAATACATATATATAGATGCAAATGCATGACATACCCAACCAAATGCTAGCACTGGTGGTCCTTTCCGGTAGCTAACCGGCATCATATCTGCCAACCTGTGGCCATCTGTACCATATACATATATAGTTGGGCAAATAGGCCCCATACCTTCGATTATAGCTCGAAGTCCATGCATAACGTGCAATGTATGATATGAATGTTGAATGCACATAGTAAGCCACAGCAAGAACTTAGAAAATCTTGGCTCTTTGGTACACTTATTCACATAGCATCACAGTCATTGTCATTTAGCCAATCTTGGCTCATTGATACATTTATTCTCATAACATCATAATCGTTGTCACAACATATACATATGGCTCGTGGAATTATACATGTCCTTTTTAACAAGTTTTCCCTTGCATTCTACATTTATTTTAGTGACACTACACCAAGAAGAGAAACGCCTCTAACCTATGAATAGGTAGCCGGAAGACCGGCAAAATGATATATAGAAATTGAATGTTCGGTTTAAATGAATGAATGGAATTTCAACCTAATACCACCGTGATAATAACTCAGCTGTAATCCCAGTGCCTTTCACAGAAGGTCTTTCTAACAACAGAATAGTAAGATATCGCATTTGACATTTCGGGAAACTTCCCAGATTTCGTGCTAAAAGGAGGGACGGAGCTTAGCCTTAACATACCTCTCCAACAAACGTTCGATTGCCAAAATTTCCTTTACCAAAGTTGTTCCTTACGTCCTAAGCTTCGCAACGACTATATATACGCAACTTAAAAACACCTATAAATAGTCAAAAATTCAGCATTAATGACCAGATTCGGCAAGGAACATTTACGCGAGGAAATGTCCGTAAAACTTCGTAAAATTAACGGAAAAGAGCTCCACAATTATAACCTAAACACACCAGCTGCAAACCAACAATACCAGCAAGAACACCACTTTTTTTACAGCCCAAGAACAGCTCCAAACACAGCTAATATGAGGGAAAAATAATTCCAAAGCGTAAGGCACGCATTTCTAGGCACGGAGACGAATTTTAACGGTAAAAATGCGAAAAACTTACCTAAATCGCTTAGAGAACCCTTGGGAGCTTTCTCTTCTGTTGTAAACTTGTTTGGGACGAAAATGTCTCAATTTTGAGCCTTAAAGAGTCAAAATAGCCGACATTTAAGTCGGGTCAACCCGACCCGACACATGACCCGGTTTTCAGCTCGGGCAGTCTCGGTAAAATGGTCATAACTCTTTATTCTAGGGTCGGTTTGATGCCTGGTTTTGTGCGTTGCAAACTAGACTCATAGATCTTCAATTTGATTGGTCATGGACCTTCTAAATCTTTATAGTTTGGGAGATATGACCCAATACATTTGACCCAAATTTAAGAAGGATTTCTTAAAGAAAGTTACGGTAACTTTGGCCAACTTTTATCTTGCAACTTTCTTGATTCCAAAACTTAATGTATGACCTTTGTGCTATTAAAATAACTTAAAGAAATCTATAATTAGCAAATTATAAACTTTTAATTCCATCTGAAAAGTGAAACCTAATTTAGACCTTCCAAAAAGGGCGAGGTGCCACTTGGGTCATTTCTTTAATCCCGAATATGCATTTAGGGTATTCCTTTGGCTTAAAACTTTAGGTCCTTGAAATTACCACTTATTGACAACCTTATTATCCTTAGGTTCTATACAAATTCATGTATGTCTTATATGACACACCACCCTATGTATATATAGAAGACGAGGAGCACGGGGTTTCACAATATTTGCCTTAGAATGTTTTGAGAAAATGGATAAATGAAAGAAATGGGAATCCTTAGATGGTTTTAGGTTTGTTTAGGGGATTAGGAAACCTTAAAAATGATGTAATTTAATTCTAGGATACATGGAAAGGATAAAAATGCCTTTTATTAAAACTGTCAGATCGAATCCAGGAGATCCCAATTACGGGTCGTGGATTCAACCACGAGTCGTGGTTTGAGTCATCCTGTTCTCCTTTTCTAATTTTCAGAGTATGGTTATCGACCTTCCAAACCACAAAACTCATCTATGGGCCATGGATCAGCTCATGAAGCCCTCTCATAATTAGTAAATTTTCCATTTTTCAGGGCCCCAACCATGAACCCTAACCACGGACCGTAAACAGGACCACCGACCATCATGTTTGTCATGGCTTCATTTCCAAAAACTCTAATTTTCCATCAACTTTTGGAAGTCATTCTACAACTCCTTCTACAGTCCGTATTTCCTCCAGGGGCCGTAAATGATCCTCATAAACTCTTTTGACACTTAGAAAAATTCCAAATTTTGAAGCTCCTATTCACAAGCCTGGTCTACAGCTCATGGATTGAACCACAGGCTGTGAACTGGGCTCATGAATTTCCTCTGAACTTTTTAGTTCCATTTTTTTGTATTTCTCAGCCTTCTAATTTGAGGGTCCTTACAATATCTCCCCCTTGGGAACATTCGTCTCCGTATGTACTAAATGTAGGCTCTAAAGAGTCAAATAAGCAACTAAAAACCAACATGAATGCAATCTAAATATCTTTTCATAAAATTTTCAAAATCCATACTTAAAATATGTCTCAAAATAGTCCATAAATATGTAAATATGTAAATATGCATATGCCTCATACAAAATCGAAATGTAAGAGATTTGAGGTTTTGGGCAAAAATAACTTAATACCTTAGGCTTGAGTAGAGTGGAAGAGATAAGAATGATGTTTCAGTACGTCTGCTTTCGCTTTTTTTTTTGCACCTTCAACTTGTTGATTCCTCCAAAACACTTTAACAAATGCAACTTCCAAATTTCTTAGCCTCTTTGCTTGTCGGTCTAGAATTTCAATTGGAACCTCTTCATAACTTAATTCGAAACTTCTTCATAACTTAATTTTTTTTCAATACTCACATCTTTCAATGGAACTATAGAATTTGGATCACCCATGAATTTCCTCAATATTGACACATGAAAAATCAGATGAATCATGTTCATTTCCACATAAAATTCTAACTTATATGCTACTTTTCCAATTCTTCTCACAACCTTGTAAGGACCTACATATCTAGAGCTTAATTTCTCTTTTTTGCCAAATCGGATCACACCTTTCATGGGGAAAACCCTCAAATAAACCCAATCACCAATATTAGACTCAAGGTCCCTTCTCCTCACATCGAAGTAGGACTTTTGCCAACTTTGAGCCATTTTCAATTGCTCCCTTATAAGTATCACTCGTTCCATAGCATACATGACTAAGTCCGGCCCTAACATGGCTATCTCACCAACTTCACACCACCTAATAGGTGATCTACACTATGTACCATATATAGCCTTAAATGGTGACATTTCAATGCTTGAATGGAAGCTATTGTTAGGCAAACTCAATGTGAGGTAACTAATCATCCCAACTCCCCTTGAAATCCAATATACAAGCTCTCAACATATCCTCCAACGTTTGAATTATCCTTTTGGTTTGCCCACCGGTTTGAGGATGGAAGGCAATACTCAACTTCATCTTATTACCAAGGCCTCTTTAAGAATATTTCCATAAGTGAGAAGTAAATTGGGTTTCACGATCCGATACAATGGATAATGGAACCCCATACAACCTCACCACTCTTGGATGTACAATTGAGCATAGGCTTCAGCACTAAATGTTGTCTTGACTAATAAGAAGTTAGTCGACTTTGTCATTCTATCCACCATCACCCATATAGAGTCAAAGTGCATTTTGGTCTTAGGCAATCCCACTACAAAGTCCATATAGATCTCTTCCCACTTTCAACTAGGAATATAAATGTCTTGAGCAAGGTCGCTCAATCTTTGATGTTCAACCTTGACTTGTTGCCAATTGGAGCATTCGTACACAAACTTTGCAATGTCCCTCTTCATTCTATTCCACCAATAAACTTATTTCAAGTTTCTATGCATCTTTGTGGAACCGGGATGAATGGAATATGTTATTCAACACACACAATCTTCCTTGATAGCAGACTACCCTATCTCCCCCTCGTGAGAAGACCTCTATTTTTCTTTCTTTCACCAAGGCCCTCAACAACCAAGATGGGATCAAGATCTTGCTTGGACTTAAAATCCTCAATCAATGAAGACTCGGAGCCATATAGTACCATCACAATAATACTAATGGAATCATTCAACTTCACTCCCAATCTAGCCAACCTATGAACTTCCTTGGGTAACTCCTTTTTCCCATCATTTTCTAAATGAGACATGCTACTTATAGAGACCCTACTAAGTACATCGGCTACCACATTAGCTTTGCTTGGATAATACTTCACACTCATATCATAGTCTTTAAGAAACTCTAACCACCTTCATTGTCTTAGGTTGAGATCCCTTTGAGTGAACAAATGTTGAAGACTTTTGTGATCGGTGAGAATATCCACATACAAGTAGTGATGCCATATTTTCAATGCAAATACCATGGCTGCAAGTTCAAGATCATATGTTGGGTAGTTCTTCTCATGTAACTTCAATTTCCTTGAGGCATAGGCAATCACCTTATCATATTGCATCAACATACAACCCAAACCAATTCTTGAGGCATCACAATAAACACCAAACCCATCAGTTCCCTCTGGTAAGAGTCAAAATTGGTGTCAAAGTCAACTAATTCTTCAAAGTTTGTAAACTCTTATCACACGCATTCATCCACATGAACTTCTCTTCTATTGAGTCAATTTAGTTAATGGGGATGAAATGGAGGAGAAACCTTCAACAAACCTCTTATAATACCCGTCTAGGCCTAAAAAACTTCTAATATCCATATGAGTCAATGACCTTGGCTCATTCTTCACTGCCTCTATCTTCTTCCAACCAAAATTTGCACTTATAAAACTTTACAAATAGCCTTTCACCTATCAAAGTTTACAATACCACCCTCAAATGCTCCATGTGTTCTCCCTCACTCCGGGAGTAGATTAGGATATCATCGATGAACACCACAACGAACATATCAAAGTAGGGTTTGAACACCCTATTTATAAGATCCATAAAGATCGACAGTGTATTAGTTAGGCCAAAAGATATCATCATAAATTCAAAATTCCCATACCTATTCCGAAAAGTCATTTTAGGAATTTCATTCTCCCTTACCCTTAGTTGGTGATACCCGAACTGCAAATCAATCATAGAGAAATGATTGGCTCCTTGCAATTGTCAAATAGGTCATCTATCCTCGGGAGTGGATATTTGTTCTTAATGGTAACTTTGTTGCATTGCTAGTAGTCTATGCACATTCAAAGTGACACATCTTCCTTTTTTACAAACAATACTAGGTCACCCTATGTAGACCTACTAGGTCTAATGTAACCTTTTCCAAAAAATCCCTCAATTATTCCTTTAACTTCTTTAACTCTGCTGGGTTATTCTATATGGACAAGTGGAGATAGGATGAGAGTCGAGCAAGAGGTCTATGCCAAAATCTATTTTCATTTTGTGAGGAACACCAGGTAACTCATCCAGAAAGACATTGAGGAACTCATTTTATAGTAGGAACCGACTAAAGAGAGGAAAATTTAGAAGTGACATCTCTAACCCTCACTAGGTGATATTGCACCCCTTAGAGATCATTTTCTAGGCCTTTACATATGAGACAAACTGACCTCTACATAAGGAACTACTGTCCTCCCACTCAAGAGTAGACTCATTTTGGAATCAAAATTTGACTCTATGAGTCTGACAATCTATAGAAGCGTGAGAAGCATGCAGCCAATACATCTCATGTATAACATCAAAATCAACCATAGAGAGTTCTACCAAGTCACAAGGGACAACATTCTGCAAGATGGACACGGGACAATTTCTATAAACTGTTTGTCCAACTACAAACTTTCCTATGGGTGTACACACTTCAAAAGGCTCATTTAGTACTTCGAGTCATGTATGAAATCTACTAGCAAGAAAAGGAGTTACAAAAGTAAAATTTGTTCTCCGATCTAACAATGCATATGCATCAAAATTATAAAATTTTAACTTACCATAACCACATTCGAAGCCTCTTCGATTTCTTGGCAGCCATGAAGAGCATAGAACTGATGGGTCCTTGGGGAACCTTGATCTTGTCCACCTTTGCCTTAGGGATTAGTACCTCTACTCCTACAATCTTTGGCATGGTGCCCGAGCTTTCCACACTTAAAGCACACATTAGAGTCGGCCAAACACTTTCTCTTGTGGGATCTCCCACATTTTGGACAATTGGGAGTTTGTGGCTATGGATTGGCTCCCTCGCCCTTGTTGGATAGGGGAGGAGGAGTGTTGGTAGACCCTTGGCCTCCTTTCTTTTGGCCACCTTAAAATATTTTATGACCACCACCCTTTTGGTGAGAATATCTTCCACTATCCATCCAAAATCCTCTTAGACTCTCTAGCTCGCTCCCTTAGTTTTTTCTCCTCAATTGTTTGGAATAAGTCATCAAATGGGATATGTCTATCTCCTTCACAAGCAATGCAGTTTTACACTCTTTAGACACCAAATTCGACACACCACATATGAACTTTCTCATCCTAGATCTTGGATATGCAACGATAAATGGGGCATAGTTGGAGAGTTTGGTGAACTTGAGAGAATACTCTCTCACCCTCATATTCCCTTGCTTGAGATTTATGAAATCTTGTACATTGGTCTCCCTTAGCTCTAGCGGGAAGAACCGTTCCAAGAATGCACTCTTGAATTCCTCCATTCAATTTGACCCATTCTTTGGCCCTTCTTTTCAACCCATTGCTCGTACCATATCTTCGCCATACCCTTAGGTTGGTAGGACACCAACTCGGCCTTTTCAGAACTCCCATCATGGCAACAATTTATAAGCCTTATCAATGAAATCTATTGGATCTTCATACACTTTCGAGCCATGAAATTTCAGCGGGCTCATCCTCATGAAGTCTTGAACCCTTGTGGCCATTATCAGTAATTGCAGAGGGATGGAAATCTCCCTATTCTCTTTGTTAGCCAAAGCTTGGTCTAACATAGTGAAGGCGGCTCTAAACTTTACATGTGACACCCCCTCATCTTGTTACAAAAGAGGGGCTCGTGTTTGGGTGTATTCCTTGGTTGAGGAGATATTCTTGGCAGCGTGATCTAGAAATAACAAAGAGAACAGAGTTAGATAAGCGAGAACCTTAGGCAACTCTAAAGGAACGACATGAGTTATGAAGAAGGAAAATTTTCTTGAACATCTCATCGCCTCTCATTCATGATTGTGGAGCACTTCACAACCTTGAAAAAGACTCTACTTGATGCAGTATGATTAGATATTTGAAGAACATTTTAAAATTTCATGCTCTGATAACAAGTTTGCCACGACCCAAACCTAAGGCCTAGTTGTAACACCGCGATTAAGTGACCCATAGGCACCTCATCCAAGACATCATAGCATATCAAATTCATAGGTAAACATGTACATATTACGGAAATAAAATGAGAAAGGTGACCAAGGAAAACATTTGATTCAAAAAGAAGCATCCCAACATACATCATTGTCCAAAACATACCATTTACACATGACTTAATCGGAATAGATGCACGGTTCGATGTCTCTCAAATAAAAAAGATGTTAAAATAAGTTAGAAAGTAAAATCCTCTAGTTCTTATCCAAAATATACACTTGCCTTAATAGTACAAAGCATAAAGAAAAATAGGGGAAGACCCAAACTAAGGGCTCACCACTACAACTAGGCTTGAACACTGATAACTAGCCATGTGCCAGAGGAGGAAGAGCATCATTCCCTACATGGTGATATCATGTAGGCAAAATATGCGTTTGTATGTCAGAGTGTACAAAATATGTGAGATGCAATGAAAACATAAAATTGTGATGTCATCATTCATAAATTCAAAAGTGTCCATGCATGAAATGTAAAAGTCAACATTTAAATGAGCTTAAGAATGAACAAGAATTATGGTTCAATATGAAGTAAAAATAATGTATTAAATGAAACACATGTGATGGAACAAAGACATCAACTCTCACAGTTTGTGGGAATGTACCGTAACTGACATAAAAGACCATGTGAGCTACTACATAAAATCCAAAATAACCCTCTTGGTTGTCATGGGGAGATCATTTGCCAGGTGGAACTCCATCCCGTAGCATGCATTATCAAATAATATAAATGACGTACGCGGATCCATTAGCCTACCCTACAAGGGCTCCTATGGTGGCACATAGTTAATGGGGCAAAGTGTTGCTTCTAAGGTTCCCTCACTTTAACACCCCTCATGTTTATAGGCTTGGAAAATTAGAAGTTAAGGATTTCTGCTGATGTTTGAACCTACGAGCCATTCTACGACCCCTAGAAGAAATCAAAGGTCCTGGGTAAGTTTGTGATAAGTGCCCAGTGAAAATAGATAATTTTAGGATTTTTGGAAGTTTACTTATGTGATATTAAGATGGACTGTATAAGGAACCACGACTCGTCAAAAGGTTCATAGAAGGTAGCCCTGAAGAGTCTAAAATTTTCTAAGTTTGGAATACTTCTCTGAAAGGACTTACGGCTCATAAATAGAACTATGGGTCATTCTACATGTTCATAGATTTGAAGCTGCAGATTCTAGAAACCCCACTTTTATGACATGAAGTTCTATGAGACAATATACAGTCTGTAGGATAAACCGCAGCCCCTAGAGAGGACTTTATGGATGGTGCTAACAGTTTTTAATGAAGGGTGTTTTTGACATTTACAATTCATCTAGTCCTAAACTACGTCATTTTGGCTATGCTAACTACCTTAACCGACCTAATCCATATAAATTCTATTCTTAATTCATTCAAACCTTGAATCTCAAAAAATTCTCTCAAGGGCTCTCAATACTTCTCTCTCTAGAAGAAGGATTTCATTGAAGTTAGGGCTTGAGGGTTTGGTCAAGTTTTTCCAGATTTTCATCTTCAATTCTAAGGATTATCACTTGTAGTATGTAGGGATTCATTCATGGATTATTTTTATCCATGAAGCCCAATCCACAACTCTTTTTTTATCAAATTTCATGATGATTTCTTATGAGCTTTTAAGCTATGATTTCTACACGAAGATTATGTTTAGTTATGCATGAATTATGATAAATTTTATAATGTATATGATTTTCAAGAAAAAGTATGTAATTCCAAGTATGCATGATTAGGGCTTAATGATTTGATGTGGATTTCTTTACTAATGATCCAAATTAATTTAAATACGTGTTTTCCTCTATGAACTTTTTCCAATTGCATGATTTTGACTCAATTGTCCATGGACTCACACCTAGTCCTAGTCTCTTATGATAAAGCTATGAGTTTTTTATGATTATGATCTCAAGTATGTAAAAGCATATTTTACGATAATGATGATGCTATGATGAAAACCCTATATATTTTATGATAATGATACTAAGGTGGGAATATCTACCCACATTTTTATGAAAGTTAAAGTAGATGGACTATTCTTATGACATGAGATGTTTTTATGAAAGACTATGATGACTACTTTATGAACTAGATATGTTGAAAGTTATATATATGCATGATTTATGTATTCTGTGGGATATGACTTAGCACCAAGAAGCCTTCGGTAGATTCCATAGTCTCATAACTATGTGCCAGCATTGGAATGAGTTCATGTTTCTATGCTTTAAATGTATGCTAAAGGATTCATTTAGCTTTTATGATGGACACTCACTATGCTAGGATAGAGCCTAAAGGGTGGGGTCAAATGATGGTTCTCATCGTGCTAAGATAGTGCCTATAGGGTGAGGACCGAGTCTACCTTGGAAAAGTATATTCCTTTTAGCTTGATATAGAACGGACATCAAGATTCCATATGATATTCTGTATGGTCTTATATGCCAGTTATGGTCCTATTCCCACATATGTATGTTAAGCTTATGAATGGATTTTGATGATGTTCTTCTCATGTTTTTAACTTGCATTGATCATGCATATTGTGTCCTTATTCTATTGATTTTGATTATGTATTGATATTATTGTAATGTCACTGATTCATGGCATACCTATATACTTAGTACATTCCATGTACTAATACATACTTCTTTGCCTACATGATCTAATCAAGTACGAAGAGATGACGAGGAGACTATTCCATTTCGTGGCTAGATTTATATTTTGAGCTTGAAGGCTTGTTGGTGAGTTGCCATGCTTCGGGAACAAGCCCTTATGTTGCTTTTCATTTCGAGACATTGATATTTCTTTGATGTATATCTTGAGAAATAGCAAGTAAGCTATGTTTTAGATCCCGTCAAAATCTTATAATGTAGAGGCATGTTTTGGACTATGGCTTGATGTATGTTCCCCGAAGGGAAACTATGACAATATTACTTTTATATACTTTCGCTTGCTTGTTCTCTTATGTATGCTTATTTTACTTTATGTATGCTTATGATATGAAAATTACGCTTGGATAGGATGCTTTTGGGTGTCACATTCGCCATGTCATAGCAAGGCCCTAAGTCCGAATCATGACAAAAGGGGTATACGAGCACAAGATTTGAAAGCATCCTAGGGAGTCCAATATGCCACGTCAAGTAGAGTTATTTTTCATTGGTATGAAGTGTGCCACATCCATGAATAGAAGGCTATAAGACGTTTATGAAAACTTCATCTCTTTGAGATCTATGTTGTGCCGCCAAAACTTCTATATACTAATGTCCGTCCTTTGTCCTTTTCAAAAATGGCTCCATGACATGCCCTTTTGCCTAGAGGAGGTAATGCTAATGAAGGCCAAGTTCCTTTGGCTCCTCAAGATCCTCAAGTCCCTCAAGCTGACCAAGATTCTAATGATGTGTTTAGGGCCTCCATCACTATGTTGGTGCAAGTCGTTGCTTCTCTGAAGACTCCTACTCTAGCTTCGAGGATAAGATATTTTTCCAAGATAAATCCTCTGGAGTTTCATGGTTCTAAGGTGGATAAGGATCCACATGTGTTCGTTGATGAAATATACAATGTAGTGGAGATTATTGGAGTGTCTTCTGAGGAAATCGCCAAATTAGCAGTGTATCAACTTAAGGGAGCTGCTTAAGTTTGGTTCACCCAATGGATGTCTGAAAGGGTTGAAGAAGAGCCTATTGGTTAAGAGATGTTTAAAGACACTTTCCTTGGTCATTTCTTTCCACTTGAACTAAGGGAAGCCAAGGTTATAGAATTCATGAATTTAAAGTAAGGTGGTATGAGTATGAGAGAGTATGCTCCCAAGTTTACTAAGTCATCCAAGTTTGCTCCTTGGTGGCCGACTCTAGGGTACACATGAATAAATTCACTTTGGATGTGTCCGACTTGGTGAAGATGGAGTGCAAAGCTGCAATGCTCATTAAAGAAATGGATATCTCTAGACTCATGACCTATGATGAATAAGTGGAAAGTGAAAAACTTCAAAAGATGAGGTCAAGAGAGTCCAAGAGGGCTCATTGTGATAGTGGATTTTCTTATGGTATGTTCAGTGGTGGACGATTCCAACAAGGCCAAGGATTTTCAAAGGGTGTTATTCTAAGGTATGAAAGAGAAAGGAGCCAATCTTAAGGCTAAAGGTGATACTGTTAAAGGTGGTTCCACTCCTCCTAGATGTTCCAAGTGTGGGAGGAACCATGTTGGAGAATATTTGAGAGATACCAATGCTTGTTTTAGATGTGGAAAGATGGGGCATAAGATTACCGTTTGTCCCAATGTTGCTAATAAGGGTAAAGAAAGGCGTCCACAAGGTCAAGTAGCTAAAAGAGAGAAAGTGAAACTAGGTACCCAAGCTCAAGTGGTGATCCACATGGTAATCGGTTCTATGTTTTGCATGCTAGACAAAAAGTTGATGAGTCTCCCGACGTGGTTACCGGTATATTAAATTTTTTTATCAAGATGTGTATATCTTGCTTTACCTCGGTGCCAATATGTCTTTTGTTACTCCTTATGTTTCCATAAAGTTTGATATGTTCCCGAAAGTTTTTCTAGAGCCTTATTATACTCCTATTGGTAGTCAATCCTAGCCATGAAAGTTTATAGAGATTGTCCCGTGTCATTCTTACATAAAGTCTTCCCATGCAATCTAGTTGAGCTTGATATGATTGCTTTCGATGTTATTCTTAGTATGAATTGGTTGCATGCATCCTATGCTTCTATTGATTGTAGGACCCATAAGGGCCATTCTAAGTTCCTAATGCGCCTATCCTAGAACGGAAGGGAACTAGTTATGTGTTCAATGGAAAGTTTGTCTCTTATATGAAAGCTATGAAAATGATTTTTAAGGGTTATATATATCATGTTGTTCGAGTCATAGATGTTGAGTCTCATGTTCCTACTCTTGATTTGGTTCCTATGGTTAATGGGTTTCCTGATGTCTTTCTTGATGATTACCTAGTATTCCTCCTATAAGGGAAATTGATTTTGGTATTGATCTTTTGCCCGACACCCAACCTATTTCTATACCTCCATATTAAATATCCCTGGTAGAGTTAAAAGAATTAAAGGAACAATTAAAAGATTTTCTTGATAAGGGGTTCATAAGGCCTAGCGTGTCACCATGAGGTGGTCTCGTGTTGTTTGAAAGAAAGAAAGATGATTCACTTCGAATGTGTGTGAATTATCGGTAATTGAATAAAGTAACCATAAAAAACAAGTACCTATTTCCAAGGATCGATGATCTATTTGATCAACTACTAGGTGCAAGCTACTTTTCTAAGATTGATCTCCAGTTCGGATATCACCAATTGAGGGTGAAAGAAGATGACATTCCAAAGATAGCACTTAGAACCCGGTATGGTCATTTTAAATTTTTGGTTATGTCATTTGGACTAACAAATGCCTCTGCCGCTTTCATGGATTCGATGAATAGTATTTTCAAACGATACTTGGATATGTTTGTGGTAGCATTCATTGATGATACATTGGTGTACTCTCGGGATGTAAAGGATCATGAAGACCATTTTAAGAATTGTGTTGCAAACACTAAGAGATAGACAACTTTTTGCCATGTTTAGCAAGTGTGAATTCTTGCTAAGAGAGGTGGCTTTTCTTGGTCACATTATTTCATGTGATGATATTAGAGTTGATCCAAAGAAGATAGAGGTAGTGAAGAATTGTCCTAGACCATTGTCTCCATCCGAAACTAGGAGCTTCTTGGGTTTGGTCGGATACTATAGAAGGTTTATTTTGGGATTTTCCACCATTGCTTCTCCTTTGACGAGGTTGACCCAAAAGAAGGTAAAATTCTAATGGCCTGATGAAGTGAAAATAGTTTTCAATTGTTGAAGGATTGCCTTACCTCAACCCCTATTTTGACATTGCCCAAAAGTCCGGGTGGTTTTGTTGTGTATTGTGATGCCTCACAAATAGGCTTGGGTTGTGTTTTGGTGCAACATGAAAAGGCCATTTCCTATGCCTCAAGGCAGTTAAAGGCGCATGAAAAAAATTATCCGGCGCATGATCTTGTGTTGTTCGTTGTTGTGTTTGCATTGAAAATATGGCGACATTATCTTTATGGGGTACATGCTGATACATTCACCGATCACAAGAGTTTTTAATATGTGTTTAACCAAAAAAATTTGAATCTAAGGCAAAGAATATAGTTGGAACTTTTGGAGGATTATGATATGAGTGTGATGTATCACCCCGACAAGGCTGATGTTATAGCTAATGCATTGAGTAAAATGTCCATGGGTAGTTTAGCCTATGTTGAGAATGAAAAGGAATTAGTCGAAGAATTACATTATTTGGCTTGTTTGGGTGTGAGATTGAATAGACTGATCAATGGTGGTGTGTTGGTAGCAGATGGGGAAGAATCATCCTTAATAGAGAAAATTAAGAAAATGCAAGACATGGCTCCTACCTTGGCTGATAAGAAGGTAGAGGTTTTTTCACAAGGGGGAGATAGAGAATTGCCTTACCAAAGGTGATTGTGTGTACCCTATGTGAATGGACTAAGGGAGAAGATACTTGATGAAGCTCATAATTCCAAGTATTCTATTCATCCGGGATCCACCAAGATGTATAGAGATTTGAGAGAAGTGTACTGGTGGAATGACATCAAAAAAGGCATAATAAGGTGTGTGATGACGTATGCCAATTGTCAACAAGTGAAGGTGGAACATCAAAGGCCCGGTAGTTTGACTCAAGATATTGATATACCAACTTGGAAATGGGAGGAGATAATATGGATTTTATCATGAGTTTACCAAGGATTAGAAATCAATTTGACTCAATATGGGTGGTTAAGGACAGAATGATGAAAACAACTCATTTTTTCCCGTTAAGACTTCTTATGATGGTGATTACTTTGCTAAGGTTTACATCCAAGAGTTGATAAGATTGCATAGGGTACCATTGTCCATTATATCGTATAAAGGTGCTCAATTTACCTCTCATTTTTGGAGGTTATTTCAAAGGGGCCTTGGTACAAAGGTAAAGTTAAGTACCATATTTCATCCTCAAATGGATGGACAAGCCAAAAGGACAACAAACGTTGGAAGACATGTTGATAGCTTGTGTGCTTGATTTCAACGAAAGTTGGGATGAACACCTACCTCTTGTTGAATTTGCTTATAACAATAGTTTTCACTCAAATATTGAAATGGCGTCGTTTGAAGCATTGTGTGGAAGAAGGTGTAGATAGTTGGTGGGATGGTTTAAAGTTTGAGAAATGTCATTAATTGGACCATATTTGGTACTTGATGCTATGGAGAAGGTGAAAGTCATAAGAGAAAGGTTGAAGGCTACCCAAAGTTGTCAAAAGTCATATTCTGATGTTAAAAGGAGAGAACTAGAGTTTAATAAAGGCGATTGGGTGTATTTAAGGATTTCACCAATGAAAGAAGCAATACTTTTGCAAGAAGGGAAAATTGAGTCCTAGATATGTGGGACCTTATATATAGTGAAGAGGATTGGGAAAGTAGCTTATGAGCTACATTTGCCTATGGAGTTAGCTATTGTTCATCCGGTATTTCATGTGTCCATGTTGAGAAAATGCTAGGGTGATCCAAATTTTATCGTTCCATTTAAGGAAGTGACTATTGAGGAAGATCTAACTTATGAAGAAGTACCGGTTGAGATATTAGACCGGGAAGTGAAGAGGTTAAGAAATAAAGAGGTTGCATCTGTCAAAGTATTATGGAGGAACCATCAAGTTGAAAGTGCTACTTGGGAGGCTGAGGTAGATATGATAAAACAATATCCTTACCTCTTTCCTTCTATTCAAGCTTAAGGTACTTAATGTGATCTATTCCTCTAAGATTCTCACAAATGCATATCCTTGATAGGTTGCATGCATGCATGCATGACCATGAAACTGTTTTTGAATGATGTTTGATGCATAAGTTTGATGATTTTATGAAAATGATGATTTAGTTGCATTTATGCTATGATAATGACTATGTTTCTACTCTACTCAAGTGTATTTCTGTTCATTCGAGGATGGCTGATCCCAAGGGGGAGATATTATAACACTCCACATGTTTATAGGCTTGAAAAACTGGAAGTTAAGGATTTTTGGTGATGTTTGAACCTACGAGCCATTCTACGGCTCGTAAAAAAAATCACGGGTCATAAGTAGGTTCGTGATAAGTTCCCAAAGAAAATGGAAACTTTCAAGATTTTTAGAAGTCGACTTATGTGATACTAGGACGGACCATGTGAGGAACCAAGACCCGTCAAAAGGTTCATACAAGGTAGCCCTGAAGAGTTTAAAATTTTCTAAGTCTGGAACACTTCTACAAAAGGACTTACGACTCATAAATAGAACTACAGCTTGTCTTGCGTGTTCGTAGATTTGAAGTTGCAAATTCTGGAAGCCTCACTTTTGTGACATAAAGTTCTACAAGACAATGTACGGTCCATAGGATGAATCACAACCTGTAGAAAGGATTTCATGGACGGTGCTGACAGTTTTTAATGACGGGTGTTTTTGACATTTCTAATTCATCCAAGTCCTAAACTACATCATTTTGGCTATCCTAAATACCTTAAACCATCTAGCTCCTATAAGTTCTATTCCTAAGTCATTCAAAGCCTTGAATCTCCAAAAATTCTCTAAAAGGCTCTCAATATTTCTCTCTCTAGAAGAAAGATTCCATTGAAGCTAGAGCTTGAAGGTTTGGTCAAGTTTTTCTAGATTTTTATCTTCAATTCTAAGGATTCTCACTTGGTAAATGTAGGGCTTCATTCATGGGTTAGTGTCATCTATGAAGCCCAATCCAAAACTCTTTTTTATCAAATTTCATAGTGATTTCCTATGGGCTGTTAAGTTATGATTCCTAGTGCATGGACTATGATTCCTACATGAAGATTATGTTTAGTTATCCATGAATTATGATGGATTTCATGATGTATATGATTTTTAAGCAAAATTATGTGATTCCAAGTATGCATGATTAGGGCTTAATGATTTGATGTAGGTTCATTTACTAATGATCCAAATTGATTTAAATACATGTTTTCCTCTATGAACCTCTGCCAATTGCATGATTTTGACTCAATTATCCATGGACCCACAACTAGCGCTAGTCTATTATGATAAAGCAAAGAATTTTTATGATTATGATCTCAAGTATGTAAAAGTATGTTTTATGATGATGATGATGCTATCATGGAGAGGGTGATTAAAACCCTATATGTTTTATGATGATGATTCTAAGGTGGGAATGTCTACCCACATTTTTATCAAAGCCAAAGTAGATGGACTATTCTTATGACATGAGATGGTTTTATGAAAGACTATGATGACTATTTTATGAACTAGATATGTTGAAAGTTATGTATATGCATGATTTATGTATTCCGTGGGATATGACTTAGCACCGAGAGGGCTTTAGTAGATTTCATAGTTCCATAACTATGTGCCACCATAGGAATGATATTCATGTTTTTATGCCTTAAAAATGTGTTTTAGCTTTTATAATGGACACTCATCGTGCTAGGATAGAGCCTAAAGGGTGGGGCCAAATGATGGTTCTCGTCGTGCTAGGATAGAGCCTATAGGGTGAGGATCGAGTCTACCTTGGAAAAGTAGATTCCTCTTAGCTTGATGTAGACTGAATATCAAAATTTCATGTAATAGTCTGCATGTTCTTATATGTCGATTATGGTCCTATTCCCACATATGTATGTTAATCTTATGAATGGATTTTGATGATGTTCTTCTCATGTTTTAACTTGGTTGTTCATGCATATTGTGCCCTTATCCTATTAATTATGGTTACGCATATTGATATTATTGTAATGTCCTTGATTCATGGCATACCTACATACTTAGTATATTTCACGTACTAATGCATACTTCTTTGCCTACATGATCTAACCATGTAGCGACGGACAACGAAGAGACTATTTCATTTCATGGCTAGATTTGGATTGAGCTCGAAGACTTGTTGGTAAGTTCCCATGTTTTAGGAACAATCCCTTATGTTGCTTTTCATTTGAGATAGATATTTCTCTGATGTATATCTTAAGGGTGAGCTAGTATGCTATGTTCTAGACCTGTCAAGATCTTATGATATAGAGGCATGTTTTGGACTATGGCTTGATGTATGTTCCCCTAAGGGAAGCTAGGATATTCTTACTTTTATATACTTCTACTTGTTTATTCTCTTAGGTATGCTTATTTTACCTTATGTAGTCTTATGATATGAACAAAAGGCTTGGATGGGATGCCTTCGGATGTCACATTCACCGTGTCGCGATTAGGCCCTAGGTCCAAGTCATGACACTTACCGAACCCCAACTCAATGTCTCATTCAGTGCTAAGTCATCCCGCGAAATACATTAAAACATATACTTAATCAAGTGATGAACTTAGAATCATATGTAGCAATTTTAAAGAGTAGCTCAAAAATCTTTGGATCCACCAAGTGAGTATTGTCCTTTCACTTTGGGGAAACATCTTTTAAGGGCATTATTGTCATGCTTATATCTTTAACAAAATTATTACATTAAAACCTCTCTTTTATGTCCTCATCATCATTATCATGTCATGCAAGAATCACCTCAAACCTAGTAGGCTTGTACATTAACTTGAAAAATCATGAATCAAAAGAACATTACATGAACATGGGAAAGTATATAACTTTAAATCAAATACTAAGTAGGCCAAATATCATCAATTAAACCCTAACAATGGGATCATAGTCATAAACTCAAGTGAGTATTGTCCTTTCACTTTGGGGAAACATCTTTTAAGGGCATTATTGCCATGCTTATATCTTTAACAAAATTATTAAATTAAAACCTTTATTTTATGTCTTCATCATCATTATCATGTCATGCAAAAATCACCTCAAACCTAGTAGGCTTGTACATTGACTTGAAAACTCATGAATCAAGGGAACAGTACATGAACATGGGAAAATATATAACTTTAAATCAAATACTAAGTAGCCCAAATATCATCAATCAAACCCTAACAATGGGATCATAGTCATAAACTCTATACTCATGGAAAAATATAGTAAAATATATAACATTGGAGACAAAATACATAGTAATACATCATAAAATCATCATTTAAATCATTAGCTTGCATAATGGTATTTTAAGGAACCTAAAGAAAAGGTAAAAATTTTAAGGAAGGACTTTGTGGGTAATACGAACCCACAAATCAACTCACATACCTTGATTGACATTTAGGAAGAAGGAACTTGAAGTGTGTAGAAAGAATCTGAGTCCCTAGCTTATGCCTTGCTTTCTTGATAGAATATTTTCCTTAGAATATTTTGAGAAGATGGTTGAATGAAAGTAATGGGGAATCCTTAGAGGTTTTAGGTCTGTTTAGTGGCTCGGGGAACCTTAAAAACGACCTAGTTTAAGTCTAGAATACCCGGAAAGGATAAAAATGCGCTTCATTAAAACTACTGGATTGAATGCACGAGACCCTGATTACGGATCATGGACTCAACCATGAGTCATGGTTTGAGTTATCCTATTCTCCCTTTCCAATTTTCAGAGTCCGGTTATCGACCTTTCAAACTACAAAACCTATTTATAGGTCATAGATCAGCTCATCGAACCCTCCCACAGTTAGCAAATTTTCCATTTTTCTAGGCCCTCTCCGCGAACCATAAACAGGGACGGTAAATAGGACACGGGCTATCATGTTGGTCGTGATTTCATTTCTAGAAATTCCAAATTTTCATCAACTTCTGGAATTCATTCTATGACACCTTCTACGGCCCATATTTTCTTCCATGGGCCTTAAATGGTCCTCATAAACTCTTTTGACACTTAAAAAAATTCCAAATTCTGAAGTTCCTATTCACGAGCCTGGTCTACGGCTCGTGGATTGAACCATGACCCGTGAACTGGGCTCGTGAATTTTTTCTGAATTGTTTTTGTTTCATTTTTTCTGTATTTCTCAACCTCGTAACTTGAGGGTCCTTACACATACTCATTGCATTAGTAGCATTTATGAGTTTCAATTTATATCAAATTAATGTCAAAAGTACCTTATTGAATGGATCCTTGAAAGAAGAGGTTTATGTCAAACAACCTCCTTGTTTTGAAGAAACCGATCATCCCAACCATGTGCATAAGTTGGATAAAGCTCTATATGATTTAAAACAAGCACTAAGAGCATGGTATGAGAGGTTGTCCAAGTTCTTGTTGAAAAATGGTTTCAAAAGAGGTAAAATTGACGATTTTGTTCTTGAAAACAAGAAGAAAGGACCTACTTATAATTCAAGTGTATGTAGATGATTTCATCTTTGGCGCAACATCAGAATCAATATATGATGAGTTCTATAGTATTATGAGGAGTGAGTTTGAGATGTATGATGGGAGAATTGAGTATCATTTTAGGCTTGCAGATAAAGCAATCCTCAAAGAGTACCTCCATCTATCAAGAAATGTATATCAATGAATTGTTGAAGAAGTTTGAAATAGAAGATGCTAAGCCAATTGATATTCCTATAGGTACCAATTCCAAATTGGATGGAGATAAATGTGGTCCCTAAATAAATAACACCATGTAAAGGGGTATCATTGGTTCATTGTTATATTTGACTACTAGTCGACTAAATATTATATTCAGTGTTGGAATATGTGTGAGGTTTCAAGCAAAGCCTAGGGAATATCATCTAAAAACTGCTAAGAGGATATTGAGGTACTTGAAGAAATGTGGAACCTAGTTTTATACTATTATTTAGGTGATTCATTTGTACTGGTTGGATATGCTAATGTAGACTATGCTAGGAATCAGATTGATAGATAGAGTACTTATGAAAAGTTTAAATTAGCATCTATTGTAATAACATGACCCCATTATTATATATAGGTCAATGAAAAAAAATTGGGCGTAAAACTCTGAGTAGTAAATTGAAAATTTTGAGCTTAGGCCAGAATTGAATGAAATTAGAGTCATGTGAGGTCTAGAGCAGTGCAATAATAGATTGAGGATTGTTTTATAAGCTCGTTCTTTTAAGTTAATAGCCAAGATAATAAGGAGTCTATACGACTTCACATAATTGAAATTGAGAGAGTGGAACTCCTGAAATCTATTTTGGTGCAAAGGATATATTTTTGAATGTCATGTTTTGAGGGTATATTGTAAAATGGCGAGTTAAGAAGTTTCTATCTCCGTCCAACCTGCCATGGGGATGGATCCCTCTATGGCAGTGCCTCCATAGTGGGATAAGTGACCGTCATGGCGGGACAATCGCTGTTTAAGTTAAAAAAGTTTCAAATTGATTCTTATTTCTTTCACTTTGTCCCTAAGAGACTAGATGCGACCTAGCACTTATTTTCTTCAATTTCCACATGTTTCATTAGTAAAGGTAATTTAATTATTCCTTTAACTCGCAACATCATTCCTAGACCTTGAAATCTAGGAGAATTATTTTAGGGAAAGATCTTGACCTGCAATTAATGGTGGAAAAGAGCCCTAATTGGCAAAGACGATTATCAAAGTAGCCAAAGGTTTGGATTTAGATATATTTTAAATAATTTAGGCCATTTTTCTTTGATTATTATATTTCTTGATTGTTTATGGACCAAAAACGAGTCAAGATTTTTGAAAAAGGTAAAAGCTCTAATTATATAGAGTTTTGAAGGCTTGTCTCGCGGTAAGTAATTATTTGGTATTCCTATTTGTGTGATATATGTGTGTTAACTACTTTGTTAGTGCTTCTTGCATGTATGTGAATAGGGAATAATGACATGAACCTAATAAATGATTTCTCAAGATCAAATTGTATGCAATGAACCTATCACCAAAATTGTATAATTTGTGAATTATATTGTGCATGTAATTATGATTGTGATTATTAGATCAGATATCATGTTCAGATACATTATTAGATCGGATGTCATGTTCCAATAGATTATTGGATCGAGTATCATGTTGTGATATAACTTATTTGAGTGTGTTTCCCATGAGAGGGCGACTATTGATTTTGTTGCGGTAACAATGATAGTTATGAAAATGGTGGGTTAAGCATAAACTGTAATTGCTAACCTTTTGTATGTGCCGGCTTACTAAGTTGCAGTTGCTAGTTATATATTTTGCTTCTTGGAATGACTGTTTGATCCTACTTGTACATTGTTGTTATATGTACTGATTCTGCACTTGCTGTTTTTCGATCCACTACAGGGAATCTTTAGGTGGTTGTTGTTAGACATCAATAAAAAGGCTAGTGATAATTCAAAGTCAAGGATGAGCCAGCTCGTTTAGGCCTTCCATGGATTCGTATATCTTCTCAGTCCTTGTACATGGACTTAAACACTTTAGTTATTTATTTTTCATGGTTTTATGGGGTTGCATCCCCTTATGTTAGACACCCAGATAAAGTTTTGGTACAATTATTTTAAATTTTTTGGTAGTTATTTTTGCATTAAGTAGTTTTCTGTTTGAGTTCATAAGAACTCAACTTATATTTAAACTTGCTTTCGTAAATTTAAATGCTTTATTTGTGCTCATTTCGTTTAGTTGGTTTATGGTTTTTGGTTCTCCCACTAAGAGGGTAGTGTGGATGTTACTCACAGCTCGTTGGGGATTGTGATAGTTGTAGTGGCAGAGATGGAAAATTTGTGCCGTCATCTATATATTTCGTGCTAAAAAATCATCATATTCCTTTTTTCATTTATATGAATTCTAGTATACTCAAATTTTAGACCATTTTGAGGTAAAAAAAATGAAAAGATGCAAGGAAAAGTTGGATCATCCTGCAACAACTATTGCTTGAAACAATTTATAACAATCGAAGATGCTAAGTAATGTTCATTTCCCTTAGTGGATGATGAAGAATTTTATTGTGTTGAAGTTGAAGATGAGGCTGATCATCATGAAGAAGAACATGGAAAGAAGAAAAGGAAAATATAAAATATATAACTTTTCTCCACAACGGTGACAATTTTTAGATGCAATTCATGCAGATCCTATATTATGCTACTGTGTGCACATGTGTATATGCGCGTATACGCACACTTTGTTGTCTCTTTCTCTCCCCTCATACCCAAGTCCATCGGACCATTACCCGTTCTTCCTCCACCATCATTGCAATCATTGTCGACACCAGAAACCTCGATCTATTAGAGTTAAAAAAAAAAATTCCAATAGATTAGGGGGATGCATTCTATGTTAGATTAGACTAATTGAATTGAAATGTATATCATGATTTAGTTTAAATAGTTTATAATGAACATGTTTTACACGTGCCTATTATGCCATGAAAAAATATATATTCAAACATAGCAAATATTAAAATAAATGCTACATCTATTTAAATAATATAAATAAATATTGTATTGTAAATATATTTGTGAGCTTTAATTATAAACCTGTATATTTGATTTATATTAGGTTAATTTAAAAGAAAAATTACATAAATACACAACATATTATTTCATATTTTTTAAAAATCCCAACCATTTGAAAAAAATTCAAAAATCCCTGTTTTCTTCTTTTCTCTCCAATTATTAGATACATAACCCATCACTTCATATTTCTTTTTTAACTGTATATAAATCACACCTAAATTAAAGGTTCTATTTGTGAAATTTGATTTATATTATCTTTTCCTTGATTTTTTCATTTATTTACAACTATCTTCTTTAACTAATGGACAGTTTGCACAAATAGGATAATTCTGGCCATTATTTATTTTTTATCATCAATTACACATTTTCAAAAATAAATGTTAAGAAAAATTAACACATGAATTTCATCATTTTTATATAGCATCACTTCTTACAAATGTTTTGGTTGTACGTTTATTTCAAATGTCAAAACATATATAATTTATTATTAGCCTACGACTCAATATGTAAATTTTCACGTATCAAGTTATATGTTTTTAAAATATATGTATCAAATAATATTTTATATTTTTTAATCATATCATTTGGTTGGTATCAAATATTTTTGGAGTATAATTTGAATTTTTGAATTTGAATAGGAATCAAACTTGAAACAATAAAATTAGAAATACAAAGTTGAACTTGAGACAAGAAAATCTAAAAGTTTGCAACTTGATACAATGAAACTTGATTCAAATTTTTTTTTGAATAAATAGAATCAAACTTGATACAATAAAATTAAAAGTATAAAGTTGAACTTAATATAAGAAAATCTGAAAGTTTGCAACTTGACACCCAAAAAAAAACTTGATATAATGAATCAAACTTGATACAAGAAAATTTGAAAGTTTGAAACTTGATATAATGAAACTTGATTAAAAAAAATTGAAACGGTGAATCAAACTTGATATAAGGAAATTAGAAGTACAAAGTTGAATGTCATACAATAAAATTCGAAAGTTTACAACTTGCAACTTGCTACAGAAAACTAGAAAGGAAATTAATGCAGGCAATTTCCTACTTGTAGCTTCCTCAACTTGATTTGGAAGTTTGCAACTTGCAACTTGATAAAAGGAAATTGGTACAGGCAATTTGTAATTTGCAACGTCTTCAACTTGATTTGAAAGTTTACAACTTGCAACTTGCAAATAAAATTCGAAAGAAAATTAGAAGTATAGAGTTAAATTTGATATAGGAAATCTAGAAGTTTGCAACTTGATTCTGGATCAATTTTCACGAAATTTTATCTTTGTCGAATTAACATTATGCCTCGAAGGTATCAAAGAACTTGAGGAACTTCGTCAACTTGAGGAATACCTACACTAAAAGATTAATTAGAATCCATATGTAACACATAGAAACAACAAAATCGAAGAAGAAGATGAATAAAGAAAGCGTATGAGCCGCCTGATATGTGAAAATTTTCATATTAAGCGCATGAAATTGAATTCAAAATTTGAATTTGTTTTTCTGAAGGAATCCAATGACTTTTTCAAAGGGAAATAGGTTTATTGACATTAATTAGCTTAATTTATGGTTCAAAGTTTATCTCTTCTTTTTTTCAAGGAATTTGTTAAGTTTTTTATTGAAAGAGTTTGAATAATATTAAATAGTTTAATTTATGAAAGAGAGAGTAACTACAATTAATGTGTATCAATAAGTAACCTTTTTTAAGAGATTTTTGATAAATTAAAAAAGAGTATGGACAAATTAAAATTTGTTCTTTGAATTTGTGTAAGTTATATTAATTTAAACTAGTGGGGACTTCCGATGGGATAGCGTTGTTGAAGGAAAAGCTACCAATTGGAGAACTATACGGAGAAATGTACTATAGTGGCTGGCTCCTTTAGGTGCTATCGTAATTAACTCCTTGTTTAGTTGTAGCCTAAAATTTTAATTTTAATTTTAATTTAATTAAAAATATTATGAAGTAAGGTAGTGATTTTTACTTGTGTGAGGGGAGTTTTTTTGCTTAATTTTTTTGGATTTAACTCTTGCATAATTACTAAAAAAAACTTAATTCTATACGCACATATAAAGTAGTTGAAATTTTCTCTTGTGGTACACAACCGTAACCAAAAAATAAATACTAATTGTCATACGATGGACATATATGGTGCGTGAAAATTAATATATCTGTTAACATATTTTAAACAATTTTTTTTTAATTCTCAAATGAATCTCAACAGGTCACGAAATGTTTGTTACAATAGTATCTTTTTATACATTTCCTTTGATGTATTGGCTAAATAAGGAAGGAACCATCACTTGCATATACCTTGAAGACGGAGGTGGAGCTACAAATCAAAAATCATGATCATTTTAGATAACTTTACTTCAAATTTCATATTTGTAATTAAATTATGTTCAACAAATAAATTTTGAATTCAGTCATTAGCATCTGAAGTCATTACAGTAGAATTTAGAACTATAAAATACAAATTCTAGCCCTCCTCCTTTTTAGGAGTGTAATCAATACTTTCTCAACCCAAAATAATGACGCTAATTTTCTTTTAATTAGTTTGTTCTGAAAATAGACTGGTTTCCTAGAAATAACTATATTTAAATTAATGCGTGGACCAGTCTGCATTTTGACTCTACTGAATTGCTTCAAAGTCTTTGTTTATTAATGTAAATTAATTAGTGTATTACACAATACCTTAGCAGCTAAAAGCTGTGATTTAAAGATTGGAAAGGTAGATTACCACAATCCAAAATCTGCCTTCCTAGAAATCATTATGATTTCTTTTAAATAAATTATGATTTGCAATAAATATGTTTGATTTATAGTTGTCAAGTTAGTGGGAGTAGATGGTCTCTTCCATTCCAATACAATCTAGTAAATTATTAAAAAGAAATACCAGGAAATTTTTATTTCCTAAATTTGATATTGATTTCCAATTTCTTTGTTTCCAAGCAATATGGATGATAGATTTGAAACCAACTGATTATGCACTAATTAATTGCTTATATACTATAAATTATCATCTCAATTATCAAGGTTCCATAACACTAAAATTGTTTGGACTATGAACAAAATTATAGTGTCATTCACAGAAAATAGTACTCTCGTTATTTCTATGTATATGTCTTTGTTTTTATTAAGTTTGTTCAAAAATAATATTTTTCTATATCTAGCAATTTTTTTATTCCAACACCCTATATGTCTTATTTAAGATCACAAAATTTGAAAGTGAGTTGATACATTATACATATTTTTAATTTGAAATCACAAAATTCAAAAAAAAAAAATTATTTTTTAAAATTTTGTGTCCAATCAATTCAAGATTTATTTATGCCAAAAGAACTAGACCTTAATTCATTCATAATATCAGTATTAATATAGGATGTGTCCGCTATTGAGGAAAATACTTTTTGATTTTTCTTAAAAATGAAAAAAATAATATTTTTTTAATTGAAAATAAGAAAAATAAATTTCAAATTAATATTTCATTTTGAACGTGTCTTTTCCACTTACACCCTTCAATACACCTCAACAATTCACTCGCTCCTTGTAACCCTCCATTCCCATCACGCCACACCCCACACCCTCAACCCTAACTTCCCATATTATTTATTTAGACTATATACAAATATTTTTAAAATATTTTTTTTCTAACAGGTTAAAAAACCCTACTTATCTTTTCTAGAAACTATTTTCTATAAAAAGATTTTTCTTGATCTGATAACAAACACACCTATACAGTTAGATTTATTTGTGTTGTTTTTCGTCATGTTCATATTGAAAAAATGTCAACTGACGTACCTTTTGCTAAAGCATTGACTATGATTTATATTAGATCAAATTTTCAAATTTCTCTTTGACAAAAGTGTGGTCAGATTACCTCATTTGTTCTATTCTTCAAAAGCTTTTCCTTTACTTTCATTAGAGTGATTTTTAGTTTTAAAAAATATGACTATTTGACCATCAGATTGGCTAACAAACACTTGGAACTTTCCTCTCGGAGCTGCTTCTTCAATCTTTAATATTTCTTCTTCCAAAAATGCTTGCATTACCGTAGATTATTTGTATCATACTTTTTATCGTGTTATTATTTTTTAGATCCATTAATACGAAATATTTTATGCATTTATTTCTTATTTTTCATATTTATATTTTCAAAAGTCTTAAACATAAAATATTATTTTCTACTGAGAGTTCAACGTTATTCAATATGCAATTATTTCTTAAAGAGTAAAATCTTAATTCCTTTGAATTTTTAAATATTAATTTGTTTTTATGTATTTCAAATAAGGAATGAATTCATTACATAAAATTTAATTAATTTTAAAATCATAGGTAGGATATTAGAAAAGTAATTAACTGACTGTTTTGTCAAGTGTAAATTCTATTTTTAAAAAGGTAAAAAGGTCAACACAATTACGAGGTTTTGTACTATAATTTGAATTTTTTTTTCTTCTTTTATGAGATGATTTCAGCTCAATTTTTCTCTTTTTTTAAAAAAAATTTATGTGGCTAGTCAAGCACTTTTACATAAATTCAAATGAAAAAAATAATATAAATTTAACTAATCAGCGTCAATAACAAGTATACTTGATTAATTGAAACAACCTATAGTATAATTTGCTTTTATATCTCCTTTTCCTTTTCTATTACACAGCCTTGATAAAAAAGAAAAGGAGAAACTCAACGTATTAATGCAAAATGAATTATGAAATAATGAAACATTTATGAAGCAAGCTTTTGGTCAAATTTTTTTTAAAAAAAAAAAAACTATATATATTAAAAATTCCTACATCTTATAAATAAGAAGTAAAAATTTAATGATTATAACTTTAGTTAATTTCAAAAATCCGAAAATTAGCATCATAATTAAATGATAATTATTTTTTTTTAAAATAGTAATTTATAATAATTTTATGTAGGGGAGTTTTCAAAAATACCAAGTTTTTGGATAAAAATTACATGCCCCTACCGAATCATTGAAAAATACCATATAAAATACCAACTTTATTTACAAATTTAGGAGAGAGAGTGTTTTGAGTGTGATTATTGTGGTGTGTGGTATGATATAATAGTGTTGGAAAATGAAAAAGAGTGTGTTTTTTTTGGTATTTTGATAAATAAATTTTAAAGTGTAATTTTGGGGGTGAAAGTTGTTATTTGTGTAAAAATTTCTTTTATGTATCATAAAGTTCTTAAAGGATAAAAGTAACCAATATAAAACTCGTCTTGTTTTTAATAGAGTGTATAGAGTATACATACCATCCTCCTCTAATTAAAGAGACATCTATAAATACCTTTAAGCTTATACTCTTTTTGTTTTAATTTATATGTATTATTATTAATTTCATTTTATTTAACTTCAAGAAGTATTAATCGGAATTTCTTAATTTCAATTTGCCTATCTAGTTTGAATTCGACCCAAGGTTTAAAAAACATTAAAATAAATAAATTTTGCGATCTAAAATTACAGGTATGTAGAATGTGATCAAAACGTTAGTTCTTTAATTTTGTCGTCTTAAACATGTCATGTAAAAAATTAAACTTAAAGAGTTGTCAAAAAAGAAAAGATGCATTCTTTTTTAATCGAACTACAAAAAAACAGATAAATAAATTGAAACAAAGAGAGTACTATTATTCGCATTTAATAATTTATTAATTACAACCATATCATGTTTAAGATCATAATAATACATTACACACCTTTACAACGACAATACATATTAAGGGGGTTTACATAGTAAGGTTTGGAAATGGTAGAGTGTATGCAGACCTTTCCTCCACTTCAAAAATAAAATAAAGAGATTATTTTTGATAGATGTTTGCGCCTTCGGCTTATAACAAAAATAGACTTAAGGAAAAACATAATGATACTAAAAACAAAAATAGGTTTTAACAAGAGAACATATAGTAACGGAGCAGTACTACAATCAAATAATACTAAAATTGAACTACATAAAGCAACATATAAACAAGAAACTACCAACATAATACTAATACCATTAGTAAAAAAAGCACCAACTTAATTCACACCTACTTTCTAGCACACTCCAACCTACTAATTTCTATCCTAATTTGATCATGTTTTCTACACCTTTCTATCTAAGATTATGTCTTTGATAAGTTGCAATTATCTCACGTATTGTCTAATCATCTCTCCTCAATAATTCTTCGGTCTACCTCTACTTCTCCTAAATCCATCCCTAGGCAATATCTGACATCTCCACACTAGAGCATCCACGCATCTTTTCATTGCATGTTTGAATTATTTCATTGTCACTTCTTATCTTTCACCGAAGTCACTCCAACCTTGCTTATCTAAGATATCTTCATGTTAAATCAATCCCTCCAAGTAAACCTACATATCCATAGCAGTATCCTCATCTTTACTGCCTTTATCTTTTAAATGTGAGAGTCATTGAATAGAAAACACTTTAACTTGTACAATATAGCTGATCTAACTAGCATTTTGTACAAATTTGTCACTAAATTTAGGTGATACCTTCTTTTCGCACAAGTCTTTGAATGTGAGCCTCTATTTCATCCACCTTGCACTAATACAGAGAGCGACATCCTGGTTTATCTCACAATCTCCATGAGCCTCTATTTCATCCACCTTGCACTAATACAGAGAGCGACATCCTGGTTTATCTCACAATCTCCATGAATAACATATTCATGATTCTTGAAACTACCTTTGTTTTGGATAATTTATGTATCAATTCTCACTTCTGATCAGCCACATGTGTCACCGAAATTGCTTTTGAGCTATTCAATCTTAGGCTTGCTAAACCTAAACCCTTTAAATTCTTTTTTTTTTTCTCCAAATCTTCTACTTGGAATTAACTTCTACACGAGTCTCTTTAATCAAAATTACATTATTTATAAATAACATATGCCATGACACCTCACTTTGAATTTATCATGTCAATACATCCATCATCAATGCAAATAAAAATTAAATTAAAGAGATAAGGGGTTGATCTTTGGTGCAACCCCATCAATACTAAAAAGTGTTATGAGTCCTCTCTTACTGTTCTTACTTGAGTTTTAGCTCCACCATACCTATCCTTAATCGACCTAGTGTATGCCACAGGGATATCTCTACCTCCAAGCACCTCCGTAGAACCTCCCTAAAAATTGTCATAAGCCTTTTTTAGGTTGATGAATACCATGTGTAAGCCTCATTCCTCTCCTTATACTGCCTCATCAATTTCTTTACGAATAAATGATTTTTATAGTCAGGCGTTCTAGCATAAATTTTAATCGATTCTCAAAAATAAGCACGATCCTCCTTAGTCTCAACTCTATCATCCTCTCTCAAACCTTTATAATGTGACTTAGCAAGTTGATATTCCCATAATTGTTACAATCATGAATGTCACTCTTATTTCTGTACACTGGATTTTTGTTGTCTTGAAAATAACACTCAGACACTCCATGCATGTCTCCTATGTACTCATCAGAAAATCCCTTGAAATCTCATTTGTCTTAGTCGTTTAACCCCTAGACATCATATGAATAACACCCTTAACCTCTTCAACTTTTATACGCCTACAATAACCTTAATCATGACACTTCTGTGAGTGCTGGAAATCCTCCAACACAAATGTCTTTTGCCCCCTAATTGTTCAAAAGTTTATAAAAGTAAGTTGGTCATCTCCATCTAATACATACCTTTTCTAGTACTAGTACTTTGCGGTCCTCATCCTTGATAGAACACATAATTTAACTCCTTTATTAACATAAAATTTTACAAAAATTCGTGTATTAGGAAACTCTTTGTATAATTAAATTCAGACACATAAAATGAAAATGTTGTTGTAAAGTCTATACCATCCAACTAGTGAATAGAGATTCAATCAACACATTTCATTAAAAACACATTATATATTTTCTCATTATTCATTGTGATCGATCGTATCAATAGATAGATCATATAACTCATACATACTAACCAGAGTTCTTTCATGATACATTAACTCGTAGGTAGCAAATCATGATGTCAAAAGTTACAGTAGTAGTAATTCATTTATCAAATCAGACACTGTCTGAAGATTCAAAACACGCTTTAATTTAATAGAAATATATGTATACACGTTGAAACCCGATTAAATAGTGGAGGGACAGCACGAGGAATTCAGTAGTGTAGGATGATGTCCCAAAGTAGCCAATCGAGTCCCCTATTATTAATTCCTTTTGGACATGAGATATAGAATAATGTCAACTCATCAACTCTCTACATTGGATCTCATGTAGCTTAAAGCTAGACATGTCATGATTTAATTATCTGGTATAGTCCATTTTTTTCATACAACAAGACGTTGTGATTCATTGAGTAGATGAAGCCAGAAGGAAGTGGTATCGACAAATTGGTCCAATGCATGAATACTCAAAGTATGTGAGTGATGATGAGTAATTGCAGCAGGATTGCTCTCCAAGATAACCGTGTTTGCTATGTCAATGACTGGATTTGGTTGATCCACATGAATATCCATCTTTTCTTTCCGGTTAAATGAAATAATGCTGGATGAAGAAGCAGCCGGTGATATGTTACCAATATTCGCTGGTTTTTCTTCATGAGCTAGTTTTGTCTTGATTTTTTCCTTGCGTCTTGTGGCCTTAGATGGCTTCACCAATCCAAGATGCTTCTTCAAGTGTGTGTGGAAGAAGTTTTTAACTTCGTTGTCTGTTCTTCCGGGCAATCTTGCAGCAATAGCTGCCCATCTACATACATATATGCACCTAATTTTATTAAAAATGAAGTTTGGATAATGTGTTTTTCCAATTAGCTACTAAAGCTATGGAATTCTCACCTATTTCCAAGTTCTTGGTACATTTTGATGACGGTTTCTCTTTCCTCCATGGTAAAGGGACCTCTCTTAACATCAGGGTGGAGATAATTCATCCATCGAAGTCTACAACTTTTTCCCGTTCTTGAAAGTCCTAAACCATGAAAAAAGAAATACACAAATTAATTAACGACTTGTACAAATTAACTCAAAAAGTTTTGTATTAGTGATGCTTGAGACCTGCAAATCTGGGCATGAGATTCCAATTCCAAATACCAAATCTCATGACATAATCTTTCAATTTTTGGTCTTCTTGAGGAGACCACGCCCCCTTCTTAATCATAATCGTCTCCATCTTATTACTAGCACTTCTCCTTGATTTGTTCAGTGGTTTCAACACTCTATTGGGGAAATTATTGAGGCGCATATATATACAAATTTTCCATGTAATTATTTCCACGAAAGGGGGTACTACTTTCATTGATTTGAGGGGGGAGTTGACTACTTGACCTGAGCGCAGCAACATGACAATAAATTCGGATTTACTTAACTTTTGCAAGTAATCAATCAATAAAATAGTACTACAACAAATAATATATATATAAATTCATAAGTTTAAAACTATAATTAGCCATTCTTTATCATTCAATCGTGAGTATGCATTCAATTGCTTATAATATAAATATGTTATAGTTGTTTGAATACATAAAGTGATAATTAGATTTGAATAGTTAGAAGTTAAATAATTAATTGATTAAAATTTAATATAACAAAAGATTCCTAAATATAAGAGAAGTAGTTTAATGTTTCCAACATAATTTTACTGAATTATTTTCTTTGTAAATTTGTTATATTACATACTTTTATTAACAAAATATTTGATAGTCATTTTTTTTTAATTAATTATCTACATAAATAGTACTAAATCATGAGTGAATTCTAAATATAAAGAAATTCTAATGCAAAAGTGAATCTTGAAACTAAATAAATAAAATATTAGATAATAAATTAAAAAAATAATGAGATGATGATTTTGTTTAAAGAAAAGTATTTTGATAAACGGCAAAAAATTCAAATAACATTTTTAAGGATGTAACGCTTTAAATTTAGTATATAGAGAGAGAGAGTTAGTGAGTACTCATAATAATAATTGATAATCTTTAATTGAAAAGATTGCAATTAAAAAAAATTATGTACCTCTCAAAATTTGAAAGATTCCATTTTAATTTTGACCGTGAGATGATAAAGACAATAGGGCATGGTAATGGTCTGTGTTGATGTATATGCATTTTATTTATTTTTATTAAAATAAAATATTAAGTACACATATTAGTGGTATAAATTATGGTAAAATTGGTTATTAGTTCTTGTAAATTATATGATCATTAGTTCTGGTAACTCTTGTGACCGCTAATCCATATTCTACCCCATTAGTGTTTTGTAACTTATGTAACTTTCAAGACATGATTCCTTCATTCATATGTCTACATTACTATCCACATTAATCCTATTCAAGACGAGGATGAATTCTCACCTATAAATAGTGATGTTTCTTCCTTTGTGAATGAGATATGAGGAGAAGGAATGAGGAGAGAAAAATGTGAAGTGTGCATAAATATTGTAGTGTGTAATGAAGTTATTATGGTGAAAGAGAGATTTGATACCAAGAAAAAAATTATAAGTCTTCAACTATATTCCCTATACAAAAGAGAGTAATTTATATGTTTAAGAAAAGTGTTTTTGTGTGCAACTTTGGACTCTTCAACTAATCCGGAGTTGTTTGAGTCATACGACGTTATTGGGTTGTTGTATCCTGAAGGGGACAAGTCAAAACTATTATTGTTGGATTGTTGTAGATTTGCCGCAGTAGACTTGAATCTCCTTAAAGAGAGCGAGATATTCGTGCCTCAACTTTAATGAATTTTTATTGCAATTTTATCATTGTATTTTTTCAATTATTATTTATTATATTTATGATATATTACACCAACCATCCGAATTAATGCAAGCTTGTATAACAAAAAATTGATTTTGGTAATTCAAGTAGTTGATGTTGGCCGGTCAGAATACTAATTCTTTTGCATGGACGCTAGTGGCATCTGATGCACACGTTTTAATGTAAACTATAGCAAATTCTATATATCTGATATGCAAAAATCGAACCGATTAATAAATCAGTTTTAATGTTATTTCTTTTGTCTCAATTTGTATGACACTGATAAAAGTTTAAAAGTCAATTTTTTGTGTGTGTTACACTTTTTAATTTTTTAATTATTATTATTTATATTAAGTTTATGTCATTTTAACATAACATATATTATCCATCTATCCTTATTTATGTGACACTGATTTGAGCGTTAATTGAACTTTTTGTATGTCTTTTTTAAATATTTTAAGTTGTTAATTCTTGTGATTTATAATAAAAAAATTTAATTTTCATATATAGATATATTACTATTGTTAATTATCTAGATTTATGATAATTTTTATGTAGTTTCCTAATTAAATAATACATGCTATTTTAAAAAAAAATTGAAGTTGTCAAATATTATGATTTGTAGTATTTTTATACTTATCTAGATTCAAGGTAATTGTTACATAGTTCCCTAATTAAATAATACATGTTATTTCTTTTGTCCCCTTTTATGTGACTTCAGTAGATTAATTTCAATAATCAATTGATTTTTTTATTTGTTTTAAAAAAAATTTGAAGTTGTCAAATATCACCAGTAATTTATAATACTTTTTTATAATTTTACATACCATTTTTTTAAAAATTATATATGGACCGTCAAGCTGCTCAAACAGGTATGTCAACCTGCTATCTGCTTGAGCAGATGCTAATTTTATGTAGTTTTCTAATTAAATAATATATGTTATTTCTTTTGTCTCTGTGATATCGATAGATTAATTTTAATAATCAATTGATTTTTCCTATTTGTTTTTGAAAAATTTGAAGTTGTCAAATATCATGATTTATAGTATTGCACTCTCAAGCTGCTCAAACAGGCATGTCGACATATTATCTGCTTGAGCAGCTAAAACTCCCTCTCATAATATAATAAAATATAATATAATAAAATTAAACAGCTTAAGTAGACATGTTGTCAAACAGCTGCCTACTTGAGCGGCTTGTTGGCCTCTCATTTATAGTAGAACTAATGCACTTGCTTCAATTTCATAAACTTTTTTTAATTAAATAAACATAACTTATTTTGATCTATTGCTTATTATAGAAAAAATAAGTGATTCATAGTAGTAGATTAACTCTATCTGAGAATTGAAAACAGTAAAATATTCCACAGATCTACGGGGGAAGAAAGAAAACATCATCAGCAAAATAGAAACGAAGAATATTTTATATTCCTAATTTCTCATATATATTAGTTATATAATATTGTTCAATATACATTAGGTATATGGTTAGGTTTTAGATGTGTAGCAGCTAGTTGGGATATTTTATTTATCAACGTATTTGTTTTATGTTCAATCTACTATGTTTTTTATACCTCTTTAATCATCCCATGCCCAGTATATTTATATTGAATTGGTTGAATGGAATATAGGGAATTATTAGGCAATTATAAATTAAAAATATAAGAGTAGATAATCATAGATTGTGTTAGAAGAAGATGAGATATAAAGATTGATTAGAAGAGTCGTGAAAACGCGGAAGGAATAAATAATGATGCAAAAATGGTTTAGCCGCCTGAAATTAAAGAAATAGTTTTGTAAAAGGGAACACAAAGCTAAAGAATGATTTACTAATAAGGAAGGAAGTTGGAGGGTGACACTCATAACGACAACAGCTGATGTATGTTCTCTGACGTAAGCCCTCCCCACTCTATCCATATCAATATTTAACTTCTTTACTTCATTTTTCTTTTATAAATATATTGCTGGTTGGCCTCATATATACTTTTTTCATATCATACTAAAATTGATATAACTCATTTCTTTATAACTAGTGATTGTCGAATATCATATATCTGATTCATGGATAATTATTATAATTCCAACTCAGGCAAAATGATTCTAACATAAAAATATTTTTTGTACAAAATGAGTAATTTATCTTTCTTATTTTTTATGTATATATTTTAAAAGTATTTTTTAAAATTTAAACAAATGCTACAAGGATAATGAATGAGTAAGGTGTGACTTTTGAGGGTGATGGGGATATGAGCACCATGGGAGTTGCGGAGTTGGAGTAGGATGCCTTTGGAAGGTGTGAAAAATAGATAATTATTCGTGTAAAACTTATTTTTCTTCATTTTTAAGATATTAATTAAATAAAGTAATTTTTAAAGTAATATGTTTTTTATACCAAATAAACTTTAAGTGGATATACGTATACTTTACCAAGTTGAATTATATTTATCCATCAATAAAAAATATTTACTCGTATGTAATATCTATATCAAACTACGAAAATCTATCACGATAATGAGTAAATAAAATTAAAGTGCAAATATATAAATAATGAACGAAGAGTAAATGATATCTTATGTAAGTAACTATTCTTTTTTCTGCTTTTTTGTTTCATATTTATATTAACATTACTATTGATGTTCGTCCAAAGTACTAATCAATTTATAAAATTAAGATAAAATTAATTATAGTAATTTCTTTAAAATTAATTGTTTTTAAGAGTAAACAATATTGAATAAAGTTAATGGTAACTTAATTATCAAAAAATACTTGTTAAAAGGACCTATAAAATGAAAATATGCTAACTAATATGGTATGAAAAGAGTAGTTTGTTTTGACTACACTATTGTTATTGTCGTCACAGTTTTGATTGTAATAATTTAAGTTGAAAGAGTCAATTGATGTTTTTAATTTTAAAAGACAAAATTTTGTAATTTATTCGTTTTAATTCGACCCTTTTACTAGTTACGTGTTTGTTGTTATTGCTTTATAACTTCTAACCAGGCATTACTGTAGTTTGATATACATATTAAGCATGAGTAAATCTATCTCATTCTTGAGTAAGATTAAAATTATAGAATTTATTTTTTACTTCAATTTTCCAGTAGCACTTGGGTGTTGTATTAATCCTAAAAATTCAGACAGAAGGGGATAGTCATATCTTTGCCCCCAAAGTCAAATTAAGTTTCAAGAAAAGGTAAAATTGTTGGTTTGTGCTCTATTTTGTCAATGTATCTGCGCCAACTTTTGAGCTTCTGTAATAGTATCTTTCAAGTGCCAAAGTGGACAACTTTACCTTTTATCATGTTCATAGTCATCATCGAATCTCCTTCCAAAATAAAAAATATTAGTAAAATTAGTCATTTTTCTCTTGTTTGGAATAACTATTAGTACAAAAGATATTTTTTTTAACTAATTAATTAACTAACAAAGAATATATTTTTAGATAAAAAATAATACTAAACTATTTTGAATAATTCACAAGTGTTTTCACTCTTTTCTCCGATAATATTCTTCAGACTTGATTTTGACGGAGAGCAATTGGGGTCGAATAAGAATGTACATCAATTTTCTCTTCTTTTTGACGCCCTATGTTTGCTTTTACTTTTATGACTACTACACATTCTTTAAAATTAATACATTAGTATAAATAATTTATCATAATATTTATAGTAGTTGATATACAAGTTTAAATTCTAAAAAAAATCATTCGGAAGATGTATAATTAATGCTAATAATAACATATAATTTTTTTAAATCTTAGTATACTAAAAGTAATAATAAAAGAAAAAAAAATATTTTTAATAAAATGAAGGATCTAATGCTACATTCTAATTATAGTCCTACGTTAGTGCAATATTTTTAGTTTAATTGTCATTTTTATCTTTTTATTTTATCACTTCTAATAATTCTTCACCAAGTAAATTTTGTATCAAATTTTGCCCTGAAGAATTAACAATTTGATAATTTTTCAAGTATTGATTAGTTGAATGATTAAAATGTGTCACTTAATATAATTGAAGGTCCACAGTGTTAAATTGAATAACATAAAAAGTAAACTAAGATTAAAATATACTCCATTAACACAAATATTATTTTCCCTATTTATAAAGTTCCTTGTCAACAAAGATTAAGGTCCACTTGTACGATGTCGTAGCTCGTGTTATGCGACCAAAGGAAGAAGAAGAGACCATTTCTTTCTTAAATTAATTATGTTTATTATTATTAAGCCACCCTCGTGTTCTTTGTCGTTTCCTATTATTATTTTTTAAAAAGAATTTATCTTTATTTACCTATGTGGCTTTTAATATAACTAAAAATTACATTGAATAGATATAATTTTAATCAAGAAAAAATTAGTGTAAGTACTTTTTATTTTCTTAAAAGAGAATTTCTCTAAAATTATATCACAACTAAAAAATGTCATATGATATAAACATGATCGGAAAAGAATTATGTACCATGATGATAATTAGTCTATTCAAATCATTACGAAATCGTTTGATAGAATAGATGAAAGAGAAAAAACATAAAGTAAGATTATCAAAATTTTTAAAAAATCCATTTACTATATGGGCTGCCTATTATCATCCTAAATAATTTTGAACTATTATTATTATATTATTTTTGTCCACCAATCATAAAGAGTATATGTACTCTTTTAAAGAGCATGAGCAATAAAAAATAACGAACATAATTTTATTCTTATAAGTATTTTGTGATAAAATATATTTTCTTGTTTTTCTTATTATTTCAATTTTTTTTTTCTTTTCCATTCTTCTTTCTACTTTGAAATTTCATTGTTATCTCCATTAAAACTCCCACTTTCATTATCAAATTTCATCACAACTCCACCATCCTTTCATTACTATCAATTTAACTTTCTTTAATTTTAAAATTTTATCTAAATATTTTTTTATATTTCGAATAATTTGAATAAATCACTAGATTTCAACATGATTAAAAAAAATATGATTCGGCTTTTCTATCCAAATTTCAATTAAGCTTTTTTTAATATTTTAGTAATTCATTGATTGTCTTAAAATTATCACTTTTAATTTTTAAAGTTAGATGAAAAAGAGATAAATTAATCAATGATATCTTCAACATTTTGAACGAACTTAAAAAAAAATAATTTATTTTGTTACCAATAACTCAACAAAGTAAAAAAAAAGTATAACTTTTCTAGTAAAAAATATTTCATTCAGAAGAAAGAAAGTTGATTGAAAAAGAAGAAAAAAAATGGGGGAAGAGCTCTTGAATATCGGATATGGGGGTGAGGGTGGGAGGTGAAGAAGGAAAAAAAAAGAAAATGGGGCGAGGGGTCAAGTTGAACGTGGGATGGGTGGGAGATGATGAAGAATTTAAAGTGAATTTAGAATTAAAGTTTAAAAAAAGGGGTCAAAAAGTAAGGGAGAGAAAAAAAGAAAAAAAGGATAAAGAAAAATTTAAGATGAAAAAAATTATAATTTGAATTAAGTGTCACATAATGATTTGCTGCGTGATAATACACTCTTTTTAAAGTGTAGGACTGATCGAAAAATGATGTAAAAATATTAATTCAAATTTTTTTTAGTATAACTTACATAAATTATACATTATAAAAAGATAATTACAAATTTTCCCTACTTTTATACTATTTACTTAAATTCCTTAAAAAATTGATAGTTCGGATATTTTAATTATTTTAATGTCGAAGTTGAGATAAAAAAAAAAGAACAAATCATATAATTTAATTTTCAGTTCCATGAATCACGCTGCATTAATTAATAATTAAGCTTTCCTTCCTATCATCTTCTCAAATTCAAAAAAAATTCTTCTCTCTCATTTGTAACACCTTTCAAAATCAATTTTTTTTAAAAAAAAAAAAAAAGATAAGCATATATCAAAATTACATAGTTTAGTCAATTGAAACAAAGAAGTGCTCATAAATTAATTTTGTATCATGAATGATTATATTCAGACAAAATAAACATGAACACATAATTGTTGTATCGCGATATTGTATTGGATACAAAATAGGCATATTTTCAATCAATTGATATAGGAAATATGCACAAGACTTAATTTTTAGTCATGAATAATTGTATTTGAGACAAAATAAACAAAAACACACAATTATTGTATCACAAAAGTATATTAGATACAAAATAAAAATACTTCATATAATTGTGTACACTGTATGTTGTACTTCTGTCGACACAGAAACTGATTTTATAACATTGGATTAAAAAAATAAACAGATACACAATATTGTATCATGAACTGATGTAGTCGATACAAAAATATTACATATAGTTCAAGTTCAGATCTATGGTTTATGTACTTAGTATATACTATTTTTGTATCTGGTACTAATCAATGTTATGGTTTTACAGTATCAGGAACAGTAAATTAATCGTAATTGCAACTAGAAATTGAGATTTCTATCAAAAACAATAAAAATCTTGGGTAATGCACTAGAAATACCTGGGGTAGTATAGGTCGAGAAATTGTTCGTGCAAGTTTTCTACCCCCTTTTTTTGGGGTTTTCTCCACTTTGAGTATTGGAGTAGATGTTGCAATTTTCTTCAATTTCTTCATGTATACTTGATCGTGAATCTTGTTTCACCTATTGTCAATGAGGTATCAAAAATAGAAAGAAAAAAAATGGTGAAGAAGAAGATGACGTATGGAAAGTCAGATATGAAAAATTTGAAATTCAAATTTGACAACCGCGCACTTGATTTTAGGGGAGAAAACTGGGATTGAGGCTGGAAGTTAATGGAAGTTGGCTTTACTTAAATTTGGGGTTTGAAATAATGTATTTGCGTGGGAGGTTTTTAGGAGTAAAAATAAGGATTTTTGTAAAATTTTGATACGGTAGGGATAAATAGTAAATGAGATAAAAAAGTATGTGCAATTCAGAACAAGTTAAGATGTCACTTTATGTCTTTTCTCTAGATGAAATAATACATGTATTAGCTTTATATTAATAGTATTTTTGTTTCGTTGAAGTAAGAAAAACTATCTTTTGAAAAGGAATTAATAACTTGAACACTTGAATTAATTTAATCATGAAAAATTTGTCAAAAAATTTACCTTTGAAAAATAACTTGAAGCAAAGAAAAATATTTATTTAGTAAGAAAGAATTATTGACTCGAATACTTGAAATAATTTAAGCTAGCAAAATTTGTTAAAAACTAAGGAAAGAGATAAAATCATTTAAAAAAGTAAAATTAACATGAAATAATTCATTCTTTTGAAATTTAATTAAGTTAAACTAAACTAAGCTAGCATTCAAATAAATACAAATAATTAAATAAATACAATCTAAAAACAATAAGTTATATGCTTTGGGTTTAGGGTCAAGCCTTAAAGAATCTAAAATTCTAGCCCAACACTTCGTTTCTGTAAGCCTAGACTAAGTTGTTGGGCCGCCTGCATTTTGACCTATCAGTCCAATTTTATTGTATCTCACAATGTATATTAGTGTATATGATTCATTTTTTACCTGCATTTTGCGTATATCAACATCCAAAACCTATATATTTTGCCTCCAACCCTATATTTACTTCTTTTTCTGATGATATAGACGTGATAAATAATGATTTAGAACTCCATGGCCCATCTCAAAATGCAAAACAGGGGAATATAAGAGTTTAATATACTCCTCTAGCAAGTTGTATTCAAAACAAAAATAAGAAAAATAAAATTAGCATCTACACCATGCAACCTAATGAAAGAGGAATTTAAATAACTAGATACTAGAACAAATAAGTATTGTACTTCAATTACTGATTATTATAAATTATAGTTTAAAGGAAGATAGTACCAAGATGTTCATAGAATATGAACCTAAAATATTATTTTTTATGAAATGAACAGATTGAATTGCCCAAAGAGTAATCATATTTTGAAGAAAATTTGAACTTCTTCATATAATAAAGATACATCAACATCAACATTTCTTAAATATAGATAGATAATCATATTGAAATCAATAAAGCATCATAGTGAACTTAGATTCAGTCACAGCTATTTGCAATCACGATGAAGTTTATCTAAATAGATCAAGTTACAAATCTACACTTAAGCACTAAACAAGCAATCACTAACTAACCCATGCTGGCCTGTAAAGCTGGCAAGACATTATTTCAACATTTGAGCTCGGGGAGAAATACACAACAACCAAGAAAGAAACTAAATTTAGGCTTAGTCAAAGTGAATCTTTGAGCCAAAATTATAAAGATTTGTTGGTTTAAAAATTATTTGAGGCAATATTATTGAGATAGACTCAACCTATATCAAAATAAATCATTTGACATGTTAAACCTTGACTAAATGACAACATGAAGAATGTGAATAGTAAAATCATCAGGCAAAAACAACGCTAGAAAATAATAGTTTTTCAAATAATAACTCTTAACTAAAGCATTCGATTAAATGGCTTACTTTGAATAATTATTTTGATCTTTTTTCTCAAATGAGATGCATAACACAAATTTAAATGCTTATTACTTACAATAAGGAACAAGCATAACAAAGAATACTAAGACATGTAGCACATCATATGAATATAGTCAAACAAACTGTTAGCTAGAGTAGACAACTAATCAAGCTATATGGTGTGGTTAATTAATTAGTTAGAGGTGAAAGAGTTAGTTACAAGTTTGTTACATGAAATGTATATAAATAGAACTCAACCTCATTACAAAGGTATGCGTGTATCAATGTAACAGTGAGCTTGGATTCCAAATCTCTCTTCTTCTCTCATTTCTCCTATGCTTTCCTTAGCTGTTTCAGTAGCTCATACACTCCATTAATGGAGCTTTCATTGTATCAGAGCCATCAATCGTAGATGAAAAGCTGGCGTGGTTCTCAGGATCAACATACTGATTGAAGCTTAGTAGAAAGGAAGCACAAAAATCTCTAATGGAGAATATTACTACGTCTGAAGGAGGAACAAGATCTGGATCTACACACACAACTACTTTTCCAGATATCGATCACAATCACCCTCTATTTCTTCAACCTACAAACACTCCAGGTAGTCCCCTAATTAGTCTACAATTAACAGGATCAGAGAATTATGCCTTATGGAGTACGTCATTTAGAATTGGGCTGGTTGGTCGAAGTAAACTAGGATTTATAGATGGTAGATTTCCTAAGTCTAGATTTGGACCAGAGTTGCATGAACAATGGGAGAGGTGTAATGCAGTGGTGTTGTCATGGATCATAAATGCTGTTAAACCTGACCTTCTTAGCTCAGTAGTGTATGCATCTGATGCACGCAAAGTATGGCTTGATCTAAAAGAGAGATTTGACACTGTTAATGGATCTAGAGTTTTTCATTTGCATAGAGAAATTCATACTTTGTCACAAGGCACAATGACTATAACTGATTACTTTTCCAGACTGAGAGACCTCTGGAATGAGTATGATGCTATCATGTCTTGTCCTGGATGTCCATATCCTGAATCTAAGAAATTCGGTAAACATAGTGAATATCAGAGGTTGTTGCAGTTTCTAGTGGGGCTGAATGAGTCTTACTCTCAACTTAGAAGCCAAATTCTAATGACGAGTCCTATTCCTACATAGAACAAGGCATATGCTCTACTAGCGGATCAAGAGAGTTAGAGAAATCTGGTGAATTCAACCTCATCTAACACTGGTTTGATAGAAGGTACAACAATGTATAACTAAAAGAGTTCACACTACAACAATAGAGCTAGTTCATCCAAGAGTATGCCTACTAATTCCTATTCAGGAGATGGTTCTAGTGGAGGCTACAGTGGTAGTACAGGAACAATCGGAGGAAATTACAAAACTAGGAAAACACTTATACAATGTGAACATTGTGGTTTCAAGGGTCACTCCAAGGATCACTGCTACAAAATTGTGGGTTATCCTGCAGATTTCAAGTCTAAAAGGAAATCTCAACACGCAGGAGCATATGCAAATCAAGCTGAAGTATCACAAAGCTTAGGACAGGATCATAAGGTCAATACTAATTTTGGATCACACCCTGCTGCTTTCTTCACTTAGGAACAATATCAACAAATCCTACAGTTGCTGCCTGAGACTGGTGGTGATAATGGAGGAGCAACTTCAACACAAGTAGCTATGGCTGATGCAGGTAGTCCTCTTAGAGCTTGTCTGAGTAAGTATGAAGGTTAGGAGTAGATAGTAGGCACAGGAGCTACTCATCATATCACCTCTAAACTGGAATTCTTAGACAAAGCTAAGGAAGTAGCTGATAATACAAGAAATAAGATCCACTTATCTAATGAAAAATTAGTCACAATCTCTTATGTAGGAAGTACCATTGCCCTTGCAAATCACACTATATCTAATGTCCTGTACTTGCCTAACTTTAAGTGTAACTTAATGTCAATATCACAGATCACAAAGGAGTTACAGTGCATGGTTGGTTTCTTTCCTGATTTTTGTGTTTTTCAGGATCTCTACATTAGTTAGGTGAAGGGGATTGGTAAGGAAGAACTTGGACTCTACATACTAAGAGAAGGACCAAATCAAGCTCCAAAACAGCTGGTTAGTAATAAAAGAAGTCAAGGTGAAATTTAGTATGCAAATGTTGTTTCTGGTTTTGAGTTTGTAAATGTGTGGCATCAAAGGTCAGGTTATGCTCCTATAGATATAATAAAGAGACATGACTATCTTAGCAATCTAAGAAGTAAAGATCATTCTCATTTCACTATATGTCAATTAGCCAAAAGTACTAAACTTCCATTTCCTGTTAGTTCTCATACATCAAAAAGAGCATTTAAACTTTCGCATTGTGGTATTTGGGGACCTCACAAAGTACCTACACATAATGAAAAGAAGTTTTTTGTAACCATTTTGGATGATTTCAATAGGTACACTTGGGTGTTTCTCATTTCTTCTAAGGCAAACACTATTGTAGTAATGAAACATTTCCTAGTTCACGTAAAAAATGTGTTTTCTACTAGTGTCAAAACATTGTGAACTGACAATGGTAGAATTCTTTAGGAATGCCTTCAAAACTTTACTATGTGATCTTGGTATTGTTCGCCAAAGCACATGTGTGTATACACCTCAACAAAATGGTGTGTCTGAAAGGAAACACAAAATTATTCTGGAAATAGTTAGGTTTATTATGTTTCAAGCAGTTGTACCACTTAAATACTGGGGTGAGTGTGTCTGCATAGTTGTATATATCCTATATAGACTTCCATCCAAAGTCCTGAACTTTATGACTCCTTATGAAAAGTTGTACATGCACCTTCCCTCTTTGTCCCATCTTAGGGTGTTTAGCTGTCTATGTTATGCTACCTGTCCTAAGCCATCTGATAAGTTCACATCAAGAGCCATTCCTGCTGTCCTGATAGGCTACTCTTCTACTCAAAAAGGGTACCTGTTGTATGATATTCACAATCACTCCATCTGGTTAGTAGGCATATGGCGTTTCAGGAAAACATATTTCCTTTTAAGACAATGAAAGCCTCCTCTAATCCTGTCTTCCCAGTACTTGAGTCAGTCCTACTAGTGTTTGTTCCCCCACAAAACTTATCAAATACTTTGCCTATTCCTTCTACTGAACCTTCCCATTCATCTCCGGTAGCTTCCTCACATTCACCTCCTGCAGTTTTTTCTCCCACTATACATGAGTAACCTACTCCTATACATGTTGCACCTGTACCATCTAGAAGGTTAAGCAGGTCAAGAAGACCTCCATTATGGCTCCAGCACTTTGCAACCAGACCTAAAAACAATGCATGCATTCATCCATTAGCCAACCACATCACATCCGCTCATCTATCATATTCCTGTAAGCAAGCTTTGTAAGTATATTTAATACTATCAAAACCAACATCTTACAAAGAAGTTGCTACTGATCTTGCTTGGGTTAAGGTAATACTGCTGATGTCGCCCAAGTTACACCTCATTTTTAGAGGATAAAGTGGTCGCTATCAAGAAATAGAACCTAACAAAGGTTAGGGTCGAACTCACAAGGAATATGTAGACTCAAGAGAATTCAATCATCACAATTCAAATAGTTAACTTACTTCCCTTGGGGGGGGGGAGAGTTCTTGCAATAATCGATAAAAACTACAAATAAACTAACTAACACAAGAGAGAAGTCAATATGTAGAGAAACTAGGGTACTGTGTTCCCGATGATTCCCCAACTCAGTATCATCAGATAACCTAATATTTTTCTAATGTATAACATGCTGGACAGTAAGTTATGTTCACCAAGCTCTTTGGTGAAAGGTGAGAGGTGAATTTCACTATGCGACTTGGCCCATCTCCATAGTATGCATTACTAACCCTTACCTATTAGTCCCTGTACAACCTCCCCTTGGCCTAGTGTGGTTGATTAGACAAGAACACATCAATCAAATCCTTAATCTCTTTTCCTATTCATTACTACCTTGGTCTAGTCAGTAACGCTAGGCGAGTTCTAATGTTGGCCACTATTAGAAAACATGCAAAACAAAGAGAGGAAATCAATACATGTATATACACCTTTCAAGAATTATGAATTGTCAAGTTTTACTTTGTTAGTTCTTCATAGTTTCCACAATCGTAATTGTCGATTTAGCTACTCATGCTTTATGTAGATGCAAGAACTATGGATTGAGAAAACATAATTGAACACTTACACAATAGAATTAAGAACAAGCAAATCCAACTTCAATAAGAATCACAAGCTTAAAGATGAAATTCAAACACAAGTGTTCTCAAAGACTCTCCAAATTGATCTCACACTTTTCTCTCTTTTTCTACAGTACTAGATGAAAATTTAGCAAAAACTGTCGACTCTCTCGAAAAATAACCTATTTATAATAAATAAAATACAAGTCCTAACTGAAATAGGATAACTAGTTGGCATGTCATACGAAAGGGGCTTACGGCCATATTGCATTCCACGGCCCGTAATCGGGGTCTCGTACTCAGCTATTGAAGTTTGGACTTTAACTCTTTGACACCCCTCTATGACTCGTTAAGGGGGTTTCGTCTAATGAATTGCAGAAAATCCCAATCTCTGATCCTCAAGGCACGAACTATCATCTATGACTCGTAAAATCTTCTACGGCTCATATGCATGTTCGTAGAATAAACTTTAGAAAATAGCCCCTCACTAAAATTGTTCATGGAACCACCCTACGACTTGTGGAACAATCTATGGCCCGTAAAGGGTTTCGTATAACAACAAAAATCAGCAACTTCTGCACTTTTCTCAGAATCAAGGCCAATCTGTAATCCTGCAATTATAAACACAAAAACACATGAAACTAACTAACATCGCATTAAGAACACACAAAATTTCATGTTTTAAGCATTAAAAGTGATATATTTTGGCAACACATCAACACCCTTAACTTAAAATTGTTGCTTGTCCTCAAGCGATGGACTCAATCTAGATAGATAATAAAGTAATGCACAAACCCCAACCCCATGGAATACATCAAATAAATCTCAAACTCAGTTACCCACACCAACTTTTCAAAACAGGATCAGATAGCTATCTAGTAAACCAATACAAACCGGTGCATGTGACAACACAAGCGAGGTAGTATCAACAATTCGCAATCATTGTACAAGTTTAGTGCTAATAATGCTATGCAAGTGTCCTCACAAAAAGAAATCCCATATCTGACACTCAATGGTGTTTTCATGTATAACCTTGGGACTATGCCAAATCACTCACTCTCAGGAAAGATATTCATGCATCATGCCTAATACCATAGGCTTGCCCGTATACTCATGATTAAGACTTTCAACTAACTTGACTAGGATCACTTTAGGATTTCCTAGGCTTGTAACGTAGGCTCAGGGGACTCTGGTATGACATTATGGGAGCATAGTGAATAAAGACCCTCCTTGATACTGAGTTTTTCTACACTTTTGTCCTACCAACTCTGTTATTTTTGCCGTATTCTCCATATTTTTCTATTTTCAAGATTTTCTGGGTGCTTTTTTTTTCATTTTTCAGCTCTCTGCCTTATTTAGCTCACAACTCAGGCACCCCTTATTTTTCTTGCACCCGTACATGACTCTTTTATATCACTAATTCACCCCCTCATTTTTGTGTTTCACCCTTACACCAGCCACCCTCAACTTAGGTTTTTGCCCTGTGTTGAAATGCATAATATTTGTCCTCAGAAATAGGGCCACTTTTGATAGCCACCCTCAACTTAGGCTTTTTGCCTCAATCAAGGTGCACAGTGTTCAAGGAAGGACCAGGGCCAATTTCAGGATTTTACAACCAACAAGGCTAGGTTAACCAGGTTCAAAGAATAGGTACATGTCAGGTGATGAGTCATGAAAATACGACTCTTATGACGCTTTAAACATAGAATTTTTGCACGTTCTCAAGCAAATATGTTGGTTTGATGTGTGTATTTTATTATTTTTTAGGAAAATCATGACGACATGGAACGATGGGTGAAGTGCGAGAAAAAGAGCAAAAAAAGAGCTGAAGTAGTGGCATATGGAGACCCTCATGGCCCGTGTAGCCTCAAACGGACCGCGGGAGGGTACGTGAAGTGGCCCAGAACGATGGAAGTAGTAAATTAAACCAAGTGAAAGACCACATGCGTTTTCACAGACCGTGCCACGTTACACGAACCGTGAACTCCACCGTGACCTCACACTTGGCGTGAAGAACAAAGGAGCAAGAACGAAGCCCAAGGCAAACCTCGCATTTCTATGGTCCATGTCATGTGCCATGAAGTTGAAGTAAGTTGGAAGGATCATCATCGAAAATAACAAAAATTGTGCAAGTGAAGAGAGACGGGGGCCGTCACGGACTGTTTGACCAACTATGGACCATGACATGGGCCGTGTAGATGGAGAATTAAAGAGTAGCTGAGAAGTTTCTAAGGAAAGGTCCACGGGCTGTTTCATGATCCGTGAACCTCTACATGAACCGTGCCTATGCGTGGGATCGCAAGAGCAGTGAAGACTCACAGACCATTTCACGGTCCGTGTGGACCTCACGGTCCGTGTAGTGACCTGTACCCATGCCGACATGTATTTTTCTATTTTAAATTGGAATAGTTTTTCCTTGTATATATATATTTGTTTTATTCTGTTTTTAATTATCATTGAACACTGGAGTTAGAGAATAAGAGGAGAACACTATTATGCTATTATTTACATTGAATTCTTGGATTTCAATCATCTCTTTGGAGATTGTAACACGTGGATTCATCATTATATCAATAGTAAGTCATTTATCATGATTTCTTTGTATTATTATGGGCGAATTGTGTTGAACATGCTGGGCTAAACCCACAACTAGGGTTGTGGGAACCATGGCAATTCAATAAGATAACAAAATCTGGGGGTGAACTCTTGGGATTGATCATCGCATACATTGTTGCATCTTTCGCTTTAACTTCTACCTTAATGAGTCAACGCGTTAGGGTAAGCCTATATCTGTTACATGCTCAAAAGGGATGTCGTAATTAGGAAAAGAATTCTACAACAGAAATTTGGGGTTTTTAACCTAGTCTAAGTACTTGAGACCGAAATGTGAGAATATTCTGAGATCTAAAACAAGGGTTACAGTTGTACACATTCTGAGACCGGAAGGTGATGAGTGAAATATATCTAGGATGGACCGGAAGGTGAACTAGGTGTTATCTAACTTGTTTGATCTTGTATGTGCAGTCATGAATGAGTTTATCATACCAATTTGGTTATCATATTAGACGTCATGGGGAACACAACCCTAGCTTCTCATTAACTGTTTGAAATCCAGTAGTTAACATACGTATTAGTTACATTACATTAGGAATTTAATTGAAACATCATAAACCCCCCATTTACTTCATGCAATTTTATCTTGGGAATAGAATTTACATCAGAAAAAGGGTGCTAATAGAATCATTCTCACGCATTCCCTATGGGATTGACCTCAACTCTTGTTGAGTTCTATATTTGATCAACGACCGTTTTACTATTCCTTTTGGAGTGTAAATTTGGGCCGTATCAAATTTTGGCGCCGTTGCCGGGGATTGCAGTGAAGAAATAGTCTATAAGTTGCTACTTTCAGTGTGTAATTCTAATCCCTAATTTTACTTTTATTTCTTGTTTTTGCTCATTATAGGGAACCAGTGTTGCATGCTAGACACCCGAAGCAAGGGTGAAGCACTTATTCCCTACGACCCTAAACTCACCAAGTCAATTCACAAAATGAACGCCTAGGACCGCGAAGCATCAAAGAAGAGAGAGTTAGCAGTGAATCCTACTGACAGGGGAAACAATGGTTTGGATGAAGATGACCTCGACGGTAATGTGGCACCACCAGCGATACCGCTTCGACAGGTGCCACTTGTACCACCACAACAGCACCAACCTCTTTTGAGGCCTCAAGGGCCCCAGTATCCCAGTGAATAATGATGATGAGGGTGCTGGGACCATTAGGGCCATAGTGCTGCCACCTTTGCCTGTAGGTGTAAAATTTACTATCACTAGCACTATGCTGCAAATGTTGTAGTTGAAAGGGCTGTTCAGCGGAGCCATAATCGAGGACACAAATCAGCATATTATGAATATCTTGGCGACATGCCAATCGTCTGAAATTCCAGGAGTTAGTCAACAAGCGCTAAGGTTGAGGTTATTCCCATTGTCTCTTTCAAGTGAGGCGATAAAGTGGCTGAATGAGCTTCCCCATGATTTTATCCGTACTTAAGAAGAATTATAAGAAGCTTTCTTAGAAAGGTTCTTTCTTGCATCAAGGCAACTGAATATCAAAGACGAAATTGGATCTCACAAGCAACTGCCAAATGAAACATTATACCAGTCTTGGAAAAGATTTAGGCAGAAACTCAAGCAATGCCCCAACTATTATCTCACAGATGAACACTTGAAAGCAGTCTTCTACAAGTCCTGCAACTTTGTGACTAAACTAATAATTGATGCAACATTTGATGGGGTCGTACATGTCTAGAACGTTCCCAGACATCATGGTGATCTTGGATCAAGTAGCTAAGAATAACAGGGCATAGTACACCAGAGATAGAGAATGCTTTGGGACTATCTTCGAGATGAGTGCATAATAATGAAAAAGGGAGGAAGAGCGGGATCAAGATATGGCCCATATGCGGACCCAGATCGACTTGCTGTCGAAGAGGCTACTTGGTGGCGACGTGGGGAAAGTGAAAGCTACCACCCAGGTATGATGATCAAGGCTACAATTATGATGAAAAAGTTCACTTGTTGGGCAGTCAGGGGGGTTACCGGGCATTCAACTCCGGTAACCAAGGTCGGAACTATGGTCATGATAACTACCAAGAAAACTGGTAGAATAGATATGGCTATAGAAATCGTGAGCGCCCAAATGAGGGTGGTGGAAACTCGAGACTAGAGGAGATGATGGCAAAGGTTCTTGACAAGGTGGAGTCCACCAAGGCAGGGGTACGAGATGTGAAAGGCAAAATGTCCAATGTTCATTAATTGGTCAACTCGTATTCAACCTCGATCAAGCAATTGGAGCAACAATTGGTGCAACTGTTAGCTTCATTAAATCAAAGAAAGGCTGGGTCACTTCTTAGTGAACTGTGCAGAACCCAAAAAATGATGGCCACTGCATGGTGGTCACCACGAGAAGCTGTAAGGTACTTTTTGACTCTGTTGTTGCTCGTGATACACGTTTTGATAAAGCAAATGGCAATGTACCTCACCCCGTTGAGGTGCACAATGATGACGGGGGTGATGAGATTGACGTAACTCCAACAGAACCTGAAGTTGCTAAAAACGCAACAGAGTTGGACCAAACCACTACTCAGTGTCTGCCGGCCATCCCAAAGACACCACCGTCATTCCCTCAAAGGTTGAGAAAGAAGGCTAAAGATGACAAGTTTCAGAAATTCTTGTCCATGTTGAAGGAGCTGTCCGTAAACATCGCTCTAGTGGAAGCACTTGAGCAGATGCCAGGATACGCTAAGTTCATGAAAGACTTAGTCACCAAGAAGAGGACAGCCACGATCGAGCTAGCTAACAATCTTCATCACTGTAGTGCTATTGCTACAACATCCCTGGTCATGAAGAAGGGCGATCCGGGAGCTTTCACTATCCCGTGCACTATTGGAGCTTATGATTTTACAAGGACCCAATGTGACCTGGGTTCCAGCATCAACTTAATGCTGCTAGCAGTGTACCAGCAGTTCCACACCCACTACCATACGGCTACTAATGGCAGACAGATCAATGATGAGGCCCGTGGGGATTTTGTGCGACATGTTGGTCCGTGTTGGCAGGTTCATTTTCCCTACAGACTTTGCCATCCTAGATTGTAAAGTGGATTTCGAGGTTCCCATCATCCTCGGGAGACCATTTTTGGCAACTAGTAGAGCACTAGTTGACATAGAGCATGGAGAACTTACCTTTTGGTTGAATGATGAGGAGGTAAAATTCAGTGTATATATTGTAATGAGGAGACCCAAAGAGTTAGCCGTGATGTCTATCATGGATATAGAGGATGATTATTTCTCTGAGATCCCACTCGAGGAAAAGATGATCGTGGACACGCTGGCTGTAGTACTAATAAACTTCCAAGAAGATGGTGTCAATGGGTACAATGACACCGTGTATGCGTTACAGGGTAAGGGAACTAGACCATTTGTCCCTAGAAAGCTAGACTTGGACCTGTAAAATAGGCCGATGCCACCGTCCAAACCATCTATTGAGGAGCCTCCTACTGTGGAGCTCAAGGAGCTGCCCCAGCACTTAAGGTATGCATTTTTGGGCACTAATAACACTCTTCTTATGATTGTGGCCGCATATTTTCAGGTTGACCAGGTGAACGTATTGTTGGGGGGTTCTCCAAAAGTTCAAGAAAGCTATTGGTTGGACCATTGCAGACATTATTAGGATTCCTCCAGGGATGTGCATGCACATGATCAAATTGAAGGATAACTGTGTGCCCAGTATCGAGCACCAGCGAAGGCTTAATCCACCCATGCAAGAGGTGGTAAAAAAGGAGATTATCAAGTGGTTGGATGCTGGGTGGTATATCCCATCTCTGACAATAGGTGGGTTAGTCCAGTGCAATGTGTCCCCAAAAAAGAGGGCATGACAGTGGCGGCCAATGATAAAAACGAACTTGTCCCTTTGCGTCCTTTCATGGGGTGGCGAGTGTGTATGGACTACTGAAAGCTAAATAGATGGACTTTGAAGGATCACTTCCTCATGCCTTTCATGGACCAAATGCTTGACAGGTTGACAGGTAGAGGGTGGTATTGCTTTTTGGATGGGTATTCAGACTACAATCAAATATCCATAACCCTGGATGATCTAGAGAAGACTACCTTCACTTGCTCTTATGGGACGTTTGCTTTCAGGCGGATGTCATTCGGGCTCTATAATGCCCCAGCCACTTTCCAGCATTGTATGATATCAATCTTTTCTTACGTGGTTGAAGACACCTTTGAGGTATTTATGGATGACCCTCTATAGTGGATGATTCCTTTGACGACTGTCTGTTAAATCTTAGCAGGGCATTACAACGCTCTAAGGAAGCCAACTTGGTGTTGAACTGGGAGAAATGTCATTTCATGGTCAAGGAGGGGATAGTCCTAGGCCTTAAAATTTCTGATAAAGGCATAGAGCTTGATAAGGCGAAGATTGAGGTATCGAGAAGTCGCCACCTCCCATATCAGTGAAGGGTGTCCGGAGTTTTCTTGGCAATGCGGGCTTCTATCGCCGGTTCATAAAAGATTTCTCTAAGATTGCACATCCACTATGCAAACTATTGGAGAAAGATGCTAAGTTTCAGTTTGATGACATCTATTGGCATGCCTTTGAGACTCTGAAGCAAAGGTTGATCTCTGCGCCCGTGGCAATTGCACCTGACTAGGCTTCCTCTTTTGAGGTGATATGTGGTGCGAGTGGGATTGTTGTGGGTGTTGTGATGGGTCAAAAGCGCAACAAGATCTTTCATCCTATCTACTATGCCAGCAAGACCTTGAATGATGCTCAAAGAAATTATAGTGTGACTGAGCAGGAGTTGCTAGCTGTGGTGTACGCGTTTGACAAATTCCGGGCCTACCTATTGGGCACAAAGGTGATTGTGCACACATACCATGCAACACTAAGGTACCTAATGGGAAAGAGAGATGCTTAGGCGATGGGCACTCCTGCTGCAATAGTTCGACTTCGAGGTTCACGACTAGAAAGGCATGGAAAACCAGGTGGCAGACCACCTATCAAGGTTAGAAGATGAGTGGAGAGCTAAGGATTTGTTGAACATCGATGATACCTTTCCCGATGAGCAGGTATTGGCAGCCTTCTATTGACTTAATCCCTTGGTTTGCTAATTTTGCTATCTTTCTGGTGAGTGACATTATGCCTGAGGGCCTTAACCCTCACCAGACAAAATAGTTTCTTCATGATGTTCGCAGGTACTTTTGGGATGACCTATACTTGTTTAGAACATGCGCAGATGGGGTCATTAGGCGATGCATACCAGAAACAGAGATGATGAGCATCATGGAAGCCTATCACTCTTCCCTAGTGGGGGGCCATCATGGTGGTGCCAAGACAGCGAAAAAGATCTTACCATGTGGATACTACTGGCCCACCATCTACAAAGATGCCTATGACCTGGTGCGAGGTTGTGATCAGTGTTAGCGCTAGGGCAACATCTCTAGGCGTCAAGAGCTGCCCATGACCCCTATCCTTAAAATAAAATTATTTGACGTATGGGGCATTGACTTTATGGGCCTATTTGTGAGATCCTATGGCATGAAGTACATCTTAGTGGCGGTGGACTACGTCTCCAAATGGATGGAGGTGATGGCATTGCGAAACAATGAAAGCAAGTGCATGGTACAATTTCTGAGGTGAAACATTTTCTCCTGGTTTAGGACACCTAGAACTATCATTAGTGATGGGGCCTCCCATTTCTGCAACAAATCCTTCTGTGGTGTACTAGCTAAGTACGGTGTACTACAACATAAGGTCGCAAGACCTTATCATCCGCAGATGAGTGGGCAGGTTGAAGTGTTGAACAGGGAGATCAAGGAGATCCTGACCAAGTCTGTGAATGCCTCAAGAACTGATTGGGCTCGAAAACTAGAAGATGTACTATGGGCTTACAAGACGGCTTACAAGACACCCATTGGTATGCCTCCATATCAATTGTTGTTTGGTAAGGCCTTCCATCTTCCTGTGGAGTTGGAGCACAAGGCGCTCTAGGCTCTAAAGACCCTGAACATGAAGTGGGATGAGACGGCCAACGTGAGGCTTGATCAACTCAATAAGTTGGATAAATTTTGTCTCCAGAGTTATGAGAGTGCAACGTTGTTCAAAGATAGAATGAAGTCCCATCACGACAAACATATTGCACCAAGAAGTTTCAGTGTTGGTGACAAAGTTCTTCTGTACAACTCTAGATTGAGGCTATTTCTAGGTAAGCTCAATTCTAGGTGGTCTGGCCCATCCAAGGTTGCCTAGGTATTTTCACATGGAGTGGTCGAGTTAGAAACTGACAAAGGGCGACGTTAAACCAAGTGCTTCATGAGAGGCAACCCATTATATAAATAATAATAGTAAAACAAATTGTGTATTTTATGTCATTCATTTTCTTGTTTTTGATTTGTGGTTCCAGGAGGGTATAAGCACTTTGGTGAAAGGTGTGAGCGTACGCATTGTTGGAGGTATGACACGAAAACACAACAGGCCAAAACTGGCAAAGGAGAGCCACACGTGCGTCTACATGGCCCATGTACCTCCAGACGGACCGTGCGACGCATGGCCCAGGTAAGCTCTAAATTATATTCTAAGGCTGGGCACACAGACACTTTAAAAGGACCGTGAAACCTTTCACGGATCATCTAGTCATCAGTGGGGATGTTGGTGCCAGGTACGGTTTTCAAATTCATCAAGTCTAGGCACACAGTTTGTCTTCACGGACCGTGTCACCTTACACGGACCGTGGAGGCGAACCGTCTCGTAAGGGTATTAATACCCTACTTTAACTTCTTTTCATTTACCTCTCACTCCCGATTTTATTTCCCACAACCTAAATGAAATTTTTCTATCTCTTTTGTCACGATTTGTGAAGCATTCTCACGGACAGTAGTATTACCCTTGGGTGATTTTCTATTGTTCTAACACCAAGTCTCTCTTCATGTAAGTCTTCTAGTCCTTTTCTTTTAGTGTAGATTTTCATTAATCCTTATTACATTTGTGAATCCATGCCTAAATACAGTTCCTTTTATTGTTTAGAAGACACTACGGTGTAAAATTTATATGAATATTGTGCTGGGCTAGCTTAAACACCATTTGTTGAATCTTGTACACTTGACCATGGAAAGTTTATGACTTTAGGGGTTCTATAGTTGAAATAATGATGTTCTTGTGTTCTTTAAGCGAGTATGTTGGTAGATCTACGCGTCATAGTGTCGATTTGCATGAATAAGTATGGGTGTTTAATGCTTTGGGCTGAATGGGGTGATGGGGATCATCACAGTGTATTGCACGGACCGTGTCACGGTACACGGACCGTGTAGTAGATCGTGCCGAGTAACTTAGTTACCCAGATACTGAGTACCCCTCACGGGCCCTTCCACGGACCATGTTACTCTGCACGGCCCGTGTAGTGGCCCGTGTCGAGTCACTTAGGTCACCCAACTACTGAGTGCCTCACATGGGCCCTGCCACGAACCGTGTCATGCTACACGGCCCGTGTAGGGCCCTCTGTCCATGTCACCTTTGTACTTGATGTTTGTTTCATTGATGAATATTAGTCTAGGTTCCAAATGTCTTTCAGTGCAATTTCCCTATGATAGACCGGGTGACACTACTCTTAAGGGTTTTTGTCACTTTCATAGTATAGGGGATGTCTGAGTACCTGTTAGTGTGTCACCTTGTTTAGTCCATCATGACTAACCGTTTTATTCTTCGTGGCAATTGCAGTTACCATGGGTCCCCGCCTAAGGTCAATCCAACCTAGGGACGAGCCTGACTCACGTCTCTGCGATTCTCTCAATGTATCTTCTAGTTAGCATCAGTAGAGTGACTCAGGCAATGACTCCTCAAGAGGGTCCAAGGTATGCTTTACCAGCAATGTCTCCCCTCATTCCTCTCACACTACAAGATCTCGTGTAACGGGCCAAACTATAGCCCCACAGTCTGAGGAGGGGGTTCCTTGGAAGTTGAGGGGGAGGATGATATCCCGGCATAGGATGAACATACATTCACCCCAGATACGGAAGAGAACCACATAGAGACTACGGACGACGTCTTGATCCTCCGAGACAGTGATGATGAAGCCACACACAATGCAACTTCTCAAACATCAGATCTTGAAACTGCTAGGTGGCTTATGGTGTTTTTACGTGGCCGATGGGCAGCCCCCGGTGCGAAGGAGATTTATATGAATGGACTGACTAAAGGCTCGGGAGGATACCAGCGGCGGGCCATTGTCCCTGAGATGCGGGTTCTCACAGATCAACTAGATGGAGTCCCAGATATCAGGGATATGTTTGAATCATATCAGTTTGGGTGGATGGTGCAATCGCTTGGCTATTACGGGCTCGAGCTGAATTTTGAATTTTATTCCTACTATGCTGCCAGCCTATTGGATTCCATTCAGAGAAGCCAGTCTAAGAGAGTGAAGAAGCAACTGGCCTATAAATTGTCCCCGCGGGAGCATGTCATGGTTCATGGGGAACGGGTGGATATTTCTGAGACCACCATCAACAGGTTTTTATTTGGTCCAGACTATCGGGCCCCTCTGGATGGCTTATTTATCGCCAAACATGTCAAGATCACCAATGAGGGCCGAATGTCCGATCCAACTTCGCGGGCCACACTACTAAAATGGATTGTTTAGTAGATTTCTATACAAGGGGTTGATGCAGCCTGGATTACAAACCCAAGAATTCCTATTACCAAGGCATCTCTCATGTTTGCTGCAAAAGTTTTGTGGTCAGTGGTACGGGCCCGGCTAAGACCCACAGCCAACGACAACACGCTTCAACCTTCCCATGCCTCATTGGTGGCATGCTTGATTGCTAAGTATGGGATTAATGTGGGTCGGATCATTTCCATTAAAATGGGGGACCGAGCCTTATGAGACAGAGCAGGTATGTCCTTCCCATGCCTGATCCGAGCGCTTTGCAAACGGGCCCGTTTCCCTACCACGCACTTCCTGGACCAGAAAATAGCTCCCAAATGTGTGGTTAACATTGTCATGATTAAGGATGTTCACAACCCTCTGATGCGCACTAGATCACGCAAGCTGGGGGGGCTTGCGATGTTTCCACAAGCGGCTCCACAACAACCCTTGTCATTCGAGGATTACACCACCGCCCCACAATCAGGTGAGTCTTCTGAGCAGTCCAAGGGCAGTGGTGCAGCTCCTTCGATGCAACAAGGATATGCATATGTCCCTTATGAGTTCTGGCTAGAGTATGACCGACCAGTGACAAACACGCGCAATTGTTGATCAAATAGTCGCACGGATGCCTCAGGTGGTTCAGTCTCACGTCCAACAGGTAGAGGATCGTCTCCGAGCTGAATTACTAGGTCAAATCAGCAACTTACAGAACCATGTCAACACTTTGGAGGGGTACTTCCATAATATGTTTGGGAGTTTGTCTACTGATTGAATGTCCAAATTAGTGTAGACAGTGCGGGATATGAAGGACCGAATTGCCCAGCTGACCACTCAGTACAACCGCACTGCACCGGGCCCACCTCCAAAGTCTTGGATGTCGCTTTTCAATGCCCTGGTGGCTTCGATTTTAGACAACATATAGGGCACTTGCCCACGCTAGCTACTGCACGGGTGCCACCCACTGAAGCATCCATAAGAAAGGACAAAGGCAAGCGAAACACGAAGAGGAGAAGAAGTTGCGCAAGGCCATGAGAACCCAGCGTCGAGCAACTGCAAAGCAAGAGGAAAGAGAGCGGCTCGTACGTGAGGCAGCTAGGATAGGAGCCTCAAGGGAGCACCTTCAGACTTGATGTGACTTTTGATGACAGGGACCTTGTCGGTGGGTCTGACCCCCCGACTGACCCTAGGGCATCCCAGGTATGTTCTATTCCCGTTTTGTGCTTTATTTTTAGCTATGGTGCGATGAGGGCATTACACCATCCTTTTTGAAGGGGGTGGGGCATCATGCCACTTGAGAGTTTTTCTTGCCGAATTTCTTTTCTCTCGAGTTTACTGTCTAGTAGAACTAGCATGTTTAAGTTGTGATGTTTGCCTAAATACATGTGCTTATATTTGTTTAGGGTAAACCATGTTTTGAGCTGAGTAAATTGCCTCAAGTTGAAATTAAAAGCTTGTATATGCATGCATCCTATCCTGACTAACGGTTATGATTTTTGGAAAGCATGTTATGCATTGTATGGTCGGTATATTGATGAATGAAGCATGACTACGTTGATTAGTGCTACTTAGTGTAAGAGATGTGCCACGTATGTGAGCGTATTTGTTTTATTTCAGGCGGCGCACTCATAAGCTAGAACTTGCCTGGTTAGTCCCACCAAAACAATGGAATGACTGAATTAGGATGTGATCTTAGGCCTTTTTTCTTGAGTAGTCACTTAGCCTAAAAATTTACAAACCAAATGAAGTTGCCCTTTGGTGGTTGAGCCTGAATAGACCCTTTTCTTTCATAACCCAAAGCACCTCCCCTATCTGTCTACGAATTATTACGTTGGCCCTGGTCTTTCCAAGGACATTGTGAATCTCAGCCTAGGCCAAAAGCCTAAGTTGAGGGTGGCTATAGTAGGAAAAAGCAGCAAAATAAGTGAGGAAAAGAGCCAAACGAAAAGGGGAAAAGAAAATTGAGAGTGTGACTGTGTAACAAAACATGAAAAAAAAGCAAAAGAAAAAGAAAAAAAAGGACCACGGAAATTACTCCCAAATGGCAGAGAAAGTGAAAAGTAGAGGCAATAGGAACTGAAAACCGAGAGCAGATGGCCGAGTCAAAGTAGTGTCTTGGAGGGGCCGATTAGTCACTTGATCCTAAATGTACGCCATCCTAAACCGAGCCTACATTACAAGCCACAAAATTCCTAATGTGATTCTAAGAAGGTCATTCGAGAGTTGATGTGGTGAAAATAAGGGTAAGCATATGTTTGATACTTGTGTGTCCACTGAAAATCATTTGCGAGAGTGAGTGTCTATATTCCATCCTCTATTCTACATTGATTTGTTGTGTGTGCGAGCCTTCTTTGTAGTGAGGGCACTATCCTTGCACTGATTGGGTGCTAATAGAACTGGTTCATCTTGGTTCCCGATCTTTTATGGACTGACCGTACATGCAGGATGTTTACTTTAATCTATGTGGGTCTGTTTGGGGTGTAAGCACATTCTGAGCACCTTTTCTGAGCATATATGTTAAAAATGAAGGGTTACCCATAGGTCGGATGAGGCACTTGTATTCATGTGGTGTTTAATTGAGTCGTTATTGCTTGAGGACAAGCAAATGTTCTAAGTTGAGGATGTTGATGAGTTATGGAAATACGATCTTATGACACTTTTAACATAGAATTTTTGCACGTTCTCAAGAAAATATGTTGGTTTGATATGTGTATTTTATTATTTTTCAGGAAATGGTGACGGCATGGAACGATGGGTGAAGTGCAAGAAAAAGAGCAAAAAAAGAGCTGAAGTAATGACATATGGACACCCTCACGGCCCGTGTAGCCTCACACGGACCGTGGGAGGGTACAGAAGTGGCCTAGAATGATAGAAGCAGTAAATTAAACCAAGTGATAGACCACGGGCGTTTTCATGGACCGTGCCACGATGTGAACTCCGCCGTGACCTCACACTTGGCGTGAAGAATAAAGGAGTTGGAATGAAGCATAAGGAAAACCTCACATTTCCATGGTCCATGTCACGTGCCGTGAAGTTGGCGTAAGTTGGAAGGATCTCCTTCGAAAACAACAAAAATCGTGCAAGTGAAGAGAGACAGGGGCCGTTACGGACCGTGTGACCAACTATGGACAGTGACATGGGCCGTAAAGATGGAGAATTAAAGTGTTGCTGAGAAGTTGATAAGGAAAGGTCCACCAGCCGTTTCATAGTCCATGAACCTCTACACGAACCGTGCCTACGCGTGGGATCGTAAGAGTAGTGAAGACTCGCGGACCGTTTCACGGTCCGTGTGGACCCTCACGGTTCGTATAGTGACCCGTACCCATGCCAACGTCTATTTTCCTATTTTAAATTGGAGTAGGTTTTTCCTTGTATATATATATATATATATATATATTTGTTTTATTCCATTTTTAATTATCATTGAATACAGGAGTTAGAGAACAAGAAGAGAACACTATTGTGTTATTATTTATATTGAATTCTTGGGTTTCGATCATCTCTTTGGAGATTGTAATACATGGTTCATCATTATATCAATAGTAAGTCATTTATCATGATTTCTTTGTATTGTTGTGGGCAAATTGTGATGAACATGCTAAGCTAATCCCACAACTAGGGTTGTGGAAACCATGGCAATTCAATAAGATAACAAAATCTAGGGGTGAACTCTTGGGATTGATCATCGCATACATTGTAGCATTCTTCGCTTTAACTTCTACCTTAATGTGTCGACGCGTTAGGGTGAGCCTGTATTTGTTACATGCCCGGGAGGGATATAGTAATTAGGAAAAGAATTCTACAATGGAAATTCGGGTTTTTTAACCTAGTCTAAGTACTTGAGACCGAAAGGTGAGAGTATTCTTAGATCTAGAACAAGGGTTACAATTGTACACATTCTAGGTGATGAGTGAAATATATCTAGGAAGGACCGGAAGGTGAACTAGGTGTTATCTAACTTGTTTGATCTTGTATGCGCAGTCATGAATGAGTTTACCGTACCAATTTGGTTATCATATTAGGCGTCATGGGGAACACAACCCTAGCTTCTCATTAACTATTTGAAATCCAGTAGTCAACGTACGCATTAGTTACTTTACATTAGGAATTTAATTGAAACATCATAAATCCCCCATTTACTTCATACAATTTTATCTTGGGAATAGAATTTATATCTAAAAAAGGGTGCTAATAGAATCATTCTCATGCATTCCCCGTGGGATCGACCTCAACTTTGGTTGAATTCTATATTTGATTAACGACCGCTTGACTATTCCCTTAAGAGTGTAAATTTGGGGGTAGGCTCAAACATTAGGAACGAGGGATATATCATAGTTTTGGTTGGTCATTTTAGACTAAGTGGACTATTAAGAACAATGGACTCAGATCCTTTCCTAATCCAATTAATCTACCATCTAACTTAGAGTAGCCGGAAAAGTTCGAAATTAGGACAAAATACATGAATCTAGCAAAATTAAGCTCACACTCATATTGCACTGCATACATTATCAACAAAAGACTCTTAGATCGTGCTTCTTATCCCAATTTATCTTCACTTATCAGAAAAAACATTGCCACACACCTAGATATGCATGGTTGCTATCTAACTACTAATCAAAATAAATTTTTGGTGAGTATCATCTTTCAAACAAAACATAACAAACATGCTATATGCCATAAGTATTGGTATTATATGCTACAAATAATACCTAAACATCCTAGACATGTCAGTTCAACAGAAATTAAATACCCACGGGGAAAAAGAACACATGCAAGAAAACCCTGGGATAAAAAATTGGGGTAGTTATGGACCCACGCTACTCAGACATCACTGAGCACCATAACTACCCACACCCCATCGAAAAAGATGTGCATTGTCCCCAATGCACAAAATCAAAGCAAAGTAAAACATATAGGGGTCAAAAAACATACCTGGGCGCCTAAGTGCTAGTGTGTGGCTGAGTCTGGCCAGCCTCCTCCTACGGGGTAGTCTACTCAGTAGTATTACTCTCTTCGAAGGGGCCAGTACCCCTCATGCGCTCAAGCTCTCGAGCCTATCGTCTCTCCTCCTCTTGTCTCGATCTTCTCAAGATAAGCTCAGGCGCCTCCTCCTTTGTAAGCCTCGTACATAAGCATATATCATTTGGATCATTATCCTCTATGTGGGGTCTCTTCCTGTGGGAAGACTGAATGGGCTCCTCAGGAGCAAATATATCAACCACCGGCACCGGAGGTATAGTCGCTGGTAGTGCAATCGGTGCTGCAAGTGCTACTGTCATGTCAGCTCAAACTATTGGATCTCTGTCAGAATAGCCGACAAGTCTAATGGCTGGGCCTCGCTCAATCTCTGCTGCACCCTCTCCTCAAAGGCGTCAATGTGAGCATCCACGATAGAGATATGGTCGAAAATAGTAACGACTGCAAATGCCTGCATTTAACCTTTCGTGTCTGAATTGGCCTGGTGGACCTATGGCCTGATATAATGAACAAGTTGAGTCAACTACGACTCACTGCATGATAACCTCTTTGCAAAGGCCTATATCGATGCGACAGACACGTATACCATGCCCGTGGAAATAGACTGAGATGATGCGACTTGTGGTGTAGGAATAGATATGGTGGGCCCATCTCCACATCTGCCTCAGAATGTGGGGGCCTCTTCTATGTAGCAGCAGTAGTTGTGGTGGCAGTCTGTGAACCCTAGGCAGTGGCGTTCGGGCGTACATCTCAGGCATGGTCTGAGGCTATGCTCGCTAGAGTACCACCAAGTTCTCTTCAGCCTTGATCAGATTGGGATCCAATGTACACTGGGCCTCAATCAACTGGTCCAGCTAGTGCAAAATCTCCACCTTTGACTTTAGACAGAGCCTGTATATCACGTACGAGAATGGGATGGAGGCGGACCTCTTCAGTGCGGCCTCGTGAATCTGCGCGGCTATGAGGCGGGCCCAATCAATATCATAGCCAGCTATGATGCTGGCAACCAAAACCGCACGCATTGGCATCAATCTATTATCAGCAAGTGTAGGTTGTATGCGTGATCAAACAACCGCCTAACCAGAACTTTGCGAGGAAACTGTTTGAGGTCTTAACGATAGGCTCCGAGTGAGTGGCAACCGTTACATGTTTTAGACCCTGCTCAACAATAAAACTGGCCACCGGTCTCATCAAAGTGGCACGTCGCTCTGGATCTCTCATAACTAGGGGGTCACTCATCTGCCCCACCATATAGTCGAACTCTGTGGTAGATATGGGGGCAGGGAGCTCTGGTCCAAACAATATCCGGCGGATGGTGGCCTTCGATATGTCTACTTATCGGCCCCTCACTCTCGTCTCGGTTAATCTGCGCTGAGCGAGGGGTTTCTTCTCCTTGGGAGGAGTGCTCTAGATAGTGGCCGCATAAGAAGCATAGATATCCCTAACCATGGTTGAGGAGTATCACCTAAGTGAACATGTGAGCCATTAGAGAGCGTACTGAGTTATCGTGTCCTGGTGACCGGGGACACTGTCGAGTCTATCTGAGATGACTCGGGGCTCCTCATAGATGGAGCGAGCTAGCTTGCCCCGCTCTATCGGTTGCATGCCCTCCACACATATCTCATGCATTCCCACGATGCACCACTGGCTAGTAAGGGCGTCTAGAGGTAATGATCGAGGTAGTGCGGAAGACTCTATCTCGGAACCGTCCTCAGAGCCTGCCTCAGAGCTGGACTCCTCTCTGGATGAAGCCATCTGTGTAGAGTCATTCCCGTCATTCCCTCCCTCATCAGACTAGGGAGTACGAACAACAAGAGCTTGAGTCTGCCCAACCCTGGCAGCAGCTCTAGTCTGTGGTCAATCCGCATCTGGGTCCGGAGTAACTCCAAGCTCCTCTACTGATCCGCTCAGAGTAGGGACCTGCTCATCATCTAAGGGGCCATAAGTACCTGAAACATGAACATATACGCACCATGGTTAGCCCCACAAATTAAAAAAACAAAATGCAAAAATATTTCAAACTGAGTTGCAGAAGGGTCTACGAAAGCATCTTTATGGGTCGCAGTGGATACTACGAGCCATAGAGAGCTCTCATGAAACAATGATCACAATAATTTTTTGATACTGGAAAAGTCTATGAGACCAGGTACAACTCGTAAAATGGTTTACGAGTCATAGAAAGTTCCAGTGTTTGAACTTATTATAGGCAGGGGTCTACGAGACTTGTCTACGAGCCGTAAACTATTCTATGACTTGTAGAAGGTCTCGTCTGATGGATACTCAAAAAATCTAGGTTTCTAGAGTCTTGTATGAGGGTTAATTACGACTCTTGGAATGTTCCATGGGCCGTTAAAGCCACTTGTAGACAAGAAACTCAGTTACCTGAGATTTCAAGTCCATCACCACGGACCCCATACGACTTTTTCAACCTTTATTCTAATAGCATCGAAGCGAAAATGCACACACCCACATGATTTTCAGACCACAACCTTTACCCCCAACATTTTCTACACACATATTACCCATTGATAGTGCTTAAGAATATTTACCCTACAATTTCGACCACTCATGATTCGTTTCAAAAAGATTATGCACCTATGTCAATACTTGCCCATTCTCAAACAAAATCATTTAATCACATGTGGTGAGTGAATCAATAGGCACAAACAATTATTCAAAGCATTCAAACAAGGCATAAGTACCTAATTCCAGATTTAGACAAGCATGTATAAATGAGCAACCCAAATTCAATTAAACACATATCATTCAAACATAGATTTCATGGATAAACCACCATTCCCAACACACTGTCCAATTCAATCATACCAAACAAGGTAAATTAAAAGTTTTGAAATAACGAAAAACTTACCAAGATGTGTGATTGAGTGGAAGAAAATGAAGGAGGTGTCTAGGCACTAAATCCTAGGTCACCGGAAACTCACCGAAAAATAAGTGTACGGCTACCGCCGGTGGTCGGATTTATGGGAGAGGGGGGTTGGTCAGGTTATTTCATAATTTAGGTTAAGAATGGGGTAAAAATAATTTGACCCTATTATTTATACATTGATTGGGTCAATTGAAAAGTTAATGACCCTGGACTCTACGAAACCCCGATTACGGGTTGTAGAGTGTTTCATGGCTCGTAGACCATGGTTTTGTAGAACACCCAAAGCCTAGATTTCAGAACTAGGTTACATAGACCAGTCTATAAGTTGTAAAGTGGTTTGCGGCTCGTAGAGTTGGTCGTAGAACCCTCAACATTTAGAAAATTTTCAGGAAACTTACCTGGGGTCCATGAGCCCCATTCACGACCCGTAGTTTGATCTATGGATCATAAAGTTGGATCATGGACTAGAATGCACATCTTTTTGCTCACTGTAAATCAAGATGGTGTACGAGTCATAAAGTGTTTTACGGCCCGTAGAATCAGTCCTAGAGACTCTTCTGTTGCTCCTTTCAGCCGAAAATGGCTGACTTAGCCCTGTACTTGCATATTCTTCATAGAACACATTGTTACCTATATGCAACCAGCCCAATGTTCAAAATTACAATCAAAATACAAGAAAATAAACCACCGATGGGTCCAAAAGCTGAAAATAAACCTATAACTACGCTATTACATCAAAGATCTTGGGTTGCCTCCCAAGTAGCACCTGATTTAATGTCGCGGCACGACTTGGACAAATTGGTTACGCAGACTTCACCAATTGCCCAAATTTCATTCTTCAGATCATCTAGATGCTTCATGTACTGATAGATATTAAAGATGACTTCTTCATCGTTCAATCTAAACTTGAGTTGACCGACTTCCATATCTACTAGTGCTTGCCCAGTGGCTAGGAATGGTCTTTCCAAGATGATTGGGATGTTGAAGTCGATTTTGTAGTCTAGGATCACAAAGTCTGCGGGGAGTATGAACTTCTCAACTTTGACTAGCATATCGTACAGTATCCCCACAAGCTTCTTCGCCGTGCAATCCGCCATCAACAACTGCAAACTCATCAGAGTAGGGGCTCCCAATCCAAGCTTTTTTTAGACTACAAGGGGCATCAGATTAATACTAGCACCTAGATCACATAATGCCTTTGCTAACTCCACATCTCTAATAGTGCAGGGTATGGTGAAAGCACCGGGATCTTCTCGCTTCTGAGCCAAGGACCTCATAGCAATAATACTGCAATGTTGAAGCTCTTCGAAGAGTACCTGACTCAAAGTGCATTTTTAGTGACTAGGTCTTTCATGTACTTTGCATACCCTGACATCTTTTCCAATGCCTCGACGAGAGAGATTTTGATGAGAGTTGTTTAAGCACAGAGAGAAAGTTCTTGAATTCGCCTTCCTGCTCCCTCTTTTTGATTCTTTGAGGGAAGGGAGGAGGAGGCCTCAGAATGGGCTTCAACTTTTATGGTGCATCAGCAACTTCATTCATCCCATCATTGCCATGATCATCTCCTTTATCTGCATCTTTGGTTGCAACCATATCCTCTCGAACATCTTCCTCATCAGTTAGTATGGGAGGATCAATGGTGCTCTTACCACCCCGAGTAGTAACTGCTGTACACTCCACTTCATTTTTTAGATTCTGAATTGTGTTGCTCGAGAATGTACCCCTCTGACGCTGATTAAGTTGAGTCAACACGTGACCGAACTGTTGTTCAAGTTGTTTAATAGCTACAGAGTGAGACTCAATCTTCTGATTTATACTAGAAATCTCTGATTTCATGCCCTTAAAGCCTCACCTATGCCTCAGATTTCTTTAACGGGCGATCAAATATCTCCTCAATTTTGGAACTGCTTGCACCTGCGTCTCAGTTATGTGGTGGCACATAAGGACCATTTATGAATCCTTCCTTGCGGCCCCAATCTGCATCTCTCTATGGACCCTTGTTTCTGCCATAGTAACCTCTACAGTTGTCCCGAAAGCTCCATATCTTTTAAAGTTCCGACCTTGGCGCCAATAGTCCTGATTGGACCCTTAGGTGTTGGTATAGAAGCCCCCCATCTGATCTACAACAAAACACGTCCTCATCATAATATGGCTCATCATACATGGGTGCACGTGGAGGTTGACGAACCACTGCATTCACTTGCTCTTGGTTCTGCTTCATTATCACCTCCATACATGTGCGAATCTGGGCAAGCTGTTGCATGATTTCTTCATTGATTCTGGCTTGCTCCGAACCCACACTGACAACATATGAACTTTTATTGGATGCTCTATCTCTCTATCCCCATACACGATTAGTCTTGACTAGTCTTTCCATTTGCTCTGCGATCCTTGCAAATGGCTAATCCAAGAACATGCCCCCCATGATAGTGTCAACACAGGTCTGACTGTTCTCATCAAGGGCATAGTAGAAGATCTCTACCTAGGCATCATCAATTATCTTGTGGTCTAGGACACTCTTCAAACATTTGGTGAACCGCTCCTACGTAGTACTGGTTGAATCACCAGGAAGTTGCTCATAATTGTTGATCTGGTCCATCAACTTGAGCTTCTTCAATCTAGGGAAGCACCTCTCGAAAAAGGCCTTTTGCAAGTTTGCTCAACTAGTGATCGAACTATACGGGAGCTCAGATAGCCATAATGCCGCATTGCCTGTAAGAGTCAATGGGAAGACTCGAAGACCCACAACATCCATAGACAGATTTTGTGTTTCCACTACACTCTTGCAGACAAATGCTACATTGTGTAGGTAGCAATGAGGTCCTCTAATGGTAAACCCACAAATAGCCCACGATTTTGCAGCATCTAAATTAACCCACTTGAGACTGTGAATTTTGTGTCTGTCGGTAGTGGTGGCAACAAAATAGCTCCAGTCACCTCCATAGCCATGGTGTTTAGCCTATATTGATTCCACTAGTAAGCATTGGCATTGAAATCTTGAGGCTGTGGAGCAATGTCCTCCATAGGAGGTGGGTTCTCATTCTCCACATCATCATTGTTGTTCCTGCTCAGAGCTACATTAGCCGTGTTATTGGCATTGTCTTGCACCATTCTCCTTAATGTGTTGTGGATATCTGGGTCAAACAGAGTTAAGGGATTGCCTTGACTCCGGGTGTTGGGCATACAGTAAACTTATACCCTACAAAAGAACAAACACAACAAATAAAAGTAAAATAGGGGAACTAAGGATTAACACCCGAATTACTTATGAATTCAATAAGTCTAGCCATATTCCCTGGCAATGGCACCAAAATCATGATATCGCCCAAGTTACACCTCCTTTTTAGAGGATAAAGCGATCGTTGTCAAGAAATAGAACCTAACAAAGGTTAGGGTCGAACCTACAGGGAATACCTAGACTCAAAAAAATTCAATGATCACAATTCGAATAGTTAACCGACTCACTTCCTCGAAGGTGGGGGGCGGGGGGTTCTTGCAATAATCGATAAAAACTACAAATATACTAACTAACATAAAAGAGAAGTCAATATGGAGAGAAACTAGTGTATTATGTTCCCCATGAATCCCCAACTTAGTATCACCAGATAACCTAATTCTTTTCTAGTGTATAGCATGCAGGACGGTAAGTTATGTTCACCAAGACTTTTGGTAAAAGGTGAGAGGTGAATTTTACTATGCAACTTGGCCCATCTCTATAGTATGCATTACTAACCCTTACCTAGTAGTCCCAGCACAACCTCCCGTTGGCCTAGTTTGGTTGATTAGACGAGAACACATTAATCAAATCCTGTTAATTAATCTTTTTTCCTATTCATTACTACCTCGGTCCAGTTAGTAACACTAGGTAGGTTCTAATGTTGGCCAGCATTAGAAAACATGCAAAACGAAGAGAGTTAATCAATACATGCATATACACCTTTCAAGAATTATGAATTATCCAGTTTTACTTTGTTAGTTCTTCATGGTTCCCACAATCCTAGTTGTGGATTTAGCTACTCATGCTTTGTATAGATGCAAGACTTTAGGATTGAGAAAACATAATTGAACACTTACACAGTAGAATTAGGAACAAGAAAATCCAACTTCAATAAGAATCACAAGCTTAAAGATGAAATTCAAACACAAGTGTTCTCAAAGTCTCTCCAAATTGATCTCACAATTTTCTCTCTTTTTCTACAGTACTAGATGAAAACTTAGCAAAGAGTATCGACTCTCTAAAAAAACAACCTAGAAAACCTATTTATAATAAGTAAAATACAAGTCTGAACTGAAATAGAATAACTGGTTGGCACACCATACGAAAGGGGTTTACGGGTCGTATTGCATTCCACAGCCCAAAATCAAGGTTTTGTACTCAGTTGTTAGAAGTTTGGACTTTAACTCTATGACACCCCTCTATGACTCGTAAAGTGATTTACAACCCTTAAAGAGGGTTTTCTCTAATGAACTTCAAAAAGTCCCAATTTTTGATCCTCAAGGCATGAACCATCATCTATGACTCGTACAACCTTCTACGGCTCGTCTGCATGTTCGTAGAATAAACTTCAGCAAATAGCCCCTCACCGAAATTGTTCACGAAACCACCCTATGGCCCGTAGAATGATCTTCAGTCCGTAAAGGGTCTCGTATAACAACAAAAATCAAGAACTTCTACACTTCTTCCCAAAATCAAGGCCAACCTGTAATCCTACAAATATAAACACAAAAGTACATAAAAACAACCAATATCGAATTGAGAACACACAAAATTCCAAGTTTTAAGTATCAAAAGTGTCGTAGTTTGGTAGCACATCAGCAGCTAGAAATTGCTGCATTGGAGAGCAACAACACTTGGAGCATAGTTGACTTAATCTTGACTTAATTCCAATGGGCTTCTTACCAAGAGGTAAGTATATAGCTTCAGGTCAGGTGGAAAGATTCAAAGCCAAACTTGTAACCAAGGGGTTCAGTCAAAAGGAAGGCCTTGATTATGGGGAAACTTTCAGACCTGTGGCAAAAATGGTGACTGTTAGATCTATTGTAGCACTAGCTGCCTTAAAAGAAGTGATTTATATATCAGATGGATGTTCACGGTGCATCTCTGAATGGTGATCTACTAAAAGAGGTATATATGGAGATACCTAGTGAGTTTGCTAGACAGGGGGAGAGTCACAAGGTCTGCAAACTACACAAGTCCTTGTATGGGCTCAAACAAGCACCAAGGCAATGGAATTTAAAGCTGACTGAGGCACCGGTACAAATGGGGTTTACAAAAAGTCATCATGACTACTCTTGTGCACCAATATGGTCGGTAATGACATTGGTGTAGTGTTAGTAGATGACGTTCTTATAACTGGCAGCAATCATCTGCCCCTATGTAATACTAGATAGGAAATTCAAAAGAAGTTAAAAATGAAGGATCTAGGGGAACTAAAATTCTTCTTGGGTGAGTTGCTAAGGTCTAGCAAAGGAATACTTATGTCATAAAGAAAGTATGCATTAGAACTTATCTTTGAATCTGGACTAGGGGGAGCCAAGTCTGCTTATACACCACTAGAAATGAATAAGAAGCTCACATCAGTTAAGTATGATGAACATATCAACAATAAAGATGCTAAAGGTGATGAAGTCCTGGCAGATCCTACAACTTATCAAAGACTATTATGAAGATTCCTATACTTTACTGTGACGAGACCTGATCTTGCCTTCTAAGTTCAAGCCTTGAGTTAGTTCATGCATTGTCCCAAACAATCATATATGAAGGCAGCATTAAGACTGGTTAGGTACATAAAAGAAGCTCCTAGTCTAGGCCTATTCATGCCAGCAGAGCACACCACACAACTCATAGCTTATTGTGACTCGGATTGGGGAGCATGTTTGGAAACTAGAAGATCAATCATAGGCTACCTAGTAAAGTTTGGAGGGGCACTTGTTTCCTAGAAATCAAAGAAGAAAGAAACTGTATCCAGGAGTTCTGCAAAAGTAGAATTCAGAAGCATGGCCACATGTGCAGCTGAGATAACCTAGTTGATATGACTATACAAAGAATTGGGTATTAGTGACCTTCCTATAAGTATGATATGTGATAGCAAAGCTGCCATTCATATTACAACCAATCCAATCTTTTATGAAAGGATAAAGCACATAGATATTGAATGTCATTTTGTTAGAGACAAAATCTGCCAAGGAGTTCTGAAAACAAAGCATATAAATACTAAATATCAGCTAGCTAACCTACTCACTAAAGACCACAATTTACTGCTCAACCAACTTGGAATGAATTGGTTTCTTTCATATCAAAGTTAGTGCATTTTATAATGATGTCTTTACAGTTTAATTACTTTATGATTTTTTTAATTATTTGCGTAAGTAATTATAAATTAATACAAATACACATTGCTATTCTCCCACCCCTTAAAAAATTGAATGATGTATAATTTTGAAAACCTATATTCGTTCATGATTAAATTTAGTTATGCATCAATTTTTTCTATTGAAAATTTTTACAAGCGACTTTCACAAATTATTTTTTGTATCGTAATGAAAAATCTTAACAAAACTGTTTATTGATATATATCATATGATATAATTTGATAGACGTATGTAAGGGTGTCAAAATGAGTTCAAGTATAGGTAATTCGTCCAATCCGCCCAATTTTATCGGTTAGGCTTAAGATAATTTGAATTGGTTCAATTTCAACTCGTTCAAGCCTTAATCCACTTTAAAAGAATCTTAAATTGAGCCCAATTTAATCTCCAGTTTCAACCCGTTCTAAGGTTTTTTACTGATCTAATGTATGTTTTCTATTTATTATATTTTTTTAATGATTTATCTATCTATTTGTAACTTTTTATTTTTATTTCTTGAGTTGAAATTCAAATTGTAATTATAAAAAGTAAATACTCCCTCCATCCATCTTTACTTATCCCCTATTGACTTGACATAAGTTAAGAAGTAGTAAATAATAGGGGTAATTTTACCCCTTTGAATATAATCAATACAATGTATTGAAAAATGTTATAGGGAAATGACTATAATTAATGACAAGGGTAAATTAGAAACTAAATGTAAAATTATCTCTTGATTTCATAAACTGAATCAGTATTGTTGGACATCCTAAAATAGAAAAACGGTCAAGTAAAGATGGACAGAGGGAATAATAACATGTTAAACTTATTGAGTTTGAGCGGGTCAAATTAGACGGAAAATGATCCAATCCGAATTTTAGTCTATTTGAGCCCATCCCGTTTGAACCCAAGGTAAATTTAAGCGGATCATAACCTAACTCAATTTCTGTTTCAATCTATTTTAACATTCCCAATTTCAACCAAGAGGCACAGAAAATATTTGGAGTAAATTCCAGAAATAACCCTTGCTCTGGAAATGTAAAAAATTAAGCATTTTTTCCTTTTAACTAAAAGGAAAAAAAAGGTGAATCAGAATTCCGAAAACGCTCCGCCGTAAGCTCGACAATGGCAAAGCCGAAGGGAACTTCCGCCATGGAAATCGACCATCAGAGTTCTATTCCTTCTGATCAGATCAGTAACCCTAAGTTCTCCGTCAACGGTACTGTCCTTCTCTTCCTACCGAGAGGCTTATGCTATGGAACTTTTTCATTCCTTTCACCAATTGCATTGAAAATTGTGGAATATTCTTTTCTTCGAGATTGCTGAATTTTAGGTATGTATATGGTTTTGTAGTGTTACAGCTATTGAAGTCTGCTCAAATGCAGCATGGATTGCGATTTGGTGATTATGCTCGTTATAGGTGCTATATCGTTACACACATATGCTTCTCAGAACAATGAATAAGTGATTTAGGTATGATTTTGAGTAATTTTGGTGTAAAAGTTTTAAGAACATTGGAATTTGCAGGAGGTATTGTACAGCTCGATTAAGGAGATTATATAAATCCCTCAAGTTCACTCACGGACGTTTAAAGTACACTAAGCGCCCAATTTCAGTAATTACTGTCACTGAAGTGAGGTGTGTATATGTATTTTGTTTGTGATGTTTTGTATTCCTACTGAAATTTGGTTTACTATGTAAGTGATGGATTGGTTGAAAATTTGGTTTTTTTGTTGGTTCTTTAAAGTAAGGGACCCTAGCAGGCCACAACATATGGAAATGGGTTTTGAAGATTGGATGTACTTATTACAACAACAAAGTTGTCCATCATTCTCAAACTAATTAGGGTCAATTATATGAAGTCTCTACATTTAGTTCGGTCCAAACATTTTCTCTTTTCTTTTTTAGATTACGGTGTGTCTGCACTAGCTTGCGCGTTGATCAACAATTCTACTGCATACTTGCTATCTCTCACTGGTAGAGTTACTTGGCAATTTTTATTCACCAGGGAAATCACCCAGTGTTTCTCTATTGGGATTCAAATAAATCACCTAGTGTTTCTCTATTGAGATTCAAATACCAGTCGCATATGATTTTTTATCCCACTTCATTGACCATTAGACTACACTTATTACTATAGTGATACATATCTAACTATTCTAAAAAAGAGATCAGTTGAAAATTCAGGTAGGCATTGCCTAGCAAAAGTTTGTCAGTGAAGGGAAAAAGAGAGGTGAGCAGCCGAGTTTCTTCTGTGTTGGGTTATTTTAAACAATGATTGTATGTTTTTAAAAGTTAAAGACCAAATGGATTTGAGCCGAGGGTCTTCCGGGAATAGTCTCTCTATCTCTATGAGGTAGTGTAAGGTCTACACTCTACCCTCCCCAACCCTCCCCAAGCCTCACTTATGGGACTTCACTGGGTATGTTGTTGTTGTAAAGACCAAATGGGCCATTCAACGATTGTATGTTTAGAAGTCTTAAATATCTAAACTGTTAGAATAGGAATAGGTAAATATAATCCTACTTAGAATAGGAATAGGAATTACAATAGTATATAGAATCCTATTTGGAAAAGGATTGTATTATAGTATCCTAGTTGGAAAAGGAGTCTAATATAGTATCTATAAATAGGGTCTCAATGTAATAATTTAGACAACAATTCAATAATATTCTCCCCCAATATTTCTCACATGGTATCAGAGCAGGACCCATCTCACCCAATGTTGGGCCCCCGAATTGCCCACGCACTAGATGCTACTAGGCATGAGGTGGGGTGTTGAGGAATGACAAAAGTCCCACATTGGTGGATAATGAGATGGGTGGACTCTTTATAAGGCTTGGGCAATCTTCCTTCTGCAATATTTCTCACATGGTATCAAAGCTTCTACGGACCTTGTAGAAAATCAAAGAGCTTCCGCTGCCGGCGGGCGGCTATGACCCATATATGCTGCCCGTCTGGCTAATGGTTATGTTAACAAAAGTAGGGTCAGTGATATATATATGATTCTCATATTCAAGGGAAGAAAACTCAGTCAAACATGTTGTCAATTTTCAGTGATTTTCTAGGGTTGTTTTGTGTCAACCACACATCTTTTAGTGTTTGTGTAGCACCGTGCCATCATTCCGGTGACTATTTTTTTGATATCTAATTTGTGTAGCACCGTATCATCTTTCCGGTGACTGCTTTTTCATATTTATCATGTGTAGCACCGTACCATCTTTCCGGTGACTACTTTCTCATATTCAATTTGTGTAGCACCATGCATCTTTCCGGACTACTCATATTCAATTTGTGTAGTACCGTGAATTTTTCGAACTCAATTTCTCATATCTGAGTTGCACAACATGTGTCTTTTTTGGTGACTCAGATTTGATTTGCGTAGTTCCAATCGTCTTTTCGGTGACTCATCAAATCTAGTTTGCATAGGGTCGTGCTATCATTCCGACCCTATCCATACAATTTTTCTTTTGCAGTAGGGTCATGTCGTCAATATGATCCTACCTATATAGTTTCTATTTTCCAGTAGGGTCATGCCATCATTCCGACCCTACCCATATAATTCTCTTCTTAGTAGGGTCATGTCATCATTCCGACCCTACCCATATAATTTTATTTCTGAATTTGTGACCATTTTCAGCCATCAAATCTAATAATTTGGTGCATAAGCAGGTCTCGAGAAGTTTTAAAGTGACTTTCTTATATTAATTTCAAGATGATCCATATTGTCATTCTCCATTGACCTTTTAATCAGTTGAACATTAAGAATGCTTTTCTCTATGATGATCTCGAGGAAGAAATCTATATGGAGCATCCACCTTACTTTGTTGCTCAGGGGGAGTCTAATAACCTTGTATGTCGATTGTGTAAATCATTCTATGGTCTAAAACAATCTTCTCAAGCTTGGTGTGGGAAGTTTAACAATGCAATCTCGGAATTGCATGAGAAGACTAAGACATTGAGGTTGGCTATTAATTTTATGACATTGAGGTTGACTATTAATTTTGTGAAGCCAGAAGATCAACTTGTTGATATCTCTCAACACGTCCGTCATCAATCCTCATATTAATTACATTTGTAACAAGCTAGGTACATATGACGTGTATGCACTAGCTTGAGGGGGAGTGTTAGAATAGGAATAGGTAAATACAATCCTACTTAGAATAGGAATAGGAATTACAATAGTATATAGAATCCTATTTGGAAAAGGATTGTATTATAGTATCCTAGTTGGAAAAGGAGTCTAATATAGTATCTATAAATAGGGTCTCAATGTAATAATTTAGACAACAATTCAATAATATTCTCCCCCAATATTTCTCACATAAACTTTGTCATTGTTTGATGTTGATTAAGCTATCATGACACTTTTTTTTGGGAGCTTTTGGGTGCATTTTGTTAATTACTAAAAAGTTGACTATGTTAAAGATCTAGTTCCTTGAAGAAGTATAAAGAGAGAAGTATTATACTTTCTTTTTTGGGTAGTGTGATCTATATTTTCTGGTCTGGATTGAAGTCTGGTTGTGAAGGCATTCCAGCGAGAGCGCTTACTCTAACAGAACTAGGACCGTCAACTCCAACTGTCCTTATAGATAGGCGAAAGTCACCTATTGAGTTATGAACAATTTTACTCTGCCTAATATCAATCATATTTTTTTTTGTTATCTCCTGAATGTACAAACTTGGTTAAAACTTTACTATGTCAATGATTTACACTCGTTGTAGGTTTCTTCATGTGGTTCTTTATACAGCTGAGAGAGCTTGGAGTCATGCTATGGAAAAGAAAACTTTGCCTGATGGACCAAATGCACGTCAAAGAAGTTATCTCATTGGTCGGTTGAGAAAGGCAGTTAAATGGGCTAGTCTTTTCCAGGAATTATGTTCCATGAAGGGAGATTCGCGAACATCTTTAGAAGCGGAGGTATGCTTCTTGTGTCATGATTTTCATATACCCATGTATGGGAGCATTATGCTTGCTCATGGGAGCTTTCGAGTTTAGTCATTTATCCAAACCTTTGGTCATTCATCCAAACCTTCGGTCATTCGGCCCTTGAGGTGCTGCCGGAGGTGTTGAGTTGATCTTCTCAAAATGCTTTTTCCTTGCTATTCTTTAAGTCTCTTTATTCATTTTTCTTTTGATTAGGATGATCTTTCTGAAATACATTAAGCAAGGGAAGGAAATTCATGCCACTAATGGTAATGGATAAAAATGTAGTGTGACAGGAAAGCCATTGGGTCCTTCTTTACCCAAAAAAAAAAAAGGGAACAGGAAAGTCATTGGGTCCTTTCGAATAACTGTGTTACATATTTTTGTGGATAGGCTTGATTCATATGTTAATATCTTACAACAAAATACAACATACCCAGTGAAATCCCACTAAGTGGGGCATATGTTAATATTCTATGACTTAAAATTGATGTTGAAAGAAACAGATGCTTCTGTGACTTATTTCCATTTACCTTTCAAAGTTTGCTTTTGTTGGTGCTAAGACTCGATTATTTCTGTGTTACCATTATCCAAGGAAAAGAACTGGATTTATTTCTTAAAGTCTTGAGACTTATTTCACAGAATTACTGGATAATAGCTGACACTACCACAGCTATATCAGGCAACAATCATTTTGGTCCTGGAGGACCTTTTACTTCCTGTTAAGAGCCTGACCCTTTAAATGGCATCTGAAGTTTTAGCCTTTATTAGGGCCATTTGTTGTATGAAAGTTTCAGGATTAGCATTTGAAGAGCTTAGATGAGAGAATTTTTAGGTCATCTTATGTTGTCATATGTTTCTCTTCAATTTGTTAATCAATGATCAACTATACCTCAATCCCAAATTAGTTGCTTTTGACAATATAAACCTTCTGTATATTTCATTCTTTTTGGGTCCATATCATTATAATACTGGTAAATACTTTGTCTTTGGACACAAATTAGATTTTCTCTAAATCGCGTACTTATCTCAAAATGGGTCTAATGCAAGTGTAAAAACAATAATTGAGTATTAACCCTGACCAATTGTTATTGCTTATATGGATTTTTTGCTTCTAGTTGATCGACAAATGGATCTCTTGCTTCTATTCTGTTTTATTCTTAATTAAGTCGGCAGTGGGTCCTAATCATTGTACTCCCTCTGTTCCACTTTACGTGGCAACCTTTTCTTTCTAGTTTGTCCCAAAATAATGTGACCTTCCTATAATTAGCAACATTTTAACTTTGAAATTCTTCCTTTTCCCTTAATGAAATGATTTACAACCACACAAATATCTAAAAACAACAACATACCCTGTGGAATTCCACAAATATCTAAGAATTGCTTTAATACCACAAGTTTCGAAAGTCTTCCGTTTTTTCCTAAACACCAATGCCAAGTCAAATGGTGCCACATAAATGGGATGGAGGGAGTATATCTGTTTTTTTAAAAAAAAATTTGGTAAAGATTGTATTCCTCAAGATTAAGGATATGCTAGTCACCACCAAAAAGGGTCAATTACTAGCTTCCTATCAAATTTAATGTTTGCTCTGTATCTAGTATCTACTATCACAGCTGTTTACACCCAAAAAGTAGAGATACTATACAATTCCATTTAACCTCTTTTATGGAATTGGATCTATCTTCAAAACATCTATCACTTCTTTCACTCCAAACTGACCACCATATGCATGATGGTATTAACCTCCACCATCTCTTTTGACTCCTGCTGCCTTCTCTTCTAACCCAGCATTTTCGCAGCTCTGATGTATGTTCTGGTGTAGTCCAGTTCACACTAGAGATGCTGAGAAACAAATTCCAAATTTGAGCAGTGAAATTATAGTGCAAGAATAGATGGCTATTAGTTTCTCCGGTCAAATTGCATGGCAAGAATAGGTGGCTAATAATTGTATATCTTCTGAGACAATTACTCTCCTTTTGGTTTTAGTTTTACCTCGTCGTGCACCTATAAGTGGATATGAACTAGGGGTGGCAATTGGGCGGGTTGTGTTAAATTTGAACGGGTCAAGACCCAACCCAACCCAACCAAAATTGTCTTGGGTCAAAATGGGTTGGGTCAAGATGGGTCAAGTAATGGGTCAAAACCCAACCCCCCAACTTGACCCGATTTCCTCCATTAACTTTCAACAAATTCACTAACATTTATCAAAGTTAATTTTAAAACATAGATATCTTTCCGAATGTTTGAAGCTAATCCAAGTGCCTTACTTGGATAGAAAGGATAAAAGCGAAGAAAATAGTTTCATTTGGAAGAGAATTAGGGGGCCAAACTTGCTGTTGAAATTTTGAGGAAAAGAAATATACATATATTAGCAGGTGTATATGGGTAAATGCTCGAGAGAAAACATGGTCCACTTGTAGCTGCATTGAGAGGTTGTTAGTCAATTGTGGTGGACATGGGACAGTACCAATCTGTTTGGCTACAGTCATAAATATTGGCTATGGTCAAGGATGTGATATTCAGCTATACTCTCAGAAGATGAAAAAATGTAGCTCCTTTCCAATCAACCCGGTTCTTAAAATGGTTTTGAAGCTGCCGATTTTCACTAATCTATTTGTGTGAATAATCATCTACCCAACCTGGTTTATCAAATTCGTTTGCTTAATGAGAACTTAGTACAATATAAAATCTGTTTTTTAAGCTTATATAATTGGTAATGCCTTTCACCTTGCCTTTTTGGCCCCTTACCTTTGTATTTTGGCAGTAGAACAGAGAATCAAACGTAAAGAATCAGATCATGTTGTTAATTCTCTACTTTTTTAATGTACTGCTTTTATGTGGGAGATTTTTCTATGGTTAATAAAATTATCAAACTTCGCATATTTGCAGATTGTCGAATAGGTATTTTTTTTTTTTTGGAGATTTTGCATAGAAATACTTAATTAATCTAAATTACTGAGCACCCCAATCACTCCATTCCATTTCTAATCACATTCTTTTAGCATTATCATTATTCTTTTTCACTCCTCTTGTGTAAGCGTGGTGTTTCACTGCTTAAAGCGACTCAATATAGTTTTTAGTTATTGATCCAAATCTTCAAAAGTTTGATTTTATAGTGTGATTCAGCAATCTGGTTTCCTAATCCACAGGCTTATGCTGCATACATGAAAGGTAGTTTATTGTTTGAACAAGATCAAAATTGGGACGTTGCTCTGAAGTGCTTCAAAAGCGCCAGGTACTGTAGCCTTTATGGATATGTATACTTCTCTGTTGCCGACAGTATAACGACCAGAGTGTCTAGTTTGCTTTCAAATCATATCCATAGAGGATGTTGTAGAATAATCTCTTCATTCTGCTTTTCTTATTTGAATTATACTATTGTTTCAACAAGGTCCTCAATGCTCACTATCTGACTAATTTGGATAGGGCTGTGTATGAGGAACTTGGAAAATATGGAGATCTAGAGAATCAAGTATTGTGCCGTGAGCGGGTTGAGGAACTAGAACCTAGTATCAGATATTGCTTACACAAGATTGGTGAGTCTAACTTACAAACTTCTGAACTCGTTTCCATCGGTGAAATGGAAGGGCCTGCACTGGATCTTTTCAAAGCAAAGTTGGAGGTGAGCTGTCATTTAAAAGCGTATTTATGATATATCCCTGATAAAAATAAAAGAACGTACGATTTTTAGGAACTATTATTTTTTGGTTAGATAGTGCTTCCATTGTATTCTGGGTGCTGTTTTTCTCAAGAGTTTTTTGGAAAATGAGTTTTGAGGATTATTTGCTCCGTATTGATCTATCAATCTTTTTTCTTTGTTTACAGGCTGCTATGGCAGAGGCAAGATCACAGCAGGCTGCATCTATGACCGAATTCCATTGGCTTGGAAATAGATTTCCAATTTCAAATGCAAAGACACGGGTGTCCATTCTGAAAGGTATGTAATTACTTCGAAGCAAAAAGTAGCACTTCAAAAATGCATCAATAGCCAACTTGCTGGAGGTTCTAACATTAGGAATTATTTGTCTTTGAGTTTGGAATTTTTCCAGTCTACTATTTTGAGCCAAATTCTTTTCTTTCAACCTAGTTTCAGATTTTGGTCTACATACTTGTGTTCTTTATAAAGCATTCTAGCACATTCATTGATGTTTTCAACTTACCTTTTGGAAGTCTGTACTTGAAGTCCTTGTGCGTTGTGTAGCACTTACTATGACCCTTGTTGCCTTCTAATGTTAAGGATGTTGACAGTTGCAGATTTGCATGTCTTGTCCCGATGATAGTGATGATAAAAACAACGGAGTATGAAATAGGGATAGTTTCAAATATTTACAATAAACTCAGTTTACAATAGATATAACCATGTTTTATTTACATAAAAGATAGCCAAAACTCATAGAAAGTATACATTGACTCATCATGATACACTCAAAAGTTGAATATAGCTTACCTATACATGGGCAATGCACAGATTGTACATTATGATACACTCAAAAAGTTATATATAACTTAACTATGCATGAGGCATACCTGACTATAGACTAACTATTTATCGAACTAATTTTTCCGAATATTTATCAAGCTAATTAAAGAAGGAAAAGGATGAAAAATAGTTTAAAGGAAGATTGATTGTGAAGGAAGAGGTGATTTCGGAAACAAAAATAATTTTATTGCAAGCAATCTTCTTTCAATTCAATCTCAACCAACCTTAAATTTTCTCTAAACAGTCTCAAATTTTAGATATGACATTATCTCAGTGTTTTGAGTTTTTTGAAATATCACTCGAAATGATTCATGTTTGTAGTTCGTCAAATTTTTAAATAAAGCTTTGAAACTTTGATGGTTGATTGATCATAGAAGAAGAAGAGGGAATACTGAAAATAACAAAGAGAAAAGGAAGGAGGAAGAGAAGGAACAAGAAGCCATTAATGGCTAAAGTGGAAGGAAGAAGAAGGGTATGGCCGAATGGCTAGTTCGGCCATTTTTTTGTAAAATGGCCAACTGGCCCTTTTGTATGATTATCCCAATATGTAATGATATGAGGCAAATTATTAATTTAAGTTATTGCTAACTCATGTTTCCTGAAGAGGGAAAACCACTTGATTACCTTCCGTAGTACGATAGCTAAGACTCAGATAGATTACCTACTTCTCCGAAAGGGCGATAGAAGTCTATGTAAGAATTGCAAGGTTATTCCGAGTGAAAATATTTCCACTCAACATAGGCTTCTAGTGATGGATTTAGAGATCAAGAGAGAAAAGAAGAAGGTTATTTATGCCCAACCGAGGATTAGATGGGAATGCCATACTCCTGCCCTCTCCCGAGAGATGAAAGAAAAGTTGAGAAACTTAGAGGCTTGGAGTAGTGACGGAAATGTGAACAATATGTGGGACATTACTGTTGGTTGCATTAGAAAGGTAGCTACCGAGGTACTAGGGGTTTCGAGAGGGACCTTTGGTGAACGTCAGGGCGATTGGTGGTAGAATGAGGAAGTTCAGGTCAAAGTGAAAGATAAGAAGGTTGCTTACACGAAGTGGTTGGAGTGTAGGATGAAGATGAAAAGCGAATGCTTAAGGAGACATATAAGATGGCTAAGTCAGAAGCAAAGATGGCGGTGACGAGTGCTAAGACAGCAACGTTTGAGCGTCTATATGAGGAGCTAAGTGATAAAGACGAGGATAAGAGATTGTATAGGCTCTCGCTCAAGAGAGAGAAAGGAGAGATCGCGACTTGGACCAAGTGAAGTGCATCAAGGATGAGGGTAAGATGTTGGTGGATGACACTTCTATTAAACTAAGGTGCCAAGCTTACTTTCATAGACTCTTAAATGAAAAAGAAGATAGAAATATTAAGCTGGGTGAGTTGGCAAACTCCGAAAGTCATCGTGATTTTGGCTATTGCAGGCGGTTCAGAGTTGAGGAGGTTAGAAGGGCTATTAGTAGGATGAAGAGAGGGAGGGCGGTCAGACCTGAGGAGATTTCGTAGATTTTTGGAAGAACATGATCAAGGATGGCATACAGTGGTTGACTAGATTGTTCAATGCTATTATGAAGACTGCTAAGATGCTTGATGAATGGAGGAGTACAATGGTTCCATTGTACAAGAACAAAGGGGATATTCAAAATTGTAACAATTACAGGGTATCAAGTTGTTAAGTCACGCTATGAAGGTCTGGGAGAGAGTGGTGGAGATGAGGGTGAGAAGAGTAGTGTCTATTTCGGAGAATCAGTTTGGATTCATGCCAGGGTGGTCCACTACTGAAGCAATTCATCTTGTTCGGAGATTAGTGGAGAAATATAGGGAAAGAAAAAAGGTTCTTCATATAGTGATCATTGATCTCGAGAAGGCCTATGACAAAGTTCCAAGGGATGTCCTATGGAGGTGTCTAGAGGTGAAAGGTGTCCCAATGACATATATCAGGGCGATCAAGGACATGTACGATGGAGCCAAAACTCGAGTAAGAACAGTGGGAGGAGACTTAGAGTATTTTCCAATTGATATGGGACTTCATCAAGGATCTGTGTTGAGCCCTTTTTTGTTTGCCATAATGATGGATGAGCTGACGCGATCTATCTAGGAGGAGGTTCCATGGTGTATGCTATTTGCAGATGACATAGTACTGATTGATGAGACTCGGACTAAAGTTAATGATAGGTTGGACGCTTGGAGACACGCCTTGGAGTCCAAAGGATTCGAGCGGGGCAGGACCAAAACAGAATACTTGGAGTGCAAATTCAGTGTTGCAAGGGATGAAGCAAACATTGATGTGATGCTTGCCACTCAACCTATCCCCAAGAGGGAAAACTTTAAGTATCTGGGGTCCATCATCCAAAGTAGTGGCGATATCGGCGATAATGTCACACATTGTATCGGGGCAGCATGGACTAAATGGAGGCTTTCCTCTGGAGTGTTGTGTGACAATAAGATACCACCTAAACTCAAAGGGAAGTTTTACAGAATGGTGGTTAGACCATCTTTGCTGTATGGGGTGGAGTGTTGGCCAATAAAAAATGCACATGTTCAAAAGATGCATATCGCAGAGATAAGGATGTTGAGATGGATGTGTGGTCACACAAGGAGGGATAAGATTAGGAATGAGACTATTCGGGTGAAGCTAGAGGTGGCCCCGGTGGCTGATAAGATGAGGGAAGCGAGACTGTGATGGTTTGGGCATGTGCAGAGCCGGAATACCGATGCTCCTGTTAGGAGGTGCGAGAGGTTGGTTTTGGGAGTTACACGCAGGGGTAGAGGTAGACCGAAGAAGTATTGGGAGGAGGTGATTAGACAAAATATGGCGAAACTGGATCTCACTGAGGACATGACCTTAGATAAAAAGGAGTGGAGGTTGCAATTAGAGTAGCATGCTAATTGGTTGGCAGGGTTAGGTGGAGGTATAGTTAGAGTATGCGTGTTTTTTATATCTGTCGTATGTGTGTTAATTCTATCGTATTTATATATTGGCATGTGCTTTTTGTCATATCTAGTTTATTCTGCTTATGGGTTTTTGAGACGAGGGTTCCCAGGAAACAACCTCTCTACTTCTATGAGATTATGGTAAGGTCTGCGTACATTCTACCCTCCCCAGACCCCACTCGTGGGATTCCACTGGGTATGTTGTTGTTGTTTTCCTCTAGGAATGCTATGTTATACATAATGCAACAAGTTTGTTATCTTACAAAGAATGAATTATACAGATGAATTCCAAAATAATTGCATTAGGGTTGTTTCTTTTGTAAACCTGAGTGGGAAATGAGAATTTTCACGGGCTTTAACTTAAGATGCTCGTAATTTTAGTTTTTAAATTTCTCCTCATTTTTGCTTCTCTAGTGAAATACTCCAACAACAACATACACCATGAAATTTCACTAAGTGGGGTTTGGGGAGGGTAGAGTATACACAAATCTCACCACTACCTTGTAGAGGTAGAGGTTGTCTCCGAAAGACCCTCGGGTCAAGTGCATAAGACCCAAGTGACGAAAGAAGAAAACAATGAGGAAAAACATTGTAAAGTCTACAAGAACGAAACAATAACAACAAATGGCGGAATGACCTGGGAGACCCTTGTACTTAGCTCTGTGTGTAAGTTGGACCCTTGTATTTATGGCTTTGCCAATTGAACCCTTAAACTCACTGAAACATAGTGTTTTAAACACCTTTCCCATCCTATGTGTACGCGTGTGGTGCACCCATTTACACGTGAAATTCCATGTCATTTTTAATGACACATAAGAAATTAAATGTTGAAAAAATAAAAAAATAAAAGAATACTTTTGCATATTGTAGAAATTTTGAACATTATTTCTCCATATTTGCTCTCAAATTGAGCATCAAATTCATGGGTGAAATTCTGACCTATTTGCCTTGAATTTCACACTAGAGGTTCACAAACACAAACCCAACAAATAGATCTTCATTATAATTTTGAATTTATTTCATCAATTCACAAAACCCATTTATTATTTTCAAAACTTTGTCAAGCTTATCAATGGAGTTTTTAAATGTCCACTATTATCCTTCACATTAACTCATATAAAATACGAAAAATACTTACTAAATTGAGATTGTGGGATGAAAATGTGGCAAAAATAAGCGAAAAGGAGCAGGGATGTGTTGATTTGCAACAAAGAAAGGAATTTTGAGAAAGTATTTGGGGGCAGGGCAGTGATGCTAGGGAGAATAAAGAAAAAGGGGGTGAGAATGGTGAGTGGATCCAAAGAAGAAGGAATTAGAGGATGGAATGGGAAGAAGAAATTCGGCTCAGTTTTGGTTTGGGGAGGAGGAAGAAGGGGGGTTGCGAGGGGATTGAAGGCTTTGAAAAAGATGACTTTTTTTGGGGTATCTTTTATTTTATTTTTTAATTTTAATTTTGAAAAATATTTTTTAATGTAAAATATTGACTCACGCATTCTTCCAGGTCAGCAACATTAATGCCACATATGCTTGGTCAATGGTTAGAGGTGTCTGAAATATTGTGTTTCAGTGAGTTTAAGCGTTCAGTTGGCAAAATCATAAGTATGAGGGTCCAACTTACAAACGGAGCCAAGTACAAGGGCCTCCCAGGTCATTCCGTCACAACAAAATAAAAAATGTATAGCAAGAATTACAACAAGTATGATTAGTACTACAACAAATACTAACAATCCTAAAGCTTCGCAAAGAAAGACAATAAAATAAACAATGTATGGCAAGAACTACAGTAGGATGCCTAGTACTACAACAAGTATTAACAAACCTAAAGCTTCGCAAAGAAGGACAACACCCCTACTAACCTTCTACCTCAATACGCGACCTTCACTCTTTTCTATCTAGAGTCGTGTCCTCGATGATATGAAGTTGCATCATGTTCTGTCTAATCACCTCTCCCCAATGCTTTTTTTGTCTATCTCTACCCCTTCTCGTACCGCCTATAACTAGACTTTTTCACCTCCTCAATGGGCATCAGCGTACCTCTTCTTCACTTGTCGAAATCATCTCAGTCTCGCTTTCCTCGTCTTGTCCGCCATAGAAGCCATTCCCACCTTCTTCCAGATAAACTCATTTCTAATCTTGTCGCTCCTAGTATATCCACACATCCATCTCAATATCTTCATCTCTGTTGAATGCATCTTCTGAACATGTGACTTCATAACTGGCCAACATTCCACCCCATACAACAAGGATGGTCTAACCAATACTCTGTAGAACTTACCTAAATTTGAGTGATATCTTCTTATCACACAAGGCTCCAACAACAAGCTTCCATTTCATCCATGCCGCCCCAATTTAATGTCTGCTATGATCTAGTGAAATACTCCATTTGCTGAGTTTTATATGATGCTCTTTTCTTATTAGTTTGTTCTAAAAAGAATGGCACCTATATACGTGGAAAGATTTTGACTTTTAAACTTCTCATTATACCCTTATTGACATGTGTTTATAACCACAAAAATATCATGGCATGTATAAGACCACTAGATCTAAGAAAAATTCTTTCTAAACTTTGTTCTCAGTCAAACCCTTCCACATGAATTAAAATGAATGACTTTTAACCACTTCTTTGGATTTTGGACAACTAATTGCATATTTGCGTATCTGCCTTTAAATCATCATGTTGGTTTTAACTTTATTTCAAGCTTATATTATGCACGGTGCCATTCATCAGCCCAGGAACTGGAGAAAGATATCCATGGCTCAGCTGCTGATTCTCTTCCAGCAGAGAAGAAACTTGCCTCATACGACAAAATATTTGCAGCATATCATGAAGCCAGGAGCTGCATCCGAAATGACCTGGTGAGTGACAACTATTACATGGAAATGGCTGCCTCTTGGAAATTTCAAGTTGCTCTTGAATATTGCATACATCAATTTGAAGACCTGAATCATCTTACACATGGTTTTTCCTCTAGGTTACGGCTGCTAATTCAGAAAATGTGAAGGATGAGTTAAGTGGACTGGATAAAGCCATTGGTGCAATTTTAGGGCAGCGAACCATTGAGCGGAATCAGTTGCTAGTTAAGATAGCTAAAAGCAAGCTCAACAAAGTCCGTGATGATAAAAATGAAAAGGTCACAAAGCCAGAGGAGCTTGTTCGGCTGTATGATCTACTGCTACAGGTAACTATTATTCAGTGTTATTCTTTTATTACATTCTTAATCAATTGCATTTTAGATCAGACTATTGGACTGCACTATTAACTGCTTTCTCTGGTGCAGAATACTGCTGACCTTTCTGATCTAGTTAGTTCTGGTAGAGATAGAAAGATTGAAGAAGTTGCCTTAGCTGAAGAGTGCGAGCTGAAAAGTATGGTTTTCCGAGCAGAAAGGTTCGACTTTTATTAGTTCATTCAATGAAATGTTTACTTTGAGCCGAGGATCTAGCAAGAACAACCTCTACCCCTCAAGGTAGGGGTAAGTTTTGTGTACACACTAGCTTCCCCAGACCCCACTGGTGGGACTGTGTTGTATTGTTTCTTTCTTTTTGTGGTAGTTGAAATGCCATTTATGGTGAGAAGGGGAGAGTGAAAGACTATCTTCATATGGTTTTAGGCTTCTAGCACTTCTTGTAGACATATAAAACTAATAGTATTGGTGAATTTACTGAAGAAAGATCTGGAACTCTTAAGTGTCCCAGATAAGGAAGTTGTACAACTCCAATGTACAAAATGCTTAGGTGATGAGCAATGAAATTATGGGTCTTTGATACTATGTAAGATTGTACTTGGCCTCTTTGGAGTAATTTGAAATTATGGTTCCAGTGCCAGTATCTATTTCAACTATAATCAAATGTTCATCATCTTAGATGGATATCATTGGATTAATCTATTTGCCTCCTGGTAGTAACTTCACGATTTGGACCGAGTTTCATTGTGCTCTTATATCTTCATGTGCAAAATTTAGTTCAATTTGATGTGGGGGGTCGACCTGTAGTTTGGTGCGCTCGTTTAACTTCTTGCTAAACATTAGGAATCTTAGCGATCCTCTTATTTAAGCCTGTTCTGGAAAATAATTTTGCTTTTGCACTGTGATGAGGTTTTGTTATTACCCTCTTGCCCCTCCTCTTCCCCCATGAAGCGCTAGTCATCTTCGCTTTTCAGGATCTTACTGGGCTTTCAGGATTGCAGCTTTGTGCATCTTTAATGTAGTCCTAGAATGCATATTTTTTTGTTTATAATCAATTAAAAGCTTTCATGTCAATTTTCCTCCAGGTGCTTCTACTTAGCAAAGTCCTACAGTTCCGCGGGAAAGAGGACCGAAGCTTATGCCTTGTATTCTCGAGCTCGTTCTTTAGCTGATGCAGCTCTTATGAAACTTAAGTCCGTGAATGCTGATCAAGTAAGCACTTTGTCATTCTAACAACCTACTTTTATTATTAAATTATTGTGCATGTGCTATTCATGGTGAAAATCATTTTCACCCCTCAACTTTGTTCTTAAAATCACATTCCCCCCTCAACTTTGAATAATAATCAAACTTCCCTCTATCTGAATCAAATCTTCTAAATGCCTATTATACTCTTTTATTATCATTTCTTTTACTTCTTTTAAAATCATGATATTTTATTCTTTTTAATTTCATGTAACAATTTTTTCATGAAAGCATAAATATTATCTTTTGGACAAAAAAGTGAGAAATATTAATTTAGTATATAATCTAATGATGTTCTATAACAAAGTAAATTAGCATAATAAAAAAAACTAATTGTATTAATAATAGTCAAACTCTAATATTATTTGTACAAGTGAAAATAATAGAGAATAATAACTATACTAATATACATTAATGTAAAAATTATAAGTCATTAATAATTGAATTAAGGTCAAATTTTCAAAGATTGTATTTATTTAGATTTTAAAATTTTAAACTATAATTTATGTAAAAGCCCATCAATTTCAATCAAAATTTACTTATTTATATAGGCAACAGAATACACTTGCCGTTTTATATTACTTGACCCTTGTTTCAAAAATAGTTGTTTTTGATTTACTTGTCCCAATTTTTTATAATATAAAAAAATAATATTTCTTTTATTTCTATCCTTGGTATTAAACAACTACATAAAGTAATAGTAGTCAAATTTAGAGTTTCAAAGCATCATTCATAATGTTAATTTAGTAAAATACACCTCTAATTAAATTTTTCAAGGAGTGTCATATCCAGAAGGGTCAAGTAATATGAAACGTATGAAGTAAGAGAGTGAAGAAAGCCAAAAATATATGTATGCATATATATACACATGTCTAATGCATATTATATTCAAATAATGATTATAAAATAGTATTTAAAATTTGTGACAAATTCATAAAAATATTATTCTACTTATAACTAGGTAATTGATTTGCGCTTCGCACGGCTATAAATATTTTTTCAAATGTATAAAATATACTTTTTTGTCCCATTTTATGTGTCACTCTTTGACTTGGCATAGTATTTAAGGAAAAAAAAAGAAGATTTTTGGGATGTGGGTTGTGGCAATAATAGGAGGAAGGCATAGAAGAATAATAGTCGGAGGTCCAAATTGTAAAAGGAATGATTTGTACTGTGGTAAACATGATAAGGTAGACGATTGAGTGTTTATTTACCAAGTTGAAAAGACTATTATATTTATACAAAATTGAAGCACAATGCCCAAAACAACAGACCAAACTATTCTATGCATACAAACTGAAATGGCATATGCATATAACAAAATTATGCAGGAAAAATTATAGTTTGTAGAGTCGTAAAAATGTTAAGGCATAGGGCTGCTTGTTGCTTTACCAATAAGCGGGTAAAGTTATATTAGAAGCTTTAAGGCCATAGGAAATTTAAAAAAACTATGAAAAGAGAAAGAAGAGAATGAATATAAAGCGAGGTTGAAAATACGAAGGTCAAAGGCAGTGCGTTACAGAGTATTTATTGAAATATGAATAATTGTAGACCAATAAAAATGTTGATGTAGAGCGGTACACAAACCTCTGGATTAAAAATTATTCCATACCCGTCAGGCTATTAATTCCAAGGTCATGCAAATTTCCAACCTCTCGTGGTAGAGGTCCTTCAAGCTTGTTGTCCCACATTGATAAAACTTGAAGTGATGAAAGTTGAATATATTTAATGGGATTGAGCCTGTTAATGCATTTTGTTCCATTCCCAATTGCTTCAAGTTATGAAGATGATCTATCTCATTAGGAATTGTGCCTGTCAAATTGTTATGAGAAAATATCAAATAATAATCCTTAAACAAATTTCAATACCTCATCATGTTGTGTTAGAAGTTTTAAGGCCAAAGGGAATTTAAAGGAACTATGAAAAAGAGAAAGAAGAGAATGAATTTAAAGTGAGGTTGTAAATACGAAGGTCAAAGGTAGGGTGTTACAGAGTATTTATTGAAATATGAATAATTGTAGAGCAATAAACATGTTGATGTAGAGCGCTACAAGTAGCGATAGAGACAAAGGAGTGTACTGAAGCCTTTTATTACAAGTAAATAATGCACAAAAGTAAGACAAGTAACTATGATGCCATAATTTTATGATTTTAAGCAGCCATGTTGACCTTCAAACTGCTAAGTCTCCCTTGTGTATGCAGTATCGACATATAAATAGTAAATTCTGACACATAATTATAACAACAAACAACAACATACCAGTGAAATCTCACAAGTGGGGTCTGGGGAGGGTAGAATGTACGCATACCTTACTACTACCTTATAGAGGTAGAGAAGTTGTTTCCTGGGAACCCTCGTCTCAAAAACCCAAAAGCAGAATAAACTAGATATAAAAAAAAGGAAAGGACAGGAAAAACACATGATAGTATGCAAATACGATAAATTTAACTTAACAAAATGGAAAATGACAACACAATATAAAGGCAATGCAAATACGCTAAAAGTAAACAAATATAATGGCAACATATGATGTACAGACATCACTACTACTACTATCCTACTCACTAAGTCATATATCGACTTACCCCTACTAACCTATTAACCGTCTACTCTAATACGCAACCTCTACTCTTTTCTATCTAAGGTCGGCGAGGTGAAGTTTCGCCATATCTTGTCTGATCACTTCCCCCATATACTTCTTCGGCCTACCTCTACCCCTCCGTGTATCCCCTAAATCTAACCTCTCGCACATCCTAACAGGAGCATCGATACTCCTTCTCTACACATGTCCAAACCAACGCAGTCTCGCTTCCCTCATCTTGTCAGCCATAGAAGCTACCTCTAGCTTCCCTCGGATGATCTCATTGCTAATCCTATCACTCCTGGTATGTCCACACATCCATTTCAACATCCTCATCTCCACAACCTGCATCTTCTGAACATGTGAATTTTTAATAGGCCAACACTCCACCCTATATAGCAAAGATGGTCTAACCACCATTTTGTAAAACTTGCCTTTTAAGCTTAGGTGGTATATTTTTATCACACAATACTCCTGAGGCAAGCCTCCATTTCGTCCATGCTGCCCCAACACGGTGTGTGACATCATCGTCAATATCGTCACTACTCTGGATGATGGACCCAAGATACTAAAGTTATCTCTCTTGGGGATAGATTGAGTGGCAAGCCTCACATTAATGTCAGCTTCATCCCTCGCAACACTGAAATTGCACTCCATGTATTCTATTTTGGTTCTACTCGATTTGAACCCTTTGGATTCCAAAGCGTGTCTCCAAACCTCCAATCTACATTAACTTTAGTCCGGATCTCATAAATCAGTACTATGTCATCTGCAAATAACATACACCAAGGGACCTCCTCCTGGATAGACCGCGTCAGCTCATCCATCACCAGGACAAACAGAAAAGGGCTCAACACAGATCTTTGATGAAGTCCCATCTCAACTGGAAAATGCTCTGAGTCTCCTCCCACCGTTCTTACCGAGTTTTGGCTCCGTCGTACATATCTTTTATCACCCTAATATATGCCATTGGGACACCTTTCGCCTCTTGACACCTCCATAGGACATCCCTCAGAATTTTGTCATAGGCCTTCTCGAGATCAATGAACTTTCCCTATATTTTTCCATTAATCTCTGAACAAGATGAATTGCTTCAGTAGTCGACCGTCTTGGCATGAATCTGATTTGATTCTCTGAGATAGATACTACTTTTCTCACCCTCATCTCCACCGCTCTCTCCCAGACCTTCATAGTGTGACTTAACAACTTGATACCCCTGTAATTATAGCATAATTATAGCATTCTTATATTTTCTACTTATGTTGCTTCAATCAGTAATATGAATGTAAATGATTCTTATCCTTTTGTCATTGTTTTCATCCATCTGTATCAGGTCATGATCAAGGAGCTGAGAACACTGCATAATGAGAGCAGATCTAACAGCTGTGTTGAACATGCCAAAGGAGTTATGGAGGAGGAACAGGCTCCAGAAAATCTCTCGAAAAAGATATCAAATATCTCATTGAACGGAGCTGATAAGAAGGTATGATTTGGCCTTCCATATGTCTGTTAAGTACTTTTGCAATCGTTCCCATTAGTTAATCCGTTGTAGTATTCGCCTTCTCTTTGATGTTCTTGGTGCCTACGTAACCACCACATATTCTTAGATTACTATATGAAACTAGGGAAGAAACCCATGGAGATTTTGTGTCACTGAACTACTTCCAACAATCATCTTCTATGACCTTTTCTTTTTGGGTTTATTGATACTGAAGACAGAAATTTTGGATTTCTTCTGAAGAATAATTATTGACTGCTGAAGTATGTGAATAGTGAGCTGTAAAAAAATAGTTTGTATTTTTCGTAATTCAAAATCTAGTCAACATTAGATGAACCTCTCGCTTATCTTAGCAAAAACATTAATAATTTTCTCCATCTTTTATCCTTCAGAGGATACTGCATTTTGTGTGCATGATTCCTCAAATTAATGGCATACTGTGAAATGAAGTAAAGTCTGTTGCTTTTCCAGTGTTTGTGCTGGAAAAGGTTTCACCTCATGAAATGATAATGCAATTAGAGAATTTTGTCTGGTGTTGTATTATGCTTGTGTCCCCAAAAAAAGGTCAAACATGAACTACTTAGAATGGTGTTACTTCACTGATAATTCTCGCTGAGCACTTCAGCATTGTGGTTGACACAAATCCCCACACCACCCACACATTAGAAGTTTGAGGTTTACTTCATTTCAGACTTGTTTTCATTTAGTACCATATTGATGCTCCCAACTGTTGGACGTATTTTATTGGTAGTTCTATATAAGCTAGTACAACATTAGCGTCAACCCGAATGTTTGAAGCACCAAGTATGACAAATGATTCTGCCTTGATAAATTTTTGATACTTGATATGTGGCACTTTAAGTGTTATGGTACTTCTCTTTCATTAATTCCATGCTATGTTGCTCGGATTCTTTAAAAATGCTAATGGGTGCATGTTGGATTCTCCAAAAAAAAAAAAACCCTACTTTTGGAGAATCCGACACAAGTGCAGTATCGAAAGTGAAGAGTCCGTGTAACTTAGATTCCTTGGCACTAGATTGCCGATTTGTTTTTATTCCAAGAATTGGGTCATTTATCATATTCTTATTTGTTCGGGGTTGTTTGTAGGCATTATATTCTGCATTCTTCCTTTCTAGCTTGTGTTGTTTCTGCTATCATTTTTATTTGTGCTCTTCTGATTCCCCTGACGTGTTTAATCCATGTTTTCTTTAAACTTCTTTTAGATGGAGAAACTACTCATGGAAAAATTGGATACATACGAATCAGCTGTTGGTGAAGTCAACATGAAGGTCGTTCCTCGAATTGAAACTTTTCCACCTGCCTTCCAATCAGTCCCTCGTAATCCCATCGTATTGGACCTGGCTTATAACCTTATTGAGTTCCCGTCACTGGATGCTCGTATGAAGAAAGATAAGAAAGGTTTCATTAGCAGGTTTTGGGGCTGAACTGCTCTTTTCCTTGGTCATTGATTTATCAGTTGCACCATAGAGTTGAGGCAATTTTGTCAAATTTAAGCTGCGAAATTCTTCGGACATGCATTCAGAAAATTTATCTATACCTTGAAAAGGCTCAGAAAATTCATTCTATATGTACTCTGTTTTTATTTTTCTGAAGTTCTAATTTTGGTACAGATTTCAAAAGAATCTTTAGGAGGGACTTCATTTGGTTGAATCAAATGGTTTGCTTGAACAGAAGGAATTTATTTCTTAGTGCATTCTACTCCTAAGTTGCGTCCCTTTGGTTTCAATCAAAAAGAAAATTAACCTAGTTTCCTTTGAAATAAAGGGGAACATCAATGAGCGTTATTGCAATTTGGAATTAAAGTTTATTATAAAAAACTATAGGTTGGATTCCTAAAGATGTGGTCTCCATCTTGCGATGATTTGATGTCAGTCCTACCTAGTATTGGAAGTTACATCATACCGGCAATGGCTCAACTTCTATTTATGTACGTTTCTTGCAATTGGTAACTTGCCTAAAGTATCAACTTGTGCATGTTCCTTTGCATGCCATCCTCAGCCATAGGAATCACCACCTCCATTCTTTTCGTGTTCTTCCCTGTTTTTCCTTTTGGACAGATTGGTCCATTTGCTGTACGCACTCTAAATATGCCCTTTAAATCTATGTTTTGCTATGGATATATGTTGGAAACCATAGGCTCTAGATTGATTTTGGTTTACATCAGCTCTACGTCTAACATAATTCACTCTAGAGCCAAAGTGATCACCAAAATGGTCAATGACTTCTGAATCAAAATACTCGTGAGAATTTCATGGAATGACAAATATGTAGATCAAAATATCGTAAATGCATTAGTTTTTTGGTCGTAGAAAGGCAGTTGATTGTACGTCATCAAAAGTTAATTTTGTTATTGTTGTGTCCGGTGATGGACCTTTAGTTGGTGCACAATGAAACCCTGCTTTACTACGCTTGTTGCTAAATCAAAAAAGTGTCCAGTATTCCAGAATCTGAGCCAGCTAAACTACCCTATATATTTGGTTCCATTTACTATTCATTGCTTTTGTTGGGATACTTGTGACGATTCTTAATTAATAGTAGTATTCAAACTCCAATGTTAGATGAGAACACTAGGGAAGAACAAGCAAGCAAGAAACATAAAATGATCAGCAGAGATTCTTGAATCTTGTATCGAATTCAATTCCCACAAGTGTATCAATTCCCAGCAAATTGTAGCATACCACTGTTTTCTCCATAGTTCAAAACAATCAGATATTCAGCTGATATGTAACAAAATGCTTCAGAATGCTCTGAAGCTCACACAAAATCAAAGCACTTGATCTAATCAAGGGGTTTAATCTGCTTGACACATACAATCCATGCTCGACAGAGTTATAATTCACTCTAGTCATACCAAATGCCAAAATGAAGATACAGAACAGAATTACAAACACTTGTTTCATATATGTTTGACACAATACACCTGGTAAAAATGAAGAGTTAGTGAAAGAGAAATATACCAGCAAACATCAGCCACTGTGATAGCAACATATTTAGGTAGGTAGAGCTCCGTATTCTTCGCCTGAACGGAAGAAGAATCCGATGAAAACAGCAATTATCCACAGCAAGAAAGTCAGTGTCACCAAATGAATTTTCTTTGAGACGAGTGTATTACACCAGTCTTTGTCTTCTGGCAGTCCATAGAACTCTACAATTACAGTGTTCATGACAGCATCGAGAAGCTTCTTATATCGAATATCAATATCTGTTGCATTCACCACTTGCATTTGAGCTTCTCTTAGGTACTTTACTGCCATTTCAGCCTCAACAAATCCAAACTTCACATCACTAATTTGTGTAGTTCCACTACGATTATTCGAATCACTACATTCTTTGAACTTGTCAGAAGTTACTGCCGATGACAATGGAGTCGGATCACCCAGAGGATCCACAGCCTCTGATGAAGGAGAAGTTTCTAGAATCAATGACAAGTCCTGGGAGGAATAGGAATCCGAAAGTTACATCTCAAATATTATAAGGAATAGTGAATTTCGCAGACGTGAAACTCAATTCAAAGATCTCAAAACTGAAAGCATACATAATTGGGATATAAATAGCTTCTTTATCAATAAGTGTAAGAAATTATGGATAGATTTGGAAAAAAACAAGAGGAATCTAAGCGAATTGCATATATAAACCGTAACAGACCCACACACTACTGCTGAATAGTGAAAAGGGAAATCAATAGGTTGTTTCCGATGCAAATAAATACAGAGAGAATAACACTTCAAATAAGTTGAAGCTCAAAAAAAAAAAAAAAAATTAGAAACGAATATTGGATTTGATGAACGGGCTCAGTTAACTTAATTTTGTGTTTACTCAACAATTACTGATGGAAATTAGCGCGCACATCCTGAATTATCTCAGCGGCGGTTCCGGTGGATGAAATTTAAAAACTAGAGAAGAAATTTGAACTTGATCGCTGTTAGGCTTGTGTGAGAAGTGCGATTAGTGATGAAAATGCAGATATATGGTTAGAAAATTGATGAAGCAGGAGGCATTTCAGAAGTTACCTCAGTGGCGGATTCCGTGAGTAGATTATGATCATCTGTGAGAGAAGAGCCGATGGATGAATGAGAAAATAAGGAAGCAGCTTGCGATTCAAACAACGAATTCAAGTTCTTCCTAGTGGTCTGCATACAAATAAGATGAATGAATATAACAAGAGAAAACAGAGGATGCATATTCATCGTAGAAAGCTCATGTATACTTTGATCGTCTTCTTCGTTTGATCGGCGGAGATGGATTTGGATCGGCGATTTCCGAGCTCTTTCAATGGCGTTTGAAGATGATGCTCTCTCATGTTTTTGATGTGCGCCAAACGCTTTGCCTTTGGAATTTCAAATCAAGCTTTCGGGTCTCCATGGATAATTTAATCTTTTTTAGATGGATAATTTAGTCTTTTTTCCAATATGCAAATATTGGAGAAGAAAAGAGAATATGATTTATGATATATTTTTAATTATTCTGTTTCAAAAAGCCATCTGTTTAAAAAAATTTTATTCATTTTGTTTTCTAGCAAAGTTTTACGAGAAAAAGATCAAAATAGTCCCTTATTTTTGAGTTAAAACTCAAAGTCATCCTTAAGGTTTTTTATGGAGCACTAGTAGTCTCTCGTGTTAGTAACATTAGTACACTTTTGGTCCTTCTAAATAGGGTTGTTTTCACAAATATACACATTTTGAGAGAAAATTACAAGCCTCTATCAAACATTAAAAAATTACAAAAAGTATATCAAAATTAATTTCAAAGTAGGAAAGGGAGTATGATTTGTATTAATTAATGTTGATTGATATGTGATGTGATAGGTGTTGAAAAAGTAAGAATAATTAATTGACATTGTAAACATTTTGGAAGTTGGTGTGAGACATGAATGTGTATGTTTTTTCCTTTTTTTAATTAATAATTATTGATAAAGGAGATGCTATGGTCTTCAAAATGGGAAAAATAAAAAATTTAATTGTTTATATATGTATCTGTGAAAATAAGAATAAAGTTGGAAAAAAATTGTCTTGGTGTGAGATGCGGTGCAAAGAGATTATTTTACATGTTTGGGGGAAGAAATAATTAAATGATTCGACTAATAAGTTCTAGACAATTCTTTTGGAAATGGTATGCAAAATGATTGTACTGTGGAGAAATAATTTGTTGTTATGTATAATTGATATTATTGTCATAATTGCAATAAACATACATGATGAAATTATGATTCAAATTCAATATGAAATTTATTGTGATTTTTTTTATAATATAAAATGATAATCGTAACAAATATCATAGAATTATTTATTAATATATTGATATATTTAGCTTGTTATATACTATGAATATGTAATCTATATAAAATTAGTTTTTGAACATAAGGGGTGTTGCATTAAAAAAGGACAACATCAAATCAAATTAATGGATTTGATAGCATAGAGGGACTATACTATTCAGCCTACTAAACCTAGGAGAAAGGCCACATCAAATTGTACCGTTGACCCATGTATATTGAGATGTGTCATTCACATATTTAGACAATAGAAATTGGAGGGAATATTTGGGTGTATTTAAGAAGTCTTTGACTAACAAATTTTTTTTTCCCACTAAATGCTTGAGAAACTAAAACTTTTCTCAGGATAAGGGATATGGGTAGCGAAAGTGTGGTTTCAATATTGGTGAAATATGATGGAAGATGGGAGTTAACAAGTATTAGTATTATATATTATACATCAGTGACAAAACTTAAGAGGTTAAGAGTCTATAGGAAAGAAAATACATTGGAATAAAAGTTGGTTGAAACATATTGAATGTCCACAATTGAGACTTACATATAGATGTGTTAGTTTAGGATGTTTTCATTATTATTTAACGTTGTTTCTTGGTTAGTTGGTTAGTTCTCGTATAGTCGTCGTATGTTGACTTTGTAAAAATGTAAAACCTACTAGTTAACTACATAGGTGTTGGTTTGTTGTTGAAATGATAGACGAGTTGTTTAAATAGCACAGGCCAATTGATTTTGCTTAAACAGTTAGTTGGGTGGTGGTTTCGTTGGTATGTAACGTACATATGGTGGTGTAAATTTAAAAGGTGGAGAATTTGGTGCTAAAAACTTTAGTTGCGTGGTGGTTTCTTTGGTATATAAGGTATGTATTGTCGATGAACAGGAAAATGTGGACGATTTGGTGCTTTAAATAGTCGAAGTGTTTTTTTCCATGGTAGATTCGTTGGTATATTATATGCATCTCGGTAAAAGTGAGAAAAGTGCACCATGTGGTGCTTATGTTTGTTACATTGATTCATTCGTGGTGGTTTCATTGGTATATCATATATTAATTACCGTCAAAATTAGAAATGTGGCCAGTTTGGTGCTTATGCTGGTATTTATGTGTGCTACATGGCATCTAATATGTGAATTGTGGTAGAAATAATAAAATAATTGTGGCTTTAGTGGTGGTGTTGATATTATATTTGGTGTGATTACAGGTGACTGCATAGATTACAAAATGGAAGGAATAATATACTAATCTATCATATGTAATACCAAACTGGATCTAAAATTGTGGATGCCAAAATGACAACACACCATACAAAGAAAAATATAATAAGGAATACCAATGCGAATACCAAAATAGCAACCCATCCTTACATAATAACAACCATTATGAAAAACCAATGCGAATACCAAAACAACAAACCACCAAGCATAGGACACTACCACTGTGCATACCACCAGGCTACAACCATCCCTAAATGCTAAACTACCATCGGCAATACCAATTTTCCAACACAGCATGCATACTAAGGTACCATATACAATACCAAATCTGGAACTACTCATAAAAAAAACCCATTGTGAAATCCAAAATTGCAACCCACCCATACCACGAAAACTATGACAAGGAATACCAAACCTGGAAACATACTAACATAATAATTACCATTGTGAAAAATACCAACACTGCAATCACGACCATGCATAGTACACAACGATGATGAATACCAAGGCTGAAACGAGCCATACAGGGTAAACTACCATCATGAATACCGAAACTATAACCCACCATGCATAGGAAACTACCAATGTGAATACATAGTAAACTACCATGGATAGGAAGCTACCATTGTGAATACCAGAGAACCCACCAGCCATAGTAATGACTACCATTGAGAGTACCAAAACAAAACTTAAAACCAACATCGATTTTTTAAAAATGAAGTGTTAAACATGCTTACTTAATACACCCCATACATAAATACCAAAAAGCATTACATTGTAGAACGCAGCTGACAGTTCAAAACACGGTGTAGGCCCATAAAAATTGTTTGCCACCTAAATGACTACATAAAACAAAAGCAATCCATGTTCACAATAATAGGTAGTCAATGTTCACTTCTATGATACCTCAACTTCTACTCCTTGGTTATTTAACCACTGGCTTCGTACCAGCTTGATCTCAGTGAGTAAATTCTGGAAGTATTCTTCCATGTACGCCTTTAGTTGTCCAAACTGCGCTTCAACCTTCACTTCTAGAGCTTTGAAGTCGTTGCGCACCTAGAAAAAAAATGGGGTCTTGAAAAAAAACATTGGCTAAAGACTTTGAGAAATGAAAAAAAAATAGTCTACTTACCAACACAATGTCCCCAACAAGCTTTTTGAGGTTGCGTGCAACAACGTCTTCATCTGAATGTCCAGAAGCTTGGGGGACATCATTCGCAGCAGAGTTTGAATCCTCCAGCTGCTCAAGCTCAAAAGCAGCCACCTCTTCCGCAGTAAATGCAAATCCTTGAAACTTGTACTTCAATTTTATCAAAAAAATAAAATATTAGATTAAAAAAATTATGAATCCAACAAAAAATTGATATAGCAAAATGATTACCTGACTACCATAACGACGGAATATTCCTCTCAACAACTTCTCATAGTACAACCTGTAATCTGGTGTAGTCCAATTGAAAATTCGCGAACTGCGATTTTGCCTCTGAACAGCAATCATAAGATCCACCTTATTGCAACACTCATATAACCATATTTGCATGGCCAAAGGAAAGCCACAAAACTTGAAATAATCAGGGTCTCCGGCAAGTTGACGGACCATGCAATCCCTCAAATCAAAAAAAGACCGGCGACCCCATGGGTATGTTATGTACCGACCAGATTCAACCAACAAGAAATGGTCTAACGGGATAAAATGTTTCTTGGGGGGAGATGACAAAATATATGTACTAATAAAATAAATAATGGCAATATTTAAAACATCCTCGTTCTCAAACAACCCTTCCTTAAATGCATTAATTAAATGGTGCTTCTCAAGCCCCTTCTCACATGCCATTGGGAAGTATCGATCAGCAAGTTTCGATCTCCCCGACAAATCAATCGTACACTCATCAATTGTGCCACACTTCAGACCAGTGACAGCCCGAAACTCTCTTAAACCAAATGTTAACTCTTTCCCATTGAAATTAAATATAAAGACATCACCAATCTCATCCTTATTGGTCATATGATGAACCATGGCTCGAATAACTTGTGGTTGAACAATCAATTGTGCCAGATCAAACAAATAACCAAATGGACCAGTTTTAAACTGATCAAACATACCAAATTTCAACAAAAAGTCAGTTATTTCCTCAAAAACTTTGACATTCACATAGGAGCACCATCGACACGCTTTTTTGGTGTCCTGAAAATGTCAACAAAAATACAAAAACTATATATGTACAGAGATGGGCCCCAAAAAAAATGTCAACAAAAATACAAAAACTATATATGTACAGAGATGGGCCCCCAAAAAAAAAGAAAACTAATCAAGAAAATATAAATCTTGGAGAAGATAATAAATTGTAAATTATACCTGCGCTTCTTTTTTATCTTTCTTCCTCTCCTTCACTTGTTTGTTTTTTTTTGCTACCAGAAGGAGTCTTTCCTTTGTTCCCAACAGATTTTTAATTAAAATAAATAAAAATATACTATTAGAAATATATTACATACAACCATCAGTTATATATAAAAACACCAAAGTACATACCTTCCCCTTTACATCAGGAGATAAATTCTGCACTTTATTAAACTTGGCCCTCTTTGATAGTGAAATTATGTCCTCAAAGTCGCTGTCGTGGGGAAAATTCAACTTTGGCATTTTACCCTTACCCTTTCTTTCCGAACTTATTTTACCATGACTTCTGCTAGAAGTAACATTTACGACTTCATCCTTAGACTTTTTTGTATCCAAACCGTGGGCCCTTTTAGATGGTGATGGTGTGTATACACATTCAAATCAAAACTTGGTCTAGAAAGCGAATGAATGGTGCTATCAACTGAAATAACATCCCTAGCAAACCTAGGACTTTTCCTCGTAGGTGTCACTTCCATAGTAATTTAGTCCTCTTCTACAAATACAACACTACACATAAATCCGACAAACAAAAATTAAATACAAACCAGAATACCCAAAAAAAAGGCAGAAATCGAAACTATTAAAGTTTCAAACTCGAATTACAAATTGCATACCAAAATATACCACCAATTACAGTAAAACTCTATTGAATGTCACCAATTCCTCTTCTACAAATACAACACTACACATAAAATCCGACAACCAAATTAAATACAAACCAGAATACCAAAAAAAAAGGAAGAAATCGAAAATATTAAAGTTTCAAACTCGAATTACAAATTGCATACCAAAATATACCAACAATTACTGTAAAACTCTATTGAATGTCACCAATTACTCTTCTACAAATACAACACTACACATAAAATCCGACAACCAAATTAAATACAAACCAGAATACCAAAAAAAAAAGGAAGAAATCGAAAATATTAAAGTTTCAAATTCGAATTACAAAATTGCATACCAAAATATACCAACAATTACAGTAAAACTCTATTGAATGTTACCAAAGAAAAACAAAGAATGTACAATACAAAGGGAGAAAAAATAACAACAACATTATAAACAACAATTCCCCGTCAACCTTCCTGAAAAACCACCCAAAATAGAATAAAGGATGGAAAAATGAAACGGAGAAAAATAACAACAACAATGCTATAACACACCACTTCAATACTACCGATCCGAAAATACAAAAAAAAACATACTTGGAAAAGATACACTTCCGATACAAAAATTTAAAAAAAACGAAAAAAAAATTAAGGGTGAAAACACATACATGAAAATCAACTTCGCAATTCCAAAGATTACATACATCCCCACTACCCGTCTGAAAACATAAACGAAAAAAAGGAAAGAATGCAAAAAATCTGAAAATAACGAAAAAAAGAGTTTGGGGGAGGGGGGGGGGGGGGGAACACATACATGGAATGCAAAAATGCAAAAAATGTTTGTGAGATGAACATTATTACCCCACTGCCCCGTTTGAAAACATAAACGAAAAAAAAAATAATGCCAAAATTTCATACCTGGAATCTGCGAGACAGAGAGAACTTGTGAAGAAAAAGAAGAAATTTTTTTAGCAAACAATGAAAATAACCATGGGGGAGATGAAAAATCAAAATTTATGTTTGTGAATAGACGCGCCAGCTGATGGACCGGCGCGTCAGTCAAGAAAGGTCGCGTCCATCAAGTCAATTAACATTACTACCCTTTTTTATTACACTTTGTGTAATAATATTAACGTGTAGAGGAATATAAATAAATATATTATTTATTCTGTCAGAATAATAATGAATGATGCATTAATTGTGAAAGACATTAACTAATGAAAAGACGGCTCATTTAACGCATTAATGGAATTAATTAAATAGCCGACACATGCATTTAATGCAGTCTCGTCACCTGCATAAAATAATAAAAAAAATAAAAAGGCATTTCATTAAATGGCAAAGTCAGAAAAAAAGTTGGTATAACTGTAATTTTTTTTGTAGTGAAGTAAATAAATTTGAAAATGTAATTTATGGGCACATAATTGTATATTTTTGTAAAAATTCCTTCTAAATAATTGTCTATTTTTTAACATTGATTTTGTCCATAATTTTTTATATATTAGTCGAAATAATAACTCCAAGTGAAAAAAGGTGAAAAGAATACCTTGTCCTGTTTAGTAAAAGTATTATTGTGTCTAAAAGTAAAAAGTTCATCATGGCGATTTCACAGGCAACTGTACAAAATTTTATTTCTTGAAACGTCATATGTTAATGAATAGATTAACAACAATATTATTTCTACTGAACAAAGATATTCTTCTTCTCACCTTCTTTCACATGAAGTTATTATTTTCACTAGTTATATAAAAAGATGATCAAACATTTCATTGATAAAATTTTGGACAAAATCAATATTAAAAAATAGCCAAAAGTTCTGAAACTGAAGACTATTGGTCAAGAAAGAAGCAAAGTGAGTTTAATTTGTGTCATTAAAATCAGTTACAGTTGAATGAGATATTTTCATCAAATAATATTAATGATTTGATACTAAGCATAGAGTAGAGCAGAATGTTTTGGCCTGGAGGTTTCATCATTTTCTCGTTGTTGGACCCTTCAATGAAGTCGCATGCACATATTGGCAATCAAGTGTGACCGTCCAATTTTGAAGGCAATAAGTGTCACACTATTATTTTTTCTAGTTTTGAAAAATAGAGTATTTCCAATTAAAGTGACATTTTAAAAGGATTATTTTATTATTTAAAATCCACTTGGAATTGAGTTTTGGTGTTCCAAATCACTTTTTTCATCCCTAATCAAAAGGAAGTTGACTCTTTATTTATTTTTATTATTTTTTTCTTTTTGGTCTGCGGACTAGAAATTCAGGTAAGGAATTCTATTGACCGAGAGGAAGGTGTTAGGCACCCCTCGAATCCCATGGTTCTAGCATGGTTGCTTTATTGATTTATGTATGACTTCAACTAATTTTGACAAATATTATATTTCTTGGTTTTACAAAAATTTATTTACTTACCTTCTTCAATTTATTTGAAATTCATTTTAAGAAAAAAGAAACTATCATATTTTATTGGTTCGTGTGTATTGATAGCAACACTTTCCAATCTTGCTACAAAATTAATTATCACTTTGTAGTTTTCGAAAGAAAGTTTATTTAATAAAGTTTGAATCCTAATATTTGCCTATCATTATTTATTCACCTAATCATTCTCCTAAATACAAGATCCAAAAATTTTATTTATTTATTTATTTATTCTAGTCATTATGACTTATGAAAAGTATAATTTAAAAATTCATATTAATTGATGGATCACTATAAACTTGTTAATAGTATTCAAAAGAAAAACAAATTACTCAAATGAGATGCAAAGAAAGTTACAAATTTTGTTTATGTTTTTTTTTTTTAAAAAAAATGAACACAAATTTACTAGAAACACAAAATATATTTTTGTACAAATTTTGTACATGCAACACTAGTATGAACATGTCGAGAATTATGACTAATCTTTTCTTTTCTTTATTTTAGTAACTAAAATGAAAAGAAAAACATATGTTAATTGAAACAAATATTTTACATAATGATTAGTCATTGATTATTTTCATCATTTATTTTTACAAAATCATAAAAATACACACAAAACCATAAAAAAAAATTAACAATGAAAATAATTTACTCAACATGAAATAAACTATCTAACAATTTTATACTAAATTTAACAATAAAAAAAAATCTAAACAAAAGTTGATATGAAAGATTTGAACACAATATCAAAGAATATTAATAAGTCATAAACATATAAAATTTGACAACTTTAATGTATTATGATCATATTAAAGTGGACAAGAGAAATAAGTGTTACCTCTTGTGATGAATAATTTACAAAAAAAATAGACTGCAATAGGAACCACGAATCTGAAACTCCAAAAGCAAACCTTAAACTCAACTTTTATTTTTCTCCAATTATGTTGTTGAGAGTTTTTTTTTTGTGTGTGTTTCTTGTGCAATTTCCTTGCTAAGATTTTTTCTAAAAGTGTTTAAGATGAGTGTGTAAAAGAAGAAAGTAGTAGATGGTTTTTGTTTTTTGTGTCTTTGTAGAATGTGAAGAAAGAAAAAGATGGATGAAAAATTGTCTTTTTTTTTTGTGTGTGTCATGATGTTCAAAATGTGAGGGAGTGGGGATGTAAAGATGTGGAAAGTGAGGGAGTAGTGGGGGAGGAGTTGTTTTAGGATTATTTTAATTTTTTTTTATTTTATTTTTTGTTTTGTTTTTGGTTTTGAAAAGAGAGAGAAAAAAATGTTAGAAAATTGCTTTAAATAAAATAATAAAAAAAGGAAAGTTAACTAGCTATAACTAAGATATAATTAAGAAAATACTAACAATACTAGATTATCTCTTAGAATCGAATTTAAAAGAGAACATATATTTTTAGAAATTTTCCCTTCTTTAAAACAAAATTTACCCTAAAATGTGACTTTATTTCTGCTATTTTCAAATTATTCTAAATAAGATAAAAATATCTAATTTAGATTCAAAAATAATTATTTAAATACTAAAAAGTAAGTAACTTATGTTTGGTAAAAAAATAGGTGCTAACAGGATGCCCCTCTTTGCTTGAGAACATGAAGATTTTTCTTGCAAAGAAGTTAACGTGCCTAATTTTTGACCTAACCATTATTAAAAAGTAGGAAAAAAATAAAGAGCAAGCAAGAGTGACCGAGCCCTAGCTTTGGGCAGCCTACATATCTCGGGTTATAAGAGAATCAGGTCACGTGTAGTTCAAATAGGTGCAGTGATGGATGAATAGATGGATTAGAGAGTTGAGTCTTGTCCTATCGAGATCCTGGTCCGTGGCTCCTATTGTCACATTGAAGATAATAAAACTTAAAGGAAATGATACAAGATCTATTCTATTCAACTTGTCTCGACCCTCTTTTCTTTCAAGTCTTCCTTTGCATCTCTAGTTATCATCTCGCCTTCTTCTGGCGAGTAGCTTGATCTCAAAATCTAATCTTGAATTTTGAGTTTGAAGCTTGAACTTGAAATCTCAATTGAGTTACCGATGCCTCTCCAAAGGAAAGTTAGTACACTATTCGTGAACACTTGTTTCCTGAATTGAAGTGGGGAAGCTGAATCTTCAAATACTGAGCTGCTAAAATGGGTCCGAACTGACTCTTAATGTCATTTTCACTTCTCAGATCGGAAAAATGTTACTCCATTATTGAAGTCCAAATTTGTGGTCACAGAGGGACCTGCCTGCAATCAAAGAAAAAAACAAAATAAAATTTTTCTGCCCCAGTTTGTGCTAAGAAAAATTTTATAGGTTATTTTACTTGACTTGAACATAATATTAAACGAAAATAATTGTGACGCCCGGTAAATTTATCAAAATACCCCTAGAGTGAGGGTATGCGCGTAACGCATCTTCCGGGGCTCGTATGGCAAATCCGAGACCGGATTCGTGATCAGCATGAAAAATAGAGTGGGAAAATGGTCCGGGTCGAATTTTAGGACGACCCGATCGAAAGATAAATTTTCGGTCCAAGTCACAAAACAGTGACTGTCCGCGACAGAGGCGTAACGCGCACCTGCCGCGGAGGGACACTTATATGTTTTACCAGATTTTCGACAGGATGGAGAAAACTCGTTTAAAAACACTTTTCCAAAAAATGCACAGTTCGCGATAGGTCCGCGTCGCGGACCGTGTATTTTTCGAACTGGAAATTTCTAATTTATTTCGAGGGGCATTCCAGTCAATCCCTAACCCCTCTTAAACATTAATACACGGCTAGTAAGGTCATTTCTACATGAAAAGAGCCTAACAAAACCTATTCTAAGTCCTATTCCAAAATCTAACAAGGCTAGGGCTTAAGGAGAGGAGAGAAAGGCTTGGGGTGAGAAATACGAGAAGAGATCCTCGACATCACCCGGTTGAACAGTTGCATCACAGGTATGTAAGGCTAAACTAAAACATGGGATTGTTCTCTCATGTGCCCCATAGAGGTCATAGATGAATTGATGGTTGAAGAGTCTACATGCATGATTTCTTGATGGATTTTCTTGATAATTTTATTTGAAATTACATGTTTTCTATGTTGAGGATCATCATACTAATTGTTTTCTTAAATTGAGTATCTTCATGAAATTTGCATAACCCTACATGACTAATTTGAAAAGCATGCATGATGCACTTGAGATTTTAGTCTAGAGCCTTGCATTGGGATTGTTGACTGCGATGATGAGTTGATGAAATCTTGATTCTTTTATGAGTCTCTATAAATGAACTCTACCGATGCGTTATTCGCTTGTTTTCTAATGACGGTTATATAATCTTGAGTCATTGAGGAGGTGTTGATGATAGGGTTAAAATCCCTATGAGATGTGATGATAGGGTGGAAGTCCCTATGAGATAATTGATGAAAGGGCCAAGGTCCTGGTGAAATATCAGTCGTGGACGGGGAGTGGGTCCCTATGAGACTAGCAGTCGTTGACGGAGAGTGAATCCCTATGAGACTGGTTGAGGTTGATTTTATGAGCACTGAGTCGGGAGGAGTATCGAGCACCGAAATGAGCAGGAGTGAGTCCCACTCGAACTCATTAACTACGTCGCCAAACGTAGGAGAGGCTTAAACCATCACATATATACATATGGTTTCCCTCGAGGTTTAATAGTCCCTGAAAGTAATAGAGGATCTGTTCGGCTTGATTCCATGTCGGGTATATTGATATGGGATCCAGTGTTCCTTACCTGGCAAGTTTGGGACCACTGTGGCAACATCAGGGTGATTGTTGTACATTCACTGGCTCATAGGTGAGTGTTGTCGGTTAAGAGAAACTCTTGGGAAAATTCGTACCTTACTCTGAGTCTAGATGAGATGTGATGAGAGGGGGTGAACTCCTCTGAGATGATTCATGTGATGAGTTGAGACTTTTGATGAGTCTGAGATAATGGTGTGTCACTTGTCCACTCTGTACTCTTTCGTAGATGGGCAAGCTGGCGGTTAATGTGATTATGATGTTTATTTTGACTTGATGTTACTTTCCATATTTTCTACCGGTTTCTGTTTCATTCAGCCATTTTACATACCAGTACATTCCAAGTACTGACGTCCACTTTGGACTGCATCGTTTTATGATGCAGAGGCAGGTACTAGAGATCATCAACTGGCACTTCGTTGAAGAACAGAAAATTCGAAGCTGATTTGGTGAGCCGCCCTTACTCCAGAGGAACCATAATTTGATTTCATCATGCTTTAGAGTTAGGATTGGATTATCTTCTTATTTTGCTTTGGGTAGCCATGGGTCTGTCATTGGCACCACCTGATTTAGTGATAGAGGCTTCATAGACCGGTGTCGAGTATTGATGTTGAGATTGTGAGCTAGTTCTTTCTACTAGCCTTCATTATTTTATTTATATTCCTTGAGAACTTTAGAGGAGATGTGTCCATTACTTGCATATAATTTCCGCTGTTCATTAGAAGTATGTGATCGAATGATGTGATGAGGCTAAGTGGTTCACTTGGGGACTAGCAATAGTCTTCGAGTGCCGGTCACGCCAAGGGTACCCTCCCGGGGCGTGACAATAATAAAATTATTAAAACAAGGACAAAAAACAAATTCTCTGTTATTGAATGAACATAGATTTTATGCTTTATGGAAAATAAAAATGGGGGCTATCATGCCCTATGAAGATATGAACGAATATTATGAGGGTTCGTGCCCTAAGCAAATATTATGAGGGCTCGCTCCCTAAGCGAATATTATGAGGGTTCTCACCCTAAGCGAATATTATGAGGGTCCGCACCCTAAGCGAATATTATGAGGGTTCGCTCCCTAAGCGAATATTATGAGGGTTCGCTCCCTAAGCGAATATTATGAGGGTCCGCTCCCTAAGCGAATATTATGAGGGTCCGCTCCCTAAGCGAATATTACGAGGGTCCGCTCCCTAAGCGAATATTATGAGGGTTCGCTCCCTAAGCGAATATTATGAGAGTTTGCGCCCTAAATGAATATTATGAGGGTTTGTGCCCTAGGCGAATATTTTGAGGGTTCGCTCCCTAAGCGAATATTATGAGGGTTCGCTCCCTAAGCGAATATTATGAGAGTCCACTCCCTAAGCGAATATTATGAGGGTCCGCTCCTTAAGCGAATATTATGAGGGTCTACTCCCTAAGCGAATATTATGAGGGTTCGCTCCCTAAGAAAATATCATGAGGGTCCGCTCCCTAAGCGAATATCATGAGGGTCCACTCCCTAAGCGAATATCATGAGGGTTCGCTCCCTTAGCGAATATTATGAGGGTGCGCTCCCTAAGAGAATATTATGAGGGTCCGCTCCCAAGCGAATATTATGAGGGTTCGCTCCCTAAGTGAATATTATGAGGGTTCACTTCCTAAGCGAATATTATAAGGGTTCGCGTCCTAAGCAAATATTATGAGGGTTTGTTCCCTAAGTGAATATTATGAGGGTCCGCTCGCATTATGAGGGTTCGCTCCCTAAGTGAATATTATGAGGGTCCGCTTCCTAATCGAATATTATGAGGGTCCGCTCCCTAAGCGAATATTATAAGGATTTGCTCCCTAAGCGAATATTATGAGGATTCGCTCCCTAAGCGAATATTATGAGGATTCGCTCCCTAAGGGAATATTATGAGGGTTCGTGCCCTAAGCGAAATATTATGAGGGTTCGCTCCTTAAGCGAATATTATGAGGGTTCGCTCCCTAAGCGAATATTATGAGGGTCCGCTCTCTAAGCGAATATTATGAGGGTCCGCTCCCTAAACGAATGAATTGTTTTTATTTTATTTTACTTTTTTTTAATTTTTAAAAAGAAGATAAAATAAAATATGCCCCAGTTTTGAACTTGAGAAATTTTGAAACTTTTTTTTTAATCATTTTATTAGTGAATTTATTTTTTATTTTAGAAAAAAAATTATTCTTTTTATTTGAGACCGAGCCCTTTTGTAGGATTGCCTACGTATCTCACCATAGCAAGAATCAGGTCAAACGTAGTTCACACGAACCAAAAATATTTTTTTTTTGCAAACTAATATCTTTTGAAAAGATTGTTAGATAGAAAGAAATTGACTTTTGATTGATCATATCTTGACTTTAGATGGTACCAACAATTAGACTTATGCATATAAGTCATCTTTGAGTACTTCTAGGTAAATTTGAGACCAACTTTGAAGTTATTTCTGTAGTTTCAAATGACACATGAAGCATACTTAATTATTAACAAGATCTATTCATCTTGCATCAAATCTGAGGTTAAAATTATTCATGTCCTCATATTTCAAGTGTCTGACCAAAACAAAGTCCTAATTCACACAAAATAAAAGAGTTGAGATCGTGGGACATTTTGAGAGTCACTCACACTCAGAAAGATGTTCAATGCATGAGATTGATTTTCTCCTCTCTGTTTTTTTTTTTTTTGAGTTTTTCTCCTTTTATTGGAGTTTTTTTTTGCTCTCACATTTTCACTTTCACCTTACCATCCGACTTAGGACTTGATCGGTGCATTTTCGGAGATGAAAGAAAAATAGAATGGTGCATTTGTGCAGTCAAAAGGATATGGGTGAAAATATGATTATCGGAAAAAAATATTTTAGGCTCAAAAAGGAAAGAACTAGGGATCATGTGTCATTTGGTAGGCTTACAGGCACAATTGGATCAAAGAAAGCCTACAATCATTTTTCAAATTAGATGTTGCTCAAAATTTCGCCTCAACAAACATTCGGGTCAAGTTCTATATCAACAATTCATGACATTGAACTTTATATCTAAAGCTCACCACACAATGCACATGAAACAATGAGGTCAATTTTTTTTTACCCTCAACTTTGAGCAAGAGAATTTTCCAAGTGTGACATAAGTATAATCAAGAGGTGTCAAAAGAATTTATATGGGTCACAACAAAGTTGGTTCACTCTATTATGCCAAATAGTTAACACTTTTTCATGCACACTTCTAAGTATGTTAGTACCAATCAAGACAAGAAGTAATTTTTTATTTTTAGTATTTTTATTTTGAAGAGGGATTAAAAAAAATTAATTTATTTTTTAATAAGAATAAAAAAATATTTTTCTTTTCTACACAAAGAAATAAGATCTTGCTTTTTTGAATTTCTTGGATGAGGAACCCCTTTTTTTAAAGAGTAAAATCTTTTTTTTTTTTAATAATGAATTTTTTTTTGAATGAGAATCACCGAACCCGAGGAGGGTTGCCTACGTATCTCATCAAGGTGAGAATTAGGTGTGCATAGTTCTTGAATATATATAAAAGATTCTTTTTTTCTCCTTTTGAATAAATAAAACCTCTTTTGTTTTGTTCAACTTTTATGAATAGAGAAACAAAATCTTTCTTTTTGAATTTTATTTTCGGAATAAAGATTAATAATTTTTAATACGAATTTCCTTTTTATTCTTTTCTTTTATTTCTTGAAGAAGAATCACCGAACCCGAGGAAGGTTGTCTACGTATCTCATTTAGATGAGAATCAGGTGAGCGTAGTTCTCCAATCAAAGAAATATTCGTGTTTATTTATTGTTATAAGATATAAATATTTTCTTTTACTTTTAAGAATAAGAAGGAAAAAAACATACTTTTTACATTTAATAAGAAATATATTCTTTTTTTTTACAATTTTAACAATAAAGATCACCGAACCCAAGAAGGGTTGCCTACGTATCTCATGGAGATGAGAATCAGGTGTGCATAGTTCGACCTTTCTAAACAAATTTTTTTTTTAAAAAAAAATTAATAGTAAATGATTTTTTTACAATAAATTTTTTCTATAGTAACAATTTCTTTTTTTTTTTTGGAAGCACTTTGTGATAATAAAATTAAATTTTGATAAAGGAGTAATATAATTGATAAAATCTAATAAGATAATTATGACTTTTTTTTTTTAACTAATTCATCTTAAAGCGGTCGACATTTGATATAGTCTTCCTCATAATGTGACGAGTAGCACAAAAATGCACATGATGGTTTTAAAAAAAATGGTATTTGTCTCATACGAACTTGACCTGAGTTCTGGGTCCCATTAATTTAAATGCTCATGATGCAAATAAATGTACCCTATTAGAAATAAGCATTGTATGAGGCTGGTTCAACTAGATTTTATGTCTTAATGAATTTAGTGTCTAGACCAATGTAAAACGAGTGGATAACTCGAGTTGGGAAGGAACAACTTATCGGTAGTAGGGCTTTCCGGCCTCACTATTTGGACCTTCCCGTCCTAAAACATGTGTGACTAAAATCCTTCCCAGGAGCGTAATCGCATATCTGGTATCTCAAAGAAAGGTTCGGGAGCGTACATCGCATCTCCAAAAAAATGTATCTTTTAGAAGAATCAGATTGGTGCGGGGGAGAAGACAGTTATATTATAGTTCAAATAATATCAAAGCAATAAATTAGCGGACAAATATCACATTAAATCAATGAATACAATATTCAAAATAATAAAGATATACAAGCCAATAGTAATAAGCTCGAATTCTGGTTATCCCCAGCGGAGTCGCCACCTGTCATACCCCTATTTTTTCCCCGCGTGTAGTTTTGAAAAATAGAGTTTTTCCAATTAAAGTGACATTTTGAAAAGGGATTATTTTATTATTTAGAGTCGCCACTTGGAATTAAGTTTTGGTGTTCCAAGTCACTTTTTTCATCCCTAATCAAAAGGAAGTTGACTCTCTATTTATTTTTATTATTATTTTTCTTTTTTGTCTGCGAATTAGAAATTCGGGTAAGGAATTCTATTCACCGAGAGGAAGGTGTTAGGCACCCCTCAAGTCCCATGGTTCTAGCATGGTTGCTTTATTGATTTATGTATGGCTTAAACTAATTTTGAAAAATATTATATTTCTTGGTTTTACAAAAATTTATTTACTTACCTTCTTCAATTTATCTGAAATTCATTTTAAGAAAAAAAATATCATATTTTATAGGTACGTGGTGTATTGATACCAACACTTTCCAATCTTGCCACAAATTAATTATCACTTTGTAATTTTCGAAAGAAAGTTTATTTAATAAAATTTGAATCCTAATATTTGCCTATCATTATTTATTCACCTAATCATTCTCCTAAGTACAAGATCCAAAAATTTTATTTATTTGTTTATTCTAGTCATTATGACTTATGAAAAGTATAGTTTAAAAATTCATATTAATTGATGGATCACTATAAACTTGTTAATAGTATTCAAAAGAAAAACAAATTACTCAAATGAGATGCAAAGAAAGTTACAAATTTTGTTTATGTTTTTTTTTAAAAAAATAATGAACACAAATTTATTAGAAACACAAAATATATTTTCGTACAAATTTTGTACATGCAATACTAGTATGAACATGTTGAGAATTATGACTAATCTTTTCTTTTCTTTATTTTATTCATTAAAATGAAAAGAAAAACATATATTAATTGAAACAAATATTTTACATAATGATTAGTCATTGATTATTTTCATCATTTATTTTTATAAAATCATAAAAATACACACAAAACCACAAAAAAAAAATAACAATGAAAATAATTTACTCAACATGAAATAAACTATTTAACAATTTTACACTAAATTTAACAATAAAAAAAAATCTAAACAAAAGTTGATATGAAAGATTTGAACACAATGTCAAAGAATATTAATGAGTCATAAACATATAAAATTTGACAACTTTAATGTATAATGATTATATTAAAGTGGACAAGAGAAATAAATGTTACCTCTTGTGATGAATAATTTACAAAACAAGTAGATTGCAATAGGAACCACGAATCTGAAACTCCAAAAGCAACCCTTAAACTCAACTTTTGTTTTTCTCCAATTGTGTTGTTGAGAGTTTTTTTTTTTTTTTTTTTTGTGTGTGTTTCTTGTGCAATTTCCTTGCTAAGATTTTTTCTAAAAGTGTTTAAGATGAGTGTGTAAAAGAAGAAAGTAGTAGATGGTTTTTGTTTTTTGTGTCTTTGTAGAATGTGAAGAAAGAAAAAGATAGATGAAAAATTATCCTTTTTTTTGTGTGTGTGTGTGTGTCGTGTATGTTCAAAATGTGAGGGAGTGGGGGATGTAAAGATGTGGAAAGTGAGGGAGTAGTGGGGGAGGAGTTGTTTTAGGATTATTTTAATTTTCCTTTCCTTTCCTTTTCATTTTATTTTTTGTTTTGTTTTTGGTTTTGAAAAGAGAGAAAAAAATGTTAGAAAATTACTTTAAATAAAATAATTAAAAAAAAGGAAAGTTAACTAGCTATAACTAAGATATAATTAAGAAAATATTAACAATACTAGATTATCTCTTAGAATCGAAATTTAAAAGAGAACATATATTTTTAGGAATTTTCCCTTCTTTAAAATAAAATTTACCCTAAAATGTGACTCTATTTTTGCTGTTTTCAAATTATTCTAAATAAGATAAAAATATCTAATTTGAATTCAAAAATAATTATTTAAATACTAAAAAGTAAATAACTTAAATTTGGTAAAAAATTAGATGTTAACAATAAGACTTTCTTGGGGAGTTCATTCTGCAATTAAATTTATTGTGAATATCAATAGTCAACGAAACACACAACATCTATTACTCCTAGTTACTACTTCTTTGGTTTCATATTATTTCACTCATCTAAGTTTTAGATGGAAGTGTATTTTCTGGAATTCATTTTATTAAGGATACTATCAACTCTAAATTTGACCATTATTAATATATGTAATTATTTAATATTAAGAGTAGTATAAGACTTGATTTACTAAAATAAACTACTAAAATTTTACTAAATAGGTCAAGTAAATTAAAATTGAGGAAGTACATAATTTTTTTTCAATTAATTTCCAAATCAATTATGTACACAATCAGACCTTATAAAGAAATCTCGTCCAATAAACATAACTTTTTTTTTATTAATTTTAAATCAATTATGTACACAACCAGACCTAATAAAGAAATCTTGTCCAATAAAGGGTGACTTATACATAAGGAAAAATTACACAAATATACAACACATGTTTACACAATTTCCTACAATTTCTACTCTTTTAAAAAATTCAAAAATTCCTTAATTTAGCTTTCTCTCTCTTGCTTATTGATACAAAGCTACAACACTATATTTACACATAATTATACTATAGCTGACACCTAATAAATATGTGTCATATCAATCAACTCCTAATTTAATGTTTATTGAAACTCTTCAACATTAATTTCAAAACAAATTCCAAAAAAATTATTTACCAAATGTTCCCCCTTTTCCTTTTGTTTTTCCCCTTTTGCCCTAATTTCTTTCTCCCATTTTTTAAATCATTCGTAGAAATCCATCTACAGTGAAGTCTACTCCATCATCTTCTCACAATGGTAACCATATATTACCAAATATCAAAGATGTTAGTCATGCCGAAGACATTCCACCAACCGAAGAATGTCCACAATCCAAAATTGCAAACAAACGAATAGTTGATTCCGACGAAGATGGGTTACATGAAAATAGGATAAAAAATTTCAGTGATTCAGTGTCCAAGATGAAGAAGACTTCCAAAGTTCCAATGTCGAAGACGAACAAACCTAAGAAGGTTGTTAGTTCTACATCTACATCCAGGAGTAATGACGGCGCTTCAAAAAAAAAAAAAGATCAGTACCATAGTCAGTGAGACCTTCTTTGCCAAAGGTTTCAACTTTGCCTTTATTTCTGTGTAGATTTTTAGTTTCATATAGCATTTGCACTATAATTTGCATCAACAAACTATTGTGGTCCTTGGACAGTGTAAAGGGATAGTGCACTTTGTATCAGTATTATTTATATAATTTTGTATCAATATTTTCATATAATGTATACAAAAAATATACAACTTGTATCAGTGTTTATTTTAATAAAATCCTTGTCTTTGTAATTATATAATAATTTTGTATCAGTAGTTATTAATTATGTATTGTATCTACAACATATTGAAAAATTATTATATTGTATCAATAATTAATGTTCTTATTTAATATTAATTCATTACCTATAATATATCAACTTTTTTTAGATATAGAAATGTTTGTATCATTTTTGTAGTGTTGTACAAATGATATAAATTTTATTTTTTTGTTATCCTGATACAATATGATAACCACAGATATAGGATAGCATCACGTTTATATTGTGTAATGATGGTGGTCTGTTTTTATTCTGTATCAATTCATTAGTAATAATGTATCAACTTTTTAAGTAAATAGAATGTTTGTATCATTTTTTGTAGAGAAATATGAATGATACAATTTTCAAATTGTTGTGATCCTGATACAATATAGCAGCCACAAGTATGAGATAGTATCATGTTTATATTGTATAGTGATGTTGTGCAATTTGTATCATTATTGTTTATATTTTTTTGTATCAATGTTTGTCATATAGTATGATACAGAAAACTATGCACTTTATATTAATATATTATTTTATAAAATATTTGTATCAGTATTCATTGGATCATATAATTATATATCAATAGTGGTCAATACCTATAATGTTTTACCACTATGTCAATAAAATATATCAATATTGTCTATATAAATGTGTATCACTTTAACCATTACAACATCAGAATTTTTTGTTAATGTTTGTATCAATATTACTAATTGCAGCATACATTTGTATCTTATTGATACACTTTTTTGTTACATAACCACTTGATTTTTGTTTTCATGCAAGGTATAATTACGTTATCAAACAGATTCCTACACATTCTTTAAGGTTTGGCTTGTGATTTTGCAGATAACATAAAGACCTCTATTGGAGATGAAGCATTAGTTTCTTTCCGTCGGACTAATTTTTAATCGCTATCTCTGCATGATGTAAGGATCTGGATTTTCGAGCGACTTTATCGGACCACTTAGTACCGTCCTGAGCAAGAATTTGCCAGGCATCACTCCACGGAAGGACCACACGGACCGTGTGGCCTCCCGTGGAGGGACACTTGGCCAAGATCTCGAGAAGGTGGAATGAGACGGAGGATTTCGGACCAAGTGAGAGCACACGGCCACCCACACGGTCCGTATGGTGTTTCATGGGGTCGTGTGACCCTCCGTAGGACTCGCTACGTAAAATTTTTCTAAGTATGAAAGTATTGTCTTGTAATTTTTTTGTGCAAAAGTTTACCCAAGTGTTATCTCACGGCCCTTGACTCGACCCGTGTAGTATCACACAGGTCGTGTAGCTGTCCGTATAGTACCCCTTAGTTTTGGATAAATTCCCGGCACCGCGAAAACTGTCTAAGTGACGGTTCACGGGCATTGTTCACGGTCCGTGTGATGACTCACGGACCGTGTAGGAGGCCGTATGGGCCTGGCGACTCAAACTTTACCCAACTCATTAATGGTGTTTATGTAATTGTGATTTATTTTAATTATGAATTGTGACCTTTTACCTATCCTAAATCCTTAATTCAGTTGATATCCCTCCCCTCTTAATTCATTTCCTTTAAACCTTCTACCCCTCATAAGATCACCTCCCAAATACTCTCTACTTTCCCCCCCCCCCCCCCCTAAAGATTCAAGCTAGGATTTAATTGGAGTTCAAATTCAAGCTAGATCTTCCCCCGAATTCAGCTCCTCAGTCAAGGTATGTGGGATTGGTTCTTGGTCCCTTTCAACTAAGAAGACCTAAAATTCCTTTTAATTGATTTCATGAATTTTAATTCACTTTAAACATGGGTTTTCATTATTTGGTTTTATTAAATCCAATTGATGTTTGGGCTGTACATTTCCTATGATTTTATAATCTACTTTGATCACTATTATGATGATTTATATTGAGATATGAAGTGATGAACATGCATGTCCCCTTTAAAGTTGATTTATGCATGAGTGATTTATATTATGATTCAAACGTTGATTTAATTATGAATTTGTTCAATTTCATATTATGATGTTGATTTTAACTTGAATCTATGTTACCCATGCTACCTCACATCATGCATTGCATTTACATTCATTAACATTGGTATATGAAAATTATGAAGTGGGTTAAGCCCAATTATATTTTATGAAATGATTTTGATATGATTTGGTAAGGCATTGGTTATGACAAGAATGTGATCACATACATGTCTTATGATTATGGTTCTTTGAGCATCTCGGGTGCTTGCACCATCTTGAATATGTGCATGAGTTATTCCTTGCATAAGCATCATGATTATGGTTTATGATTTGGCATTTGAGCCTAAATTTGCATTGAATGATTTTGTAATGAATATTGTATATCTTGAAAGCACGCATATGTATAAGTATTCATGTGGGATGTTGTTGACTTAGCACCAATGGATTGGGGGCATTAGGGCTATCCCCAAGGGTCCTCTCCTTTTTCTTGAACTATGTGTCAACATAGGAACGGTAGCCATTACCGAAATGACGAGATCGTAAGGAATGGTTATTCGTTTTTAATTATGATATAATATGATTTTGAAAAATTCTTCTAAAATGGTGTGTTCCGTAAGGAAGGTGACCGTCCATCGAAATGGTGTGTTCCATAAGGTGTGATGTAGATTACCTTTGGCAAGTAATCTTCTCCTACCGATGGGAGGTCTTTATCGGACTAATTCATGTAATAACTCACATGAGTTTGATTTGTCAGTTTATAGTCCATCCCCGATATATATGAGCATCATCTCATCCATGCATCATGAATTTCATGGCATCTTGTATATTTCTTCCTTGGATATATGATTCTTTCTATATTATGTGCCCTTGTCATCTAACATTGAAATGCAGGTTTGATAAGTCATATGCATTGCATGCCCGCATACTTAGTACATTCAAACGTACTAACGCATACTCTATGCCTACATGATTTTACCATGTAGGGGCCGAGTATTTCGATTATTAACCGTTTGAGACGTAGTCCGATCCAGAAGAGTGTTTGTGGTGAGTCCCATCTTCCGAGGACAAGCCATTTTCCTTTACGTATGTTATCTCAGATTCTCATTCCTATTTGAAGGTGAGCACGGAACATGTCTTGGCCCCCGTTCCATCTTGACTAGAGGCATTTGTTGGACAATATGTAGGCTCCTTTAAAATCTTTATGCTATTCGTAGTATCTGGCTTATGTATTCGTTTGGTTTGATTTGTGGAAATTTCGTATTTTGGCTATATGTGTATTTGGGTGGAAAAGTGGAAAGTCTCAAGCCCCGTATTGCCCCCATAGCGTGAGTCCTATTATCCTATCCCTTAGAATTATGTGTTGCTATTGAATGATTTTTTCTAAACCGATGATGTGAATTTAGATACTTGAGGCTTGTTTGGGGACTTTCGGGTTCCCATCCATCGTGTAACATTTAGGCCCTAAACCCGGTCCATGACAAAAGATGGTATCAGAGCTCTAGGTTTATAAATAGTCCTCGGAGTCCAACATGTCGTGTCAAGTAGAGTCCTATTTATAGGTGTGAAGTGCACCATGCCTATGAGTGGGAGGCTACGAAGGCTTTCTAGGAATTTTCTCACTTCTTCATGCTTTATGTCATGCTATGACTCGTATATTTGGTTTCCTCATCTTGACGGTGTCGTTGCTCCATTTTAGAAGATGCCTCGAGAAAGACCCCTCCCACCAAGGTCGGCTCCAGCTACTGAGGAACAGGCTCCTCAAGAGCTTATGGATGAACCCATCTCAGATAGTGAGTTCCTTACAGCCTTTGCCATGCTTGCCCAGGTGGTGACCTCTCAGACAAAGGCAGCTCACCTGCCACGGGATCCTACACCTGCTTCTAGGGTGAGGATTTCACCTGGATGAATCCTTCGGAGTTCCATGGGTCAAAGGGTGATGAGGATGCTCAGAAGTTCAATTGATGAGCTCACCAAGATATTGAATATTATGGGTGTCACTTTTGAGGAGAAGGCTGAATTGGCAGCCTATCAACTGAAAGATGTAGCTCAAGTGTGGTATACCCAATGGTCTATGGAGAGAGTTTGCTGTGGTAAAGTCAATTGGGAAGAGTTCAGATTTGCATTCCTAGATCGCTTATTTCCCCTTGAGCTTAGGGAGGCCAGGATGACTGAGTTTATCAGCCTCAAGCAAGGAGGTATGAGTGTGAGGGACTATGCCCTCAAATTGATAAAGCTCTCCAAGTATGCTCCATCACTGGTTGCTAACCCGTGTGCAAGAATGCACAAGTTTGTTTTTGGAATATTTGATTTGCTTGTGAAGGAATGTCAAACTGCTATGCTCATACAAGATATGGATATTGCTAGACTCATAGTGTATGCTGAACAGATTGAAGGGGAGAAACTCAAGGAGAGAAGGTTCACAATCCCAAGAGGGCTCGTTTTTATGGTGGATTCTCTGGTTCTCGAAGTGTGGGTTTCAGTTGCTTCCAACAGGGCCAAGGTTCTGGCGCTCGAGTCGCTAATGCTCGGGTACCTCCTCCCAGGGAATCAGTTGGTGGTGGACAGGAGTATTCTTTGTGTGACAAGTGTGGAAAGCCCCCACACGGGAGTTTGTTGGAGGGATTTGGGTGTTTGCTTCGGATGTGGTGATAAAAATCACAAGGTTGCTGATTGTCCTAAGAATGCCCGTAGAGGCCAACGTCAAGTAGCTCTAGGCGGGCAAGGCTAACAAAGAGCTCCCCAACGCCTGCCAGGATGTTGAGGAAGCTCCGAATGTCGTGACTGGTATGGTAAAAGTCTTTGATTTTTATGCTTATGTTTTGCTTGACCCGGGTGCAAATTTGTCTTTTGTGACTCCTCTGTTGGTTGTTAAATTTTGTTTGAGTCCCATGATTTTGAGGGATCCCTTCTCAGTTTATACTCCCATGGGTGAATCTGTTATTGCACATATAGTCTATCATAGTTGCCTTGTTTCTTTGTTGCACAAAATATTTCCGTGTGTTCTTGTGGAACTTGAGATATTCGATTTGACGTGATTCTTGGGATAGATTGGTTGCATGCATCATATGCCTCTATAGATTGTAGAACCCAGAAGGTCAAGTTTCAACCTCTCGGTGAGCCTGTTCTTGAATGGATGGGTGGTGACTCCTCTGTTAAAAGTCGATTTATTTCCTACCTTAAGGCGTGGAAATGATTTTGAAGGGGTGCATTTATCATACTGTGAGGGTCAAAGATATGGTGTCCGAAGTGCCTACTCTTGAGTTAGTTGCTGTGGTGAATGCGTTTTCGGATGTGTTCTCGGAAGACTTGCCCGGTATCCCTCCTGAAAAGGGAGGTAGACTTCAGCATAGATCTTCTTCCGGATACTCAGCCGATCTCTATTCCTCCTTATTGTACGGCACCGGTGGAGTTGAAAGATTTAAAGGAGAAACTAAAGGATTTGTTGGAAAAAGGCTTCATTCGGCGCAGTATATCATCGTGGGGGTGCTCCAGTGTTGTTTGTAAGAAAGAAGGATGGATCTCTTCGGATGTGTATTGATTATAGGCAACTAAATAAGGTGACCGTTAAGAATAAGTACCCGTTGCCCAGGATTGATGACTTGTTCGACCAACTTCAAGAGGATACTCATTTCTCAAAAATTGATCTTCGTTCTGGGTATCATCAGTAGAAGGTTAGGGAGTGTGACATTCCCAAAACGGCCTTTTGGACAAGGTATGGGCACTTTGAGTTTGTGGTGATGTCGTTCGTCCTAACCAATGCTCCAGCCATGTTCATAGATCTAATGAATTAGGTGTTTAAGCCATTCCTAAACAGCTTTGTGATGGTCTTCATTGATGACATTCTCATTTACTCTCGAAGTGAACAGGAGCACGGGGATCATTTGAGGATGGTTCTTCAAACCTTGAGAGAAAAGAAATTTTATGCCAAGTTTAGTAAATGTGAATTTTGGCTGGGTGAAGTGGCTTTCCTTGGTCATGTGGTGTCCGATGAGGGTATCAAGGTGGATCCGAAGAAGACCGAGGCCGTGAAGAATTGGCCCAGACCACTGACTTCTTCAGATATTCAAAGTTTTCTGGGGTTGGCCAGATATTATAGAAGGTTTGTTGAGGGGTTCTCGTCTATTGCATCTCCATTGACTAAGTTGACCCAAAAAAGGCTAAGTTTGTGTGGTCGGACGAATACGAGCGGAGTTTCCAAACTTTAAAGGACCGACTTACATTGGCTCCCGTCTTGACTTTACCAAACGGTTTGGAGGGTTTCGTGGTGTATTGTGATGCCTCACGGATTGGGTTGGATTGTGTGCTTATGCAACATGGTAAGGTGATAGCGTATGTATCAAGACAGTTGAAGGTGTATGAACGTAATTACCCAATGCACAACCTTGAGTTGGCGGCAATAGTTTTTGCCTTGAAGATTTGGAGACATTATTTGTATGGGGTTCATGTTGATGTGTTCACCGATCACAAGAGTTTGCAATATGTATTCACTCAAAGAGATCTAAATTTGAGGCAAAGGAGATAGTTGGAACTCCTAAAGGATTACAATATGAGTGTTCTAAATCATCCTGGCAAGGCCAATGTTGTGGCTGATGCTCTCAATAGGCTGTCTATGGGGAGTGTGGCCCATGTTGGGGGGGGGGGAGGAAGGAGTTAGCAAGGGATGTTCACCGGTTAGCTAGGTTGGGTGTCAGGTTGGCCAATTCAAGCGGTGGTGGTATCCACGTTCAAGGCAGGGTAGAGTTTTCTGTGGTGATTGATGTAAAAGCTAAACAAGATTTAGACCCATCATTACTTGAATTGAAGATGATTACTGAAAAGGAGATCGAGGTGTTCTCTAAAGGGGGAGATGGGGTGCTCCGGTACCAAGGCCGGCTTTGTACTCTGGATGTGGATGATCTTAGAAGGGTGATCATGAGTGAGGCTCACAACTCTTATTATTCTATTCACCCGGGGTCTACTAAAATGTATTGGGATTTGAAAGAAGTGTATTGGTGGCATGGTATGAAGAAAGACATCGCTAGGTTCATATCCGAGTATCCGAGTTGTCAACAATTGAAGGTCGAACACCAAAGGCCCGGTGGTTTAGCTCAAGAAATTGAGATTCCCACATGGAAATGGGAAGATGTAAACATGGATTTCATGGTTGGATTGCCTCAGACCCGAAGGCAATTCGATTCCATTTGGGTTGTTGTTCATCAGATGACTAAGTCGGCTCACTTCCTACCGATCAAGACTACCTTCGACGTCAAGGATTACGCAAGGTTGTATATCCAAGAGTTGGTGAGGCTGCATGGTGTGCCGAGGTCCATTATATCGGATCGTGGCACCCAATTCACTTCCCACTTTTGGAGATTATATCAGAATAGACTTGGAACTAAGATTAAGTTGAGCACCGCTTTTCATCCTCAAACCGATGGGCGAGCTGAGAGGATTATTCAAACCTTGGAGGATATGTTGAGGGCTTGTGTGTTGGAGTGTGAGGGTAATTGGGGTGATCACCTCCCACTCATTGAGTTTGCTTATAATAATAGCTTCCATGCTAGCATTGGTATGGCACCATTCGAGGCTTTGTATGGGAGAAGGTGTAGATCACCGGTAGGGTGGTTTGAGTTGGGAGAGATGGCACTGGTTGGTCCGGATTTAGTAATGGAGGCCATGGAAAAGGTGAAAGTAATTAGAGAAAGGTTGAAAATGGTGCAGTGTCGCCAAAAGTCTTATTCGGATGTTAGGAGGAGGAATCTCGAGTTTTGTGTTGGTGATTGGGTATATGTGAAGGTTTCGCCTATGAAGTGTAACACCCCGGTTTTTTTTTAGCTAAGACCGCATCATCCTTCATATGATATATGACTTTAATTGATAATTCTTAATTAAGCATAGATGTTAAGGTTAATTTTCTAGAGTGGGAATAAAATTGGAGTTGATAAATGATCTTTTACATCAAGTCGAGTCCAAAGAATTTCTACCGATTAAGTTTTGTGTGAGTTGGTAGAAGGGTCAACTTCAAATGACCATATCTCCTAAATTATAATGAGTTAGGTGACCCAAAATATATCAAATTAAAGATCTTTGAATTAGCTTTCCAACTCATCTTATTTCGCCTTAATCAGAGTTCGGAGTAGAGAGTTATGACCATTTTACTAAAGACCTGCAGAGCTGTCCAAAGATCCGTGACGGCTCCGCGTCGCGGACACATCGCGGACCCTCTCTGGATAAGCTAAACGATGTCCTTTTATTTTATTTTGAGGGTACTTTTATCCTAAACCCTTTGGGGGTCTATTTAAGGCCCCAAAACGCATAGAACGTCAGTTTTCATAATTAAAACCCTCTCCTTCACTCCTAACCAAAATTGCTCAAGAATCATCAAGAAAATCATCAAGTTAAGGATAGCTTCCAAGATTCATCATCAAGGGTTTCAAGAAAACAAATTCAAGAATTCTAAGAGAGGATTCCTTGATTCTTCTTTTCCAAGAATTATGGTTTTTAATCAAGAACTATAAAGATTCTAAGTCCAGAATCCAAGAATCAAAGATGAGCCCTTCAAGCAATGTTTTTCCAAGTTCTTCTACTCTAAAAGAAATACTGAGATTGAGGATTTTCTCCAAGAAAGCTAGTATTCGTCAAATTTTGATTGTAATATCAAATTTCCAGGTATGTCAGGCTAAACTAAAATATGAGATTGTCCTCTCATGTGCCCCATAGAGGTCATAGATGAGTTGATGATTGAAGAGTATACATGCATGATTCCTTTGATGTTTTTTCTTAAAATTATATTTGAAATTACATGTTTTCTATGTTGATGATCATCATACTATTTGTTTTCTTAAGTTAAATATTTTCATGAGAATTTGCATAACCCTACATGATTAATTTGAAAAGCATGCATAATGAACTTGAGGATTGAGTCTAGAGCCTTGAATTAAGATTGTGATTGTTGATTGTGATTGTTGATTGTGATTGTGATTGTGACGAGATAATGATGAGTCTAGAGCCTTGAATTAATATTTTGATTGTTGATTGTGATTGTGATTGTGACGAGATAATGATGAGTCTAGAGCCTTGAGTTAAGATTGTGATTGTTGATTGTGATTGTGATTGTGATGATAGATTGATGATGAGTTGATAGAGTTTGATTGTCTTATGAGTCTCTACAAATGAACTCTACCGATGTGTCTATTCACTTGATTCTTAATGATTGTTCTAAATCTTGAGTCATTGATGAGATTGATTGATGATAGGATTAAAATCCCTATGAGATACCGATCGTTGACAGGGTTAAAGTCCCTATGAGATTGGTTGAGATGGAGGTTTTATGAGCATTGAGTCGGGAGGAGTATCGAGCGCTGAAATGAGTAAGAGTGAGTCCCACTTGAACTCATTAACTACGTCGCCATACATAGATGAGGCTTAGAACCATCACACATATTGTGGTTCCCTCTTGATTAGAAGTCCCCGAAACAATAGAGGACTTATTGACGACTGACTCCATATTGGGTGAGCTGATATGGTTTCGATTCGTTCCCTACCTGGAAAGTTTGGAACGACTGTGGCAACATCAGCGTGATTATTGTACATTCACTGGCTCATAAGTGATTGTTGTCGGATAAGAGAAACTCCCATAAATTTCCTACCTTACTCCGAGTCTAGATGAGATGAGAGGGGGTGAGCTCCTCTGAGATGAGATGAGATGAGATGTGATGAGATGAGTGGAGGTGATCTCCTCTGATATGAGATGAGATGAGATGTGATGAGATGAGAGGAGGTGAGCTCCTTTGAGTTGAGCCTTGAGATGAGTTTGAGACTATTGATGAGTCTGAGTGATTGATGTGTCATTTGTCTACTCTTTATTATTTCATCGATGGACATTTGACTATTTGATGTGATTTGATGTTTATTTTGAGTTGATGTTGTTTCCATATTTTTCCACCGATTTCTGTTTCATTCGGCTATTTTACATACCAGTTGATTCCAAGTACTGACGTCCACTCTGGACTGCATCATTTTATGATGTAGAGGCAGGTGCTAGAGATCATCAACAGGTGCTCCATTGAAGATCTGAGATTCGAAGCTGATTTGGTGAGCCTCCCCTACTCCGGAGGATCCACTACTTTTATTTCATCATGCTTTAGAGTTAGATTGGACTATTTATTTTATTTTGATTTGGGTAGCCATGGATTTGTCATTGGCACCACATGATTAGTGATAGAGGCTTCATAGACGATGGTCGAGTATTGATGTTGAGATTGTGAGCTAGTTCTTTCTACTAGCCTTCATTATTTATATATATTCTTTTGAGACTTTAGATGTGATGTGTCCATTACTACTTATATTTTCCGCTGTTCAGTAGAGTTTATTTGATTGAATAATGTGATGAGGCTAAGTGGTTCGCTTGGGGACTAGCAATAGTCTCTGAGTGCCGGCACGCCAAGGGTACCCTCCCGGGGCGTGACAAACTTGGTATCAGAGCACAGAGTTCAAGTGTCTTAGGGAGTCTATGAAGCTGTGTCTAGTAGAGTCCTTGTTATTGGTGTGAAGAGCTCCACATCCATAACTTGGAGGCTATGGGACATTTAGGAAAAGTTTCCCTTCTTTCATATTCTGAATCGTGCGATAGAGCTATCTCCTAAGAATCCTGCGATGATTCGTGCGTTGCTCTAGACCTTTCGACTATGGCTCATCTACGAGGCGACCAGGTGGTAATGTTCAAATTCGTACAGAACGAGATCCTCTGCGATAAAGTATTCATAATGGTAGAGAGACTGCACCAGGTTTGAGAGAAGCTGACTAGTGTGCGAAGATTGATTGACAAGAAAGAGTGCACAATTACCTATATGAATCGTGCATTTGAGTTAGCTCTGGATGTACCCAGACCATCTTTTTTTTCAAAACTTTCTTCCGACGTGATCCATGAGAGAGGAACTTATGTCTCTGAAGAGTTTAATGTTACCACCTAAGAGTGAGATGTGAGGTCTTTTAAACACTGAGTAGAATTGAATTATCCCAAAGTCAGAAGGATGATGATCGAAAGAAAGGGGCGAGATAGCAAGAGTGATGGTTGATTTAGGCTTGTAGTTAGAGTTATGTACCTATTAGGTAAGTAATGAGGTGATGAGTCGATTGCCATAAGTTTGATGAAAGAATCGTAAGTACCCTATGATTTTCATGAGGAGGTATAGAGGGAGAGTTATTTTTAGAATGTGGTAGAGCGTGCTCAAACTAGAAGGAAATTATGTTGATGTGTTGTAGTATTCACATTATTGAGGGTGAAGTGTAGATGTTGAATGGGGGAAAAGAGTGCTTTCATTGTGGTAGATCTAAATGAGGTTTATGATTTGTGATTGTGAGTTCATGAGACTTATCATGTTAGGAACTTAGTCAGATAAGAAGATATGATTAGATAGGTGAATGGTACTGATTTGTGAGGAAGGGATGTGTGATTGAATACTTGCTATGAGATCTTAGTGGACTTATGTTCCCTAAATTTTTACCTAATAGTTGTAAGTTGATATTGGAGAGGTGGGTGATAGATTCACACATTAGTACTAGACCCTAAGCTTGAATTTTGAGGAGTAGTGTTTAAGAGGAGACAACATCTTGAGAGTGATAGTCTTAGTTAGAGATTTTCTCTAAGAGGCTTGCCATAGTGTATGTTTGAAGATGAAGACGTTGATTTGTGAGGAAGTGATGCTATGGGCAGGTTACAATTGCCCCTTAGGTAAGACGAGGGAGACGAGGATTGCTCAATAGATAAGAAGAGGTTTGAGATATGTATCCATAAGTGCGTAAAGATGTGTGAAGCTCTAAGTTATGACTGCTATAAGAGCCTAGATAGCATATTCGTGTTGTCAATATGGAATAGGTTGATGTAAGCATTCTTTATCATCCATAGTAATTAAGTTGATCGGGGCTTATGGATAGATGATGATGACTTTTCCATGATAGAATAACCCTTATGCAATTAAATTTATGGAGCACTTCTAGCAGGCAGAAGAAGAGGTTAGATTGTAAGAGTTGTGGGAAGTGGTTATGTATGCTATAAGAATAGCAAATATAGAGAGACTTCCATAGAGACTGGAAGGAGCTAAGAGTGATAGCATTGAAAAGAGACTTCCATAGAGACTGGAAGGAGCTAAGAGTGATAGCATTGAAAAGAGTCTAAGGGGATAGTTATATGTATGCGACTATAGCATAACAGAAGAGTTTAAGATATTCTTGTGAATAGTGATTCCTTGACCGCATGGAGGTATATGCTTATAGCCTAGTAGAGGAAATTGATTTACAAATTTAGAGAGAGGACCTTGAGAGCTAAGGGGGAGATGATGTAACACTTGATAAAATTACCAAAATACCCCTAGAGGGAGGGTATGCCCGTTACGCATCTTCCAATGCTCGTATGGAAAATTCGAGGCTGGATTTGTGATTAGCACAGAAAATTGAGTGGGAAAATGGTCTTGGTCAATTTTTAGAGCGACCGGATCAAAAGATAATTTTTCGATCCAAAATAAAAAAACAGTGGCAGTGCGCGACAGAGGCGCGTCGCTCACTTGTTGCGGAGAGACACTTATGTTTTTTTTTTCCAAAAAATTTCGATGGGATTGGAAGAACTGTTTAGAAATTTTTGCAGAAAATGTAATGTTTGCGACCAGTCCGCGTCGCGGACTGATCACTTCAAGACTGGAAATTTCTAAAATTTTTTAGGAGCATTTTGATCAATTCCCAACCCCTCCTAAACTTTATACACGATGTAATTTGGTCGTTCGGACATTAAGAGGGTCTAAATCCCCATCCTAAGTCTTTTTCTAACAATTAAACAAGGCTAGGGCTTAAGAGAAAACGAGAATAGTTTGAGATGGAAGAATTCAAGAGAGAATGAGAGTTCTTAATTCTGATGATGATGTGATGTCAATTCTTTTTTTGGTGATAGAGATAGGGAGGAGGAAAGAGTTGAGATCGTATGATGCGCAATAGATAGGTAAGAGTGTGTTGGTGTGACTTTGAGTGAGAGCTTATTGAATAGTGGAGGTAGAAGTGACAAGTAGGCTTGAAAAATTCTAAGACATATTTAAAGTGGATAAGGTGATAGGCTTGAATGTGTGGTTGTTATTGTGTAAGTATGGATGACAGACTATTAAAGACTTCATAATAAGAGCTATGAACTTGCATTGATGGAATATAGTGCCATGAAAAGGAGCACAATTGAGGTGGAGACCTGAGCATGAGAGTGTCCTCTGAGTCTTGTTTATATGGTAGTCCTATTCTCGATTAGAGTTGATGTCTTCTTTCCTGAGTTCGAAAGACTGATTGTTGAGGTGTTCAAATGATTCGAATTGATTAAATTCTGACGTTCCATTCGTACTTGATCGTGAGAATGTCTAAGACGATATCTCTACTCTTGATCTGAACCGATTTATCTATTTGAGTTGATGTGTCAATTCCTGAGTCTGAATAGAGATGGTTAAAGATTGATGAGGAGTCGAGAGTTTGATTGATTGAGCGAGTTTTGAGAAGAGTTCTGATTTTATTCGTGCCTTGATAGCTACCTTTGCTCATCATTCGAAGACGAATGATCCCAAGGGGGAGATAATGTAACACCCCGATTTTTTTTCCAGCTAAGACCGCATCATCCTTCATATGATATATGACTTTAATTGATAATTCTTAATTAGGAATAGATGTTAAGGTTAATTTCCTAGAGTGGGAATAAAATTGGAGTTGATAAATGATCTTTTACATCAAGTCGAGTCCAAAGAATTTCTACCGATTAAGTTTTGTGTGAGTTGGTAGAAGGGTCAACTTCAAATGACCATATCTCCTAAAGTATAATAATTTAGGTGACCCATAATATATCAACTTAAATATCTTTGAATTAGCTTTCCAACTCATCTTATTTCGCCTTAAGCAGAGTTCGGAGTAGAGAGTTATGACCATTTTACTGAAGACCTACAGAGCTGTCTAAAGATCCGCGACGGCTCCGCGTCACGGACACATCGCGGACCCTCTCTGGATAAGCTAAACGATGTCCTTTTATTTTATTTTGAGGGTACTTTTATCCTAAACCCTTTGGGGGTCTATTTAAGGCCCCAAAATGCATAAAACGTCAGTTTTCATAATTAAAACCCTCTCCTTCACTCCTAACCAAAATTGCTCAAGAATCATCAAGAAAATCATCAAGTTAAGGATAGCTTCCAAGATTCATCATCAAGGGTTTCAAGAAAACGAATTCAAGAATTCTAAGAGAGGATTCCTTGATTCTTCTTTTTCAAGAATTATGGTTTTTAATCAAGAACTATAAAGATTCTAAGTCCAGAATTCAAGAATCAAAGATGAGCCCTTCAAGCAATGTTTTTCCAAGTTCTTCTACTCTAAAAGAACTACTGAGATTGATGATTTTCTCCAAGAAAGTTAGTATTCGTCAAATTTTGATTGTAATATCAAATTTCCAAGTATGTCAGGCTAAACTAAAACATGAGATTGTCCTCTCATGTGCCCCATAGAGGTCATAGATGAGTTGATGATTGAAGAGTCTACATGCATGATTCCTTTGATGTTTTTTCTTAAAATTATATTTGAATTTACATGTTTTCTGTGTTGATGATCATCATACTATTTGTTTTCTTAAGTTAAATATTTTCATGAGAATTTGCATAACCCTACATGATTAATTTGAAAAGCATGCATAATGAACTTGAGGATTGAGTCTAGAGCCTTGAATTAAGATTGTGATTGTTGATTGTGATTGTGATTGTGACGAGATAATGATGAGTCTAGAGCCTTGAATTAAGATTTTGATTGTTGATTGTGATTGTGACGAGATAATGATGAGTCTAGAGCCTTGAGTTAAGATTGTGATTGTTGATTGTGATTGTGATTGTGATGAGAGATTGATGATGAGTTGATAGAGTTTGATTGTCTTATGAGTCTCTACAAATGAACTCTACTGATGTGTCTATTCACTTGATTCTTAATGATTGTTCTAAATCTTGAGTCATTGATGAGATTGATTGATGATAGGGTTAAAATCCCTATGAGATACTGATCGTTGACAGGGTTAAAGTCCCTATGAGATTGGTTGAGATGGAGGTTTTATGAGCATTGAGTCAGGAGGAAGTATCGAGCGCCAAAATGAGTAAGAGTGAGTCCCACTTGAACTCATTAACTACGTCGCCATACATAGATGAGGCTTAGAACCATCACACATATTGTGGTTCCCTCTTGATTATAAGTCCCTGAAACAATAGAGGACTTATTGACGACTGACTCCATATTGGGTGAGCTGATATGGTTTCGATTCGTTCCCTACCTGGCAAGTTTGGAACGGCTGTGGCAACATCAGCATGATTGTTGTACATTCACTGGCTCATAAGTGATTGTTGTCGGATAAGAGAAACTCTCATAAATTTCCTACCTTACTCCGAGTCTAGATGAGATGAGAGGGGGTGAGCTCCTCTGAGATGAGATGAGATGAGATGTAATGAGATGAGAGGAGGTGATCTCCTCTGAGATGAGATGAGATGAGATGTGATGAGATGAGAGGTCGTAAGCTCCTTTGAGTTGAGCCTTGAGATGAGTTTGAGACTATTGATGAGTCTGAGTGATTGATGTGTCATTTGTCTACTCTTTATTATTTCATCGATGGACATTTGACTATTTGATGTGATTTGATGTTTATTTTGAGTTGATGTTGTTTCCATATTTTTCCACCGATTTCTGTTTCATTCGGCTATTTTACATACCAGTTGATTCCAAGTACTGACGTCCACTCTGGACTGCATCATTTTATGATGTAGAGGCAGGTGCTAGAGATCATCGACAGGTGCTCCGTTGAAGATCTGAGATTCGAAGCTGATTTGGTGAGCCTCCCCTACTCCGGAGGATCCACTACTTTTATTTCATCATGCTTTAGAGTTAGATTGGACTATTTATTTTATTTTGATTTGGGTAGCCATGGATTTGTCATTGGCACCACATGATTAGTGATAGAGGCTTCATAGACGATGGTCGAGTATTGATGTTGAGATTGTGAGCTAGTTCTTTCTACTAGCCTTCATTATTTATATATATTCTTTTGAGACTTTAGATGAGATGTGTCCATTACTACTTATATTTTCCGCTGTTCAGTAGAGTTTATTTGATTGAATAATGTGATGAGGCTAAGTGGTTCGCTTGGGGACTAGCAATAGTCTCTGAGTGCCGGCACGCCAAGGGTACCCTCCCGGGGCGTGACATGAAGGGTGTGATGCATTTTGGTAAGAATGGTAAGCTAAGCCCCCGGTATGTTGGCCCTTATGAGATCGTGGAGAGGATTGGGGGTGTGGCTTATAGGTTGGAGTTGCCTCCAGACTTGAGTTCCATTCACCTGGTCTTCCATGTGTCTATGTTGAGGAAACTAGTTGGTGATCCTAGTGCCATTATACCCTTGGAAGGGATTGAGGTTGAAGAAAACTTGTCTTATGAGGAAATCTCGATGGCGATCTTGGATAGGCAAGTGAAGCGGCTTCCTAACAAGGACGTGGTTTCGATGAAAGTGCTTTGGAGAAATCAGCTTTTGGAGAGTGCTACGTAGGAGGGGGAGCTGGACATGATGGAGCAATATCCTCATCTTTTCCAATCTACTCAAGCCTAAGATACTGGGTCGATCCTCTTCTAAATAGTCCTAATTCCTTCACTCTTGAATCTCATAACATGACATGCATACATGTGCACAAAATTGATTTTTATGATGTTTTGAATGACTTGAATATTTTTTAATATGGGTTTTTAAAAGGCTTTGTGTACCTTGTGTTCGGATGTTTCATGTTCCAAGTCAAGCTTTCAAGCCTTGTTGTTGCACATTCGGGGAGGAAAGTTCCCAAGAGGGAGATGATATAAGCACTCAAATTTTTGAACAGCTTTAACGGACCACTCAGTACCATCTGGAGCGAGAATTTGCCAAGCATCATCCACGGAAGGACCATACGGGCCGTGTGAAGCCACATGGAATTGTGGCCTCCCGTGGAGAGACACTTGGCCAAGATCTCGACAGGGTGGAATGAGATGGAGGATTTCGAACCAAGTGAGGGCACACGGCCACCCACACGGTCCGTGTGGTGTTTCATGGGCCGTGTGACCCTCCGTGGGACTCGCTACATAAAATTTTTCTAAGTATGAAAGTACCATCTCGTAACTTTTTTGTGCATAAAATTACCCAAGTGTTATGTCACGAAAGTACCATCTCGTAACTTTTTTGTGCATAAAATTACCCAAGTGTTATGTCACGGCCCGTGACACGACCCGTGTAGCATCACATGGGCCGTGTAGTCGTCCGTATGGTACCCCTTAGTTTTGGATAAATTTCAAGTGTTGGTACTGCAAAAATTGTCTAACTGACGGTTCACGGTCATTGTTCACGGTCCATGTGATAAATCACAGACCGTGTAGGAGGCCGTATGGTCCAGATGGCTCAAACTTTACCCGACTAATTAATGGTTATGTAATTTCAATTTATTTTAATTATGAATTGTGACCTTTTACCTATCCCAAATCCTTAAATCAGCTGATATCCCTCTCCTCTTAATTCATTCCCGTTAAACCTTCTACCCCTCATAAGATCACCTCCCAAATACACTCTACTTCCCCCCCCCCCCCATAGATTCAAGCTAGGGTTTAATTGGAGCTCAAATTCAAGCTAGATCTTCCCCTAAATTCAGCTTTTCAATCAAGGTATGTGGGATTGATTCTTGGTCCCTTTCAACCAAGAAGACCTAAAATTCCTTTAAATTGATTTCATAAATTTTAATTCACTTTAAATATGAATTTTCATTATTTGATTTATTAAATTCAATTGATGTTTGGGTTGTACATTTCCTATGACTTTTAATCTACTTTGATCACTATTATGATGATTTACATTGAGATATGAAGTTATGAACATGCATGTGCCCTTTAAAGTTGATTTATGCATGGGTGATTTATATTATGATTTAGATGTTGATTTAATTATGGATTTATTCAATTTCATATTATGATGTTGATTTTAACTTGAATCTATGTTACCCATGTTATCATCACATCATGCATTGCATTTGCATTCATGAACATTGGTATATGGAAATTATGAAGTGGGTTAAGCCCAATTATGTTTTATGAAATGATTTTGATATGATTTTGGTAAGACATTGGTTATGACAAGAATGTGATCATATACATGTCTTATGATTATGGCTCTTTGAGCATCTCAGGTGCTTGCACCATCTTTTATATGTGTATGAGCTATTCCTTACATGAGCATCATGATTATGGTTTATGATTTGGCATTAGAACCTAAATTTGCATCGAATGATATTGTATTGAATATTGTATCTCTTGAAAGCACGTATATATATATATATATATAAATATTCATGTGGGATATTGTTGACTTAGCACCGATGGATTGGGGGCGTTAGGGCTATCCCCAAGGGCCCTCTCCCTTTCCTTGAACTATGTGCCAACATAGAAATGGTAACCATTATCGAAATGACCTGGTTGTAAGAAATGGTTATTCGTTTTTAATTATGATATGATATGATATGATATGATATTGAAAAATCCTTTTGAAATGGTGTATTCCGTAAGGAAGGAGACCATCCACCGTAATGGTGTGTTCCATAAGGTGTGATGTAGATTACCTTTGGCAAGTAATCTTCTCCTACCGATGGGAGGTCTTTATCGGAATAATTTATGTAATAGCTCACATGAGTTTGATTTGTCAGTTATAGTCCATCCCTGATATATATGAGCATCATCTCATCCATGCATCATCAATTTCATGGCATCTTGTATATTTCTTCCTTGGATATATGATTCTTTCTATATTATGTGCCCTTGTCATCTAACATTGAAATGCAGGTTTGATAAGTCATATGCATTGCATGCCCACATACTTAGTACATTCAAATGTACTAACGCATACTTTATGCCTACATGATTTTACCATGTAGGGGCCGAGTATTTCGATTATCAACCGTTTAATGCGTAGTCCGATCCAGAAGAGTATTTGTGGTGAGTCTCATCCTCCAAGTACAAGTCGTTTTCCTTTACCTATGCTATCTCAGATTCCCATTCCTATTTGAGGGTGAGCCCGGAACATGTCCTGGCCCCCGTTCTATCTTGACTAGAGGCATTTGTTGGACAATATGTAGACTCCTTTAAAATCTTTATGTTATGCATAGTATTTGTCTTATATATTCGTTTGGTTTGATTTATAAAAAAATTGTATTTTGGCTATATGCGTATTTGGTGTGGAAATGTGGATAGTCCCAAGCCCCGTATTGCCCCCATAGCATGAGTCCTATTATCCCGTCTCTTAGAATTATGTGTTGCTATTTGAATGATTTTTCCTGAACTAATGATGTGGATTTAGATACTTGAGGCTTGTTTGGGGACTCTCGGGTTTTCATCCACCGTGTCACATCTAGACCCTAAACCCGGGTCGTGACAATGCCCATGTGCAATTTCCAAAGGCAGATAATGAAATGTTTACTGTTGCTGGAAATTGAGCAAGATAATTCGGATGAAATACACATTAGACATGCAAATGGCAACATGCTCCACTCCAATAAAGAGATTTTTCAATGATCACTGGTCAATACCTATAATGTTTCACCACAACTACATGTTTTTCTCTCAAGACAAATAAAAATTTCTGTTTCATAATTTTTTTATGCATAAACACTTTTCTTTCATTTAGACTAGTATATTGTATCAATTTATATAATTAGATGATACGTACACATCAACAATCTTGATTCATAAACACTCGACTTTAATTTAGACTAGTATATTGTATCACGGTAAATAATTAGTTGATACATACATAACAATAATCTGATACACTAATTTTTACAAGATAGGTAGCTCCTCATGTGGCTTCAACATTGTTCAACAGTCTTTCCCTTGTGGAACGTGCGTGTACATCATTGAAGTATCGTATTTTGAATATATCTGTGTTCTTGCTACATGATGCTTTCATACTCCAAATATAGTCCTCTAAGAAACATTTTAAATACGTAGCTGCAATATTCATCAACCAAACTTAATAAATACATACCTAAATATATCAGTTCATCAAACTTCTTTTGGGATATTTACGCATAATATATCTTATAAATGTCTAATACATATTGATACATCAGCATCTAAGTAAAATCAAAATATTGAAGCATCAAATAACATTTAGAAAATTATAGCGAGTCCTGATACATTAGAATATGGGAGAATTGAAACATCTACGTATCATACTGAAAATTTGTAATGTTGCAACTATTCACGATGCATTAGCAGTTAAGTGCCATGAAACACCACGTACTATACAACTAATAAATATATAACCAAGCATGATACATTATCAACGTGGCGACTTAACATAGATAAGTATCAACCACTATTTTAGAGTTTCAATTACCGACTACACATTTTGAGCTAATTCACTTGAAATATCTACATATCATATATCTTTAAGTATTCTATCTAATAATGATACTTTGGCACCTAACCAACCTGAAAATATCTATATATCAAATTACTTTTAAATGTATAGTCATTAATAATATACATTTATACGGGTGTTTTCAAATATATACGCATCAGCTAACACCACATTAGCAACCACACAATTAGAAATATTTACGTATCAGAAATATAAATCATGCATGATACATATAATTTGATACCTTTTGTTGTCAGAGCTTTTCACCCTGAAATTAAAAGCTTTTTCAATCTTATATTGCCCATCAACGCTATTAACGTGTTTTATCCTTATACATTTATTTTCCTTAACTCGATATCTTTTGAAGCACTAATCACGTTGTATATATCGAATGTACATGCACAACACGAAAGACCATTTTTCGAATCTACCAAACTAATAATATCAGCCTTCTTTTCGAAAACTTCAGCACATACAATCGAATCAGACATTGCATCAAAGGACTGTAACTCACCAACATCTAAATCAAAAGTATCTATGAACAAAGGAATTCAACATAGAGCTTTACACTCATGTCACTGCTTTGAGATCAATAAAAGAAATATTTTCTCCAACGACTTCTCAGATCCCAAAATTTCTCCACAAAATTGATACGTTCATATTGCAAATCCAATGATTTTTTACTCATCAGATTCAAAAGGACATAGTTTTGCACGTATTGACTCTTAAATTTTTGAAAATTTGAAATTATATTTCTATTTTACATACATATGCATTAAATAGAATTCCTCAACATTTCAATTACTTTTATGGAAATTGAATTCAACTTGAATTGAATTTCCCTTTTTTAGTGTGACAACTTTTGATGCCTCCTAGAATTTCGCTACGTATCAATAAGTAGAAACCCATGTATTAATGATGCTCCATAAATAAGGGATTTTAAGTTATTTTAGAAAGAGTTGGTATAATTTGATATTATTCCATAAACAGTATGTGATTAGTGTAAGTTATACCATATATAGCTATAATACTCTCACTAAAAAAAAGAAGTTTAGTGATAGGGTAAAGAGAAATAGGGGAGGAAAAGATGAAGTATTGCATCCTCATAAAAATAATTCATGTAACTAATCAAATCAAGCTACTAATATTTTGTTAGGTCAAGCTTATAAAATGTTAATTTATTTTAGAAAAGTAAGGCATTTGGTTAAATTTTTTGGGGAAAATAAGTAAGGTATTTGGTTAATTTTTTTTGGAAAAAATAAGTCTTTCTATGGAGCATCATAAATTGTTTTTGATAAGCTAAATTTAGTTTTTTCAAAAAAAATTGAGAAGCTAAATGTAGTTTAATGGCCAAACACAAACTCCTTCTCATAAAATATATTTTTAAAAAAAACACTTCTCAAAATAAAATAATTTTAGAAGTTTGGGCAAACACAAATTCCTTCTCATCAAAAGTAACTTTTTCTATAAAAAAAAAAAAAAAACACTTTTCAAAATGAATTAATTATTGATAATGTAATTCATAAAGTTAGATTACGTAATTTAACCAAAATTCAATACTTACATAAATTAGCTCAATTTCACATTGTAAGGACCCGAGTTTTCGAACGACTTTATCGGATCTTATAACGTTGGTCCGAGAGAAAATTTGACCAAGTATCGTTCCATGGGAGGCCCACACGGCCAGTGTGAAGCCACACGGACCGTGTGGCCTTCAGTAGAGAGATACTTGGTCATAATTTCGATTACGAGAATTCATCAGAGAGTTTCGAACTAAGTGAGGGCACACGGCCACCCACATGGTCTGTGTGGTGTGTCACGGGTCATGTGGCCCACAGCATGGCTCGCAACTTGAAATTTTTCTAAGAACGAAATTACTATCTCGTAACTTTTTCATGCAAGAATTTTCTAAGTGTCGTCACACGGCTATTGACATGATCCGTGTTGCATCACACGGGCCGTGTAGCTGTCCGTATGGCACCCCTTTGCTTCGGAAAAATTCTAGGTGTTGAGTGTCGCGAATTTTATTTAAGTGTCACCTCACGGGCACTGTTTATGGGATGTGAAGTGTCTCACGGACCGTATAGGCGCCCGTGTAGCCTTGACGGTCCACTTTTCCATCCGTTTCATTAATGGCATTTAGGTAATTACGGTTCATTTTGATTTTGTTTTATGATCTTTTGCCCACCCTAAACCCCCTAGATTAGCTGATACCTTTCTATTCTAATTCATTCTCATTAGTAACATGTTCATACTAAAATCAATTTCTAAGATCCTCTCTAAGTTCTTCTCTCAAAACTCAAGCTAGGGACTCAATTGGGGTTTCAAATTCAAGCTAAATTCTTCTTAAATTCATTTTCCTAATCAAGTTATGTGAGATTGATTTTTGGTCCCTTTCAACAAGAAGACCCAAAACTCCTTTAAATTGATTTCATGAATTTTAGCTTACTTTAAATGTGGATTTTCATTATTTGATCTTATTTGTAACACCCGATAAATTACCAAAATACCCCTAGGAAAGAGGTGTGCGTAAAATGTGTCTTCCGGTGTTCGGTTGAAAATCCGAGAGCGGATTCGTGATCAGCACTGAAAATTGAGTGGGAGGAGGGTCTCGGTCGATTTTTAGAGCGATCGAGTCGAAAGATAATTTTTCGTTCTAAAACGACAAACAGTGTGCCTACGCGATAAAATCGTGACGCGGACCTGTCGCGGAGCCACACTTATGTTTTTCTGTGATTTTTAACGGAATTGAATTTTCTGAAAATACACTGTCCGCGACAGGTCCGCGTCACGGATTGTGTTACTTCAGGCCGGGGGAAAATTTCTTTAAATTACGGAGGGAATTTTAGTTCATTCCTATCTATCCTAAACGTACCCCTATGACTAATTAAAGTCGATTTCTAAGAAAAGGGTTTTAAAAACCCTATTTTAAAGCGTTCTTCCAAAAAGTCACTAAGCTAGGGCTTGAGGGGAATTGAGGTTGAAGAGATCAAGAGGAGGTGGTGCATAATTGTGTTAGCAAAACATTCCAGGTATGTAAGGCTAACCTAAAGTATGGAATGCTCTTCCATGTGCCCTTTTGAGTAAAGAGATTTATGTCTTGACATGATAAGGTTAATGTGAAGAGTTTGATGCATGTATAATTGATGTTACTTTACGTATAACTATTTTCTTACATAAATTGATGATCATCACTACTCTATTTTTATGTCATAATTCATTTTCACGTGCATGTTTTTGAAACCCTATGATTATGTTGTTAAATGATATAAAAAGATGATCTGAGAGATGAGTCTAGAGCCTTAATGAGATTGATGTTATGATGTTGCGATTGTGTTTCACATTTGATCTGAGTCTTGATGATGATGTGATGAGAATGATGTTTTATGATGTCTTGAGATTAGAAATTTAATTTCTGAAAGAGTATCTTGAGTCTATGATGTTGATGTTGAGGTTAACGAGTTGATGTTGACGTTGATGTTGAGGTACTATGTCCCTATGGGACTGATGTTGATGTTGAGGTATTATATCATGTCCCAACGGGACAGATGTTGATGTTGAGGTATTATGTTATGTCTCTATGGGACTGGTGATGAGGTATTATATCCCTATGGGACTAATGAGGTTGAGGTTTTATGAGCATGTCGAGTCCTGGGAGGAGTATTGAGCATCGAAATGGGTAAGAGTGAGTCCCACTTGAACCCATTAACTATGTGGCCCGCGTAGGAAGAGGGGATTGAACCGCAATGTGGATGGATCCTTTCTTGTCCCAAATGAGGACTGAGGTTTTTTTTCTTGTAGATCCACTGATGTTGATGTCCTTTATCCCGGGCAGGGTATTAGATGGAGATGGCAACGGCATTGCTTCGTTGTATCATCACTGGCTCATAGGTGATGGTTGTCGGTTAGAGAAATTCCCAGTTAGGTTCCTTTTGATAGAACTCTGATGTTGATGTTGAGGTGATGTCTCGAGTCGATATTTCCTGAGTTGAGTCGATGTTGATGTTCCCTGAGTTGATGTTGACGTTGAGGTTCCTTGAGTGAGTTGAGTCGAGTTTCCTTGAGATGAATTTGATGTGATGATGACGTTGAGATGAGAGGTGGATGGGTCAATTGTCTATTCTAATCTCTTGCCTTAGATAGACTCTTGACATTCTGATGGAGTATGATGTTGAGTTGATGTTTTCTTTATGTTGTTGTACTTACATTACTATTCAACTATTTTACATGCCAGTACATTCCACGTACTGACGCCATTCGGTGCTGCATCGTTTCGTGATGCAGATACAGGAGTTAGAGGATTTCAGCAGACGCACCGTTGAGGTTAGAGATCGCGAGTTCCAACATTGGTGAGCCTCCTTCCTATCCGGAGGAAGCCCTTTATTTGATGTTCCTTTATTTCATTGGGTCCGGTAGCCATGGCATGTCATGGCACCATTCTTAGACAGTTGAGTCAGGTTAGAGGCTTCGTAGACATGATGCCGAGGTTAAAGTTGATATTTTCCTTATGAACTGAGTAGTACTTTTACTTACTTAGTTGATGTTGAGACTGATGTTGGCCATTTGGCCCTTTATTCGAGGTATCCTATTTATGACATTTTCGTTGTAATGATGTTGAATGAGGTGATGAGACTAAGTGGTTCGCTCGGGGACTAGCAATAGTCTCTGAGTGCCAGTCACGCCAAGGGTACCCTCCCGGGTGCGACATTATTAAATCTAATTGATGTATGGGTTGTACTTTATCTATGATTTTAGTTTACTTTTATCCCTGTTATGACGATTTACATTGAGTTACGAAGTTATGAACATGCATTTCCCCCTGTAAGGCTTGAATTATGCATGGGTGAATTATATTGTGTTTTAAATATGGATTTATTTATGGTTTTTGAATTATATTGTGTTTTAAATATGGATTTATTTATGGTCTTACTTCAATTATATATTATAATATTGATTTTAGCTTGAATTTATGTTACCCATGCTATTCTCACATCATGTATTGCATTTGCATTCATGAACATTGATCTCTATGGAAATTGCAAAGTGGGTTAAGCCCAATTACATTTTATGAAATGATTTTGATAAGATATTGGTTATGACAAGAATGTGATCACATATATGTCAATGATTATGGCTTTTGAATATTTTGGGTGCTTGCACTATTTCGTAATTGTAATCAAGCTAGTCCTACGTATGAATATTATAACTATGAGCTATGATTTGGCATTTGAGCCTAAATATGCATTGAACGGTTTTGAAATGAATGTTGTGTCTTTTGAAAGCATATATATATATATATATATATATATATATATATATATATATATATATATATATATATATACACACACACATATATATATATTATATGTATTCTCGTGGGATATTGACTTAACACCGATGGATTGGGGGCGTCAGGGCTATCCCAAGGGTCCTCTCCCTTTCCTCGAACTATGTACATAGCATATGTTATGAGAATCCTATCTAAAATAGGATATGTTCTCGTAAGGAAGGTTGCCTCATACGAAATGGGATATGTTCTCATAAGGTGAAGTATTATGATATGATATGAAAAATTCTTTCCGAAATGTGATATGTTCCTGTAAGGGGTTGCTTCATACGAAATGGGGTATGTTCCCATAAGGTGAAGTATGGTGTACCTTTGGCAAGTAGACCACCTCTGTATCGGTGAGGGGATTTCATCAGGATTCCAAATACTAGCTCACTTGGTCTTACACATGTCGGTTGAGGTCACATCCCCACTAAGTATGAACACCATTGCATTCATGCATCATGAATTTCATGGTATATTGTATACTATTTTCTTAGATATATACTTCTTTCTATATTATGTGCCCTTGTCATCTAAATTGAAATGCAGGTTTGATAAGTCATATGCATTGCATGCTCGCATACTTAGTATATTCAAATGTACTAACACATACTCTATGCCTACATGATTTTACCATGTAGGGGTCGAGCGCTATGATTATCCACCATTTAACGAGTAGCTCAAATTCCAAAGGTTGAATTTGTGGTAAGTCTCATCTTCCAAGGACAAGCCACCTTCCTCTATATATGTTATCCTATGTCTACTTTTCTTATTTAAGGATGAGTCGGGGACTTGTCTTGGCCCCCGTTCCATCTTATGACTAGAGGCATTGTTGGACATCTTGTACACTCACGTAGATTTTTATATATGTATATGCAATGTGATGTATTTAGAGCTTATGTTATTGGTTACCTTTTTGAAATGGCTATTATGGGTTGATTACGGACATATGTCATGTTTGCATGTTTGGTGTGGAAATATGGAAGATCCTAAGTCCCATTTTTCCCGTAGCGTGAGTCCTACTTACCCGCCCCTTAGTTCTTGTATGCTATGTGCTACGTGAATCCATGTGAGTCCCTTTCCCCCTGATGTCCCCATAGCGTGAGTCCTACTTACCCATCCCTTACCATTATGTGATTTTTATTTAATTGCACTTCCGAACCGATGATGTGGATTTGGATACTTTGAGGCTTGTTTGAGGACTCTCGAGTTTTCATTCGTCGTATCACATCTAGACCCTAGTCTCAGGTCGTGACACACGTCTTCCTCTATAAAGAAACTCTTTCATTGTTAAACAATAAATTCTTATTACTTTATTCTTTTAAAAAACTCACATCAAAGACACCTTATTTTACTATATTTTACCATAAAAAAAAATTAAATAAACCGAGTCATTCCACTTTCAATGGGAGTTTATTTCCAAAATCTTCTCAATAATTATTTTCCATAATTATTTTTCACCTTACTTCAAAATGAAACTCCACTATTGCTAACAATATATTTTTCATTCACAAATTCAATAAAGGATAGGTGCTCATTCATTGTTGAGTTCAAAGTTTGAAAAAAGAATATTTGAAAATAAGTCATGTTTCAAGTGTGTATTGTTGCAAAAAGTCAGTTACATATTGAGGAGCCTAAATATTAAACTATGGGTGACTTGGTATAATTTTTTAGGTATTTTTGAATGATTTGGTGCTTAGATTCAAGAAAAAAGACAAAGTCAATTTTGTATAATAGTGTATAAGATCGCATTTATTGTACAATCTAATTTTCTCATCCTAAAAATTTGGGTTGAGTGAGATTGAGTTGGCCCATTTTGACAACTCCAGGTGAAAATAAATAACATTACCTTCACCATGGTAATTAGTTGTTTTATTAACTTGACTTTCCTAGATTTTAAAAAAGTTTCCATTGGGGTCGACTGGTTTGTGACATTGCAATTTTTCTTTTTTAAGTTTTATGTTAGATTTTTCTTATTTTTTTTGTCTGTTCAAAATATAAATTGTTATATAGACTCATTTCCTTGGGGGAAAAGTAGCCGGGAAGATGAGGAATATAGATATATAGAGAGAGAGATTGATATTTTAAATTCCCTAAAACACAAGATAATAGGTTGGTTTAATAGTTTAAGCGGTTTCAAATTCATCTTAAAATTTCAAGTTTAAATTTCTAAACACTACATTTTCACTTTTTACCCTTAAAAGTAAAAGAACACTTGTGAAGACTATGATTCTTGAAGAAAAGAGACGTGTTAATTATTCCTATTACATTCTTGACTAACCTAATCTTTTTTCCCCAATAGTAGTAGGTCTAATTAGTATTGACAAGTTTACCATTTCACCTTTCTCTTCTTTCTTTTTTTAACCATGGCAAGATCTACTAGTAGATATTTATTCCATCGAACCATAAAGCTATGTACACCAATTCTCAACCCCAGCCAGAGAGATCAATGAGTAAATTTTTGTCCAACCAAAGAGTATGATGTTGTTTGGAAATACCATGCTTAACTGATGCAGAGTTCGTTGTCACTCCGTGGTAAGAAGGCATGGCATTGTATACACCATCTTCATTAGCATAACTGCTGCTCTTCTCCACCATTTTAAGCATGTCTACTCCAGAGTACACCCTTCAACATTAAATACACAGCTAGCCAGCTATTCAGAAAACATCTTTGTAAGCAAAAACCTCTTCTTTACTTTCTATGCTGATTTTACCAAAGAGTGTCCTCTCAAATAAGTTTTGTTTAAACGGGACTCTCTCCTTGTAACATAGCATATGTGCATTGATGACGTTGCCCTTCTCATGCCTATTCCAACAATTGTTGCGAACAAAGTCCCTCATTATTTCCTTTTTTTCCTTACTTGCACTTAACATTGCTAAAAGACCATTTTCAAGCTTGAGCCATTCTCTTCCAAGTTGAAGAATTACCCTGTACTTTGCCTTGGCTAGGACAATTGCCTTTGCCATCGTGTAACTACTCCCAAGTATATTTCCAATTTCTGGTTCCACCTAAGCCTTAGCCCTTTTCTTGCTTTCTCTTCTTAAACTTTCATGTGATATAGGATGCCATCTCCAAGGAAATCTGAAGCCCTTTACCAACAGTTCTAAGCAACTTGTTCCAGCTGAATCCCATAATCACACACAAACACACGCCCAATAAAACATAAGAATAAATCGGGCATCTAATCAAGGGAGGGTCCCAGCATAGTTTTTGCGATGAACCCCAACTTCTTTCTGAACATCCTTTGCCCAAGCAGCTTGATTATTGCGGGAAATATAATGGAAAAGAAAATAAATGAGCCAGGTATACCAGTGTAATCAAAATAATGTTGTAATTACTTGCTTGAGATACAGCTAAGGGAGGCAACGAAACTGGTAGATGCCAATTCCGGACCGATTCCGTACCGATTTCGGTGCTCTACCAGTTCCTACCGGTATGGGGGTACCAGGAGAGGTATCGGGAAGGGAGGGGTATGTTTCCCCGGTTATTACCTGTACCAGACGGGTATTAAAAAAAATTATTTTTAATTTTTAAATAGGTTACTGTTGGGGTAGGGCCCACCAACGGTAACAAAAAAATTTTAGCCGTTGGAGGCTCAATTTTACTATTTTTTTATTATTATTTTTTTTTCAAAATTCAATAATTTCTCAACTATAAATACCCCTAAATCTTTCATAATTTTTCAATCCAATTCTCTCAATCATCTTAAAATTCTCTCAATATTCTCAACTCACTCATTTCTCGATTCTCTCCACTATTATAAATTTATAATTATATTATACATACTACTCTCAAATTTATTATATATTAATTATTTACTCTCTCAATTATTATAATAATATTATTTAGTTTGGTGTATTAATTGCAATTTAGAACAAATTTTGGTGGATCAATTCGGAGCATATTCAAGCTTCAACTTTCATCAATTTCTGCCTCTATGTTTGTTTTTACACAGACGTTTGGTACCTTTGTTCCAACTTATTTGTTCTTCTAATTAGTTATTCGATTACTTGTCTACTTGAATTAATTTTTTTATATTCATAAATTATAAATTCATATTTCATAACTTGAATTTTTGCATATAATCTTTACTTGTTTAATTAAATTTAACATGGATTCCGGTGGAAAAGGAAAGGAAAAAAGTACTTTTTTTGGTGGAATAACGAAAGTTTTAACCGGTAAAAAATCCGATGGTAGTTCGTCTAAATCTACAAGACAACCACCAATTAGATTTAATACCGAAGATTTTACACACGTAGACGACACATGTTTTAATATTGATTCTAATACGGAATTAGAACACGAATTTCTTGAACGTAGATTTGGCTTTAATGAAGATTTACCAGAAGATAATTTTGAAATTAATGAGGACGATATTTTTTATGACGATGAACCTCAACCCCCATATACTGCTACTACTCCCCCCTCCCCCCCGCCCGTCCGCCCGCTCCCTTCCTACAACCTTTATCATCTAATAGGCCTCTAAGATGAAACGTATTGAAAAATCTATTGTTTGACAATTTTTAACAGTAAAATGAAGATAAAATAAAAGCAATTCGTAACAAATGTAAGCATGCTTTAAACCATAAAACTTTGAGAGGGGGGTGGGATGGGTCATTTGAAAAATCACTTAATGCATTGTTGTAAATTAGAATTTTTGCATGCCCAAGCCATTTCAAATGCCAAAAAATATGGCACTCTCATTCCTGAAGAATCGGTGGGAGGTTCAAATATGGTGCAATAGCAATTTAACCCTACTAATATTTCTGAACCTATTACACATCGGCCTTATAATAGACAACGTGACTTAGACGAGCTTGCTAAAATGATTGTTGTTACTGGTTTGCCTTTTAGTTTTGCCGAAAATCCTAGTTTTATCCATTATATTCAAATTGTTTATAACCCGTTTTTTAATGGTTTTCCTAGAAATACAATAAAAAAAAGTTGTTTTTTATTATCAAGCACAAAATGTACAGTATCTTCAATGTTTATTTGCTTATAATACTTATAGGCTAGCAATTACTTCTGATATGGGACGTGGTATAATCGCTAATGATTATTTTACAATTATTGGCCATTGGATAGATGAAAATTGGAATATGCAGAATAGAATTTTAGGATATAAAAGTTGTGAAATGCGTAAAACATGTTCTTATATTGCGCAAACTATTCTTGATGTTTTACAATTTTTTGATATTTCTAGTAAAATAATTAGTGTAACTTTAGATAATGCTACTAGTAACAAACGTGTTGTAGGTTATTTAAGACTTGTTCTTAGTCCAATTTACGAAGATGGTTTTTATATAAAATGTGTTGCTCATATTTATAATTTAATTGTTAGAGATGGTGTGTTATTATTTGAAAACGGTTATAATAAAGTAGAAATAGCATGCCATTTTATTTTTAAATGTCAAGTAAAGGCTAGGCGTAAAGAATTTGAAAGTCGGTGCATTGAATGTAATTTGCCTGTTAGGAAAATTCCTAAACCCGTAGCTACTAGATGGAATTCATTGTATGAAATGCTAAAAGTAACTTATGAATATAGGAGACCGGTTACAATGGTTTGGAATGCACATAATGCAGATATGACTTACTTACTAGATGAAAATGATTGAAATGATATTAGGGATTTAGTTGAATTTTTAAGAGTTTTTTATTTAGCCACTAAAAAAAATATCTGGTCTTTATTATCCTACGATTTGTTCCGTTTTACCTAATATTGGTGCTATTTGTACTAAATTTGCTTTGTTTAGAAATAATCCAAAACTTAAAGAACCTGTTAAAAAAATGATAGAAAATTTTAGGAAATACTTTTTCCCAATTCCTCAGATTTATTTAACTGCTTGTTTATTTTATCCGGCTTACAAAGAAGTCGGGGTATCTAGAATGGTAGATAGTATATATGCAAACTTAGAAATCGAATACGATAAAGAAAATCAATCACATAATTTAGACGTAGTTAAAAGTAACATTAGAACAGAAGCTAGAAAACTGTATGATTTAGAAAAGTATAATTTAGTAGAAAATGTACAATACCAAGAACCACAACCATGTACGCCTAGATACGAGGATGATATTGACGCCATGTTAGAATTTCAGCTTGGACTAACTAACGAAAACAATGATTTTGATGAATATCTTAACCAGGCTACAGAAAGCATCAAGGATACAGAGGGGAAGCAGCAGCTTTTGGTGTGGTGGAAGAATCGTGAAAAAGCTTTTCCAAGACTTCAGCGGGTGGTTCGTGATGTCCTCGCAATTCAAGCATTGTTGGTGGCTTCAGAATGCGCTTTTAGTGCTGCTAGATTTCAATTTGGAGACCAAAGGCATTCACTAGCAGCTGATAGCTTGGAAGTTTCAGTCTTATTCCGAGATTGGATAAATGCGGAGCGCAGGATTTTAGGGCGTCCAACATTGTCTTCTCAATTTGAAGCCGCTATCAATAATATTTTATCGAAAACAAGTGAAGACGGTATGGATTTTTCGGAGGAACAAGCTCAAGAGACGATTCCAGAAAATGTAACACTAGAAATGTTAGAAACACTTAGGCAAGAATTTCAAAGTGGTTTAAGATATTAGTGATTAAATTTTATTGTATTACAAATTTACAATAAATAAGACTTAGTTGAAACAGAACCCTTCCTAGAAGGTGGCTGCGTAAATTAGGTTGATTTCTAATATCTTACATCACAACATTGTACAATTCAAATTTTAAAATAACATAATAAAATTATAGGCTATTGGTCTTATTTCTTTTTTTTTTTATGTTATTATCTTGACTTAAATTTTAATTTAAGTTTTGACTTTTTTTAAATATATTTGCTCCCTTATTTCTCAAACTTTATTAATTTTAAAGTTTAAAATATAAAAAGAAACATTCAAAATTTAAACCTTAAAAATCAAACTTTATAATTTTATATTTAAAAAATTAGAAATTTAATTTTTTTAAAGTAGAAAGTTAAAAAAGTTTGATTTTACACTTAAATTTTTTATATAACTACTTATAAATCTAGTTATAGACTTGTAGATTTAAAATTTGTATACTTATATTTTATGACTACTTTAATTAAACTTCATTTTAAATTTTAGAAAATTTATATAATAAATGTTAATACTATTTTTAAATTTTAATTTAACCTTTAACATTTTAAACTTCAATGTAAATTTTAAATATTAATCTTAATTTAACATATAAAAATTAAACTTCAAATAGTAATATACTTAATATTTAATTAATTTTTTTTAAAAAGAAATACCAAATTACCAATCCGGTCAAGTCCCATACCGATAGGTAGCGGACCAGTAAGGGGAATTTTCCCGGAACCGCCGGTACGGGGTTTCCGGAAAAATAACCCACCCCCCCCCAACCCTTTTACTAGTGCCAGTCCGGTACCAATAATTACCACGCCGGTAGTACCGGACCCGATTCCGTTGCCTCCTTAGATACAGCAAACTGACTCTGCATACTAAATCGCCATGATGGACATTAATTCTTAGGAAGGTAAAATAAAATGGATCAATTATCATATAGTATTAGCTTCATCAACTAGTAGACACACCCACCCCCCCCAAAAAAAATGTTTTACCAAATTCAACAGTTAGAACTGACTGCACCATATCTGACGGTCCAAGCAAAAACTAAACAAGCCACATTTATTTACAAGATCTGGTTAGATTTTCATCTCGCCAGAACAACTGGCCTTCACCTACATACAATGAGAACATTATGCCATGAATCAATTATGTAAAGAAGAGGGGGAAATCAAGCTTAGATAAGAATTCTAGTTTGATCAAAATGGGCATGGAATAGCTGCCTGATAACTAATATGAAATGGTATAATGAATAGGAAAAAACATGGCCTGAGCGTCAAAAAGTTGCTCAGAGTCCTGGTATCGATTCAAGGTTGTATTTCTCTGCAGTTAAAGTTTCAGTCTCATGGACTTCTGGCCTTTTTGGCTCCTTCATGGCATCGAGAGTGTGTAGATACGTATAGGAGGCATTTCTATTTGATGGAGGAGTAGGATTGCTGATTCTGCTAGCAAGGAAGCGGCGGATCAGGCCTCTGAGGAAGGGAGCCATCGTGTCTGGTTCATGCTCCAGGTAGTACATAATACCACCCATACAGGCACAAAACAAGGGCACCTGCATGGTAATCAGAGGCATATTTGCTTGGATAAGTTTCACTTTATGATTTCTGAAAATCACCCCTGTACTTGAGAAACCCAATATTTCCAGAACAAATTTCCCATAATAGGTTAATTCTTTGAATGTTAATCCACAATATGCTTTAATTGATACCAGTAGACAATTCAGTAGTCATAAATTGTAGGATGAAATTCTTTTAGTGGTTTAACAGTGCAAACTAACCAAATTGCATGAAAGGTGAGACAAGATACCTCTGCATTTTTGATATCCGGAAGCAAATGGCGATTCACCAATATATACCACAAAGAATCTGCAGCTCGAGGGAGAACATACAGGGCAAGCTCTCCACGTCTAGCTTTCTTCTCCAGCAACACAGAGAGGCCTGAGAGAGCCCCAGCTATCCAATATACAAGTTTATGGTCCTTTGATGCTACCTTCCGGTGTAAACATATGACAGCCTTTTATTGAGATAGAGAAGTTAATCAGTAAAGCTAAGCAAGCCAACCAGCAGCATCAAAAAAAGAACCTAAAGGTTCCCAGATGTATGAGGCATCAAGAACATAAACTACCTGAAAGATTCCAACAAAAGCGGACAAGAAGGTTGTCGAGCGAACAGCCCCTGTAAGAGCATACCAACAGGTGCGTGTAGGAGCATCCATAAACTGGGACAAGATTTACACAAGATCAGCAAGAGTTTTATTTTTGAAAGTTGACACTGTGATCAGCAGGAGATTTGAAATGAAATACTTTCATAGCAACTCTTTTTTGTTTTTCTTGTTTAAGAAAGGTAACAGTATAACATATCCTCAGCACAAGTGCTGGGAGCCGCATAACAGTTCAAAACACAACAAAAGTGACTGTTTTCTTACAATGGTCCTATAATGTCTAAGAATGATTCTGCTTCTTCTATAAATTCTTCACACCAAAAGTGGAAGAAAAATAGACAGCTCATCTTAATTTTTCAAATAGAACTACTTCTTTCTCCAAAATATCTTGCATTCTGCTCTTTCTATGTAGACCACCAAATACATTCAGATATTGTCATCTTCTACCATTTCTTCTGTCGCAAGTTTCTTCCCATGTTCCAGGACCCAACCAATTCTCCAGGAAGCTTTGGCATGATCCATTTGATTTCTTTCTAGTTAAAAAAAGTAGCCACAGCTGATAAATCACTACAAAATACAAAAATGAATGGTTGATGCTCTCTCATTCCTTCTCACATAAGTAACATCTAAGATAAGTGTCAAAAACACACCTAAAGTATCCCTTTTTTGAGTTTCATACCTAAACTATTGGAAGTGTGAGTTTCATACCTAAGCTATTATTGAGGAAAAACGTTGTCACATGGATAAAATATTTCACCTTGATAAAAATTAAATAAACTATTAATATTAGTTAAAAGTTCAAGATTAAAATATTAATATTCTCCCCCAAAAATATTGTTTAAAAAAAATTAAAATATTTTTCTCACCTACTGCACCCCGAACCCCACCACCCAACAATCCCGCCCTTCTATTTTTTAAAATTATTTTTATAGAAGTTTTTTAAAAAATTCAAACTTCACCCCTCTCCACTTCTTCCTAAAAGAATTGATATAATTTTTATTTTTTAAAACAAATAAAATTTTATTCCATCCCCCATCTCACCCTTGATCCTAATTATTTTTCTCTTTTATTTTTTTTCATTTTTTTTATAAATATGTAGACATATTTTTAGAAAAATACTTTTTTTTATTTGTGTACCGGACATAACATAAATTTAAAAAAAAAATTATTTCAAAATAATCTTGCTGCAAGTAAAAAATAATTTTCTAAAAATGAGAAAAAAAAGAACGTGGAGGATTAGGTGGGTAGGGTAGAATTATTTTCCTAAAAAATTAAAACAATATATAATTTATTTATTTTTTTGTGTGTGGGGGTTGGGGGTTTGGGGGGGGGGGGGGGGGGGACAGGTGGAGTAAGGTACGAACAATATTTTTTAACTAATACTATAATTTATTTATCTTTTGTCAAGGTGGAATGTTTTGTCCGTGTGAAGTGTGATGTGACATTTTTTTAAAATAAAAAAGAGAATATAGTGCACACCCCATGGTGAGAGCGGAATAAAAGAGAGAGGTGTATTTCTCAAACTAATAAGTGATAGTTAAATATAACTCACACTCCCAATAGTTTAGGTATGAAAATTAATCTGGAGAACTAAGTTGCGACCCAAAGGTTTTTTTTTCAGTTGGATTACTCTAAAAGGTTCTTGCTTGACTAAGGATAATCTCATGAGGAGGAAATTTCAAATAATCAACAGAAGCTACATGTGCTTATGCAACGCAGAATCTATTAATCATTTGTTTCTTCATTGCAAAGTTGCAACAAGCCTATGGAACATGTTCATCTCATTTTTTGGACTCACTTGGGCCATGCCAAGTTCATTGAGAGAAGCTTCTGTGTGTTGGAGTTCTTGGGAAGTTGGGAACTTCATCAAGCAGTTCTGGTCTTTAGTCACAGCCTATATTTTTTGGTGCTTATGCACGCAGAGGAACAAAAAATGTTTTGATGGCACCCCAACTCCCATCTCTACCCTTAAAGCAAGATGTTTGATCACTCTTTTGGTTGGGTTAATCTCTCTCCTGTACTTATTTTGATTCTTTCCTGGAATTTATCAGCTCCATAGAGCTTTGTTGTTAGCTGTTTAGATAGCTTTTTTTGCCTTTATGGGAGCTGATATTTCGTTTCTTTTGTAATCTGTGCATCTACTTGATGCTTTGTTAATGATATTCTTCTTATATCAAAAAAAAAAAAGGAATGACGGGAAATGAAAAACAGTCTCTCTCCCTGGAAAGAGGATGGGAAGACAAAATAAGACCTTAGAGGTTGTTTGGTACGGAGGATGGGATAAACAAAGTTATCTCATTGATTGGGATATCCCATGGGATAAGTTATCCCACCATGTACATGGGATAACTACATCATTGTAGTATAAATTATGGGATAGATAATTCCGGGACTAATTAATACCCCTAAACAAACGCACAATAAAATAATCTTGCATTTATCCTGGGATTATTACCCCTTATCCCTTATACCAAAAGACCTCTAAGAATATTACCTTGAGAAATGTGTCGGGGAGCATTTTTTGGAACTTCATTACTTCAGTAGCAATTCTACTACTCTAGGTTAGAATTACATAACTTAAAAGTGTAGACCATCATAACTTCCATCACATGGTCCTCGTAATACTGCTTCCTACCTACTTCCTACCAGGTCCACGCAACTCAAACAACAGAAGACAAATATAACAGAATTGACAACATACTCCACACCCTAGTATTGTAATCATTATATTCCATATAACTGCATTAGAACTCTAGAAAGTCCAACATATATACCAAGGAAAACCCAATCATGTTGGTCTATTATTTGTTTAATAGAAACCAGCAGCTCAGTCTATGATTTTTCCAGAAACAGCTTAATGAGAAATCAAAACAGAAAGACAGGTGTAACACGAACCATTATTAATAAATTGTACCTTCTGCAAGCGTAGAACGACAAAGGGCACAAAAGTCAAAGAGAAGTAAAGAGGAAATGTTTTCCGGAAAGCTGCTGCCGCTGCATTAGCATCATGAACTAAGCAAGATTTGGTCCCAGGGTGAATTACAGAGCAGGGGATAATAGAAGGGAACTCTTTCAACTTCATAGTAGTAGAACCCTTTGCTTTGGACAAATAGGCTAATGAAGCAACATCAACTGGAGAGCCTCTACAGCAATCCTTAACAGCTTTGTAGACTGGTGCTGCAACAGGTCCAGTCTTCTGAATGAAATCTCTATATGCTTTTGGAAGGCTCTCAGGACGCATTATAAAGGAATACATAACCTGCAAAACATTTTTTTAAGAACAAGCCTAGATCTGTAACTACTTTATCCAGATGTAAAAGAGAACAAGTTATCTGATATCATTAGTATCTTAAGAGAAGTTCAATCCCCTTGCATACTTGAATTATTAAAAAAAGGGGGAATTAAGAAGAACGAACAGAAGAGTTCAATCTAACAGGATTTAAACTTGGATATTTAGACATTTATGATACACCAGCCAACCACCAAACTGTGTGCAAATACAAGGAATTAAATCATGCATGGAAAAGACTCTTAAACATTCACCAAAAGGTTATGCGACACGAGACTACCTGGGCACATGCCAATGCAAAGAGTAAAGAATCTCCATGACTCCAGTGACTTCCCCAGAGATGAAACCGGTTCTTGGATTTGGCAGAATTATATGCGCACTGACAATTGTGGAGACATCAGTATACAAGCCAGTAGAAAAACAGAAAAGCGAAACTTCAAGTAATAACTAGTACTTGCGGCTTTTTTTATCAAGTAAATCTAGTACAAGCGGCTTTTATCTTTATCCTTTGTTTTTTTTTCCTTTTTGTGGTTCTTTTGTTCTTTTTTCCTGTTTATGCCAGGGGGTGGGGAAGGGGAATAGCCAAAGCATGCTTGTACCTGTGATAGCCTTGCCAGAAGATACAAGGCAAGGGTACGCCGCCTGTTGGAATCATCTAATGCCAAAATAGACAGACCTGCCACCGAACCTGCTAAAATTCTGCCGCATCATCCCCTTTAGCCAAGTCAAATATATCGGATAGGATATCAACTATCAAAGCTTCTCAAAGAAAAACCACAGAAAAGTAGGTTAAAACTTTAAGTTGAGAATTCAGCATTCTGTACTTACGCATTTAAGGGTGTCTCTTTTCTTCTCAGCTTTCTTAATAAGCATCTTAGAGCATGATACGAACCACTAAATCCCCCAAAGAGCAAACCAATTCGACATGCTTCCTCTCTTACAATTAGATCTTTTTCGGAGACGAGTTGCTGCAAAAACACAAGGGTTCAAACAAGCACAGAAAAAAATGAACACTCCCATGTAATCATAGATGGGACAAACGAAGGACGGACGGACGGATGAACAGACAGATATCAGCACACATGCACTCTAAAATTGTAATATCCTCTTCAAGAAAATCTTCTTTTATATTCTGTTTTACTTCTTCCCTGAGGATTTGGGGGTTGTGCATAGGGTCAAAGATCTGAATAACCTCCATTCATCCTTTATGTATAGTTGAAATTGCTAAATTGTTTTACTGAACTTCCTGAGGTTTGCAACTTCAAGAAAACTTATCAAGAAAAAAATACACAGGCGAAACAAGTATAAACCATTAAAAGGTCAAAAGTTCCAGCCCTGTCAAATGCCCAATCCTTACAAATTGCAGTAATTAAAGTACTTCTAGAAAATACATCATGAATTAAGAAAACCTGCAGCATGAAAGATTAGATCATCTAGCAATATGTTCTTTTCTCAAAAAAATTGTGGAGAGCAGCGCACAAAGTGTATTCTATCAGCAAATATATTTTACCACTAAAAAGTAAATTATTTGATGTTGAGCTACAAGCGAAAGGAACAACCAGTGGGACAAAGGGAACATTGGCTTCACAAAATGTATGGAAGAAAACCACACACACTCCTCCCTTACCACAAGAGAAGACTTTTATCCCAATTTTTTTTCTTTTTAGAAAAAAAGGGAGAGAGAGACTGGATAAGTAAAAGACTGTTCAAATGGTGTTCTGATACACTCATGCAGGCAAAATGCATGGTGCACATGAGCGTGCAACACACATGCACACGAAGAGGGAGAGCAAGTAGCATTTGCTCAGTAATCTTTGATTGACTAAATATCCTTATGGCCAAGCATTTTGGTAAACCCAAATGCCCCAGTAGCAGATGAAATCATGAAAACACAATACATAACTGCCAGAACATGAACCCCTTGGAGTGTAATCACCGTCACTATGGTACTCCAAGGTACTAAAAAAACCAACTTATCCTATCTCTGAATTGATTACCATTCCATCAACATATCAATCAATGAACTCAGGCTCAATCCGAAAATATCGAGGTACTCATATCCATTCTATGTATCCAGAACTGGAATCAATATTCTTTAAGTGAGGAAATCTAAAAAATCATTTAGATCACAAAGCTAACTAGGATGTGGATGTTTATAGGCCAATATGCCCCATCTCTTGCAATCACAGGAATGCTGCTATGAACTGTATCATGAATAACATCTGTGCAAAATTATATCATCTTGGTTTCATCAAAACTTGAGCTATTTCATAAATAAAATACTAATCTTAGAACCAGTTTCATCAGAACTGAAGCAATTTCAGAAAAAGAAAATCCTGATCTTGAAACCATACTTCTACAGGAATACCTTCCTGATAAGGAAGTTTATTCTAGATCATGATCTTCTCAAACTCAAAGTAGATATATCAGGAACAAAAATAAGTGCAGCAAATAAGTAAATAGAATCAGGTACAAGCTTCATTTCAAACAAAGGCAAGCATTCAACAAAAGTTCAAAACCAAGAACCTAAAGGAGTAATGTCAGTTCAAAAGATTTTAGTCTATTAATATACGTTGTCCAACCGAGGACAGGAACATTTGTAAATGTAGCCCAGTTGAGATCTCAGGAAGGTAAAATTAAGAAATCATAAATCTAATTAATGATAAGTTTAGATATTTAACAAATTGCTCAAGTAGATAGGCGAGTTTCAGAACTTTGGAACCTTGAGATCGAGTAGAGAGGAATAGGACTGGCGGCGAGCAAGCTTAAAAGCTCGGAGGAGAATTCCGATGCCAACGCGCACACCGTAAGAGAGAAGAAAACTTTGGCAAAGGTTACCAATTGCGTTGGCAACACAGGATTCATCGGCATGGTCACAGGGCGGGTAGATACCCCGGGCACGACGTTGCCGGCGCTGAAGCTCTTCAATTGCCTCTCTTAAGCGCTCCTCCGCCTCACGAAGGCGGCGCTCGGCGGAGTCACCGCTTTCAGTAGCGTCGTTAGGTAACAGCGGCGGCGAAGAAGAGGACAGAGGACGCATTTTGCAGAGAAGGCGATCGGTGAGGGTTCTCGCATCTGAGAGAAAAAGACAGAGTCGATTTCGGGTACTTTTTGAAACATGTGCAGCGATTAGCCATTTCTGTATTTCATGATGTAATAATTCGGATTATTTTTTATGATCTTACAAAATGTGATTTGTAGATCAAATATCAAAATTGTAGATCAATAAAATTAATAATTATAAGTCGTACGCGCAAAGCATTAATTATAAACTTATTAATTCATTAATTTTAATAAATTATTTATTTATAAACATCAAATTCTATCACTAATTAGAAGTTATGGTAAATTAAAATTTTTTTTAGCGACCTAGAATATTTTCTTTAATGACTGTAGGGTATTTTCTTTGATAAAGAGTAAAAAATTAAAATAAGTAATCTTTGTATTTTTAATATAGTATAAATAGATATGGATTATTATAAAACAACATGATACTTCACCTATTTTCTTTTTGCAAATAATTTGTTGATTTATATTATTTTTGATGACTTTGTTTGTTTTATCATGATAAAAAAAATTATATTATTGATATTGATAATTTGTTTTAAAGTGCAATATTTGTATATGCATGGGGAACATAGAACATGCCTATGGGCACTGTCACACGTATATTGCTCCTAGAGATGATCGTATAGACATTCAGTTCCTAGTTTTTCTTTGTGCGTCTCATGGAAACAATGGGCTTTTAAAACTAAAAGGTAGGGAAAGAAGTCTAAATTTTAGGGTATAAATTAGGGGAATTTTCACAAATATACAAAAAAATAAAGATATTTACATGCCCCTAGCAACATTTTGAAAATTACATGTAAAATAGCAACTTTATTTACAAAAGTAGAAAAGAGAGTGTTTTGAGGGTGATTATTGTAGTATTTGATGTGATATAATAGTGTTGGGAAATGGAAAAAAAAGGGAATGAAAATTAGTGTAGTGTTTGATGTGATATAATAGTGTTGGGAAATGGAAAAAAAAAGAAAATGAAATGCATGTCAGTCCACTATGTAATACATGTTAATTTGCCATGAAAACCATGTAGAACACCGTATATTTCTGGTATTTTTAAGTGGTTAACTCGCCCAGTTGTTTGGTGTTTCATCTGGTTGTGTTTATGGTTTATTGATGTTTATGTAACTTTCCTAAAAGGTGAGTATTGAAGATAATGACTGAAAACAACTAATTAGTTAGTTAGTTATTAATGAGTAATTAGTTTGTTAAAATGTAGTTAAGAAGTTAGTTAATTAGTTAAGTGAATAGTTAGTGGAATGTATTGTTAACTATAGTTAGCTTCAACTATGGTTAAGAACTTGTATATAAGCATTGTATTCTGGTTACAAATCAATACAATACATACAAAAATTCACTCTCATTCTCACATCATCTTCTTCCTCATTTCTTCCGCCTCTGTTCATGGTATCAGAGCAGGTGAGTCAATGATTGTTTGACTCGAGAAATCCTGCAAATTACCGTCTGAAAGAGGAAACATTAATGGCGGAATCAAGTCACACACCAATGAATTCGACAGAGACACTTGAGATAATCGAAACAAAGAGGAATCACCCTCTTTATCTTCATCCTTCAGATACTCCAGGGTGTATATTGACCACTGTGCAGCTGACAGGGACAGAGAACTACTCGCTATGGAGTAGATCAATGATGATCAACTTGAGGGCAAAGAGTAAGCTTGGATTTGTTCTAGGAACATGCCAGAAGAGTGACTACGATCTGGAATTAGAGGAACAGTGGGAAAAGTGCAATGCGTTCGTCCTGGCCTGGATAATGAACACAGTGTCGAAGGAGTTGTTAAGTGGGATCGTATATGCCTCAGATGCAGCTGTAGTGTGGGCGGATCTGAAAGAACGATTTGAAAAAATCGATGGGTCCAGAATTTATCAACTTCATAGGGAGATTTGTACTATTCACCAAGGTAACTCATCAGTTTCAGCTTACTTTACGAAATTGAGATTGATTTGGGATGAATTTGATGCACTGGTACCACCACCATCGTGCAATTGTGATAGATCCAAGGCGTATGTGGATCACATTCAGTACTTGAGGCTGTTTGCTTTTTTGATGGGGTTAAGTGAAGTCTATGGCCATGCACGAAGCCAAATATTGATGATGAGTCCTTTGCCCAGTGTAAGTAAAGCTTATGCTATGATTGTAGCTGATGAAAGTCAAAGAGCGACATCAGGTGTACATGCAGCTGGAGAAATGGTTGATGCTACAGCACTGTATGTAGGAAGAGGAGGTGTGAAAAATCAAGGTGTGTATACGAGTAGTGACAGAGGAAATTATGGTACTGGGAACATGAACAATGCTGGAAATGTGAGTAGTAAGAAAAGAGTCAATTGGAATTTGTTTTGTGACCACTGTAAGATGTATGGGCACACTAGGAATGTGTGTTATAAACTTGTTGGGTACCCAGATGATTGGAAGTTCAAGAAGAAATCAGATCAAGGTGGATCATATCCAAGTAGAAGTTACAATCCTAACAAAGGTAGAGGAAGTGCTAATAATGTGCAAGTTGAAAAGGAAGAAAAGGAAGATGTCTTTGGGTATGCCAATAGTGAACAAAGATCTAATCAAAATCAGCATGAAGTTGACTCTATGTGCACAAATCTGAGAGAGCTTGCTATGCAAAAGGCCTATACTCCAGATCAATACCAAAGGATATTGAAGATACTAAATGAAGAACCAAAAGTTAAAGTTGATGAAGCTGTTAACATGGCAGGTAATGTAAATACTGCAAATGTTGATGTTTCTACTAATGGTACTGATAATCACATAGAAAATTGGATTGTTGACTCTGGTGCTACATCACATATGACATCCAAGATAGGCACATTGAACAACATTACTCATGATAATATAAGAAAAAGAGTACTTCTACCCACTGGACAGACTGCTCTAATCAAGCAATTGTGTGATACCAAGCTGTGGCACATTAAGGGATGTACTGGTGATACCTAATTTCAAGCATAATTTACTTTCAGTATCCCAATTGACAAGGCAATTGAAATGCTCTGTTAGATTTTTCCCTGAATTTTGCATTTTTCAGGACCTCTTCAATGGAGAGGTGAGAGGGATTGGTAAAGAAGTAGATGGGCTGTACTATTTTCCTAGCACCTGTTCTACAATGAAAGGGGTTGATACAGCATTAGTAGCAAAAGAAGATAAGGATACAACAAACATGCTGTGGCACATGAGGATGGGACATCCTTCCATGAAGGTACTGAAGAAGATGTCATTGATCAGTGAACAAACAAGTACAACATTGTCTGATGGTTGCTCAATCTGCCCTATGGCTAGACAGACCAGGCTTCCATTTGATGTTAGTAAGAGTAAAAGTAGTAGAGCTTTTGATTTGATTCATCTTGATATTTGGGGACCTTACAAAGTTCCTACACATCATGGTTTTAGATTTTTTCTGACAATTGTGGATGATAATTCAAGAATGACATGGTTGTTTTTGTTGAAATTCAAGAGTGATGTGTTTGAGACATTGAAATCCTTTTTTATCCTAGTCAAAAATCAGTTTAACAGTCAAGTTAAGAGGGTCAGGACTGATAATGGGACTGAATTCTTCAATAGAGAATGCAATCTATTGTTTAAGTCATTAGGAATTGTCCATGAAAGCAGCTGTCCATACACTCCACAACAAAATGGAGTGGTTGAGAGAAAACATAGACATATCCTGGAAGTGGCAAGAGCTATCAGGTTCCAGGGTGTGCTACCAATTAGATTTTGGGGTGAATGTGTTATAGGTGATGTGTATTTGATCAACAGGATGCCTACTGAGGTGTTAGGGGGTAAATCACCATATGAGATCTTTCATGGGGAAAGGCCACAACTTGAACACTTAAGGACTATTGGGTGCCTATGTTATGCAACAAACTTGATTAAAGGTGACAAGTTTTCATCTAGAGCAGATGCATGTGTGATGATGGGATATCCATCAAGCCAAAAAGGTTACCTGTTATACAGTATGAGTCACAAGAAGTTTATAGTAAGCAGAGATGTCACATTCAGAGAACATGTCTTTCCATTCAGTTACTTGAAAGTTGACCATAAAGCTCCATTTACAGACCAACAACTAGTTGATTATGTTGATGACACAAGGATAGCACATATGATCAATAATCAGAGTATTACAACTGAAGGTGCACAACCAGTATGTGAGCAGAATGAGTTCTATATTCAGGAAACTGATGAGAATGCAGAAGCAGACAATGTGGTCAGTACTGATTCAAGAGAGGATCCTGGTTCAAGAAGGGTTTCTACTGATATTACTAACATGAGAACAAGAACATCCACCAGAACCATTAAGCCACCTATTTGGTTAAAAAATTATGTCACAACTGTTGCTAAACCTGCACAACCACACTCTTTGGCTAACTATGTGTCATATGATCACTTATCATATAAATATCAAGCTTATCTGAGCAATATATCATCAGATGTGGAACCAGGAAGCTATGAGGAAGCTGTTAAAGATCCAAGATGGGTGGAAGCAATGAAACAGGAAATTAGTGCACTAGAGGCCAATGGTACATGGGATATTGTTCAACTACCTCAACATAAAAGAGCCATAGGATGCAGATGGGTGTATAAAATAAAGTACAAATCTAATGGAGAAGTTGAAAGATTTAAGGCAAGACTGGTAGCTAAGGGATACAGTCAGACAGAGGGAGTTGATTACCAGGAAACTTTTTCACCAGTAGTTAAGATGACTACAGTGAGAACCATAATTGCAATAGCAGTAGCAGAAAGATGGGTCATTTGTCAGATGGATGTGTTCAATGCCTTCTTAAATGGTGATCTTCTGGAAGAAGTATACATGGAGTTGCCTAAAGGGTTTACTAGCAAGGGGGAGAATCAAGTATGCAGACTTATCAAATCATTATATGGACTCAAACAAGCATCTAGGCAATGGAATGCCAAGTTAACTGATGCTTTATTGCAGTCAGGGTACAGTCAAAGTCATCTGGATTATTCATTGTTTACCAAAAGAAGAGGTTCAGCTTTAGTAATCATTTTAGTATATGTTGATGATTTGTTGATAACTGGAAATGACCTGGGACTGATTCAAGAGACAAAAAAGGTACTGCATCATTCATTTAAGATTAAAGACCTAGGAGAGCTAAAATACTTTCTTGGGATTGAGTTCAGCAGATCAGATGAGGGGATCATCATGTGTCAAAGGAAGTATGCCTTGGAATTGATATCTGAGACTGGTCTAGCAGGAGCCAAGCCAGCAGCAACACCTATGGAGTGTAATGTCAAATACACAAGTGCTGATTTTGCTGCAGATGACAATGATGAGATGTTTACTGATGTCACAAGATACCAGAGACTAATTGGAAAACTTCTTTATCTTACAAATACAAGACCAGACATAGCTTTTTCAGTCCAGTGTCTAAGTCAATTTATGCAGAAACCAAAAATATCTCACTGGAATGCAGCATTGAGGATAGTAAGATATATCAAAACAGCACCAGGTCTAGGATTGTTGATGAGTTTTGATAAACAAACACAACTTATTGGATGCTGTGATGCTGATTGGGCATCATGTCCAAGTACTAGAAGGTCAGTCACTGGTTATCTACTGAAATATGGGAAGACACTAATAGCTTGGAAATCAAAAAAACAACCCACTGTTTCAAGGAGTTCTGCAGAGGCAGAGTATAGGAGCCTTGCTTCCTTAACAGCTGAAGTGGTCTGGATGACAAACCTGTTCAAAGAGCTAGGAATGAAGTTGGATGAACCTACACACATCTTATGTGATAGCAAAGCAGCCATTCAGATTGCAGCAAACCCAGTGTTTCATGAGAGGACAAAGCATATCGAAATTGATTGCCATTTTATCCGAGAAAAGATACAACAAGGGCTTATTCAAACCAGCTATATACATACAAAAGATCAGCAAGCTGATATACTGACCAAGGCCTTAGGGAGATCGCAGCATGAGTTTTTGATGTCCAAGCTAGGTGTTCTGAATGTCTTCAGTACATCTAGCTTGAGGGGGAGTATTGAAGATAATGACTGAAAACAACTAATCAGTTAGTTAGTTATTAATGAGTAATTAGTTTGTTAAAATGTAGTTAAGAAGTTAGTTAATTAGTTAAGTGAATAGTTAGTGGAATGTATTGTTAACTATAGTTAGCTTCAACTATGGTTAAGAACTTGTATATAAGCATTGTATTCTGGTTACAAATCAATACAATACATACAAAAATTCACTCTCATTCTCACATCATCTTCTTCCTCATTTCTTTCGCCTCTGTTCAGTGAGGGAATTTGGAAAAACAAAAAGCACGTCAGGTGGTTTGTGTAAAACTAGTTCTAAAATGGTATAACAACCTTGTGGTGTATCTGTTATTTGTTTTTTGGTAAAATCCTTGGGATGACATGTTACTTGTTTAAATTTGGGTATGTAATTTGGTTCTGTAAATACAGGTACTAAATGTTTTATGCAAAATTCATGGTATACCATGCTGGTACTTTAGTTTCTGGTATTTTTAAGTGGTTAACTCGGCCAGTTGTTTGGTGTCTGGTTTGGTGTTTCAATTGATTTTATTCATGGTTTAACATTACATGGTGTTTGAGGGAGTTTAGTAGTAGACATGGGGGGACGCGCGGCTGATTTGACCGGCGCGTCAGTCGAGACTGGCAAGCCGTCCACTCGCAATTAATGCCACCCCTTTATTTATTTATAAAAAAAAAAGTGTTGCATAGTTTGGTACAGTTGTTTGGTGTCTGGTTTGGTGTTTTAATTGGTCTTATTCATGGTTTAACATTACATGATGTTTGAGGGAGTTTATTAGTAGACATGGGGAGACGCGCCGGCTGATTTGACCGGCGCGTCAGTCGAGACTGACAAGCTATCCACTCGCAATTAATGCCGCCCCTTCATTTATTTATTTTTTAAAAAAGGTGTTGCATAGTTTGGTAATTATGTTGCTAGTTTTGTAAATAAAATGGAATGTGTAAATATTGAACAAAAGTTGTCTATTTGTGTAAATTTTCCTATAAATTAAATGTTCATTTATTATATTACGGGATAATTAAATAACTATTTTATCTATTATAAAATTAAATTTTAAAGTATGAAATAAACGAATGACATTTTGCTAAGGTCCTTCTTGCTACTGATTATAAATTTTTTTATGACCGTTAATCTTAAGAGAGAATATCTATGATAGTCTCATAATGAATTACATTGAACAGGTGCAGACACTATAATTAATTAAAAAAACATATGGAGCACGTGATTGTATTTTATAAAGATACTTAAATTATTATTTTAAAAAAATCATAAATCACAATTTATGGTAGAAATTTTGAATTGATTAGAAAATAAAAAATTATACATCATATAATTTTAAATGTAAAAGATCAACTAACATTTTAGAAAGGACTACAGTGAGTTTAAACTATTCCTCTCACTTATTTGTTCTTCTATCTTGGTATTTTCATCTCCAATTTCAAGAATAGCTACAATCACAATTAGTTTGTCTTTTAGTTGCATGTTTTTATTGTTGTCCGTAGGGGCAGAGTTTGTAGTCTACATGTGCATGTGGTCGAATTCAATAAATTTTGTTCAAACAATATACTTGTGTTGATAAATGTATTATATATGTAAAAATATTAAATTTAGGACCCAGTTACGATCACTAAAAATCATCAATGTAAAATTTAGAATCCATAAAGTTGAAATCCTAGTTTTGCCCTAATTACTTTTTTTCTTTTAACCGATTTAATTTGAACATTCAAGTGATTTTAGTTTCAGAAGATATTAATGTCACGAAAGGGTAAATTAATTAGAAAGAACTTCAAGTTCGAAACCCACTGAGTGCAATCAATTTCTGAAGGTCGGACTGGGTAAAATCTGAATTAACTGTGGTGCACTTGCGGAAAACTCCTTGCCGAGGGCTTGTGCACCATCAGGATTAGTCGAGGCTCAAAGAGACTCGGACATCCGATGCAAATCAAAAAATTAAAAGAAAATAGAAAGAACATATAAAACTTCATTATTTAAAATAAATTCTGTTGTAAAATGTCTACAAGAGGGAGGTTAGGGTAGTATTCCAATTACAAAGGAGATTAGTGTTATCAGGGCAAATGTAAAGAGAGATTTTTGAAACTATCCCAAATATGTAAATGTATGGTCCAAATATAACATATTTGTGGTATATAATTAGGCAATCTTGGTCTGATAAATACAATACAAGAAGTGAATTATCCTTCCAAAACCATCATCATTTTTTTTGTTGCTTGGAATCACCATTAGTAGAAGGCTGATCTTGCCATGATGCTTGCCATTGCTTGTCATAAAATGTAGCTTCATCAGCCAGCTTCTTTAAGTTTTCAAAATCTGTCCTTTTCCTAAACAAAATTACACCTCCAACTGTTGCCAACAGAGCTGTTTTGCACAAGAAATTTCCCATTTGGCCTACCACGTCAAGCCCCGTTAGAACATCCACTAGATACGCCATAAAAAATCCAACCATTGCAGCTCTTCCTAAAAATGCTGACTCTATAAGTACCGTCCCAGATTATGTAACGCTATTTCCTTATTATTAGTCTGTGAATGATGAGAAACTTTTATAGGGACACAAATGTATTAACAACATTTAAGGTCAAAAGTTCCTTTTTTTACTTACCTTTGTACTGAATCAGACTATGTCATATAAATTGAAATAGAGGGAGCATGTATAATTTTGCTAGATAAATTTTTAAGATTTCATAAGATTATAAATACAAACCATTTAGCAGCTCAGCTTCAGGGAGGTGAGAATGCATCATCCATGCCCACCATGGTATGACAGAACTTCTAAAGACCACAGGTTCTTGATTTGTTGCTGCTTCTGGGAACAGTTCAAGAAATTTCCTCCTCTTTGCTTCTGCAACGTACATATCGTTAATCAATTCATTTAAAAATCGCTGTGCTTTAGTTATTAAAAGATTTGTTCTTTGTTTACCTGCTACTATGACAGCATCCCAATCCATTTTGCCATTTTTGACAAACATATTGAGATCCCATGTCCCATTCTTCCATCGCTTGTCCGAAAACCTTATTAGATCTTGAGACTCTGATGAACCTGTAGTAGTACCACCTTGTACTTCATCATCATTCCTTGTGGTATTTGTATTATCATCAATCAGCAAAGATGATCTGTCTTTGATTTCAACAACATTTAAGTGTGTTTGTCCTTCAACTTTTGGAGTCATAATGTTTGTAATCTTCATCGACTTGGCTTGACGAGACCATTGTTTCTTCTTGATGTTATGGGAGGTGCAAGGTGTGTGTGTAAATGAAGTAATGGCAAAAGCAGCCATGATTGTAGGTATTTTCTCTTGTTTGGCTCAAGATCTTCTCCTCTTAAATGAGATGCTAAGGATAAATTGCATAAGGCCCATACTGAAATAAATAAAGCTTATCCAATTCTGCAGGTTTTCTGCAATATCAGGGACATGGCAGCCCATATCTTCCTGACCGTATCTGCTTCCACTTTTGGTGACTTGTTTTAAAGAATATAATGAAAGCGCCGAGGGCCCATTGGAAATAATCTTTATACTTCACAAAGTAGGAGTAAGGCTGCAAACTATCCTCCCCAGACCCCACTCGTAGGATGTACTAGGAATGTTGTTGTATAATGAGAACAGGAGATAAACTACTGGCACCAGCAGTGAATCAAGCATGTTCTGTTCATTTCTTGGGGCATTGAACCCCAATGAGTTTGGAGGAAAATTTTGGAAACCTGATGTGTTATGTGTGTATGTCCATGCACAATTATGGCATATTTGATTGCACTAGATAGGATATTATCAAAGGTGAGATGACAACCCTCATTTCAATTTGTTTGTCGGTTTGACTAGGCATGTTATTTAAGAAATAATAACGACTTTTTAAAATTTATCATTGTAAACATGTCATAACATTTGTATGAGTACAAAAACTTCTCATTCAAGGCAAAATGAGAAGTTTAAAGTTAATTATTCCCAAATTATAGAGAAGTTTGCAAATTAACTACTCCTTATAAGGGGTATGGTTACCTGAACTTTTTACCTTGTTGATGAAAATTCTATTTCCCACCTTGTAAACACCCCCACCCACCCCAACAACAACAACAACATACCCAGTAGAATCCCACAAGTGGGGTCTGGGGAGGGTAGAATGTACATAGACCTTACCACTACCTCATAGAAGTAGAGAGGCTGTAACTTGGGAACCCTCGTCTCAAAAATCCATAAGCAGAATAAGCTAGATATGACAAAAAGTAAAGGAAAGGGAACAAAAAGAGCAACTATTAACGAAAAGCACATGTCAATATGTAATACACATACGACAAATAATGACAACACATGATATAAAACACGCCTACTCCTGCTACCTTACTATACCTCAAGGCCAACACCCTCACCCACCCCACAAACGAAAAAAGAAAAACACTCCTATCATATAGAAGTGAAGATAAACCAATGCAATAATATGCATTCAACATGCCCTTAGTATAAGTTACTCCATAACAGGCATTCCTCATGCTAGAAAATGAGAATAAGGACAGTTAAGCACTTGAACTCATAATGTTACTCCACAACAGGAAGTTCCCAAATGAATAAAAATACATAAATCTGAAGCAATTAACGACTCATTTTTTTCTATATAAATGCCCTGAGTACACGTTTCAGTTTGTAGAGCATTCTATGGTTCGTACTTGAAAGAAAGACGGTGCCCGAATGATCTGCTGCAGGATGTGTACATTGTGCAGTGACAAAACTGCAATTATGCCTCCCAACCTCTTAATTGTGTGGCGTGTGCCACACGATTCACCCCCAATGTGAACGCACCCATCCGAAGATTACAATTGTATGAATGGCACATGCTCTTGAGGTTATCGAAAGCTCTTGTCATGTATTTCTTAAGCTCCCAATTAACCTTCTCCTCATCCCACAGAAATCCTTGAATATTCTGCATATGAAAGAAGATATATTGAGAATAAAAACTCAGAATTTTCTATACATCTCAGTTTTTTTTTTAATCTTGATTTTTTCAGAAAAATAAAATAGACTAAGTACACGTCTCGGCTAAAGCGAGACTTAGTTTGAGAAAATCGAGTATGCCTCCAATTCCCAGCGCTACTCTGCATTCCCACCCAAGTGTAGAAAACAAGCAACCAATATACCTAGAATCTTTAATCTAGGTGGTTTTCCACAATCATCTTCACTGGGTTTGTTGCTCTTCTTGTTGGTTTTCTACGTTCGTCTTAAGTTGTTGATGAACTTAGTAACTATATTAAGTACTATTTTCTCGTGAAACAACTTTACAAAGGCTGTCTTGCTAAAGATGCAACATTTCCGATTAACTATACTGTTCCATCTCCCAACACATTTTTGCTTCAAATACTTTTAACATAAACCCTTATGAAGCTCTTTGTGATAATGACAAAAATATCTGGGAGGCGTAAATATCAGAAGTTACCTGAACCCATTCGAAATAACTGACAGTCACACCTCCAGCATTGGCATAGATGTCTGGAAGTATTACTACTCCTTTCTTCAATAAAATCTGCAGAAAGCAATTGTCTATGAAAACTATAATCATGCTAGTCCAAAACACTCAAGAGTCCTGGAAAGAAAAAGTGACACCTCATCAGCATCTGGATCAGTAGGATGGTTTGCTGCTTCTATAATGAATTTGGCCTTGACGTTATTAGCATTTTCTCTTCAAATAACAAGAAGATCAGAACATACAAGGACAAGATAATCTACATTAGGTACATTTAGCTCACAAAAAAGGAGAAGTTTTTATTTGCTGCAGCATAAGCCCAAATAAGTTTAGCCAGTTGCTGAAATTGACTTTCTCCACTCTCTCGACACGAACAAATTCCAAGAATAAAACAACAAATTTCAGAGCAAGATAAAGTTCAAACCTGTTCAAAACTCCTCCCAGAGCACAAGGGATGAGAACATCACATTCATGTGTCAGCAATTCATCAGAACTCATCACATCCGCACCAGCGAAATCGATGAGCTTTCCTGTTTTTTCTTTATGACTAAGCAAAGCTGGTATATCGAGCCCATTGGGGTTCTTGACTGCTCCAGTTATGTCACTTACTGCAATTACCTTGCCACCTCTCTCATGAATGAGCTTTCCTGCCCATGCTCCTACATTTCCAAATCCCTAAGGAATCCAAATACATATTTATGATATCATTTCGACCAAATATGGTGCAATGTGCTAGTACTAATTGAACTATATAATAACCTGAATTGCAAAAGTCAAATCCTTGACATGCTTCCCATATTCAGCAAGTAAAGCTTCTGTAGCATAGACAACACCACGCCCAGTGGCAGCTTCTCTGCCCAATGACCCTCCAAGATCCTAGAGAAAATGCGGCGAAGGATGATTACAAGAGTCATACATAAATTGTTTTCAGTTTTAAAAGGTAATACTAGCATATTATGAAAAACTTACAATTGGTTTTCCAGTTACAATTGCAGGTGAATGACCATGAAATTTTGAATACTCATCCAAAATCCAGGCCATAGTCTGTTGACAGCAAGCATAACGAAGACTATTATTTGCATCTTATTCTAAAACTCCAAAATGAAGAAAAGATATTGACAAACTTGCAAATAGAATTGCGTTACTAACCTGTGCGTTAGTTCCCATATCAGGTGCAGGCACATCAGTATTAATTCCAATTAGATCATGAATTTTCTGTGTAAAAACACGAGTAAGTCTCTCCAACTCGCTCACGCTTAAATCCTTTGGGGTACAGCCTATTCCACCTTTAGCTCCCCCATATGGAATGTCGACTACAGCAGTCTTCCAAGTCATCAGTTGAGCAAGGGCATTTACCTCATCAGGGTCAACCTTGTAAAAATTTTGTAACATCTCAGTATAGAACAATTTATTAGAGGATCTCTAATCATAAAATGGTAATAGACTTGCTTGATTGTGATCTTGTAAAAAGATATCAACTGCAGGTGAAATTAAATTAACTTTAGGGAACTCCTTCAGATACAAATGTTACGCCAAATAACAAGAGTTGATCATCAGAAGAATCGATAAACTACAGCTCAATAGTGTGAATGATCTGTAGCTATTCCGATATATAATGGAACTTTTTGGTCCAATACTAAATACTGATTGTATTTTAAAATGTATTAGGAGTTCTCTAAATCTCATATTTATCTCAATGCATAGTGGTGAATCTTATTGAAACTAGAATTTGAATAAATGGTCCGTTCTAGTTGCATTTGGTTTCACTAATATCTAGCATCAATAACCAACCATCTAATAATCATGGTCTTCATAAGTTGAGATAGTCTAATACGAGTAAGGAAAGCTTACTTTTGAAACGTATGTACACAAGAATTCCCTTGACCCTCGAAAACCAACATTAAGAGTAGCATGGCTAAGATTCAACAATTCTATTTGAACAAGAACCATGTCAAAGAAATTACACAATGGTAGGTGATTATCTATGGTGATTGCAATTTCACACATAATCCCCAATCACTAATTTTTACCACGCCATATCCACCTATTTGATTAGGCCCAAAGTTGGCAAGAAAAAACAAGCACTAGTCACAAACTTGCAGTACAAACAAGCAGAGTTGATTTTTGAGATGATCACTCAACTAAAATCAAACCCCACCCCTGGGGTGACGATAACCAACAAGCATTGACCAAAAGAATTACCAAAGGCACACATTCAAGTGTATAAAATAAACTAATAAACAAACCTCAGGATGGTATCTAATTCCCCCTTTCATAGGACCACGAGCATTATCATGCTGCACTCTGAATCCAATATAGGAAACTAACGTTCCATCATCCTTGGGCATTGTGCATTCCACCTGCTCAAACGTAATCTATCATGAGAACGTTTCTACTTTTGGAGTCAAAATTAAAGACTCTATTGATATGAATAATAATTTAAAAAAATAAAAACAACCTTAATTTCTCTGAAAGGAATGAGAAGACTCTTTTCAATTTTGGAATCCAAGCCAAGAATGCGAGCCGCTTGGCGGAAGTTACGGTTAGTGGCAGCAAGAGCGTTCATGGCAGCAACTGCTCTGATGGGAACGAATTGTATTCACTTTGTAAAACTAGTATCTTTTTCTTGGTCCTGTAAGGCTATATTTACTCCTATATATATATATATATTTTTGGGTGACTCAAGAATAAGGAAATTGACTAGGATGTGACGTGTAATACTTTTTATAGTAACAGTCCTTGTATATCTTATTAGCAATGAAATATGGTTAAAAGAAATAATTTCTATTTGACAGAGCTTCTTCCTGTACCTATGAATTTCTTTGGACCCAAAAATGATACATTGGAAGAATTCGTGGATCTTCCAATATCAATAGGTTGATTGCTTCCCAAAGGAAAAAAGATTTTTGAGAATTGTTTCCTGAATTCGAAAGAGAGTACTTGGGTTCTCCCAATAACTAAAAAGTGTAGCTTGCGAAAGAATTTCTATTTTTTATCTAATTGACTAGATATAATATTTTTTAAAAAAAATTATCTATATTTTTTATTTAACTACTGTTTAGGATGGGATATTTGAGAAGGAATTTCTATCTCTCTCTATTTAATCGACTAAATGTAACTTTTAAAGAATTTCTATCTATATCTTAACTACTGATTAGGATGAGATATTTGTAAAAGAATTTCTATCTCTCTGTTTAATTGATTAGGATGCGAGTTGGTCAAGAATTTCTATATCTATTTAATTATTTGGATGTCACACTTGCTAAAAAAACTCTCATTTGTCTTTATTGACCGATTAGGATATGACACTTGCGAAAGAGCCTCTATCTTATCTCTATGGAGTTGATTAGGATGTGACACTTGGTAAAAAACTTCTTTTATTTTTATTTAACCGACTAGGATGGATGGAACTCCTCTTCATTTTCTCCAAGTTTTTACTTGGATGAAAAAAATGTATCATGGTTAAATATGAATTCTTGAGATTTAATTGATTGAAGTAAGGTCAAACCACACATAATTAAATAAATATTTTCTTAGCAATATTGAACTTTATGTATGTCTTGTTTTTTTAATTCTTAGTTTTTGTATATTTTTTTTAATCTAAATCAGGTTTTGTAATTCAAGTTAATTTATTTGTTGCATACTCATTTTTTTTTATTTTGATTTTTTTATTTTTAACAATTGATAAGTCAAACCTTTAATTAATGACCAAAGAAGAACAATTAGATATTTTTTTTTAATTTATAGTTTAATTATTTTATATTTTACAATATCATAGATTAATTCAATTAGCTTATTTTGAATTTACTCCAATAAATATTAAATATTTCTTATTTTTTCACTTTACATGTTTTTTAAAAAAAAAAACTGTTCAAATACTAAAAACGAAATACCTAAGTTGCCAAAAGAAAAAAGTATTCAAAATATTTATAAATGAAATAATATTTTACTTGTTGAGTATGAATTGTCCACTAAAAAGCTCATAATAGTAGTACAATGCAATTTTCAAGGCTTTGGTAGTCCACATTAGTGGCTACCATTGCCATATATATGCCTCCACATTCCATTTGTTTGTACAGATCACTGAAAGAAAAAATACACTGCAATATATTATTCTCTCTTCTCCTCAGTTTTAAGCTTTTGATTCTCCTTACATTTATTATAGTTAATCCCACATTTATTTTAAAACACGTTATCAGCACGAAGCTCTGCCCGTTTCAAGCTATTGTAAACAGGTAAAAGGGGTAAGAATTCATTTTATCAAAATGTCTAACATTTCAAAAGTTGAATTTACTGTACTTAATATTTCTGGATCTAATTATTCATCATGGGCACTAGATGCTGAACTGCATTTAGAATCAATGGGTCTGGCAGACACCATTAAAGATGACAATAAGACATCCAGTCAAAACCGTGCCAAAGCTTTAATTTTTCTCCGCCACCATCTTGACGAGGGACTAAAATTACAATATTTGACAATAAAAAATACTTTGAAATTGTGGAAGAACCTAAAAGATAGATACGACCACCTGAAGTTGGTTGTCCTTCCACAAGCGCGTCATGATTGGTTAAATCTAAGATTATTAGATTTTAAAAATATAACTGAGTATAATTCAGCAATGTTTAGAATTATATCACAGTTAAATTTATGTGGAGAAGAAATAACTGAAGCTAACAAGCTTGAAAAAACATACTCCACATTTCCACCCGCGAATATGCTCTTGCAGCAGCAATATCGCAGTATGGGTTTTACAAAATATTCTGAATTACTTTCACACCTTCTTATTGCTGAAATGCATAATGAATTATTGATGAAAAATCATGATAGTCGGCCCGTTGGTTCTTCGCCACTCCCTGAAGTGAATCAGGCGAATTATAACCAACGAGAAAGAAATTATGGCTCCAGAAGTGGTCGTGGCCGTGGCCGAGGTCAAAGAAGAAATCATGATAGTCGTCCCGCACCGAGGCACGACCAACAATCTAAAAAGAAAGAAGAAAAGCCAGAAGCTTTTCCAAAGAAAAATTCAGAAAGTATATGTCACAGATGTGGAGGCAAAGGGCACTGATCAAGAACATGCCGGTCATCTAAACGCCTTGTTCAGCTATATCAGGCATCATTAAAAAGAGCCGAAAATCCAGAGACAAATTTTTTGTCTGAAGATAATATGGAACATATGTATCTGAATGTAGCGGACTACTTAAATTTCTCAGAAGGAAACTTAAATATTAATGAAAATGTGAACGATGATGGGCATGATAATATATAAAATAATTTTCTTTATTTATATGTGCGCTTATGTTTTTATATCCCATGAAAATGAGAAAAAATAAATAAATAAATAATAACACGTTATATTTATTATTACATATTTAATTTATGCAAGACTTTTCATTAAATACACATGAGGTCCAAATAAATATTTACTTTATTATTTTTCTCTTTGAAGAATGGATATGCCTCAAATTTTGTTTGGATCAATAATCAATCGCGAAGATATTTGTGTTATTGACAGTGGAACGACTCATGCAATTTTTAAAAACGAGAAATATTTTTCTTCTTTACTTAAAAGAAAAGCAAATGTTACTACAATATCTGGTAGTGCAAAAATAGTTGAAGGCTCCGGAAGAGCTACTATTTTTCTACCTAAGGGGACAAAAATCGTTATAGAAGATGCATTATTATCTTCTAAATCCCCATGAAACCTGCTAAGCTTTAAAGATATCCGCAGCAATGGATATCATGTTGAGATATTAAATAAAATGAATACTGAATACCTTGGTATAACCAAGAGTGTTTCAGGCTAGAAATATATTTTAGAAAAATTATCAACTTTATCTTCTGGCCTATATTATGCAGAAACTAGTGCAATTGAAGCACATTCGATCGTAAACCAGAAGTTTACTGATCCAAAAACTTTTGTGCTATGGCATGATCGAGTAGGTCATCCTGGATCAATAATGATGAGACGAATTCTTAAAAATTCAATCGGTCATCCATTAAAGAACCTGAAGATTCTTATGAATGACGAATTTTCATGTGCTGCTTGTCATCAAAGCAAATTAATTGCCAGACCATCGACTTTGAAGGTCGGCATTGAATCCCCAAAATTTTTGGAACGTATACATGGGGACATATGTGGACCTATTCACCCACCTAGTGGAGTGTTTAGATATTTTATGGTCCTAATATATGCATCATCAAGATGGTCTCACGTGTGCCTTTTATCATTCCGCAACCTGGCGTTTGCGAGGCTACTGGCACAAATAATAAGATTAAGGCGCAATTCTCAGATTATCCAATTAAATCCATTCGTCCGGATAATGCTGGAGAATTTACATCCCAAGCTTTTGATGATTATTGCATATCATTTGGGATAAAAATTGAACATCCAGTAGCTCATGTTCATACTCAAAATGGCCTTGCAGAGTCATTTATTAAGCACCTGCAATTGATAGCTAGACCACTGCTCATGAAATCAAGATTACCCATTGACGTGTGGGGTCATGCTATCTTACATGCAGCAGCACTTGTACGTCTCAGACCGACTAATTATCATAAATATTCTCCATCACAATTGTTATTTGGTCATGAACCAAATATAGCTCATCTACGAATTTTTGGTTGTGCGGTATATGTGCCTGTAGCACCACCGCAACGCACTAAGATAGGCCCTCAATGGAGGTTAAGTATATATGTTGGGTTCGATTCACCCTCCATAATTCGCTACCTCGAACCATTGATAGGAGATTTGTTTACTGCCAGATTTGCAGATTATCGATTTGATGAAATAATTTTCCCGCAATTAGGGGGAGAGAAAAAGGAACCCCAGAGAGAAATTGGAGAAATTGCGTGGAAAGTTTCGTCGCTATCTCATTTTTGATCCACGAACACGCACATGTGAACAGGAGGTCCAGAAGATCATCCATTTGCAGACAATAACAAATCAAATGCTAGATGCATTTATTGATTTGAAATGGATAACTAAGTCATATATCCCTGCAATGAATGTGCCTATTCGGATCGAAGTCCCAAAGGGACTAACTGCTAGTATCACAGCTTCTGAATCCCAAACACGTCTGAAGCGTAGTAGACCAGTGGGTTCAGAGGATAAAAATCCTAGAAAGAGAAGCATAAGGAATAATAAAAATAATAGTATAAAAGGACTTCCTGAAGAAGATCCAGACTTGAGAAATCCTAATATTCTTGAAGAAATCAGTGAACCCGAGACTCAAGTGAATAAAGAACTTCCAATAAGTTCTATTGGTGATGAGATAAGTTTAGATCGATAAAAAATTACAGTGGATAATGTTTTTGCTTATAATATTGCACTTAGCCTCATGCAAGATAGTGAAAGTCTTGAGCCTAAATCCGTCGAAGAATGTCGACACAGAGATGATTGGCCAAAATGGAGAGAAACTATTCAATATGAATTGAATTCACTCTCTAATCGTGAGGTATTTGGACCTATAGTCCAAACCCCTGATGGTGTAAGACCAGTTGGCTATAAATGAGTTTTTGTGCGAAAGCGAAATGAGAGAAATGATATTGTAAGATACAAGGCACGCCTTGTTGCACAAGGATTCTCTCAGAAGCCCGGTGCCAACTATGAGGAAATATATTCACCTGTTATGGATGAAATAACCTTTCGATACCTCATCAGTTTAGTTGTACATGAAAATCTTGAAATACATCTAATGGATGTAGTTACAACTTACCTCTATGGTTCACTTGACAGTGAAATTTACATGAAAATCCCAGAAGGATTCAAATTGCCCGAAGCATGTACTAAGTCTCGGGAAATGTTCTCAATCAAATTACAAAGATCATTATATGGTCTGAAACAATTAGGGTGTATGTGGTATAATCACCTTAGTGAGTACTTGATAAATAAAGGATATATAAATAATGTCATTTGTCCATGTGTTTTCATTAAGAAAACAGGATCGGAGTTTGTAATACTCGCTGTTTATGTTGATGATATAAATCTCATTGGAACTCCTGAAGAGGTCCAAAAGGTAATTGAATATTTAAAGAAATAATTTGAGATGAAAGATCTTGGAAGACAAAACTTTGTCTGGGTCTACAAATTGAACATTTAGCAGACGGGATCTTTGTTCATCAATCTGCCTATACTGAGAAAATCTTAAAGCGATTCTATATGAACAAAGCACATCTGTTAAGTACTCCAATGGTTGTTAGATCACTTGAAGTGAATAAGATCCATTCCGTCCCCTTGAAGAGGATGAAGAATTTCTTGGTCCAGAAGTACCATACCTCAGTGTCATTGGTGCACTCATGTATCTTGCTAACTCAACTAGACCTGATATAACATTTTCTGTTAATCTGCTAGCAAGGTATAGTTCTTCCCCAACGCGAAGGCACTGGAACGATATCAAGCATATTTTGCGATACCTGAAGGTACAATTGATATGGGTTTGTTTTATACTAACAAAGGTTGTGCAGGTTTGTTTTATACTAACAAAGGTTATGTAGACCTTGTTGGTTATGCAGATGCAGGTTATTTATCAGATCCACATAAAGCCCGATCTCAAACCGGCTATCTGTTTGCATATGGAGGAACTGCTATATCATGGCGATCTACAAAGCAGTCAGTTGTTGCTACTTCTTCAAATCATGCTGAAGTAGAGAATGTGTGTGGTTGAGATCAATGATACATTTCATCGAAGAAAAATGTGGACTGAAAAAGGATGTCATAGTACCCACGGTCACATTTGAAGACAATGCTGCGTGCATAACTCAATTAAAGGGTAGCTTCATAAAAGGAGATAGAACGGAACACATTTCACCGAAATTATTCTTCACACATGATCTTCAGAAGAAAGGTGATATTGATGTACAAAAAATTCGTTCGAGTGATAATCTTGTAGATTTATTCACTAAAGCATTGTCAACGTCAACATTTGAAAAGCTAAGATATAAGATTGGAATGCACCGTCTCCAAAGTGTCAAATAAAGTCTTCATTAGGGGGAGTAAAATATGCGTTGTACTCTTTTTTCTTTACCAAGGTTTTATCCCACTGGGTTTTCCTGGTAAGGTTTTTAATGAGGCAGCTAATAATGCGTATTAAGGCCACCTAGAACTTCCCTTTACATGGACAATTCAAGGGAGTGTTGAGTATGAATTGTCTACTAAAAAGTCCACAATAGTAGTACAATGCAATTTTCAAGGCTTTGGTAGTCCACATTAGTGGCTACCATTGCCATATATATATGCCTCCACATTCCATTTGTTTGTACAAATCAGTGAAAGAAAAAATACACTGCAATATATTATTCTTTCTTCTCCTCAGTTTTAAGCTTTTGATTCTCCTTACATTTATTATAGCTAAACCTAGATTTATTTTATAACATTACTAAAATTATGGAATTTTTCAAAATAACTGAAAGAAAAATATATGAAAATTGATTTAACCATGATTAGAACTTTACTTTAATTAGTTAAATTTTAACCATTCATGTTTAACTATAATACATGTCTTCCATCCAAGTTTAAAAATTGAGAAAAATCGAGAGACGCTCCATCTGATTAGGATATGACACTTGCAAAAGAATTTGTATCTATCTTTATTTAACTGACTAGGATATGACACTTGTGAAAGAATTTATATATCTATTTATCGAATGGCTAGGATGTGATATTTTGTGAAAGAAATAATATCTACCTCTATTAAACTTATTAGGATGTAACACTTGTCAAAGAATTCCTATTTATGGTTATTTGCAACTATAACTTTTTGGGAAAAGAACATAATTAGCCTAAATTTAAAAAATATTTACATAATAATAGCCATACTAGTCAGTTACTATTTTAAGCAACTACATATTTACGCATAAAACACCTCTTAACGCAACCCCCCCCCCCCCCCCCCCCCCCTCTTTGTACATGTAAATTGTAATATTTCTTCATTTCATTCTCTTATTTTAAATTCTCATATATATATATTTCTATTATATAGAAATATGAAGAGGAGGACTACCGAGGGTAGTTTGGTCATTTCAAAATTATCTAGAAACATCTTTTCTTCTTCAAAATAGAAAAAGGATGATCAATTGCATTTTGGTGAATTTAACTTTACTTGAGGACAAAAATAATAATTGAATAATTAATGATCAAAATAAAACTTTTAATAAATCCTTTCTTACTTTTATTATGGACCCATAAGGATATTTTTTTAATTATGCTAGAGTGAAGAATTTCTAATTGGTTAACTTCTCACAAATAATAATAAATGCTAAGTTTGTTTGGACATGTTTAAGAAATAAAATTTTGAATTAATTCAAAATAAAATGTGTTTGAATAGTTCATTTTTATTTTTTGTTCCTAAATATTTTAAGGATTATTGCGTCAATATATTTTTGATATTAAGTTACATTATATGGCCACTACTAAAGTTCGTGTTTTGATTATTAAAATAGTTTTAAAAATAACATACCAATTATTTTTATTTAATTTAAAGAAAATATCAAATTTAGTGATTAAAAGAAAAATAATGTTTGACTAACAAGAAATTAATAATTTGATAATATATTCATTGAAAGATTAAAAGTTATTAATTTTTTATTTCTGTGTAGGATAATTTTTTAATACAAATATGATAGACTATCTAATAGAGAAAATTTAAAGGTAAAAAGTTTAATATTCAAATTTTGAGTAATATTAAAAAGGAATAATCTCAAATATATATGAAAAACTAATTAGTTTACAATAAATATAATCATGTTAATTTCTTGATAGTCAAACGATATTTTCTCTTTTAGTCACTAGAAGCATCTTTCAATAAAAAGATGAAGCATAAAGAATTAAGGATTATATCTTTCATTTTATCCTAATTTATTAAAATATTATATATTTTGCATTATGCTTGTCCTCTAAATTCACACTCTACATAGTTAAATATCCTACACAAATTGCAATATCCTACACAAATTTCATATATTAACTCTTTTTAGAAAGTTTTTTAATGATTATTATTTCTATTATATTTATTATATAGAAAGGTATGACTAAGACAATCAAGAACAATTTTATGAAATTAATAAAAAAGAAAGCTTAAAGTAATTATTGCATTATATAAAGTGTGTATGATATTTCCAGAAAAATCAAGTTTCAAAAAATTCTAAACTCTCATATAATGAAAAAGTAAAAAAAAAACAGATTAAATGTACATCTTAATTTATTGGTCCAATTATTTTTTCAAATGGTTATGCAATTTTTTTAGTTTTTATTATTACTTCTTATAAGTAATTTCAAAAACTTAACTGCTCTATTTTGTTATGAGTTAACAGTTAAAACTTTCATTAAACTTGACACACTTTATTAAATGCTCATCTAAACTATAAGAAAGTCTTACTTAATTATTAGCTTATTTTTAATAAAGAATAATTTTAAACACAAGTGAATTATTACACTAAATATGTTATTTAGAACACATAACTTAAAATAATTTTAAATACAAGTGAATTATTACACTAAATATGTTATTTGGAACACATAACTTATTAGTTATAAGCAATTAGAAAAATAAATAAATTTAAACATATACTAACAAAAAATGATAAAAATGACAAATGCAAAAACAATATTGAAATAAAATAAAAATATATAGGTCAAAGAATTAATTTACACATAACTATATATATTATGCATGTAGAAAATTTTATAAGAGAATTAAAAATTTAATTCTAAATAGAGAAGTTCAAAAATACACTTATAATTTGAGTTGTATGTTGTTTTTTAATTGCATTGATGTAAATGATAGAAGTACTTAGTAACGATCACTGCTAAAAATTTTAAATTTAGCGCCAGATAAATTTGTGGCTAAACAGTAAGATTCGTCGCTAAACCCATAGAGTGACAAATTTATATTAGCTACTAACAATTAGCGATGGGGTAGCAATGAAGTTAATAGCTAATTTCATATTTTTTGTTTTAGAAGTGTAGATATTATTTTATATGGAAAAAAGAATAAATAAATATTATATGTATGCAAATAATTTTTTGTTATCAGTTAAGATATATTATATGTCAAACTTCATGTTTGTGTTGCTTGATTTTAATTTCTACTTGAGCAATAAATCTAAAATATTGATCTTTGAAATAGTTACGCACAATGAATTGTTGTTATTATATAATAAGTAAATTAACTTCTATTCCTGATAAATTTATATCATTATGTAATGGTAATAAATAAATTAAATAATAGATTACTAAAATTTCACAGTATAAAAGTGATTGTTCTAACAATTAATGTCAATAAAAAATAGGTCAAATTACTATATAATATATTTTATAATAATTTATTTTAAATAAAAAAAATAATAGAACATATTGGGCCAGTTAACTGGCCATAAATTATCTAGTATATATATATATGCTATAAATACAATTGCTATTTTTCCAATTGAAAAATACTTTTTATAAAAAAAGCTACAAACGGTTAAATCAGTATGCATAATATATTTTAAAATAATAATTACACCAGATATATAATATTATACCATGTATACATAATAGTATATCTTGATAAAATAATTATACTAGGTATATAGAATGTTATACCATGCATGTATATATAATATTATATCTTGATTTTCAAAGTATAATATTATATATATATGGTATAATAAAATATATACCTGATATAGTATTATATATACCTAGTATAATAATTATTTTAAATTATACTATGCATATTTTAGTGTACTTTAAAAATGAATTGCACCACCATCACCACAACAATAATATATCTAATATAATATCATTAATATTATATAAAATATCTCTAAAAACGGTTTGTGAAATATACATATCAGTTAATTCCATATTTTACTATAATTGTATAAAAAATAAGAGTGTAACTATTAAAGAAGAGAGAGAATATAATAAACACTAAAAGATAAGATAGAATTTCTAATATTGTGGATATACAAATTTTACATTTATTTTCTAATTAATAATACACATTTTTCTACTAGGCCAAATACGTAATAAAAGCTATTATATTTGAAGAAATTTTAAAATAGTGCTAATTACATTATTACTCTTAGAAAAGTGAGTAACCGTGTAGTTTTCTCCTTGGCCCATCATAATTATTTACAAGTTTGACAAAAAGAAATATTTACTACTTTATTTTTGGTTTAGTTGGCTTCTCTATGCATGTGTTCCTCATGTATATCAAATCATATCTATATATATAATAAAGGGAAAAGGGTCAAAATTATCCTTAAAGTATTTAAAATAGCTCACATATACTCTTTAGCTATTTTTGGGCTCAAAACTACTCTTACCGTCAAACTATTGGTCCACTTCTACCCTCCACATCCAAATCTCCGTTTGGCCTCACACGTGGCATCTGATGTGTCACGTATTTTGACACATGGACGTCCACGTAATGAGAAAAGGGTCAAAATTACCCTTAAAGTATTTAAAATTGCTCACATATACCCTTTAGGTATTTTTGGGCTCAAAACTACACTTACCATCAAACTATTGGTCCACTTCTACCCTCCACATCCAAATCTCCGTTTGGCCTCACACGTGGCATCCGATGTGTCACGTATTTTGACACATGGACGTCCACGTAAGCAGTCATTTATTTTTCCAAATTAAAACCCGACCCGTTGGATCCCAAATATCAAACCCGACCCGTTGAAATTTTTGGTAATTTTAGGACAATAAAATTAATAAATATGATAATAAAATATTTTAATTAAGAGATTAAAAATAATTAAATTAGCAAATATATTAGACTTCTAAAAATAAAAGTAAAATAAGCAAAGAAAATGAGAAATAGAGGAATATTATTTAAACTACTATGTGTATGAATGGTAAAAATTAAAATATAATTTCAAATTAAATATTATCATGTATATACATGATAAAAATCATATATAGGTATAGTAAATACCGTGTCTACAAGAAGAATATTTTTTAAAAAATTTGAAAAAAATACATAAATATAAAAAAGGATGTCACATCACATTTTCTATTTTAGTTTTATTATTAAATATAAATATACATCTTTAGTAGCAGAAATGATCTAAAACTTTAAAAAAAATGAAAAATCAAATTTTGTAAAAATATATGTGCAAATTCTTATAAGGTGATAATAACTATTTACTGACATAAATAGAAGGAAAAAATTTGATTTTAAAAAAATTATATAAATAACATTAATTATTAGATAAAGGTAAGAAAGTAAAAGAAATTAATAGCATTAATGATGAAATGAATTAAATATGATCATCTTTTCTCTTTAAAAAAGACAAAATGAAAAAAATTAAAAAGAAAGAGAACTTTTCTTAGTGTGTGTATAATAAATAAAACAAAATAAAATAACTTTAATCAAAGACACAAAAATAGTCAAAATAAAAGAAGAAAGAAATTTGTAGAATAAAAAAGTTGAAAGAAATTATATCAGCAGTAACATTTCATTAAAGAAAACTTTGAAAAAATAAAATAATCTTTAATTAAAGATACATAAAAATAATTAAGATAAAATAAGAGAAAAAAGGAATTAGTAAAATAAATAATAGATGATACATATATTATTGTCTATTAATTTTATTTTCACATAAATAAAGAACTCAATTTAACATTAAGTAACTTAAATTTAAACTCAACATTTTATATATTGAAATAAAAAATAAGAAGCATTTGCTTATTATATGTAACACATAATAAAAAAAATTGAGCACCAACAAACTAGGAAAAAATAATTAAGATTTAGTAGAAAAATTATACGAAGAGGAGAGTGGGGGGTTGCAAAAATAATATTTTTAAAATATAATAAAAAAAGTAGATGATACACATACTATTGTCTATGAATTTTAATTAAAGAAATGTGAATGATAAAATAGATTTATTTTATATTAATAAGAATAGAACTTAATAATTATATTATGCTAAGTGATAAGCTAATAAAAGCCAATATTAACAATTTAAAACATGTTACATTATCTTTATTTATACATATTTGATTATGAGGGATTGAGGGTGGGGTGCGGTGGCGGTTGGGTGGAGTGTAGGGAGGGAGGGAATATATTTCATTGAGAAATAATATGATAGTTGTACATTTTAAAATATAATGTCTTTCAACATGTTCAATAAGATATCACAATAATATAAAATACTTATAAATAATAATTTACTATTATCCGCGCATCGTGCAGGTACGTACACTAGTTACTATTTAAATAAGGGATAATTTCAGATATATACAATACAATTAAATATAGTCATATTTTTTTTTTAAAAAAAATAGTCCAAAATCAAAAAAAATATACATAACTATATTTATAACATGCCAAAAGTCACTGAAAGTATACACTAACTATACAATGTAGCTTACTTATACATGAGTTGTACATTATGATATACTCAAAAACTGATTATAGTTTGACATAAAATATGCACTAACCATATATAATTATACAATGAATAATCATTCTTTATAATTATTTTTGCCGAATAGTCATGTACTATAATCATCCCTTTAAATAATTTGTAAGATAATATCTACTTTAAAATAAAGTGTTATATAAAGAGTATAAAATACAAATTTATTTGAATGATCAATGTGAACAGGGGAAATGGACAAATATACTCCTGGATTATTTTAAATAGGTTAATTTTACCTTTTATTATGGTTTTTATTGCACATTCTCGTCATTACATTTTTTGCTCAAATATTCTCTCCAACTAACAAAATAGCTCAAAATATTCTTTTTACTAACCGTTATTTCAAAATTTTAAAAAGTCAATTTTACCTTTAAAATATTTGGAATAGGACGTTTTTACCCTCCATTAAAAACTTGGGACAAGTGCTCCTAATTGTAACGACTTGAGCAAAAACTTTTTATGGAGATTAACTTCACTATTTCAAATGATAACTAATTTAACTATTTCAAATGATAATTTTGATATGATGTCAAGTTTATGTTCTATATAAAGTATAATTGTCTGCATTAATTTTTCAACTAAATATTTATTCTATTATTTCCGTTCAAAGTTATTATACCGGCCCTTGATTAAAATTTTGAATAACTTAAAATTACGAAAAGTAATAAAAATATCAAGCTATAATTTAATTTAATTTCTTTTATTTTATCATTCTTATAGTTAGTGAAATATACCAATTATTATTAATGTAGAAAAATAAGTTTTAAATACTTATGTTAAAAAAGGCCGCTATACCATGTTTAGAAATAAAAACTCATATCTAATGTATAAGGAACCAGAAGAAAAGAAGTTATATGTCACTGTTCTTTTTTGGGTTAAATTAGGAAGAGTTTATACTACTTATTATTTTATATGTTACTCCTACTAGTCTATTTTAAAAATAATGATTCTTTTTTTTTTTTTTTGTCACGATCTAAGTTAGGCTCTAAGTATGACATGAAGACTAGGATCCCAATCAAAGCTCTTAGCATATCATAAGTATTCATATGTCATGAAATAAATAATTAATAAAGCAAACATAGAAATAAGGTACTAAAGTACGATCAATGAAGTAAGGAATCTTAACAACATAGACTTTTACACATGACATCCACCGATGCCTCTACATACTAGACTAGATGGAGGCTAAGATATGTCCCTAGCTCACCCACAAAGAAAGTATGAACAAGTCTTGAAGTATCTCAATGACACAAAATAAAAGCTAGAAGTAATAGGATTTGTACCTGGGTCATGAGTACTCACCAACAATCTTCTAGGTACAAATCGAGTCTAGCCACGAAAGTGAGGAGTAGTTGGTTGTCCGTCCCTACAGTGATATAATGTAGGCGAGTAGCTGATTGTCCGTCCCTACATTGTGATATAATGTAGGCAAAGAAGTATGCGTCAGTAAGTTTAAATGTACTAATTATGTAGGCGTGCAATGCAACGAAAAATAGATAAGTAGTGCAAAGACCAAGTAAGGATCATGATATAATATGAGGTGTAAAAACATAAGTAAGCATAAAAATAGTTAATGCACAATTGAATCATAAAGATAGGCATGTGTCATAAAGTACATATATATGTGGGAAGTAACCATTACGGATAAATATGACTATGAGAGTTATAACATGCAATTCAGTGTTGCCCCTACATTAAAAAAAGGAGAGTCTACTTGCCAAGGTAGAATTCTACCTGATTAAGTGGGTTCTATGTGAATCCACTAGCAAATCATATTGGTAACGTAAATTTATGGTGACACGTTGTTATGAGACTAGAATCTTTATATAAGGATGAGTCAAGCCTCCACCTCAAGCCTCATTCAGTGCTACATCACATCCCATGAAATACATGTCATAAAATCATACTTATATTAGATTCATAAACTTTTCATAATCTTAGTTCATAACCTGTAAAGTAAGGAAAGTAAGCATGTAAGCCAATTCAATTCATAAGGATCCATGTTCGTAGAGTTGCTTATTTTCATGAAAATAAATTAGGTAATGTATGTGTAGACCTTCCATCATTACTCTTCATAACTCAATTGGGATTCTAAGTCATCATTTAGGGCCTAAATCACCCTTTTGAGTAAATTGGGATCCTAAGTCACCATTTAGGGTCTAGGTTACTCTTCGTAATCATAAACTTGCTCAAATCCTTAAAACTTCATAATCATAAATGTATGAGTTCACATTCAATAAGCTTAACATCATGAAATTAAAGTAAATTCATGCATAATCATGTAATTGAAGATTGATTTAGTTAAAATTGGATGAACACCATATGATATTTCATAAACCCTAAGTAGCATGTAGGAGATTTCAACCATAAATCATGTAATTTGAAGTACTTCGTATATAATCGAGTAATTAATCACAATATATAACATAATTTAAACATTTGAAATTAGGATCATGAAAATCCGTAAAATACCTGTGTAAATTTTGATGAAAAAGAGGAGATTTGATTGGCCTCCATGAGTAAAAGGTACCTATGGATGAAGTCCCACAACCTTGAGTGTATTTGGTGAAGAAAATATAGAATTGAATGATTGAACTTGGAATCCCAACTTTGGAGCTTTCAATGGAGTTTGAGAGTTGAGAGACTTGAGAGAAATTGAGAGTTGTGGAGTTAGAATGAAATTTAAGTGAATATGACAAAAGTTGGAGCAGTTATGGGTAGTTATAGCTTTAAAACGACGTACTTTAGGGGTTAAATGGGTAGAAAATAATAAAATTACCTGTCACTAAAGATTGTTGGGTGAACAACTTCATAGACCAATTACATATATGGGGTTTTGTACATTGGTTAATCAATATCCCAAGATCCCAAATAATGAGGGGCTTTTACAACCCGTAGTCTCATTCACGGGCTTGTCCTATATGTTCATAAAAAAACTTCAAAGACTATGATTTTTGGACAAAACGATCCCTGAACTCAAAATACAGCCCATAATTCCTTATACGGATCATAGAAAACCTCTCTTAGAACCCCACCAACACTTGGTCAAATATAAGGCCCCGCAAGTTGAAAAGTAAACAAAAATGCAGAAAATGCTAAAATTGGAAATTTTAGGCCAAGTGCAAGCCTCATTTATGGCTCGTGATCCAAATCATGGGTCACAAACAAGGCTCGTTGATGGCTAGTAAGGGTGGAAAATTTGGTTAAGTGTGGGGCCAACCTACGAGGAAGGATATACGGTCCATAAATGGAACTACAGATCGTAATAGGTGTTCGTGGATTAGGGTCTTGGGTTGATCAAGAATGAAGTTTCTAGACTAAAATTTATGAACCAATAGAATGGATCATAAATTGTTCTATGAGCCATAAAAGGTCTCGTAATTTGGGGACCTAGGTTTGAAAATTCTTCTAAGTATCGATGGGTTTTACAAAAGGGTTCTATGACCCGTAGAAGATTCTACAAGTCTTAAAGTGGGATCATGGATGGAGGTTCAGAGGCAGTTTCAGAGGTCCATTTACACAAATACATGACTTATTTTATCAAAATTTTTAATATTCCCTACCATTTAATTTAATTACGAAAATTCCTTTTTTCTAGGTTTTTCCATTTTTTTATACCTAAACAAGTAAGAATTCCACTTCCCTTTTTTATGCATTTTTTTGGTAACCCGATCAAAGTCAATCACTTAATTAATTATTTTCCTTTCCTGGTTTATTTGCAGTCAGTTACCATTTTGAATGGGAAGCCAAAACTGTATTTCCCCTTTTCATGTCACTTTTTCACTCTTTTTCAGTTTTTCCGCCTCTTTCACTATCTCTTCTCTATTTTCGTCAGTTGCACCTTCTCCATTCTCTATTTTTCCGCCTTTTTTTAATGGAATCTCCTTCTTTTAGTATTGGTTTAACCCAATCCCCTGGTGATAACCAAGATCCCCCATCGTCTTCTCCGATTTCAATGGAACAAATTGATACTAAAAACATGGATGATGCGATTGATGAAGAAATTGAAGAAGAGATCAGTGTGCCGAAGGATATGGGTTCAACTACAACTAATGTGTGACATTGTCTGATACCAATGAGTATGAGACATGGTATGAGTGGGACATGTGTGTGTGTGACATGGACTGTACCAACCTGCAGATATCAATTAAACATGATATGATAGAGAAAACTTGCAGGTATCACAAAGTGCAAGAATCGTTAGATTGCAGGTATCACTACAATTAATGTGTTACATTATTTGATACCAATGAGTGTGAGACATGGTGTGAATGGGACATGTGTGTGTGTGACATGGACTGATACCAACCTGCAAGTATCAATTAAACATGGTATGATAGAGAAAACTTGCAGGTATCACAAAGTGCAGAAATTATTAGACTGAAAACATAATAGTGATACTTAACATATCTTTGCAAGTATTAAAGTGCAAAAAAAAAAAATGCAGGTATCACTACAACTAATGTGTGACATTGTCTGATACCAATGAGTGTGATACATGGTGTGAGTGGGACATGTGTGTGTGTGTGACATGGACTGATACCAACCTGCAGGTATCAATTAAACATGGTATGATAAAGAAAACTTGTAGGTATCACAAAGTGCAGGAAATATCACACTGGAAACATAATAGTGATACTTGATTTTGACATAAAGCTTCACACCCATGTCATTGCGAATCGTTATTGGTGATGAATTATCATCAACAACGTATTGAATCATAATTTCCTTCCTCTGCTCATCAATACCCAACTCCGCAACAATGGCCGAACACAGGTTACTATAAGAAATGTTATCGCCAACTATGACGCCATCACTTTTGTATCCAGTATATATCACATCAGATTCCCATCTTCCCAATTGATGAATCAAAATTGAAATATTCATTTCTATTGAAAAACTTCTCAACAATGGCGGAACTGTGTTTTTTTGTTGGAACTTTTTTTTTTTAAAAAAACGAATTTGGTTACGTGATTTTGTTTGAGAATTTTCTGGGATTGCTTAGCTCTCAACAGTCCAATAGGCGTCAATTACGGAATCATATTGAAAGATCTGTTACAATTCCTTAATTAGTGTAACTGTTTTCATATTTAACAATCACTTTTTAGGTATCATCCGATATTTTTTAGGTATCTTCGTTCTATGCTTGTGTATCAAAGTTCTCCAAAAATTGGTATAATTAGTAATTTTGATAAAAGTCGATATTTTTGGGTATTTCCTTCATTCAGTTTGGTATTTATCAAATTTATACAAAATATAACTAGGACGAGACCCTCTATTTACGATCTATGGTCCATTCTACGACTCATAGATGGTGGTCGTGGTTTGGATTCCAACAGTTTTGATGAAGGATATTTTTTTTATCTTTTCCTGTTTCCTAAGCCCAATTCTACTATCATGACCCATGCTTAGGACCTAGTTGTAACATAGTGAATGGGGGACCCGAAGGCATCCCACCCAAGCCTCTTAGCATTCATTAAGCATCCATAGGTATTAATCAAAGTAAAGTGAAATTTAAAAATGAGGAGTGAGACTAAGGAAATATTCATTCATGAAAACTCATAAAAGCAACAACTAAGATATCAACATATTGTCCAAACATACCATCTACATAAATGACATGGTAGGAGCAAAGACGTGTTCAAAGCTCCCCTCAAGTTCAAATATCGAAATAAGAATAATATAGAAAGAGAAAGTCTCAATAATACAACTCAAAATAAGAAAAAATCTCAAATATAAATAGCATGAAGGAGGAGGTGTAAACCCCGAACTAGTGGACTAATCAAAGCTATCAGTCTTGAACATGGGAAGCTAGACACGTGCCAGTGAAGGAGGAAAAGGAATGCTGGTGATATCATGTAGGCAAAATATGCCTTAGTACATCGGAACGTACTAAGTATGTGAGATGCGATGCAACACATGAAATTGTAGTGTCATCATTCATGAAATTATAAAGTCATCATGCATGAAATTGTAATGTCATCATTCAAAACATGCATAACCAAAACCAAGGAGTAAAGCTCAATATGTAATAAAAGATCAATGCATCATATAAAACATAACCATCTTATATAATACTATATGGGAGGAGACCGTAATCGACATTTAAGATCATGAGCTACTACATAGAATCCAGCATAACCTCCTACATTGGCACGGGGAGTCCACTTATTAGGTAAAACTCCATTAACTTGTGCATGCATATTTTATTTTAAATTCTCTATTGTGGATCAACTAGTCTTAGCATACAAGGGCTCCTATGGTGACACATAGTTAATATGACAAGAGGTTGCTACTAAGAATTTCTTACCAAACCCCACCTCAATGCCCCATTCAATGCTAAGTCAAATCACACGGAATACTTTACACATTAACATAGTCATGCATTCATAACTTAAAAACATAAGTAGCATAATATAGGAGTACCTCATTGAATTGGAAGCCGCTCAAGTGAGAATCATCCTTTCACATTGAGGGTCCATCTTAAATATCATTTAAGGCTTTATAATATACTTGTAATGTCATGACATACATAAGCTTTCATAACATACTTTAAGGCCCTTATCATCAACATCATGTAGGAACTCATCTTAAAACTTAGTGGACTTATGCAATGAACTTTGAAACACACAATTCAACAGTATAATGCAATATCATGATAAATCTCTTTATTTAAAATCATGTCTAAACAACTCACTTCATCATTCAAAAATCCTAGACAATGAAATCATGAAATTCAACTTGAGAACTATAAGAATTCATATTACATCATCACATTGCATCATATGAGTCAATGAAACTGAAAATATATCATCATAACATCATTTAAAACATACTCGTGGAATTCATAAAATTCATAACTTAAAGAAAAGATAAAATGGGACATTATTGGACTTTATGGATGAACAGAATTTACAAATCAACTCATATACTTGATTTGAAGACCATAAGGAAAGCTTAAAGATTGGGAAAGAAAACTCTTTGGAGACCTTGGCCCTACTTGCCTTGCCTTGTGAGAATTCTTGCCTTGGAAAATATTTAGGGAGAGTGAATGAGAGTATTGGGGAGGAAAAGGTCTGATATGGGTAGATTTAAGTCCTCAAATGACATGGTATAGGGTTTAAGGTACAAGAAAAGGCCAAAAATACCCTTTATTAAAACTGCTGGATCTAAACTGTGACCTTTGTTTACTAATTATAGAATGATTTACAAGTCATAATTAGGGGGTTTCGTCCTATTCAATTTTTTGACCTTCTGAAACTGTCTTTGAACCCCAAATTAGGACCTCATTCTATGACTCGTATAATAATCTACGGGTCATAGAACCCTCTCGTGGTTCCATTCCACACTTAGAAAATTTTCCCAAACTCAGGAATCCAACCCATAACTACATTAACGACTCGTAAAATGGACTATGACTTATCTTGTTTGTTCATAGTTCAACTTCAGAAACTCAATTTCTCATCAACCCAAGACCCCAAACCACGAATCCTATATACAATCTATAGTTCCATTTATAGACAGTAACTACCCCTGATAGATCCTTCCCACACTTAACCAATTTTGCATTCCTACTGATCCCATCCATGAGCCTTGTTTACTACTCATTGTTTGAACTACGAGCCATAAATGAATCTCATACTTTGACCCTATACATTTTCAATTCCACTTCTTCTGCACTTTTTGACTTCCTAACTTATGGGTCCTTACAATATCTCCCCCTTAGGGACATTTGTCCTCAAATGTACTAAACGTAGGCTCTAAGGAACTAAGCAAGCAACTAACAATCCAACATGAATGCACAAATTCAATTTAAACTTCTTTTTCATAAAATCCTTAAATTCATATTTTTAAATATCATTTAAAAATAGTCTCATAAGCATGCAAATATGTATAAATGACATGAAAACTGAAATGCAAGGAATTTGAGGTCTTTGGGCGAAAGAACTTAGTACCTTAGGCTTGAGTTCGGGAAATTTCTAAACGAACAATTTTATCGGGGGTCACTTCCTCTTCCGGGCCCTTCTGGGCCCCTCCGGGCAACCATTGGCTAAGATCCCTAAGCTGACAAGCAATAGCTCCAGTTAGGGGCCGCAAACCAAAGGAGAGAAAGTAGACGTATTTGCAAAACGCCTTACAATATGAAGTTTTACGCTTCATAGAAGAAATGTTCTTGGTGAATGTAGGACTTGGGACCCCCAAAATTTGTATGCATTCCCTTTTGTTATAGGACGAGCCATATATTTACATCTTGATTGATTTCTCATTTTCTGATCTGATTGTAACAATGGAGAAGGCAGATAGCAGTATGGGCAAAGCACTCTGCTGCGGCGAGAACCCATCACAGAGATGCACAAAGGAAGAGAACGAAATTCATATATCCCCTTTCTAATCAATCCAGAAACAAGATCAGACGATATCCCAATTCGTTTCCATTTTTGTGAAACTATTCCTCAAGTAAGGCAGCCCGAGCCAAGCCTCAAAGTAAGCTTTTGCTAGCTATTTGGTCCCTAACCCTAGTTGAAAGATCAACCTTAGAAAGAAAGTTCTCGTCTCTTAAAGGCACACCAAACTCAGGTCGTCACTTCATCATTTCAGCTTCTCGCGTTGTAATTTCAACTTGTTGGTTCCTCCAAAGAACCTTGATGGATGCAACTTCTTTGTTTCTTAAACTCTTCACTTGCTGGTTTAGGATCTCAACCGAAACCTCTTCATAAGTAAAGTTATCTTCAACATCACATCCTCCAGTGGAACTATGGAGTTTCAATCACCCATGAATTTTCTTAACATCGAGACATGGAACACTGGATGGATTATGTTCATTTCCGATGGCAACTCCAATTTATAGGCCACCTAAAAAACTTGTTGCTTCCCTAGCACACACAAGTGTACGTGGTCAACCCAAGTAATATGGTGGCTCTGAGAAAGAGGCCTGGATATCGAACCCAAAGGATTCAAAGATTAATGGTTTCTGCGTAAGTTATTATGCTCAATTGGTATCCAAGATAAATAGCAATGAGATTTATAAAAGAAATGAATTATGTCTAGAATCTAAGATTTAATGTAAGACTCGATTTGTTTGAAATAGGAATTTATCAACTTAGAGGTAATTCTGGGATTGTAGCCATGACGACTCCGTGTCTCTCAATTAGTGTTCATGCATATGGGTTTACGCTTACTAGTTCACAGGGTTAAATTTACCTAACAGGGATGCACGCCTCTGCAGGCCTACTTTTACTGACTGCCTAACTACATCGTTGAGCGGGGATAGACAGACCACAAAAAGTGCTTTAATTTTATCTTCCTGTATTATGAACCAAGTGAGGTGTAAGGGTAGTTGTCACAGATCTCCCTTACACGAACCAATCTAATGACCTAGTTGGACACGCCCCCTGTTCCACTATGTTCTAATCACTCCAACATCTTTCGAATTCAGAATGACTAACCCATTTACTCCCCAATTGATCAGGCTAAGAAGTATAAATAAAAGTGTTACAAGAGTAAGTAATAAAACCAATCATGAATAAACCAAAATTAAGAGATCACATTGTCTAGGGCTACAATCCCAGAATATGGGAGAACTAGCCACTCATAGTTGGTTCCCATATCAAAATTAAGCTGACAATAATTAACATTCAAGAATACAAAGATGAAAACAAACCAAAGTTGACCTAGGTTGTGTTCTCTACTTTCTCCCCTCTGCTTTTCGTTCCAAAAAATGAATGAATGAAAGTTCTTTTTCAAATAATTAATAGTCTTCTGTTTTTCGAATCCTGTAACTCATTTTTCTCGTGGGATACACGCGGTCTGCGACGCGGACTAGTGTGTTTCGACCCGGCTCTATCAATTTGCTGACTGGACTAATTCGCCTCTTTATTCACCCTGGTCCGCGACGCGGACCCTACAACGTACTGGGCCTTTGCGTTTTTTTTCTTTTCCTTTTCTAGTTTTGGTAATGCGCTCCCAGGTCCGCGCCATGGACCTTCACCTTTTCTGTGGTATGCTTCTTTTCTTCCTTGATTTCTGGGCCGTGTTCATACTCCCAATTCACACATGGCTTCGGAATGCTATTATGTGACTAAACTTTGCAAAATACAACCACACAGAGTACTTGACCCCCAGATTAGAAAAATAACAACAATCCTACTAAAAACAACTGTTCTCTTTATTTTTACCCTCTGACTTAGCTCAATTTATGGGTCTATTTGGATAACTAGGCATATAAATATGCCTAAGATCACCACCACTCACTTAGAGTTTTGTCCGTCCTCGGACAAATGCAACACTCATGCATGAGACTTGCTAGGCAGTGTGTACCCCCAAACAAATGATATGAACGACTCACATGCACCAAAGAATCAAAACCTTACTGGATCCTGACAGTATGCCCTTCATCTAATCCTTCACGCTTAACCGCGAAATCATGTAGGAATTTAGTCAACATTGTCATCTGGTTGCTAACCTTACTTGAGTATATGCCCTCACCAGAAGAATTACCCATGCACACCCATCAGAATTCAAAGAACAGAAGAGAAAACAAAAAGAAGCATATGGGTACTCAATCAAGTCTCTCTCTCCCTATTGATGCCTTGTGTTGGGTCTAGTTCTTATAGGCTTGCCCTTAATGTACAAATGCGACCAGTAGTAGTCGGCTCGAAGGATCGCTGAGGTCTTCTGTGTGGTTGTAATGTCGGCTAAGACTGGTGGGATACCTTTTATGGAATATAAGTGACATGGCTCAATCCTCAAACGCACCTAGCTCAACACTGCATTTTACAGCAAAGATTTCATAATTTAGCACTCCGCCCAAAACAATTATTCACATGTTGCATTGTTCTCTCACTGTTACAGCCCTCCTTTTTCTTTTGCTTTTCTCTCTCTCTCTCTCTTTTTTTGTGTCAGTTCGCGATGGGTCTACGACGCGGCGACGTCAAGGATAACCACTATTTTTAGGCGCGATGAGTCCGCGACGCGAAGATGTCACGGATCACCACTGTTTTCAAGCCATACATCCAATTTTCTTTCTCTTATTCCCTGAGATATCATTTAAGCTTTTCTACCCTCTGACTATCATGCTACAACGCTTGGGGATCAGGTTCAACACGGGTTGAAATCGAAAGGAAGGGTAGGCTTAACACGTGGCTAACCAAAGGAAATGGCTAAAGCTTAAAAGGGCTGACTAGGGAGATAATGTTAGGTGGATAGACTGCTGAAGGCTTAATGGGCTACCAAAGAAATGCCTCGATCCTTTCCTTCAAATTCGGCTCCTACTGAGTTCATTCTACATACCGGGCAAGTTCTATCAACTATTGCAACACAGACTGATACAATTCAGCTCACCACTCTTGGCACACTCCCCTCATAAGGTTAACTCTAGATTCAATGTTGCCTAATTCACATGATTCCTTGATTACATCATTTTATTCCGAAGTGCTAGAATCAGGTATTACTTTTCAGGCTTCCTAGTGATTAAGTTACTTTGATTTACACGACCATCATACCCTGCTTGATTGTATCACTGCTGACACACTACTTCAGAACTGAATTGCCAAGAAATCACATCTCTAATCTAACATGTTGCCACAAGCTAAACATTAATAAGAAATACTAGAGAACAACTGTCTTAACATGAACAATGCAACTAATAATCAAGAAAGAAACAATAAACATACAACTAGGCAAGAAAAGGAAAAATGAAATGTCTAAATTATACAAGCCGAATGAATATGTAAAATAAAATGCACATAGTCAGTAATGTCACTGCCAGCCACCCCACACTTAGTCTCCACACTACCCTCAGTGCTGATCATACAAAACTTGCTTCGAATCTTGTTTGCTCCTACTCCTCCGGGCCAAGCAAGATCGGCTCCCCTCCTGTGGCAATTGGTACCTCCTCCTCAATATCATCCTCCTCCGTGTCGGATACAATCCGTGCTTCCTCCGGGTCCATGGGGATGTCATCATCAACAGGCTCCACAAAGGTAGGCCCGATGCCCAGCACAACATTTGCCAGGGCATTGAGCGGGTAGTAGGTGGCCACTTCTTCCAGCTCCTGCTGCGTAGACGGGCGACTGCCCGTCCTGTGCCTCAGCATCTCTAGCCTGTACATGCATGCCATAATGAGCTCATCCCTGTGGTTGCGCTCATCAGTGGTGAGGATTGGCCCTGTAGCCTCCTCAGGCCCCTTAATGTTGGTGACATTATAGGGTAGGGCCTCAATCTGGGGCCAATAATCCAGCTCTTCGGTAGGGACACCTGCACGAGTGCACAATTCAGTTATGAGGCCCTCGAAAGCATACCTGCGACCACGGTGGACTCTGGCCTTCCTCATGGCGGACTTGAGAATAGCCCCAAAGTTAAGCTCCATGCCCGTCATGAGGGCATATGCCAGGCAAGTTCTATCTCGCGTCACGGCAGTGAAGTGTTGCCCTGGAAAGAAGGAATGTATCACTATTTTGACCCAGACCCGAGCTTCACGATTCATGTGGGCAAAGGGGAAGCTTTGGTGGTATCCTCGGCCTGCATGCCTTATCCATCTTGTCGTGGAGTTTACTCCCGCAAGTGTGTGCCGGATGAGACGGTATGGGGGCTGCATATGTAAATCATTGAAAGCACCGGCAGGAACATCTGGAGTGCCCAGAATGTCATTGATGGCAAGGCCTATGTTGACTTCCACTTCTCGCATAATGACCACCTGTGTGCGAGGTTCCTTCTTCATATTGGCGTAGAATTCCCTGACCATGCTAAGGTTGCACGGTAGGGGATTGTTGAAGAGGAACATGAGGTGGTATTCCATGCACCTTTGATAAATGTGGGGGAACTCGCGAGCCAAGGAGTCTGCATCAATAGGAACATCCGGGAAGTACTTGGTCTCATTATGAGCCAGTTACCACCTCTGTCTCTCTCTGTCCACTGCCCGGAGCCTAAAACGAGATTGTTGGCCTCTGTGCTTAGGGGCTCGGGGTACCACTGGGACATCCCTGGTTTGCCTTCGGCTGCTCGAGGCTCCTGCTCCACTAGTTTGCCCTGTTCTTCTTACCCTGGAAGCCATTAATACCTGCAGCAAAACAAGCTCAATCACTCAAAGATAGCTCAAGGGGGGAACCGTGTGTAGGCCTAGGTTATCCTTACCCCACACTTAGACCAATCTACACCGGGTGAAGAGGATACTCAGACTTCTCCACTTCACTAGTGGCACACGACACCACTAATCCTCCCACAATGAATAATCTAGGTTAGTCTCAGCAATCGTGTTATCCCCTATACAACCCATAGGCCCAAACTGTGAGCAAAATGAGCAACAAACCAACCACACTTAGCAAATTCCTACAAATCATGGTAGTCTAACCCAAAAGAACCCTTACCCAACGGTTATAGCCAATTTCCCTCAATATTTGCAACCTAGGGTTTTCACCCCACAAGATTATGCACAAAAACGACCCTCACCCCAGAATCATACCCAAACATTTTGACATCCAGTACTACCCTACGCATAAGACGACCCCATCATGATAGTAAGCTCCTAAAACACTGATCACATGCTTTAATGTATTCAAAGAAGCAAAAAGCATGCATAATACAAGCCCAAATGTGATATGTAGAATGAAAATACTTCTTGAGTTGCAGTAGAATGATGGTGAGATGAGTATGCTCGCGTGGATGTTTGAAACTTGAGGAGTAAGGGAAAAAATGGGGAGTTTAGAGAGAAAAGGGCGAAAATCAGGTAAAATCTCGCGTGAGAAAACCCTAGAAAGAGAAGGTGGGTTTATATAGGGGTGGGGCCACACGGAAATCGAGGTTCGAAATATACGAGTCTACGACGCAAGCGCGATGCGGAGCCATCGCGATCCCTGACTTAAGAAATTACTTACCTGGGCCCTGAAGGAATACCTGGTACGTGATGCATCCGCGACACGGTTCGGTCGCGGACGGTCACTGTTTCGAGGCCAATGTTTTTTTGAATTTTTAGCTACGGGCCCCAAAAAATTCCCCAAACAATAGAATAAGCTTCAAAACAGTAAGATATATTAGTTCAGCCAAACAAATGACAAAAACAACTCATGAATTTGAAAACAAATCGTTGATGCCTTTTGTCACCTAAAACACTGCGACAATTATAATTGCACGACGCCTCCGCAACACGGTCCTGTCGCAGAGGGTCACTGTTTTGGGGCCCAAAATATGTTGGATTTTTTCGCTACGGCCCCGAAAAATTCTCCGAACACCTGCAAATCCCTCAAAACATTAACACATGTTAGTTCAGGTAATATAACTTATAAAATAACTCCCGGGTTAACCGAAATCGACGAAGCATTTTCTTCACTGGAAACAGCCCCGATGAGTGCAGGTCCGCGACACCTCCGCGACGCGGTCCTGTCACGGAAGGTCACTATTTTGAGGCCCAAAAAATTTTGGAATTTGAGCTACGGGTCCTGAAAAATTCTCCGAACAATGCCAATGGCTGCAAAACATCAACACCAGTTAATCCAAACAAAGAAATTTTAATATTGAACGACGAATTATTGGGAATTGGTGATGATCGTTTTAGCCTCGGGATGAGCACTCTGTGCGATGCATCCGCGATGCGTATGCATCGCGGACAACCACTTGTTGCTTGTTCTATTTTTTTTATTTATATTAAAACCTTACCTTACCACGGGTTGCCTCCTACGCAACGCTTGATTTACCGTCGCGGCACGATGTATCATCACTCACTCGTCATTGGCCAAATTAATGACCTCTTCGTCTTTGTTTGTGTCAACACCATAGTAATGCTTGACACGCTGCCCATTAACCAAAAAAGTTTGGTCCGATGCTGTACCTTTGAGCTCCACAGCTTCGTGTGGTGTGACATTCACCACTGTGTATGGTCCACTCCACTTTGACCGCAGCTTCCCTAGAAATAATTTCAAGCGTGAGTTAAAGAGAAGTACCTGCTGACCTGGTTCGAAGGCTCGTGGAATGATACGCCGTTCATGCCATATCTTGGTCTTCTCCTTGTACAATTTAGCGTTCTCATACCCGTGAAGCCGGAATTCATCCAACTCCTCCAGTTGCTCCAACCTCTTCTTTCCCACAAGCTCAGGATCGAGATTTAGCCTCTTGATTGCCCAGTATGCTTGATGCTCCAGTTCCACTGGGAGGTGACATGCTTTCCCATATACTAACCGATATGGGGATGTGCCTATCAGTGTCTTGTACGCTATCCGGTATGCCCACAAGGCTTCATCAAGTTTGATCGCCCAATCCTTCCTTGTGGCATTCACGGTATTTTACAGTATCTGCTTCACTTCTCTATTCGACACCTCCACTTGCCCACTAGTCTGTGGGTGGTATGCGGTGGCCACTTTATGTCGCACTCCATACTTAGCCAGCAGATTTTTCACTGTTTGGTTGATGAAATGAGTACCTCCATCACTAATGATGGCCCTTGGAGTCCCAAATCTAGTGAAGATTTGCTTCTTTAGAAACTTGCTCACCACCTTCGCGTCATTTGTGGGCAATGCTGCCGCTTCCACCCATTTGGATACATAGTCTACTGCTACCAGGATGTACTGGTTACCAAATGATGGTGGAAATGGCCCCATGAAGTCCATCCCCCATACATCAAAGATCCCCACCTCTATGATGTTGTTAAAGGGAATCTCATGTCTCTTGGAGATGGTGCCCGTTTTCTGACATGCCTCACATGTCCTCACAAATTGCACGGCATCCCTGAATAATGTGGGCCAAAAGAACCCGGACTGTAGCACCTTATGAGCTGTTCTTTCACCGTCGTGATGACCTCCATAGAGAGAAGCATGATACCTTCCTAAAATCTTTGGCATTTCTGCTTCAGGCACGCATCTTCTCACCATTCTGTCAAGCCCTTGTTTAAACATATACAACTCATCCCATATGAATGCTTTTGAATCATAAGCCAGATGCTTTCATCGTTGATAAGTTTCCCCAGGTGGGAACACCCCACTTACTAAGTAGTTGACAATGTCTGCATACCATGGTAGTTCCTCCACTTCTAAGGCCATCAACTGCTCATCTGGGAATTCTTCTTTTATCTGTAGTTGTTCCCCTCTGTGAGCATCACTTTCCAGGCAGGACAGATGATCAGCGATCGGGTTTTCACACCCCTTGCGATCCTTTATCTCAATATCGAACTCTTGAAGTAATAGGATCCATCAAATCAACCTGGGCTTTGCTTTCTTTTTATTAAATAAATACCGCACTGCTGCATGGTCAGTAAACACTACTACCTTGGTGCCCACTAAATACGATCTAAACTTGTCGAAGGCATACACCAATGCCAACATTTCTTTCTCAGTCACGATGTAGTTACACTGCGCTGCATCTAGTGTTTTACTGGCATAGTAAATGGCGTGGAATACCTTGTCTCGATGTTCCCCCAGCACTGCGCCCACAACATTGTCACTTGCATCACACATTAGCTCGAATAGGAGCTCTCAATCTGGTGCTGTTAGTATTGGGGCCTCGACTAACTTCTTCTTCAATAGTTCATATGCCTGCACACAAGAAGCACCAAAGTTAAAGGTTACCTCTTTCTCTAGAAGGGTGGACAATGGCTTGGCAATTTTGGAGAAGTCCTTTATGAATCTTCGGTAGAACCCCGCATGAACCAGAATGCTCCGGACTCCTTTTACTAACATAGGGGGTGGTAGCTTCTCTATTGCCTCTATCTTTGCCTTGTCTACTTCTAGACCGCGCTTTGAAACCTTATGCCCCAAAACTATTCCTTCTTTCACAAGGAAACGACACTTCTCCCAGTTAAGGACCAGATTAGTTTCTTCACAGCGTGCCAGAACTCTGTCTAGATTCTGCAAGCATGTTTCAAAGGACTCCCCAAACATTGAGAAGTCATCCATGAACAACTCTACTATGTCTTTAACCATGTCGTGGAATATAGCCATCATGCACCTTTGGAAAGTGGCAGGGGCATTGCACAATCCAAAGGGCATGCGCTTGAAGGCGTAAGTGCCATAGGGACATGTGAAAGTAGTCTTCTCCTGGTCTTCAGGGGCGATGGTGATCTGATTGTACCCAGAGTATGCATCTAGGAAGTAGTAGTACTCTTGCTCAGCCAACCAGTCAAACATTTGATCAATGAAAGACACCGGATAGTGGTCCTTGCGGGTGACATAATTCAATCTCCTGTAATCCATGCATATGCGCCACCCTGTCACTGTTCTGGTTGGGATCAACTCATTCTTGTCATTAGTGACGACTGTCATCCCCCCTTTCTTGGGTACACATTGTACCGAGCTCACCCATTTGCTGTTAGATATGGGGAAGATGATTCCTGCATCCAACCACTTGATTACTTCTTTCTTTACCACTTCCTTCATAATTGGATTTAGCCTCCTCTGTGGTTAGGCCACTGGCTTATGGCCCTCCTCCATGTATATTCTATGCATGCACAGGGTTGGATTGATGCCCTAAATATCTGATATTTGCCGTCCCATAACTTTCTTCCTTCGCCTTAGCATCGCCACTGCTGCTTCCACATGGGCTCTAGTCAATGACACAGACAAGATTACATGTAACGTTTCATTCTCGCCAAGGAATACATACCTGAGGTACGAGGGAAACGACTTCAGTTCCAGTTTAGGTGCTTCTTCAATTGAGGGTTTAGGGAGAGGTCCCAGCACTCTGTTTAACGGCTATGCTTCTTTCTTTAACATGTTGACATTGTGGCCATTTAGCACACTTTCTATTTCTCTAGCTTCTGCATCATCCACTAGCCCTTGGTTCAATAGAACTCTAGTCAGCGGGTCTGTTATCTCTACCTGGGTTAATGCCGCTATTGTGTCTAGCATGGTGATAGCTTCCAGGTCCTCGTAGGCTGTAGGGATCTTCATAGCTTTGTACACATCAAATACTTCCACTTTATCATGAGCTCTCATGGTGAGCTTCCCTGCTGCTACATCGATGAGTGCCCCACTTATCGCTAAGAATGGGCAACCAAGGATGAATGATACCTCAGGATCTAGTTCAAAGTCTAGGATGACAAAGTCCACTGGGAGATGAATGATCCCACTTGGACTAGAACATCCTCAATCACCCCATCTGGCCTCGCCACGGAATGATCCACTAGTTGTAGGATGATGGTGGTTGGTTTTGGGCTCCCCAAACCCAATTTCAAAAACATGGAGCTAGGCATTAGATTAATGCTTGCGCCTAAATCACATAAACCTTTTGCATTCACGCGACCACCTATCATCACCTGCACATTGAAACTCCCCGGATCTTTCATTTTTGTTGGCAATTTGGAACCATTCAAGATCCTGGAGCTGCAAGTCTCGGTGAGTGCTACAGTTTCGTACTCAACTAACTTGCTTTTATTTTCCATGATGTCCTTCGCGTACTTAGCATATCTTGGAATTCCCTGCAAGACATCAATCAATGGTAAGTTAATATGTACTTGTTTCAACAACCCGATGAACTTCTGAAAATAGTCATCCTCCTTTTTCTTCTTGAACTTCTGTGGAAATGGAGGAGGTAGTTTTGGGACTGGGGTAATGTCTTTCGAAGCTGGACTTGGCGTGCCGGCCTCATCACTTTGTGCAGTGCCTGATTCAGCTTCACCTCTCTTCTTGAGGATTACTTCCATGAGGGGTTGTCCGCTCCTTGTACTGACTGCATTAACTTGTTTTGGGTTAGGGTCAGTGTTACTTGGTAGACCCCCTTGGGGTCTAGAATTCATGTTTCCTGCCAACTGCCCCAATTGCCTTTCCAAGTTCTGAATATCTTGCTATTTCCTCCGAATCTCCTCTTCCTGCCTATTCTGGTTCGCCAGAATTTGCCTCAATACCTCACTGTCGGTCATACTATTGGGGTTAGCCTGTTTTGCAGGCTGTTGTGCTTGCTGATTGAAATATGCATTGTTACCTTGTGGTCTCTGCTGAAATGTCCCTTGATTCGGTTGCTGACCTCCCCATAAGAAGTTGGGATGGTTCCTCCAACTCGGGTTGTATGAGTTACCATAGCCTTGATAACCCCCTCTGTGAGCATTCCCCACAATGTTCACTGCTTCAGGATTAGCCCCACACGACTCAGCAGTATGATCTCCTCCTCCACAAATATCACACCACCCAGGTTGTTGTAATTGCACCACATTCACTGGGGCTGGCTGCTGAACTACACACTAGCTTGCGTCTGCTATTGCTGTTCTAATGCCAAGTTGTTGAACTGAGTAGTAATCATATTTTGCATAGCTGACATTTGCGCCTGCAAAGCAGTTATGACATCAATTTCTAGCATACCGGCTTGCTTCCGGGCTATCGGTCTGCTTGATCCTCCACTCCACTCAAGATTTCCCTATGCTATCCTATTCAGCAGGGCATACAACTCATCGTACGTCTTTTCCAATGCTTGCCCACCTGCAGCCGAATCAAGAAGAATCTTTGTGTTTGGTTCCAGACCCTCTATGAAAGTGTGTACCAATACTTCATTAGCTTGGCAATGATGCGGACAATTAATAAGCAAAGTTTTGAGTCTGTCCCAAGATTGATATAGATTCTCCCCTGACTTTTGCTTGAAGCTCAAAATCTCAATCCTGAGATTGGCAGTTTTGCCAGATGAGAAGAAACGAGTGAGGAATTTGCGAGCAAGATCATCCCATGACGTAATCGAGTTCGGTGGTTCTATCTGCAACCACCTCCGGGCGCCCCCCAACAACGAGAAGGGGAACAGGGTCATTCTCACATAGTCCGTATTTACCCCTGCCGGAATGAAAGTGTCAGCAATCTCCAGGAAGTTCTAAAGGTGGACCTGTGGGTCTTTATGTGGTAGTCTGGTGAATTGTTCGGTGGAGTGTAGCAACTGAACCATATTTTGTTTTAGTTCCCACCGACCTCTGGGCTCTGGTTTCAAGAAACAGCTCATCACATTAGTAGTCCGCGGGATTGCCACATCCCTCACTGGGCGAGGTGCTGCCGGTGCCCGAGGTGCTGCCGGTGCACGAGGATTATCTTCAGCCATTGGTTCCCTGGTAGGATGTGTGTTAGTGCTGTTGTTCTCACGATCCTCCTGTTCAATAAGTTCCAGTGGAGGTGTTTGGAATAGGGTGCCTGCTCTCCTCTTTGATTGTCGAAAGCAAGAATCCTAGTCCTCTAGCTTAGTACTCACTTGCCTGAAATAAAGGCACAACTAAGATCAAATGCAGTGAGCACAGCAAAGCACAATAACTCAGAGAATTAACCAGCTCAACTTTATATCCCCGGCAATGGCGCCAAAAACTTGTTGTTTACCTAGCACACACAAGTGTACGTGGTCAACCCAAGTAATATAGTGGCTTTGAGAAAGATGTCGGGATATCGAACCCAAAGGATTTAAAGATTAATGGTTTCTGCCTAAGTTATTATGCTCAATTGGTATCCAAGATAAATAGCAATGAGATCTATAAAAGAAATGAATTATTTCTAGAATCTAAGATTTAATGTAAGACTCGATTTGTTTGAAATAGGAATTTATCAACTTAAAGGTAATTCCGGGATTGTAGCCATGGCGACTTCATGTCTCTCAATCAGTGTTCATGCATATGGGTTTACGCTTACTAGTTCACAGGGTTAAATTTACCTAACAGGGTTGCATGCCTCTACAGGCCTACTTTTACTAACTGCCTAACTACATCGATGAACGGGGATAGACAGACCACCAAAAGTGCTTTAATTTTATCTTCTTGTATCATGAACCAAGTGAGGTGTAAGGGTAGTTGTCACATGTCTCCCTTACACGAACCAATCTAATGACCTAGTTGGACACACCCCCTGTTCCACTGTGTTCTAATCACTCCATCATCTTTCGAATTCAGAATGACTAACCCATTTACTCCCCAGTTGATCAGGCTAAGAAGTATAAATAAAAGTGTCACAAGAGTAAGTAATAAAACCAACCATGCATAAACCAAAATTAAGAGATCACATTGTCTAGGGCTACAATCCCAGAATATGGGAGAACTAGCCACTCATAGTTGGTTCCCACATCAAAATTAAGCTAATAATTAACATTCAAGAATACAAAGATGAAAACAAACCAAAGTTGACCTAGGTTTTGTTCTCTACTTTCTCCCCTCTATTTTTCATTCCAAAAAATGAATGAATAAAAGTTCTTTTTCAAATAATTAATAGTCTCCTATTTTCCAAATCCTGTAACTCGTTTTTCTCGTGGGATACACGCGGTCCGCGACGCGGACTAGTGTGTTTTGACCTGGCTCTGTCAATTTGTTGACTGGACTAATTCGCCTCTTCATTCACCCTAGTCCGCGACGCGGACCCTGCAGCGTACTGGGCCTTTGCATTTTTTTCTTTTCCTTTTCAGTTTTACTAATGTGCTCCTAGGTCCCGACGCGGACCTTTGCCTCTTCTGTAGCATGCTTTTTTTCTTCCTTGATTTCTGGGCCGTGTTCATCCTCCTAATTCGCACATCGCTTCGGAATGCTATTATGTGACTAAACTTTGCAAAATACAACCACACGGAGTACTTGACCCCCAGATTAGAAAAATAACAACAATCGTACTAAAAGAAGCCGTTCTCTTTATATTTACCCTCTAACTTAGCTCAATTTATGGGTCTATTTAGCTAACTAGGCGTATGAATACTCCTAACATCAGCCACCTTGCCAACTCTAGTAAACATTTTATAAGGTCCTAAATACCTAGGGCTCAATTTCCTCTCTTTCCAGATCGAACCTTACTCTTTGTGGTGACACCTTCAAAGAGACCCAATCATTAATGTTGAACTCAAGGTCTCATCTCCTAACATCGAAGTATGACTTTTGACGACTTTGAGCCATTTTCAACTTCTTCCTTACAAGTATCACTTTTTTATGGAATCCATGACCAAGCTGGTCCTATCAAAGCCATTTTACCAAATTCAAACCACCCAATTGGTGACCTACACCGTCTACCATATAGGGCCTCAAATAGTACCATCTCAATACTTAAGTTAAAACTATTGTTGTAGGTGAATTCTATAAGAGGTAGATGATCATCCCAACTTTCTTTAAATTCCAATAAACAAACCCTTAACATATCTTCAAGGGTTTGAATTGTCATCTTGGCTTGCCCATCAGTTTGGGGATGGAAAGCAATACTCAATTTTACCTTAGCACTAAGACCCTTTTGAAATGATCTCAAAAAGCGAGAGGTGAATTGAGCTCCACGATTTGATATAATGGACAATGGGACTTCATGCAATCTCACCAATTCCTAGATATATAACTTGGCATAATCTTTGGCACTATAGGTTGTCTTGACCGATAGGAACTATACCAACTTTGTCATTCTATCAACTATCACCCAAATGGAGTCAAAATGCCTCTTTGTCTTAGGAAACCCAACTACCTCTTTGTCTTAGGAAACCCAACTACATAGTCCATATTGATCTCTTCCCACTTCCAAGTGGGATTTCAAAGTGTTGGGCTATGCCACTGAACCTTTGATGTTCAACCTTAACTTGTTAATAATTGGGACATTCTGCGACGAACCTTGCTATGTCCTTCTTCATTCCGTTCCACCAATACACTTCTCGTAGGTCTCTATACATCTTAGTGAAACTGAGATAAATATAGGATTAATTATGAGCCTCTTGCAATATGAAAATTCTTAATCCATCGACATCCGGTATACATAATCTACCTTGGTAACAAAGCACGTCATCTTCTCTTTGTGAGAAAATCTCTAGTTTACCTTTCTTTTCCAATGTATTCAATTCAACCAAGGCAAGATCAAGATCTTTCTTAGACTTGAGATCCATAATCAATAATGATTCGGAGCTATTCAACACCATCGTATCACCATTGCCAGCATCACCCAACCTTACCTCTAATCTAGAAAATCTATGGACTTCCTTCGCCAACTCCCTTTTTCCATTGTCAAGGTGAGGCACATTACCCATGGACACCGTACTAAGTGCATTCGTTACCATGTTAGCTTTCTTAGATGATACTTCACACTCATGTCATAGTCTTTGAGAAGTTCTAACCACCTTCGTTGCCTTAGGTTAAGGTCCCTTTGAGTGAACACATGTTGGAGACTCTTATGATTGGTGAAGACATCAACATGAACCCCATATAAGTAATGACGCCAAATCTTCAATGCAAATACCACACTTGCAAGTTCAAGATCATGTGTTAGGTAGTTCCTTTCATGAATCTTCAATTGCATTAAAGCATAGGCAATCACCTTCCCATGTTGTATCAACACATAATTTAAACCAATCTGTGAGGCATCATAGTACATTATGAACCCGTGGTACCCTCTGACAAGGTCAAGAATGCAGCCGAATTCAACTGATCCTTCAAGTCTTGGAAGCACTTTTCACACTCATCCATACATACAAATTTTACTTTCTTTTGAGTCAACTTAGTCAATGGTGACGATATGGAGGAGAACCCTTCAACAAACCTCCTATAATACCTGGCTAGACCCGAAAAGCTCCTAATGTCCAAAGGAGCCAACGGTCTAGGCCAATACTTTACCGCATCTATCTTCTTAGGGTCAATAGTAATCCCTTCGTTAGACACCACATGCCCAAGGAATATAACCTCTTTCAACCAAAACTCTCATTTGTTGAACTTGGAAAACAATCTTTTCTCCCTCAAGATTTGTGACTCCACTCTCAATGCTTCATATGCTCTTTCTTACTCCTGAAATAAATCAAAATATCATCAATGAACACCATAACAAACATATTAAGGTAGGGTTTGAATACCTTATTTATAAGATCCATAAATGTTACTGTTGCATTGGTCAAACCAGATGACATGACCATAACTCAAAGTGACCATACCTTGTTTGGAAAGTTATTTTGGGAATGTCACACTCACTCACAATTAGTTGATGATAACAAGACCAAAGATCAATCTTGGAGAAGCATCTAGCCTCTTGTAATTGTCAAATAAGTCATTTATTCTCGAAAGGAGATATTTGTTCTTTATGGTGACCTTGTTAAGTTGTCCATAGTCTATGCACATTCAGAGTGACCCATCTTTCTTCCTTACAAATAACATTAGATCATCCTATGAAGACCTACTTGGCCTAATAAAACCCTTTTCCAAAAAATCCCTCAATTATTTCTTGAATTCCTTCAGCTCCGCTGGCCCTATTCGTTAGGAAAGAATTGAGATAGGTTGGGTATCGAGCAAGAGGTCTATGCCAAAGTTTATCTCCCTTTGGGGAGGAACACTGGACAACTCTTTGAGAAAGATATTGGGGAACTCATTGACAACATGGATCGACTCAAGAGACGGGATTTCAGAAATGACATCTCTAACCTTCACTAAGTGATAAATACACCCCTTGAAAATCATCTTATGGACTTTAATATAGGAGACAAATCAACCGCTACATCCCTAACTACTACTTTTACTCGAGAATGGACTCATTGGAAAATTGGGATTTGACTCTATGGATTTGACAATCTGTAGAAGCATAGGAAGCCTGAAACCAATCCACCCCAAGTATGACATCAAGATTGACCATAGAAAGCTCTACTAGATAACAAAGGACAACCTTATGCAAAATAGATACGAGGCAATTTCTATAGACTCTTTTTGCAACAACTAACTCACCTATGGTAGTACAAACCTCAAAGGGTTCAACTAAGACTTCGGGGCATATATTGAATCTATTATCAAGAAAAGGAGTTACAAACAAAAAATTGGCTCTTGGATCTAACTATGCATATACATCAAAATAAAAAACTTTCAACATATCGGTAACTACATCTGGGGTCTCTTCTACTTCTTGGAGGGCATGCGAAGTATAGAATCAATTGGCCCTTGGAACATTTCCTTGAGATTTTCCTCCTTGGCCTTAGGGACTAGCATCTCCACTTATACACCCCCTTGCATGATGACCGAGCTTTCCACACTTGAAGCATGCATTGGAGCTGTCTAAGCGTTCTCCTTTACAACTTGTTTGGATGGTGGTATGCCATGATTTCATAATGTATGGTACTGTATGGTAATGGTATAGTATCGTACAGTACAATACCGTGCAATGTTTGAATAGATTGTATGGATTCCTACTGTTTAATAATAATTTATGATTTGATTTGACTGTATGGTATTGTATCGTAACTTATAAAATTACAAAAATGTCCTCAGTTATTATAAATTGAATTTATCAATATTTTTAAAATATTTTTTTAAAAATTAATACATAGAATCAAGTTCGGATACAAAATAATATATCTCCAATCCATACAAATAACACAAGAAAATTAAAAAGTAAGAACTTTTAAAAATATAAACCTAACAAAATAGACTAAAACGTTAAAGAAAAGACGGGAGGTGGATTTTTTTTTCAAAAGTTGATGCGGAGGGAAATAAGTAATACAAATATAATACATATATTAGGGTAAAGTTTAATAAAAAATAGAGGATAAATTAGATTTATTTAAATTTAAATTTAAATAAGGGTATAATTGGAAAAACAAATAAGAGAACTATGGGATACCACCAAATTGATGGTTTCTAAAAGTGGGGGTTTTCATGGTTTCAGAATCATGAAACCAAACCATACTATACCATATAATTAATGAAACAATCAAAACAAATGTTATTTTCTTAATAACTATACTATGCCATACCACAAAAAACCACCATCCAAATAAGTTGGAATAGGGTCTTCCACTCTTGACACATTTGGGGAGGCTTGAGCAGTTGAACCTCCTTGTGGCTTGGTGTTGGATCCCTTATATTTGTTGAACCTAGGAGGAGGAGCATTGGTTGAACCTTGTCCCATTTGCTTTTGTCCACCTTGGTACTTGCCATGGCCACCAATCTTTTGGTGGGAGAATCCACCACCTTCAACCTGAGCTCTCTTGGACTCCTTGGCATGCTCCCTCAAATTTTCCTTCTCTATTTTCTACACATAAGTCATGAGGCGGGAATGTACATTTCTGTCACAAGCATGGCAGTCTTTTACTCTTTTGATACCAACTCCGACACCTTAGAGATGAACTTGCTCATTTTATCTCTCAGGATGGTAATCATGAATAGTACATGTTTGCATAACTTGGTGAACTTGAGGGAGTATTTCCTCACACTCATATATCCTTGCTTAAAGTTGATGAACTCTTGAACCTTGGCCTCCCGTAGCTTTAATGGAAAGAATATATCCAAGAAAGCACCCTCAAACTCTTCCTACTCAATTTTCCCTTCTTCCTCACCTCTTTCCTCAACCTATTGATTATACCAAACTTTGCCACGCCCTTGAGTTGATAGGACATAAGCTTGGCCTTCTCTTCCGATGGAACCCCCATGACGACCATGATCCTATATGCTTCATCAATGAACTCTTTCTGGTCCTCTTCAACTTTGGAACCATGATACTCGGGTGGGTTCATCCTTATGAAATCCCATACCCTAGTTGTCGGAATAGGTGATTAGGGAGGAAGGGAAGTTGGCTTGGTTGCCCATGACTTGGGCCAATATTATGAAGGCGGCACAGAATTCGCATGTGTGACTCCCTCCTCTTGTGGCATGGGAGGGGCTTGTTCTTCATTTACATCCCTTGGTTGAGGAGCTCTTCTTGGAGGCATGATATATAAAAAGGAAAAGGGAAAGTTGTTAGATCGAGAAAAACCTTCAGAAACTTCTAAAAGCACGACATGAATCATGAAGAAGGGAAAGTTTCCTAAACGCCTCATAGCCTCTCATTCATAATTATGGCACGTTTCACAACAACGAGAAAGACTTTATTCAATGAGATATATTAGACATCTGAGAAATATTTCAAACCTCATGCTCTAATACAAGTTTGTCATAATCCAAGCCTAGGGCCTAGTTGTAACATGGCAAATTTGGGACTCGAAGGCATTCCAACTAAGCCTCTTAGCATTCATTAAGAATTTGTAGGTATGGGATAAAGGAAATGTTCATTCATGAAAATCCATAAAAGTAACAACTAAGCTATCAACATATTTTCCAAACATACCATATACATAAATGACATGGCGGGGGCTAAGATATGCTCAAAGCTCCCTTCAAGTTTAAGTATCAAAATAAGAACAATATAGAAAGTGAAAGGCTCTATAGTACAACTCAAAATAAGTAAATGTCTCAAATATAAATCGCATGAAGGAATTAGCGTAGTCCCCGAACTAGAGGACTCACCAAAGATACTAGTCTTGAACATCAGAAGCTAGCCACGTGCTCGTGGAGGAGGAATGCTGGTTCCTACATGATGATATTATGTGAGCAAAATATATGTAAGTACATTGGAATGTACTAAGTATGTGAGATGCAATGCAACAGATGCTTTTATAATGTAATTATTCAAGAAATTGTAAAGAAATCATGCATGAAATTGTAATGTCATCATTCAAAACATGCATACCAAAACCAAAGAGTATATCTTAATATGCAATAAAAGAACAACATATCATGTGAATCATGCTTAGAGTAACATAAACATCATATAAAAAACTATGTAGGAGGAAACCGTAATCGACATTTAAGACCATATAAACTACAACATGGAATCCCACATAACCCCCTACGTTGAAACGGGGAGTCCACTTTTCGGGTGGAACTTCGTCAACTTCTGTATGTATATCTTATTTAAAATTCACTATTGTGAATCCACTAGCCTTAGCCTACAAGGGCTCCTCTGGTGGCTCATATTTAATAGGACAAGAAGTTGCTACCAAGGTACCCTTATCGAACCCCACCTCAATGCCCTATTCCGTGCTAAGTCAAATTCCACAGAATACTTTAAACATTAACATAGTCATGCACTCATAACTTCAAAACATAAGTAGCAACATATAGGAGTACCTCATTGAATTGGAATCAATTCAAGTGAGAATTGTCCTTTCACATTAAGGGTCCATCTTAAACATCATTAAGGGCTTTATAACATGCTTGTAACTTTCATGACATATATAAACTTTCATAACACACTTTAAGGTCCTTATTATCAACATCATGTAGGAACTTATATTTAAACTTAGTGTGCCTGTGCAATGAACTTTAAAATATACGATTCAAGAGTATAATGCAATATTATAATAAAGTTATTCAATTTAAAACCATGTCTAAACAACCCACTTCATCATTCAAAAATCCTAGATAATGAAATCATGAAATTCAACTTGAAAACTATAAGAATCCATCGTGCATCATCACATTGCATCATATGAGTCTATGAAAATGGAAATATATCATCATAACATCATTTAAAACATGTTCATGAAATTTATAAAATCAAATAACTTAAGAAATGGTAAAAGGGGACATTTTTGGACTTTGTGGATGAAAAAATCCACAAATCAACTCACATACCTGATTTGAAAACCTTAAGGAAAGCTTAAAGATTGGGGAAGAAAACCATTTGGAAACACTAGCCTTTCTTTACTGGCCTTGCCTTGGGAGAATTCTCACCTTAGAAAATATATAGGGAGAGAAAGTGAAAAGTGAATGAGAGTATTAGGGAGGAAAGGGTCTGATATGGGTAGATTTAGGTTCCAAAATGACATAGTATAGGGTTTAAGGTATGGGGAAAGGTAAAAAATACTCTTCATTAAAATTACTGGACCCAAACTATGACCTCCATTTATGGACTGTAGAATGTTTTACGGGTCACAATTAGGGGGTTCGGTCCATTTCAATTTTTGACCTTTTGAAACTGTCTATGAACCCCAAATTATGATCTTATTCTATGACTCATGAATTGATCTACGGGTCGTAAAACCCTCTCATTTTTATTGTCCACACTTAAGAAATCTTCCCAAACTCAGGACTCTAATCCATGACTGTATTTGTGACTCGTAAAATGGACTACGACTCATGATGTTTTTTCATAGTTCAACTTCAGAAATCCAATTTCTCATCAACCCAACACCCTATACCTTGAACCCTATTTATGGTCCGTAGTTCTATTTATGGACCATAAACACCCCTCGTAGATCCTTCCCAAACTCAACCAGGTTTTTTCCCTATTGATCCTATCCATGAGACCTCTTTATAACTCGTGGTTTGAACCACGAGCCATCAATGAAGCTCATACTTTTACCATATACATTTTCAATTCCACTTCTTCTGCACTTTTCGACTTCCTAACTTACGGGTCCTTACAACTATGTTGTTTTGAGCCTAATTCTACCCATATCAGCCCACAACCCTATCAAACACTTTCATTCAGCCCCTACTCAAATTTTCAAATTTGCTAACGCAAAGAATCCTCTCCAAGGCACGAAGAAAGCTAGGGTTTCTAAGGTATTTCTCCCCAAAACTTCAATCTTCTTTTAGGGCTTTCTAATCAGGTATGTAGGTTTGGTTTGTGGATCCCTTTCATCCACAAAGTCCATCAACTTCTATTTTACCTTTTTTATGTTATGAAATTGTATGAATTTCATGAGTTATCTTTAAATTATGAAATTTGTGTTATATTTTCAATTATATAACGTATGTTGATATAGTAATATGACATGTTATGATTTGTTATGGTTTTCAAGATGAATTTCATGATGAATCTATCTAGGGTTTTAAATGTACAAAGTGGGCTTTTTAAGAATGGTTTTTTAATAGATGAATTTCATCATGTAATTGCATATTACTCTTGAATTGAATGTCTTTAAGTGTACTTGCATAAGTCCACTAAGTTTTAAGTGAAGTTCCTATATGAAGTATGATGCTAATTATAAGGACCTTCAATTATGTTATGAAAGTTTATAAATGATATGAAATTTATAAGTATTTAATAATCCCTATAATGATGTTAGAATTCTCACAAAAAATGGACCCTTATGTAAAAGGATAATTTTCTGTTGAGTGAATTCCTAAGTTAATGACCTACGCCTATAGCGTTAAAGTTATATTTCAGAGTTTACAAATGTCTATGTAGTATGATTATGTTATAAGTATTCTGTGAGACATGACTTAGCACCGAATGGAGAAATGGGGTGAAATTTAGTAAGGAAACCTTAGTAGCAACCTCTTGTCTCATTAACTATGTGCCACCATAGGAGCCCTTGTTGGTTAAGGCTAGTGGATCCATAATAGAAAAGTTGAAGTAAGATGGGCATGCATAAGTTGATGGAGTTTCACCTAGCAAGTGGTCTCCCGTGCCAATGTGGGGGTTTATGTTGGATTCTATGTAGAAGCTCGGATGGTCTTAAATGTTAGTTATGGTCTCCTCCCACATAGTTATTTTTATGATAGTCTATGATGTTTATGGGACTTCAAGGCACGCTTGACATAATGCATTGATCATTCATTACATATTGAGTTTTACTCTTTGATTACAACTATGCATGTTTCTTATAATGACCTTACAATTTCATGCATGATGACATTATAATTTTATGCATGGTGACATTATAATTTCATGCATAATGACATTACAATTTCATGTATGATGACATTATAATTTCATGTATTGCATTTGCATCCCATATATTTAGTACATTCAAAGTACTAGCACTTATTTTGCCTACATGATATTACCATGTAGGGACCAACGTTCATCCTCCTCTAGCACGTGGCTAGTTCTTTGGACAATTGAAGACTAGTAGTCTTGGTGAGTCCTCTAGTTTGGGGACTACACCAATTTTCATTCAAGCTTGTAATTCTGAGAATATTACTTTTTATGTCTCTTTTGCTACATATACTTGAGGGTGAGCTTTGAGAATGTCTTAGCCTCCGCCAAGTCCTTATTAGATGGTATATTTTAACAAAGTATATAAGGCTTTATGGTGGATTTCTTTCATGACCTTTGATGAGTTTTTCCTTAGTCTCATTCCCTGTTTTAAATTATGCTTTAATTTGTTCAAATACCCATGAATGCTAGAGGCTTAGATGAGGCGCCTTCGGGTTACTCATTTGCCATGTTATGACTAGGCCCTAGGCTTAGATTGTGACAAACTTGGTATCAGAGCCAGGTTTTGAAATGATCCTCGGATATCCAACATAACACGTTGAATAGAGTCTTGATCATAGTTGTGAAGCACACCACAATCATGAATGGGAGGCTATGAGACATTTAGGATACTTTCCTTCTTTCATGATTCATGTCATGCCTTAGAAGTTCTCTTAAGGTTTCTCCTATCTAACAACATTACTTTTGCAATTTTCTAGATCATGCTGCTAAGAAGAGATACTCCAACAAGGGATGTGAAATAAGGATCAAATTCGTCCTATGTGTAACGCCCGATAAAACTACCAAAATATTCCTAGAGGTAGGGTATGCGCGTAACGCATCTTTCAATGCTCGTATGGAAAATTCGAGGCCGAATTTGTGATCAGCCCAAAAAATTGAATGGAAATATGGTCTCGGTCGATTTTTGGAGCGACCCAATCAAGAGATAATTTTTCGATCCGAAGCGCAAAATAGTGTTGGTGCGCGATGGATGCGCGTCGCGCCAGTGTCGCGGACCTGCACTTATATTTTTCTATAAATTATCGACAGGATTGAGAAAACCCGTTCAGAAACTTTTTCTGAAAATTCATAGTGCGCGACCAATCTACATCGCAGACTGAGCCTTTTCCGAGTTAAAATTTCTAATTTATTACGAGGGGAATTCCGGTCAACTCTCAATCCCTCCTAAACTCCATACACGATCTAATAAGGTTGTTTTGATGTAAAAATAGTATAAAACCCCATTCTAACTCCTATTCCAATATTCTACCAAGGCTAGGGCTTGAGGAAAAAGGAGAAGAACTTGAGTTTGAGAATTCGAAAAGAAATCCTTGATGTGCTCGATTGATAGTTGCATCCCAGGTATGTAAGGCTAAACTAAAAGCATGGGATTGTTCTCTCATGTGCCCCATAGATGGTCATAAATGAGTTGATGATTTGGAGAGTCTACATGCATGCATACTTGAGGGCTTTTCTTGAAAAATTGTTTTGAAATTACATGTTTTTCTATGTTGATAATCATCATACTATATGTTTTCGCATATTGAACATTTTCATGAGAATTTGCATAACCCTAAATGAATAATTTGAAAAGCATGCATAATGAACTTGAGAATTGAGCCTAGATCCTTGAGTTGAGATTCTTAATTTTGATGATGAGTTGATAGAATTTGATTGTCTTAAGAGTCTCTATAAATGAATTCTACTGATGTGTCTATTCAATTTCTTCCTAATAATTGTTCTAAATCTTGAGTCATTGATGAGATCGATTGATGAGAGGGTTAAAGCCCCTATGAGATATCAGTCATGGATGGGGTTCGAGTCCTTATGAGATTGGTTGAGATGCAGGTTTTATGAGCATTGAGTCATGGGAGGAGTATTGAGCACCGAAAGAGTGAGTATTAACCCAACTCAAACTCATCAAATTACGTCATCAAACGTAGGTGAGGCATAGAACCATCACATATATTATGGTTCCCTAGAGAGTAATGGTCCTGAAAGCAATAGAGGACTTATTGAGTTTGAGTCCATATTGGGTGAGTCGATATGGTTTTTGAGCATTCCCTACCTCGAAAGTTTGGAAAAACTGTGGCAACATCAACATGATTGTTGTACATCACTGGCTCATAAGTGATTGTTGTCGGATAAGAGAAACTCCCATAAGTTTCCTACCTTGAGTACTCCGAGTCGAGATGAGATGAGATGAGATGAGAGGGGGTGAACTCCTCTGAGATGAGATGATATGAGAGGAGGTGAGCTCCTTTGAGATAAGTCTGAGACGATTGATGAGTTTGAGTTGTTGATGGGTCACTTGTCTACTCTTTATTTTTGCATAGCTAGACATTTGATGGTTTGATGTTATTTGATAATTATTTTGAGTTGATGTTGTTTTCATATTATTCAACCTGTTTCTATTCCACTCAACTACTTTAGATACCAGTACATTCCAAGTACTGATGTCCCCTCTGGACTGCATAGTTTTATGATGTAGCGGCAGGTACTAGAGATTGTCAACAAGCACTCCGTTGAAGATCTGAGACTCGTAGCTGACTTGGTGAGCCTTCCCTACTCCAAAGGATCCACTACTTTTATTTCATTATGCTTTAGAGTTAGATTTTGGACTATTTCTTTTATTTTGATTTGGGTAGCCATGGGTCTGTCATTGGCATCTCATGATTAGTGATAGAGGCTTCATAAGTGGTGGTTGAGCGTTGATGTTGAGATTGAGAGCTAGTTATTTCTACTAGCCTTCATTATTATATATTTATTTTGAGCCTTTAGATGAGATGTGTCCACTTACTTACTTATACTTCCGCTATTCAGTAGAGTTATTTGATTGAATGATGTGATGAGGCTAAGTGGTTCGCTTAGGGACTAGCAATAGTCTCTGAATGCTGGCCACGCCAAGGGTACCCTCCCAAGACGTGACAAACTTGATATCAGAGCACATAGTTCAAGTGTCTTAGGGAGTCTATGAAGCCGTGTCTAGTAGAGTCTTGTTTATGGGTGTGTTGTCGACCGCATTTCATAAGCAAAAGGCTATAGGACATTAGGAATTATTACCCTTTTCTTTTCATTCCAATTCGTGCAATAAAGTTAAGCTATATGAAAACTCTCTTCTAATTCGTGCTCTACACGTGCATAATTGATATCATGCCTCCCAGAAGAGCTGTTAGAGGAAAGGGACGTCTTGTCAGACAAGCTGTTAATCCACCTAAGCCTCATGTACCCGAGGAGCCTATGGATCAAGCTATCCCTGTTGAGTAACCCCCTTAAGATAAGGTCTCCAATGTGAGCTACGCCGTGCTATTCAAGATCTAGCCCCGGCTGTTGCAACACCTGCTATGAGTCAAGGAGCAGGTAGACCAGATTCTCATGACACCTCTAGAGTCAGAGAATTTTTTAGGATGAATCCGCCTGAGTTCACGGGGTCTGCATTACTGAGGATCTTGAGAACTATATGGAGGAACTTGAGAAGGTGTTCCAAGTGATGCATGTAGCTGATGCTGATAGGGTCGAACTGGCTGCCTACCAACTCAAGGGTGTGGCCAGACTGTGGTTCGACCAGTGGAAGAAAAGTAGAAGGGATGAAGCTCCATGTTTGACTTAGGCAGTGTTTGAGGAAGCCTTCTTGGGATGCTTCTTCCCAAGAGAGAAAAGAGAAGCTAAGGTGAGAGAGTTCCTAAATCTAAAACAGGGCTCTATGATAGTGCAAGAGTATAGTTTGAAGTTCACGCAACTATCTCGCTATGCTCCGGACATGGTTGTTGACATGAGGGGACGAATGGGTATTTATGTTGATAGGTTGAATAGAGGACCCAAGAGAGACGTGAGAGGATCCATGCTTGTAAGTGATATGGACATTGGGAGATTGATGACATTTGTGAAACAAGCTGATGAGGAGAGACAACATGACAAGGAAAAGTTCAAGCGTAAGAAAGCTAAGACATCCAACCTTGAGGTTGGAAGGAAAGGCAATAGCAACCAATTTTTGGCACCATTATCTGCTAGTGCACCTGTGCCTATAGGCAGGTATGATCAAAGGTTTCGGAATATTGGAACCCATGGATCCCAATCATAAGCTAGTGTGGCTCAAGGTTCGCAGGGTAAGCCAGCGTGTGATAAGTGTGAAAAAATGCACTTGAGGAGATGTCGTGATGGGAATAATGTATGCTATGGATGTGGCCAAGCGAGTCACAACAAGAAGGATTGTCCAAAGTGGGTTGACCAAGTTCAGTCTACAACACCAGCCCCACCAGTTAGAGCAAACCAGAGGGCCACTAGGTTAGGCGCAGGCACAATAACAAAAAACCGCTTGTATGCCATGGGTAGTCACCAAAATCAGGAGAACTCCTAGATGTTGTGATGGGTATGATTCGAGTATTTACTTTTGATTGTTATGTTTTGATGGATCTGGGTGCCACATTGTCATTTGTAACTCCTTATATGGCTAGTAGATATGATAGAACCCTTGAGAGTCTCCTTGAACCCTTTGATTTTCTACTCCGGTGGGTGAGTCTATTCGAGCTAAGAGAATCTATAGAGCTTGCGTAGTGTCCATCTATCATAGGGATACTCTTGTTGATTTGATTGAGTTGGAGATGGTTGATTTTGATTGGATTCTTGGCATGGATTGGCTTCACGCCTGTTATGTCTTTGATCCCGAACCATTAAGTTCCAATTCCCGAATGAACCGGTTCTAGAGTTGAAGGGTGATTCTATTGTACCCAAAGGAAAGTTTATCTCATATCTTAGAGCCAGAAGGTTGATTTCCAAAGGTCGTATCTGTAACCTCGTGCGAGTCAAATCTGATGATGTTTAGTCCCTAACTCTTGAGTCAATTCCGATTGTCAATGAGTTTCCGGAAGTGTTTCCTAATAATCTGTCTGGAGTCCCTTCCGATAGAGAGATCGACTTTGGGATTGATGTTCTTCTCAAAACCCAACCTATTTCGATTCAACCTTATAGGATGGCCCCGCTGAGTTGAAAGAGTTGAAAGAGCAACTGAAAGATTTTCTAGAGAAGGGCTTCATTCGGCCAAGTGTTTCACCTTGGGGTACTCCTGTCCTGTTCGTGCGAAAGAAAGATGGGTCCCTCAAAATGTGTTTTGACTATAGGCAACTAAACAAGGTTACGATTAAGAACAAATATCCTCTCCCAAAGATAGATGATTTGTTTGACCAACTTTAGGGCGCCTTTTTTTTCTCCAAGACAGACCCTAGATCTTGCTACCACCAGTTAAAGGCAAGGGAATGTGATATTCCAGAGACAGCCTTTAGGACCAGATATGGCCATTTTGAGTTCTTGGTCATATCCTTTGGGTTGACGAACACACCTGCAACCTTTATGGACTTGATGAATAGAGTATTCAGACCATATCTTGATATGTTTGTGATTGTTTTCATCGACGACATTTTGGTATATTCGAGAAGTGAGGAGTAGCATGCTAACCACCTCAGAGTTGTCCTCCAAATTCTTAAGGACCATGAGTTGTATGTAAAATTCTCAAAGTGTGAGTTCATGCTTAAGTCAGCGGCCTTCCTAGGTCATGTTGTTTCCGGTGATGGTGTTCGAGTGGATGCCCAAAAGATTGAAGCGGTAAATAATTGGCCTAGACCGACCACTCTAACTGACATAAAAAGTTTCTTGGGGTTGGCAGGATACTACCGCAGATTTGTTGAGGGATTTTCTTCCCTATCCACACCATTAACTGAATTGACTCAAAAGAAGGTCAAGTTTCAGTGGTCCGAGGAATGTGAGAAGAATTTCAAAGAATTGAAAACGAGGTTGACTACTGCACCAGTCCTAACCTTACCCAATGGGATGGAGGACTTTGTAATTTACTGCGATGCTTCGAGGGTTGGGTTGGGATGTGTAGTGATGCAGAGGGGGAAAGTGATTGCCTATGCTTCCAGGCAACTCAAGGTTCATCAGAGGAACTATCCAACCCATGATCTTGAGTTGGCAGCAGTGGTGTTTGCACTTAAAATCTGGTGCCACTACTTATATGGAATGCATGTGGATGTGTTCACTGACCACAAGAGCTTGCAATATGTCTTTAGTCAGAAAAAGCTCAACCTGTGACAGAGGAGGTGGTTAGAGTTGCTCAAGGATTCATGAGCATTCACTTCCACCCAAGTAAAGTTAACGTTGTTGCTGACGCTCTTAGCAGGTTGTCAATGGGTAGCACAATCCATGTAGAGGAAGGAAAGAAGGAGCTAGCTAAAGAGGTGCATCAATTGGCTCAATTGGGAGTCTAACTTGAAGAGAATAATGAGGGAGGAGTAAATGTTCAGAATAGGTATGCTTCATCCTTAGTCGCAAAGGTGAAAGAAAAGCAAGACCAAGATCCTGTTATACTCCAGTTGAAGGAGGCTATCCACAAACAAAAAGTGATGGTCTTCTCCAAAGGGGGAGATAGAGTGTTAAGATACCAGAGTAGATTGTGTGTTCCAGACGTTAATGGAATTCAAGACAGAATCATAGTGGAAGCCCATAACACTAGATATTTCATTCATCTTGGCTCTACCAAGATGTACCACGACTTGAGAGAAGTCTATTGGTGGAGTGGAATGAAGAGGGATATTGCTGAGTCTGTTTCAAAATGCCCGAATTGCCAGCAAGTGAAAGTTGAGCATCTAAGGCCATGTGGATTGGCTCAAAACTTTGAGATTCCTAGATGGAAGTGGGAGATGGTTAATATGGACTTTATAACCGGTCTACCAAGGTCTCGAAAGCAACATAATTCGATATGGGTGATTGTGGATAGGATGACTAAATCCGCTCATTTCTTGGCAGTTAAGACAACAAACACTGCAGAGGAGTACACCAAGTTGTACATCCAGGAGATTGTGAGGTTGTATGGGGTTCCCTTGTCCATCATCTCGGACAGAGGAGCTCAATTTACCTCCCAGTTTTGGAGATCATTCCGAAAAAGATTGGGTACTAAGGTGAACCTAAGCACCACCTTTCATCCACAGACAGATGGTCAGGCAGAGCGTACAATTCAAACACTAGAAGATATGTTGGGAGCTTGTGTTCTTGATTTCAAGGGGAGTTGGGACGATCACCTGCCATTGATTGAATTTGCATATAACAATACTTACCATGCAAGCATTCAAATGGCTCCCTATGATGCCTTGTATGGGAGGAGATGTAGATCACCAATTGGGTAGTTTGAATTTGGAGAAGTGGAGTTGATTGGGCCTGATCTTGTCCACCAATCGATGGAGAAGGTCAAGGTCATTAGAGAGAGGTTAAAGACGACCTAGAGTCATCAAAAATCTTATACCGGCATGAGGAGAAAAGACTTAGAGTTCGAGGTAGATGATTAGGTGTATTTGAGAGTGTCACCAATGAAGGATGTGCCGAGATTTGGGAAAAAGGGAAAGTTGAGTCCACACTATGTTGGACCATATCATATTATGAAGAATATTGGGATGGTTTCTTATGAGTTAGAGTTGCCTTTCGAGTTAGATTTGAGTCCATTCGGTATTCCATGGGTCGATGTTGAAGAAATGCTTGGGAGATCCTGCTTTGGTGATCCCTATTGATAGCATATAAGTGAATGATAGCCTATCTTATGAAGAGGTTCCGGTTCAAATCCTTGATCGTCAGATTCGTAAATTGAGGAACAAAGAGATAGCCTCAGTCAAAGTCCTGTGGAGGAATCAATTTGTTGAGGAAGCCACATGGGAAGTTGAGGAAGATATGAAGGCCAAATATCCACACCTATTCGTGCCAAATGATGAGAGTGTTGAAGGTAAATTTCTTACCCTTCACTAAATTGATGTATCTATTCTTGATGTGACTTTCTATTCTTAAGTCGAGAGTTTGATTGAGTTGAGCGTTGAGATACGTTGAGTCTATTCGTGCCTTGATATCCACCTATACTCATCATTCAAGGACGAATGATCCCAAGGAGGAGATGTAACGCCCAGTAAAATTACCAAAATACCCCTAGAGGGAGGGTATGCACGTAATGCATCTTCCAATGCTCGTATGGAAACTCCGAGGCCAGATTTATGATCAACACGAAAACTTGAGTGGGAAAATGATCTCAGCCATTTTTTAGAGTGACCCAATCAAAAGATAATTTTTTTTATCCGAAGCACGAAATAGTGTTGGTGCGCGATAGAGGCGCGTCGCACCTGTGTCGCGGACCTGCACTTAAATTTTTTTGAAAATTTTTGATGGGATTGAGAAAACCTGTTTAGAAACTTTTTCTAGAAATACAGAGTGCGCAACCAGTCCGCGTCGCGAACTAGGCCTTTTTCGAGTTGAAAATTTCTAAATTATTACGAGGGGCATTCCGATCAATACTCAATCCCCGCTAAACTCCATACACAATATAATAAGGTCGTTTTGACGTAAAAAGAGTCTAAAACCCCCATTCTAAGTCCTACTCCAATATTCTACCAAGGCTAGGGCTTGAGGAAAGAGGAAAAGAGCTTGAGTTTGAGAATTTGAGAAGAAATCCTTGACATGCTTGATTGATAGTTGCATTCCAGGTATGTAAGGCTAAACTAAAAGCAATGGGATTGTTCTCTCATGTGACCCATAGATGGTCATAGATGTGTTGATGATTTGGAGAGTCTGCATGCATGAATACTTTAGGGTTTTTCTTGAAAAATTGTTTTGAAATTACATGTTTTTCTATGTTGGTGATCATCATACTATTTGTTTTCGCAAATTGAACATTTACATGAGAATTTGCATAACCCTGCATGACTAATTTGAAAAGCATGCATAGTGAACTAGAGAATTGAATCTAGAGCCTTGAGTTGAGATTCTTGATTTTGATGAGAGCATGATGATGAGTTGATAGAATTTGATTGTCATATGAGTCTCTATAAATGAACTCTACTGATGTGTCTATTCAATTGCTTCCTAATAATTGTTCTAAATCTTGAGTCATTGATGAGATTGATTGATGAGAGGGTTAAAGCCCCTATGAGATATTGGTCGTGGATGGGGTTCGAGTTCTTATGAGATTGGTTGAGATGCAGGTTTTATGAGCATTGATTCATGGAAGGAGTATTGAGCACCGAAAGAGTGAGAGTTAACCCAACTCGAACTCGTCAAATTACGTCGTCAAATGTAGGTGAGGCATAGAACCATCACATATATTATGGTTCCCTCGAGAGTAACGGTCTGTGAAAGCAATAGAGGACTTATTGAGTTTGAGTCCATATTGGGTGAGTCGATATGGTTTTTGAGCATTCCCTACCTCGAAAGTTTGGAACAACTGTGGCAACATCAACATGATTGTTGTACATCACTGGCTTATAAGTGATTGTTGTCGGATAAGAGAAACTCCCATAAGTTTCCTACCTTGAGTACTCCGAGTCGAGATGAGATGAGATGAGAGGGGGTGAGCTCCTCTGAGATGAGATGAGATTAGAGGAGGTGAGCTCCTTTGAGATAAGTCTGAGACGATTGATGAGTTTGAGTTGTTGATGGGTCACTTGTCTACTCTTTGCATAAATAGACATTTGATTATTTGATGTTATTTGATAATTATTTTGAGTTGATGATGTTTCCATATTATTCAATTTGTTTCTGTTCCACTCAACTACTTTAGATACCAGTACATTCCAAGTACTGATGTCCCCTCTGGACTGATGGTTTTATGATGCAGAGACAAGTACTAGAGATTTTCAACAAGTGCTCCATTGAAGATCTGAGACTCGTAGCTGACTTGATGAGACTCCCCTACTCCAGATGATCCACTACTTTTATTTCATTATGCTTTAGAGTTAGATTTTGGACTATTTCTTTTATTTTGATTTGGGTAGCCATGGGTCTGTCATTGGCATCACATGATTAGTGATAGAGGCTTCATAAACGATGGTTGAGCGTTGATGTTGAGATTGAGAGCTAGTTATTTCTATTAGCCTTCATTATTATATATTTATTTTGAGCCTTTAGATGAGATGTGCCCACTTACTTACTTATACTTCCGCTATTCAGTAGAGTTATTTGATTGAATGATGTGATGAGGCTTAATGGTTCTCTTAGGGACTAGCAATAGTCTCTAAATGCTGGCCACGCCAAGGGTACCCTCCCAGAGTGTGACTCAATGCCACAAGAAGAGGGAGTGTCTCATGTGGAGTTATGAGCCGCCTTTACCATGTTGGCCGAAGTCATGGCCAACTAAGTCAATCGAGAAATTGTCTTTCCTTCCCAAGCACTTACCCCAGCAACTAGGATTCAGGACTTCATGAGGATGAACCCCCCTAAATACCATGGTTCCAAGGTTAATGAGGATCCGATGAAGTTCAGATGAGGCGTATTGACTTTTGGCAGTGATAGGAATACCACGGGAAGAAAAGGCTGAGCTTGTGACCTACCAACTCAAGGGTGTTGCTAAAGTATGGCATGGCCAATGGGTTGAAGAGAGAGGTGAAGCGAGACCAATCTCTTGGGAAAAGTTTAAGGGAGCCTTTTTAGATTGGTTCTTTCCGTTAGAGCTAGGGGAAGCCAAGGTCCAAGAGTACATAAATCTCTGACAAGGCAACATGAGTTGATAGACATGGCAAGTTTCATGGTGGCCAAAAGCAAGTGAACCAAGGTTCAACCAATGCTCCTCTTCTAAGGTTCAACAAGGACAAGGGGTTCAACCGCAAGTCGCTGGGAGGTGCAGGTGCTCAAGCCTTCCCAAATTGTGTCAAGTGTGAAAGACCCCACAAAGGGGAATGTCTAGCCAATTCTAATGCATACTTCAAGTGTGGCAAACCCGATCAACACGCTAGGGAGTGTAGAAGTGATGGTTCTAGGCCCCAAGGCCTAGGAGTCCAAGGTGGTCAAGTGCAAGGGGTGGATCTAAAACTCAACCTATTTTATTCCTTATATGCCCAACAAGAAGTAGAAGGCTCTCCGAAGGTTGTTATCGATATGTTGAAAGTTTAAAATTTTGATGTGTATGCATCATTAGATTCAAGAGAGAATTTATCCTTTGTCACTCCATTCCTTGCAAATAGATTTAATGTGCATCTCAAAGTGTTAGTTGAGCCTTTCAAAGTTTGTACTCTTGTAGGTGAGTTAGTCATTGCGAAAAAAGTCTATAGAAATCATCCTGTGTCTATCTTGTATAAAGTTGTCCCTTGCAATTCAGTAGAACTTCCTATGGTTGATTTCGATGTAATTCTTGTGATGCATTAGTTACATGCCTCCTATACTTCTATAGATTATCAAACTCACAAAGTCGAATTCTAATTTCTAAATGAGCTTATTCTTGAGTGGAAGGGTGGTAGTTAGGGGTGTAAGGGTCAATTTGTCCTATCTTAAAGTTCATTGGATAGTTTCTAAGGGGTGTGTCTATTACCCAGTGAGGGTTAGAGATGTCACTTTTGAGGTTCCATCTCTTGAGTAAGTTTTCATTATCAATGAGTTTCTCGATGTCTTTCTCAAAAAACTGCCTAATATTTCTCCCAAAAGAAATATAGATTTTGGTATAGATCTCCTTTTAGATACCCAATGTACCTCTATTCCTCCTTACCAAATGGCCGCGATAGAGTTAAAAGAGTTAAAGGAGTAATTGAAGGTTTGTTGAAGAAGGGTTTCATTCGACCAAGTAGGTCTTAATAGGGTTCTTCGGTGTTATTTGTGAGAAAGAAAGATGGGTTGCTCTGAATGTGCATAGACTATCAACAATTTAATAAGGTAACCATAAAGAACAAGTTTCCACTTCTGAGAATAGATGACTTGTTTGACAAATTGCATGGGGCTAAACACTTTTCTAAGATCGACCTTTGGTCCGATTATCATCAACTAAGGGTAAGGGAGTGTAACATTACCAAAATAGCTTTCCGGACAAGGTATGGTCATTTTGAATTTGTGGTGATATCATTTGGTTTGGCTAATGCACTGGCTCTATTTATGGACCTAACGAATAGGACGTTCAAGCTCTATCTTGATTCTTTTATGGTTGTCTTCATAGATAACATTTTATTTTATTCTTAGAGTAGGGAAGAGCACAACAAACCATTTAAGAATTGTACTTCGAACCTTGATGGAGAGTCAATTATTTGACAAGTTTAGAAAGTGTCAGGTTTGGTTAGAAGAAGTGGTGTTTCTTAGGCATGTGGTGTAAGATGAAGGAATTAGAGTAGATCCTAAGAATACAAAGGCAGTGAAAATTTGGACTAGACCATTGACTCCTTTAGATATTAGGAGATTTTTGGGTCTAGCCGAGTATTATAGGAGGTTTTTGAAGGGTTTTCCTCTATTTCGTCACTATTGAAAAAGTTGATTCAAAATAAAGTAAAATTTGTGTAGAAGGATGAGTATGAGAAAAACTTCCAAAAATTGAAGGATTGGTTAACTTCGGCTTCGATCTTGACCTTGCCAGTGTACCAAAGGATTTATTGTGTATTGTGATGCCTTATAGGTTGGTTTGGGGTATGTGTTGATGCAACATGGGAAGGTGATTGTGTATGCTTCAAGGGCAATTAAAGGTGCATGAAAAGAACTACCCAACACATAATCTTGAATTAGTGGTCGTAGTATTTGCATCGAAGATTTGGGTTCATTACTTATATGGTTCATGTTGATGTCTTCACTGATCCCAAGAGCCTCCAATATGTGTTTAGTCAAAGAGACCTCAACCTAAGGCAACAAAAATGGTTAGAGCTTCTCAAAGACTATGATATAAGTATGATGTATCAGCCGAGTAAGACCAATGTGATAGCCGATCCACTTAGTAGGTTGTCTATGGGTCGTGTGTCTCATATTGAGGATGGGAAAAAGGAGTTGGCAAGGGAAGTTCATAGGTTTTCTAGATTGGGATGAGATTTAGCGATGTAAAAAATAGTGGTATGATGGTGCTAAGTGATTCTGAATCTTCATTGGCTGTGGATGTCAAAACCAAACAAGATCCTGACCCCACTTTGGTTGAATTGAAGAATTTGGTGAAGGAAGGTAAAGTGGAGGTTTTCTCACAAGGTAAAGATGGAGTAATTCATTACTAAGGGTGGTTGTGTGTTCTAAATGTTGATGACATAAGAGAGAAGATAATAGAAGAAGCTCATAATTCACAATGTTCCATCCACTCGAGATCCGTAAAGATGTATAGAAATCTAAGGAAAGTGTATTGGTGGAATGGAATGAAGAAGGACATAGCAAAGTTCATGTTGGAGTGTCCTAATTTCCAATAAATAAAGACCGAACATCAAAGGTTGGGTCGTCTAGCTCAAGATATTGACATTCCCACTTGGAAGTGGGAAATGTGAACATAAATGTTGTAGTTTGTTTGCCTAAGAACAAGAGGCATTTTGACTCAATATGGGTTATTATGGATAGAATGACAAATTCAGCTTACTTTCTACTAGTCAAGACTTCATATAGTTCTCAAAAGGTATACTAAGTTGTACATCGATAAGTTGGTGAGGTTACATGGTGTGCCATTTTCCATTATATTGGATCATGGTTCTCAATTTTCCTCTCACTTTTGGATGTCTTTTCAAAAGGGTCTTGGTACTAAGGTAAAGTTGAGTATCACTTTCCATCCTCAAATTGTCGGACAAGCCGAGAGGACAATTCAAACACTTGAAGATATTTAAGGGCTTGTGTGCTAGAGCTTAAAGGGGGTTGGTATGACTATTTACCACTTATTGAGTTTACCTACAGTAGCTATCACTCTAATATCAATATGATACCATTTGAGGCATTGTATGGGAGGCGATATGGATCTTTGGTAGGACAGTTTGAAGTTCATGAAATGGCCTTGATAAGACCCGACTTGGTCATAGATGTTATGTATAAAGTGATACTCATAAGGGAGGAGTTAAAGATGGTTCAAAATTATCAAAATTCATGTTGTGATATTTGGAGAAGGGCCCTTGAGTTTGATGTTGATGATTGAGTGTATTTGAAGGTGTCACCCATGAAGGGTGTGATCTAGTTTGGTAAGAAAGGAAAATTGAGCCCTAGGTATTTAGGGCCTTATAAAATTGTTACGAGGGTTGGCAAGGTGGCTAATGAATTGGAGTTGCCATTGGAGATGAATATGATTCACCCGATATTCTATGTGTCAATGTTAAGGAAGTTTGTGGATGATCCAAGCTCCATACAACCCTTGAAAGATGTGAGTGTGGAAGAAAATTTGAACTATGATGAGGTTCCAGTTGAGATCCTAGACCAGCAAGTGAAGAGGTTGAGAAATAAAGAAGTTGCATCCGTCAAATTCCTTTGGAGGAACAAACAAATTGAGAATTCTACGTGGGAAGCAGAAACAAACATAAAGAAATGATACCCTTATCTCTTTCACTCTACTCTAGCCTAAGGTATTAAGTTCTTCTTTCCCAAAAACCTCAAATTTTTTGCATTTTGATTTTTATGTCGTTTATGCATATTTACATGTTTATGCGACTGTTTTTGAATTATAACTAAAACATGAGTTTGAAGTTTTCATGAAAAAGATGTTTAAGTTGAATTTTGCATTCATGTTGGGTTGATAACTGCTTCCTTATTTTCTTAGAGATTACGTTTATCACATTCGAGGATGAATTTTTTGAGGGAGAGGATATTTTAAGGCACCGTAAGTTAGAAAGTAAAACAATACAGAAAATACTGAAACTGGAAATTTCTGGCCAAGTACGAGCCTCAGTTATGGTTCGTGGTCCAAGTCACAGGTGTAAACAAGGCTTGTGTATGGGGAAATAAGGATGGAAAATTTGGTTAACTATAGGAAAATCTACAAGGAAGGATTTACGATCCGTAAATAGAATTATGGACTATAAAGTGTGTTCATGGATTGGGTCTTGGGTTGGTCAAGAATGGAGTTCCTGGATTTAGGTTAACGAATAAATAAGACGGATCATAATTCATTGTACGAGCCGTAATTGGTCTCATAATTTGGGACCTTGGGTTTAAATTTTTTTTCTAAGTTTAGACGGGTTTTACGAAAGGGTTCTATGACTCGTAGAATATTTATGAGTCATAAAGTAGGGTCATAGAGGGAGATTCAGAGGTAGTTTCAGAGGTCTAAAAATATGACCAGGATGAGACCGCCTATTTACGATCCGTGGTCCAATCTATGACTTGTACCCATAGAATATTCTTCGAGTCATAAAGTGGGTCATAGAGGGAGATTCGGATGCATTTTCAGAGGTTTAAAAATATAACCAGGATGAGGCCCCCTATGTACGACCTATGGTCCAATCTACAATTTGTAGATGATGGTCATGATTTGGGTCCCAATAGTTTTAATGAAGGGTATTTTTGACCTTTCCCTATTTTCTAAGTCCAATACTACATCATTTTGAGCCTAATTCGACCCATATCAGCCCCCTACCCTATCAAATACTCTCATTCCCTCCCTACTCCAAATGTCTCAAATTTTCTAAGGAAAAGAATCCTCTCGAAGGCAAGAAGAAAGCTAGAGTTTCCAAGGTCTTGCTCCCCTAAACTTCAAGTTTCTTTCAGGAATTCCTAATAAGGTGTGTAGATTTGATTTGTGGATCTTATTCATCCACAAAGTCCAACAACTTCTATTTTACCTTTTCTTTAAGTTGTGAAATTTTATGTGTTTCATGAGTTCTCTTCAAATGATGAAATTTGTCATATATTTTCAACTATATGAGGTATGTTTATACAATGATACGACATGTTATGATTTGTGATGGTTTTCAAGATGAATTCCATGATGACTCTATCTAGGGTTTTGATTGTATAAAGTGGGATTTTAAGAATGATTTTTCATGGATGAATTTCATCATGTTAATGCATATTATTCTTGAATTGCAAGTTTTTAAGTCTACTTGCTTAAGCCCCATTCAATTTAAGTTAAGTTTCTATATAAAGTATGATGTTAATGATAAGGGTCTTCAAGTATGTTATTAAAGTTTATAAATGGCATGAAAGTTATAAGTATTTTAATAATCCCTTAATGATGTTGTTAAATATGGTAAAAGGACAATTTTCACCAAGATGAACCCTCATGTGAAAGGATAATTCTTAATTGAGGAGATTCCCAAGTTAATGAGCTACTCCTATGACGTTAAAGTTATATTTCAAAGTTTATAAATATCTATGTGTATGATTATGTTATAAGTATTCCATGAGACTTGGCTTAACTCCGAATGGTACATTGAGGTGGGGTTCAGTAAAGGAACCATAGAAGCAACCTCTTCTCTCATTAACTATGTGCCACCATAGGATCCCTTGTAGGCTAAAGCTAGTAGGTCCACAATAGCAAAGTTAAAGTGAGATGTGTATGCATAATTTTACGGAGTTCCAGCAAGTGGTCTTCTCACGCCAATGTAGGGGTTATATTGGATTCCATGAAGTGGCACATACGATCTTAAATGTCGGTTATGGTCTCCTCCCACATAGTTATGTATATGATGGTCTATGATGTTTATGTTACTTCAAGGCATGCCTCACATTATGCATTGATCATTCTTTATATATTGAGCTTTACTCTTTGATTATGATTGTGCATATTGCCTATAATGAGATTACAATTTCATGCATGATGAGATTACAATTTTATGCATGATAAATTACAATTTCATTTGTTTCATTTGCATGTCACATACTTAGTACATTCAAAGTACTAATGCATATTTTACATACATGATATTACTATGTAGTAACCAATGTTCCTCCTCCTCCAGCAAGTGGCAGGATCTTTGGACTTAAAAGACTAGTAGTCTTGGTGAGTTCTTTAGTTCGGGGACTGCAACAATTTTCATTCAAGCTTGTAATTTTGAGACTTTTACTTTTTATGGTGTATCTCTTTTGCTACATATACTATAGGGTGAGCTTTTGGCATGTCATAGCCCCCTGCCAAGTCCTTATTAGATGGTATGCTTGGACAAAGTGTATAAGGCTTTATGTTGGATTTCTTTCATGATCTTTGATGAGTTTTCCCTTAATCCTATTTCCCATTTTAAATTCCACTTTATTATGTTCAAATATGCATGAAGTCTTAATAAATGGTAAAAGACTTGGGTGAGGTGCCTTTGGGTTCCTCATTTGCCATGTTACAACTAGACCCTAGGCTTGGATCGTGATATTAATTTCACTACCTCTGACCCAACTATAGAACCACCATTTTTATGACCCATAAATAAAACAATGACCCATAAAGAGGTCTCATCTTATTGATCCTAGTTTTACCCTTCTGAATCTAAATCTACGATCAACTCTACAATCTGTAAACACGCTGACAATTCGTAAAACATCTCATACTTTTGACCCAATATTTTCTAGATTTTTACCAAGTGTTCAGGTCATCTACAAGATTCTGTCCATGATACGTAGCAGCATCTATGAGATGTAGATTAGGCTCGTAGTCCCTGGTATCAAAAATAGATCTGTACTTTTCTTCCATAATTTGACTTTCAAACTAATGGGGTACTACAATATCTTCTCCTTAGTAATATTTATCCTTGAATGAGATAAAATCAAGCTTGAGTAGAATAAAATGGATATCAAAAACCCATCATGAATGCGAAGGTGCAATTTAATCATCAATTTGATGAAGTCTCAAACTTATGCATAAAATATCATTCAAAATCAGTTTCATGAGTATGCACGCATGTATTATGACATGTAAGAGCTGAAATGTACGAATTTTATGGATTTGAGCAAGAATAACTTAATAACTTAGGTTTTAGTCGAAGAAAAAAGAAAGGAATATCATTTCATCATGTCTGCCTATTCTTCCAGTGTAGCACCTTCAACTTGTAGATTACTTCACAATACCTTAACAGATACAATCTCCTTGTTTCTCATCCTTTTTACTGGATGAACCATTGCCAATTCATTCGGTAATTCTAACTCATATTCCACTTTGCGAATCCATTTTAAAATTATATAAGGTCCATACCTAGGACTCAATTTCGTCCTTTTACTAAAACCCATTACACCCTTCATGGGTGAAACCTTTAAATCGACTCAATCATCCACCTCAAACTTAAGATCCCTTTTCCTAACATTCGAATAAGACTTTTGGTGACTTTGGGTAACCTTCAAGCTCTTCCTTATAAGCCTCACTTTCTTTATAGAATCAAGTACCAAATTGTGACCAATCAATTTCATCTCACCTACTTCAAACCATCCACTGGAGATCTACATCTCCCAAATAAAGCTTCAAATTGGGCCATTTCAATACCGACATGATAACTGTTGCTATAGGTGAATTCAATAAGTGATAGGTGATCATCCTAATTACTATGAACTCCAACACATAAGTCCTCAGCATGTATTTCAATGTTTGAATAATTTTTTTGGCTTGCTCATCGGTCTGATTATGGAAAGCCATGCTTAACTTCACCTTGGTACCAACGCCTCGCCAAAATAACTTCCAAAAATAAGAATTAAATTGAGTACCACGATCTAATATGATGGAAAATGGCACAACATGAAATCATACCAACTCTTGGATGTACAATTTGGCATACTCCTTGGCACTAAAAGAAGTCCTAACCGGTAGAAAATAGGATGATTTAGTCATTCAGTTTCAGCCCCTTTGATTAAACATATTGCAAGCTTTTTTATCGATTGATGAGTGGTGAATTTGCACTTATCTAGGGTCTGAATTGTGCATAAAACGTATCCTTGATACCCTATTTTGTGCTAGAAACTGCCATAAATTATTGTTTTTACAACAAGTTGATGATTTAGGAGCACTTAGAATAAAAATATGCAAAAAGAGGCTGAAAATGAGCAAGCAATGAAGTATGCGACACAGAGTATCACAAAAGGATACTTGGTGAGTCTCCAAAGTACCCCAAACCTCTCTAAAAGATGACCCAAGAAGAAATAAGTCAATTGGAAAAAAGGTGAGCAAAAGAAAGGATATCGCGAGTTACAAACTATGTTGGCTAGCTCGACTTAGCTTGCATAATAGGCCACTAACTTGCCCTGGAGTCACTTTAAGGGTGAAATCAAGCTCGAAAATGCAGTATCGCCAACCAGGTTGGCAAGCTTGATTGAGTTCGCCAAAGTTCCATATCTAGTTCAGTCAAGAGGAGCAATTTGCGATGCTGAAGGAGCACTATGCGAATTGTCGGCTTGATCAACGAGCTTGACTAACATTGTCAATTGAAATTTTGAGGAAGATATTTTGTACTTTTTGTGCAGGGTATAAATAGCTCAGGGGCTAGTTTATTTTAGTGAAGTGGTTAACAGTAGAGTAGTACATTTTTTCTAATAGTGAGTAGCACATTTTGGAAGGGAGCACAATTTTTATTGAGGGCAATTTTTCTTTTCTTTGGGAGAGAGTAGGGGGCACAACACACCAATCTTCATTGGAGATAAGGGTTTTGCTGGACTTCTATTAATTTCTTCTAGTTTTCGTGTGCTTGAAGGCTAATTCAATGGAAGGGAATCTATTTGGTAATTACCCATGTTCTATTTGATGATTAATTAAAAGCTCCAATACTTCTAGGGGGATAATGTAGACTAATATGTAGTAATTGGCTACTGGGCACTTGATTTTACTTGAGTTATTGATGAATTCTTATGAATTTTGTTATTTAACCATGTTTTTATGTTTAGATTGAGGTTACAAACTTAATCCTAGTCTAGGATCTTCATGTGTGCTTGAAAAGGCTGCATGAAGTGAGATTAAATAATGAATATCTATTATTGAGTTGAATTAATGAAATCTACTTGAGATACGTGGTTTTTGCTATGGTTAAGGCGTTATGTATTGAACCCATAGTAGCTTGAGAAAGTTATTGTGGCAAGTTGATCTTGAGTTTGAGAGAACCTTGATCAAATGTTAGATCCACCTGTACTATCCTTATAGATTCATCATCCTTTGAGTATTTTCGAATACCCATGCCAATTACTTTTTGTGTGTCTACATATCTTCCCTAGAAGCTACTTAAACTCTTTTGATATTTGCTTTTATTACTTTGTTTTAGTGATAATTTTCTTCCAAAATTTACTTTCAGACTATTATTTGTTTTTATGAGTTGTTTGATCATACTACGAAAGATTAAAGCACAAATATTACTTCTTGATTTGAATTATAACCTTGTCATTTCTATCTGGGTTTGACCCCAACTCCAAGTTGGATAAATATACTTTCAACGACTGCAAATATTTGAACTTCTGAAAAGTGTGTTGACGCGTTAGTTTATCAAAATGGCGTTGTTGTCGGGGAAATAGTGTTAGATTTCTTTGAAGAGGTGCATTGGTGATTTAGTTTTTAGTAGTGCGTTGGTGTTTACCATTGTCTCTACTATTTTTGCTAACTATTAGATAAAGACATGAGCGTTGAAAGTATGGATGATTCGAATGTAGGGCAACGAGATAAAATTGCTAACCTTGATGACGTTGCAAATGTAAACGAGGTTATACTAAATGTAATGGGCAATGCTGGTGCAATAGACTTGCCACCAGTTGAAGGAAATATAGAGTTTCATATCACCGAAACCATGTTGTAGCTGTTGCAAATAAAAAATTTCTGTGATGGACAACCGAATGAGGACCCTCATGACCATATAAGGAATTTCGTGGATGTGTGCAGCCCGTTCACTTTTAAGAATGTATCTCAAGAGTCTATCTGTCTTAGGTTGTTCCCATTCTCATTGAGTGGCTAAGCTTCAAAATGGTTGGCTGAACTTACATCCGAATAAATTATTTCCTAGGATAAGCTGAAACATGCTTTTTCAAGAGATTCTTTCCCCCCATCAAGGATGCTAAAGTTGAGGGATAACATCCAAAACATCAAAAGATTGGAGGGAGAGTTGATTCATGCAACTTGGATTCATTTTAAAAAACTCTTGTTGCAATGCCCAACCATGGAGTGCTTGAACATTTGCTTCTCCAATATTTCTATAGAAATCTTGATGTGGTTAACAAGATCGTTGCTGATAATTTGTTCGTAGTGGTTTAATGAAGCAAGCATTTGCTAGAGAGATTGAGTTGTTGGATGAAATGACAAAAATTCACAAAGCTTGGTATATAAGGAATGATATGGTTACTCCTCTCACCTTGGGGCTAACAAAAGAGTAAATAGAAAAGAACCAAGAACGAGATGAGAATAAGGCAAAAATGATGACACAACTCAATCTCTTGACAAAGAATGTTACAGGGTTCCTAAAGTAGTTAACGCTATTAAAACAACAGAAAACTGACCCCAAGAGGACGGTGTATGACAAAGATATTCAGTTTTTGTATCAAATGGGTGCTTATCATCCAAATTCTCAAAGGAAAAATGCCAACCAATGTTTGAATCAAGGTGATGAGTGGAGAGACCATGGTTTGAATTAAAGGGAGCGAGAGGCTGAAAAAGTGCACTATGTACCTCCACATGAACATACGAAGGTAGGAAAGCCTAAAGCCAATCAGGAACACTATCGAACTACGGACATGTTAGCTTGAATCTTGAACAAGGTGTAAGGTTTTGAAAAGGTGCTCAAGGAGATGAAGGGTGACTTCTCAACATAAAACCAAGTGGTCACATCATATTCAGTCACTATTAAACACCTCAAGTCTCAAATGAGTCAAATCTCCTCTCAGCTGAACCAAAGACCATAAGAAGGTCTCCTGAGTGATACCATTGCAAATTCAAAGCAAGACCATGTTTATGTTGATGTTTGAATGATGCTTAGCTACGTCGTGCCACGACATTAACTAAGGTGCTTCTTGGGAGGCAACCCAAGTTTAATTTTTAATTTTTATTATTTTTGTGTTGTTTTGTTATTTACAGGTGTTAGGGAGCTGAGTATGTGAGTTGAAGGAAAAGATGTGAAGGATGGAAAAATTTATGAGCAGGGATGAATATTTATAATTCACCAACATGGTTGGCAAGGTCACAGGAGATTGCTATGTTTCAAGCCAAAGTTTGCACAAGGTCTACTATTAAAAGGGCAAGTAAATAGATCAATCGGCAATTCGCCAATCTAGTTATGTGAGGTAAGTCAACCTTACAAAGTCTCCCTTTCCCCTCAGCATGGGTCAAATTATATGATGTCAGTGAACTTTGCGACTCGTCGAATCATTTGGCGATGTTACTTACCTTGAAAAATAATCCCTAGCACAAATTGAAGGGTCTTTTAAATGTCATTATTCTTCAAACTTTTTAAAATTTCACTTCTCTCTCTACTTTCCCTCACTACCCCATACATCTCTTCACTTTTCTTATATTGATTTTCAAGATTTTAGCATATTTTTTAGCGTCCACATCATCTTCCTGTTCTAAAGCTTCTATAACTCCTCTTGATTTTCAATTTTCAAGCCATTATTTAAGTGTTTTTGGTGAAACTAGTAATGAATACCATGTGGGTACTTGTTTTATATTGTGTTTGTAGCTCTGATGCTATATTTGTGGTTCTGTGCTTGAATGGATTTCAATTAGGTACCCTAGTTGTGGTGACTTTTAAGTTTAGTTGATTTTTGATGGCTTGTGCAAAATTGATGCTATGGATGTTGTTCATGAATTTTTAATTTGTTGAGAATGGGCTGAAATCATGCTTTGATGTGTTTGGATTGTGTTAGAAGACCCCATGCTTAGTTTTGGTTTTGAGCTGATTTGAAATGAATTAAATTTGATATTTCGGTTGATTATCGAACCTTTGTGGGTGAAGTTTGAGTAACCCAATGCTTGTGATTGACAAGTTTTCCTAGTGATGGATTAGTGACAATTCTCTTAAGGGTTTTACAGTCGATCACCTACCCACACCTTGTTTTTTGATGAAATCTAAGTAGTTGGGAAGCTTAGGATAGTGGGTATGGTACGTGCATGTTCGTGATGATGTTTTTTGAACTATTTTTGGTTACTCGTAGCGTGAAAATTGATTTTAAACTAAGTTGGTACAAGTTTGCTATCAAGGGTTTGTTTGGCGAGCTCCTTTGAGTTTGTCCACTTGGTCGACGAATTGCATTTCATGGCAATAAACTCTCCTTTTTTACGGACCTCATATGATTCTGAAGGGGACTTTTTGGCAAGGTACTGATGTCTCGCCGAGTTCGTTTGGAGACTCACCAAACTTGACTCCACATCGTATAGTTGACCCCCTATTTTTTCAGAACTATTTAGCAATCTCATCTAAGCTTTCCAAAGTCACTTTGGGACTCACAAACCTTTTACAAGTACCAAGAGCCTGTAATTTTAAAAGTGATTTTAGGCTTGGATTTTGATTCTCTTGTGTATAATATGGTTTTCAATGTTTAATGCAGGAATGATCGGACCTACACAACCAGTTTGAAGAAGTAGATTGGTGGATTAGGATGAGCCACCAAGGCGTTCACTACCCCTGGTGTCTATTCAGAAACCTAGTCAAAGGCCATTCCGCCTGCATAAATATGTCAGGATCGAAGCTACGAATAGGGGGCAAGGGAAAAAGGGAAGTGATGGAGCATGGAGACTCCAGCAGCGATGAGAAAGGGTCTCTTGAGCTACAATGGACAAGCTCTGAAGATGGAAAAGTAGGGTCCAAATCCCCACCCACGACTTTGGAGCCAATTCAGAAATGTCATCGAATTGAGGCAAGGACTAGGGTTGCACATGACTCACTCCTCTAAACTCCTCAAACCATTCAGGAGTCCAAGAAGATTGATAAGCACATGAACCATGATATATACATGAAGGTGAAGGGTAATGTTTTCAAGAACAAGCATGTGCCTATGGAGAATATTCCCAAAACAAAGGCTGAGAAGGCTAGAGAGAAGACCTTATCTGACTGGTTTGAAGCCAAAAGGTCAAAGAACAAAACAAGTAGGGAAAGAAAGTTTTCCTAGAAAGAGAAGGATGAGGATGACCTGAGGCCTGAGACAGATTAAGAGGATTTTAGAAAACCAAAGCTAGACAGGGTTGCCATTATTGAGGTTCTTTTGGGTACGGAGGATCCATTATTGCAAACGGATTTGGAGTGCTCTTTTAAGGTCATTCTCCAGCCATCTACCAAGAGCACGCTACCTTCCACCACTACAGATGAGGTTGCATTTGTTTCTCCACAGGGCACTGATGCCCCAACTCTAGATTCTCCCCCATCTTCGCCTATATAAGGGTCTCCTTTATCTTGATGTTGTCTTTTTTCCATCTCTCTCTCTTTTGTTCTTGTATGATGCATTGAGGAAACTGCTCATTATTTTGCTAGGGGTGGTGGTTAGCACCTAACCCATTTTATTTGGAATGTATACATTGACAGTTTTTTTATAGTTTATTTTTGTTATTTCTTTTGGATTTCATATATTACACTTTGGCTTTTGTTTAGATATAGTGTTATTTTGTTCTATATTGTTGGCTTGATACTATTTCTATGGTTGGAATGGATTGACGTCTTTGAGTACCTTTTCAGTGTTGATTTTGATCAATGTCTTGAATTGTACTTTTGACTCACATTTGCTTGGGATGATTTGATGAGACATTAAGAGTTGCATATTTCATGTGTAGACTCATAACATCTTGTTTTGACTAGATTAAAATCAACGTGGAGCTTTGCAATGATCATTGCACTAGAGAAAACTCATTTGATTAGAATAATGGGGATGGTTGTGTTGGAAAGCCATATGTTTTTAGGTCTTTTGATTATAAAAGTTGTTTAATGGTCTCGAAACTTTCCCGGTTGGTCCAATTGATTGACATCAATGAATGAAAGAGAGGATCTTAGACATTTCTTTGAGTGACCACCACTAATATTTTAGACCCCATGACTACCTTATTTTGATTGCTCATATGAGTGTGAGCTTTGTTGGGCACCATTAGAGCCTTACTTTTCCTTTTTGTGAAACTCGAACCAAAATAAATCCTTGGCAGTATTTACCTATCCATGTTCTTCTTAATATTTTGACTTGGTGGAGTAATCCAACTTTAGGCTAAAAGCCTAAGTTGAGGGTATGATTTGGTAGAGGCAAAGGATGGTTATGATAAAGTGGTTTCATGAGGGAAAAGTTTGGGCCCTAATTGGTTATGTGCACATCTTATTGACTAGTTTGGAATTTGTATATCCCTCCTAAAATAGAATTGAGTTTGATGTTTGATTCCAGCTTTAGATTGTAAATATGTTAGAAGTCATGTTTGTTAGTAATAAAAGGGAGGGAATACCATGTTAAGGTTAATAAGATGAGAAGAATCAAAATTTTGAGCTTGGCCAAGTTTGATGTGGTGTATCGTGTTGAATAATAGTTTGAATCTAGGTCATACACCAAGAAGGTTATTCACTATCCCAAAATGTCACCCTACCTTGCACTCAGCCCCATTAAAAGCATAAAAAGCCCTTTGTGATCTTTCATAAGCCGGTTGATATTAGTCAAAAAATAAGGGTAAGTTCATGAGTCAGTTTGGATATGTTTTTCTTCTTTTGGGAGTGTGAGTGTTGTATGATTCTCGATCTTGATATTTCATTGTTTTGTGAGAATGAAATCTTCTTTTATGTGAGGGCAATCGAGCACAATTGTTCAACATAGTTTTGCCTTTGGGTGAACCTTTGTTGGTAAAAGCTCCGAAAGAAATGTTTTAGTCATTGCTTGAAGCTTGAAGTGTGCATATGAGTGGTTGCATGGTAAATGGATTTTGTGCCTTAGAAAATTGAGTGTCAATTACTACATTTCATAGACATAATCTTTGAACTAGATGACATTTGATTTACTTGAGGACAAGTTTTTTTTATAGGGAACAGACCTATGCCAAAAGGTTTCCACTCCTTTGGACGGCCAGGGGTTGAGCAACACCCCCAAGCTTTATAATAAATGAAGGAAAAACAAAATTACAAAGGAGGGGGACATAAACCTTACCTCCGATCTAAGACGGATCACAAGTCGGCCAACCATCTAAAGCCGGCCAACTATTCCCCAATTCTAACCAAAGGAGCACAACTTAGATTATACCTATGTGAGGACTCCTCACAATACATGTATTCTAAGAAAGCAATAAACTAGGGAGACTCTCGCTTTACAAAGTAAAAATAGTAAAACAAAAACTACGCTATTGGAATTTCAAGGAGATTTTTTAATGGTCTTCAATTTACTTCTTCTGAAGTTCATCATCTCTAGTTTGTCTAAGTAGTAAAGAGCCCTTGCTTCTTTGGGAATCTGCTGGACATCAAAATAATACCGAGGGGCAGTCTAATTATGGCTATGCTTGGCCAAACTATCGGCCACATAATTTGCTTCTCTATAAGTATGGATACATCTGAAACCATCCAGCTGAGACACATGATGCATTAATCTGTCCAGGGTTTGCTTAATATGCCATGGTGGAGTCGCTTGGTTGTTGATCCATCTGCATAGCAACTGTAAGTCCACCTCCAAAAGTACTCTACTCAGTCCATTTTGGATACACCCCCTAACTCCACACTATGCAGCTTTAACTTCAGCTTGATTATTGGAGCCTTCACCAAGAGGAATAGACTAAGCCATCACAAAAACCCTTTGTGAATCTATAATGATAACCCCAGCCCCCATTCTATTGTTGGTCAGAGCACTCCCATTAGAGTTCAATTTGCACCATTGATCAGGTGGTCTGTACCAAATAACTGGGGTAATGTTTATATTGTGGTAACAAGTTTCAGCACACTTCACTAGATCATTCCAGTTAGTAGGCCAAGCAATATAAGGGTAGGCTGACTGTAACAGAAAAGAGGAATCTCTGAAGACCAGAAATTTAACTCTGGACATGTTTGATTTCTTCCCAGCATATCTCCCAACACACCTATTTTATCATAGTTTCCAATAAATAAAAATAGGAATGGCCTGCAACAACAACCTGTGAGTTTCATTTTTATACCTAGTCTGCCACCATCTCATAATGAAGTGATGCGGGGGAAGGGGTTAACTGTTAATGCCACATGATGCAGCAAAACTCTTCCATACATGTTTAGAAAAATGGCCTAATATAAAAATATGATGAATGGTATCCACCCTAGCATTATGGCAGCAACAACAGACCTTTGGATCATACCCAAATTGGCTCAGTTTCTCATTTGTGGGAAGTTTACCTCTCACAGCTCTCCACAATAAGAATGAACATTTGAAGGGGATATTTCTGTGCCACGTGAATTTGTTAATAGTAGTCTTAGTTCTCTACTCTCTAATCATGTTCCATGCAGAAGAAATAGTGATGACCCCATCAGAAGTCAGCTTCCACACAGCTTTATCAGAACTCCCCTGCTGAATCTGCAAAGTGGTGGCTAGGATGGCTGCCACATGTTAAGGGGAGATGGGGCAAGACTGTGGACTAACTCAACATCCCATTGCCCATTTTGAATAAAAGAGCTCACCTTAGTGTTATTCAGCCTACTGCTGGCCTCCCTGAACTGAGCTAAAGGTCCCACCCCCAGCCAGTTATCCCACCAGAAGGAGCAGCTTCCTGAGTTAATTCTCCAAAGAATATGAGGCTCCATCCTATCCTTGCTGTGCATCATGTTTTTCCACACCAGGGAATCCCCAGTGTCCCACTTTTTGTTGATTGGATTGGACCTCTGGCAGTATTTGGCCCTAAGAAACTCAGCCCATAAGGTATTTGTAGATCTGAAAATCCACCATTGCTTGAACTGGAATGCTTTGCACACATCAGTGATCATCCTAACACCAATGCCCCCTTCATCATATGGCAAGCTCAAATTCATCCATCAAGCCCAATGATATTTCCTCTTCTCATCTAACCATCCCCAAAAGAAATCAGCCATAATGCACTGGATTTGTCTCAGGGTGGTTAATGGAGGAGAAACAGCAGATAAAATATGAATGGGGAGAGACTACAAGACATGTTTAATAAGAGTGGCCCTACCACTATAACTGAGAAGCTTAGTCTGCCATCAAGATATCCTAGACACCACCTTGGAGGCCATTTCAGAGAAATAGATTATCCTTTGCCTCCCAATATACAAAGGACAACCCAAATAATTAAAAGGAGACTTCTTTTGTAGGAATCCAGTGATATGCCTGATCCTATTAATGGATCTTTTGAAGGTAGCAGGAGGGACAATGAAGTGGCTTTTACTTTTGTTAATTAACTGGCCAGAGACCTCTTCATACCCAGCCAACACTTTCATGATAAGTTCAAGAGATTTACTTCTACCAGAAGTGAATATAATAGTATCATCAGCAAAGCTCGGATGATTGGTTTGAGGACCCTTTTTCTCCATGTAGAATCCATGGAATTGATTTGATTGGTGCAGTTGATTTAGCATCCTAGATAGAATTTCAGCTCCCATGATGAATAAAGCAGGTGATAAAGGATCACCCTGTTTAAGGCCCCTTGTGGAGTGAAAGAAACCATACCTTGATCCATTGACTATGATGGAGTACCAGTTGTTTGACATGATCCTCCATACCATATCAATGAATCCTTCAGCAAAGCCCATCTTCCTCATAACAATGCAAATATATGACAAGGAAACCCTGTCATAAGCTTTGGCCATATCTAACTTCAAAATCTCATTACCCTCTATGTTAGGCTTCTTGATGTTATGGATGATCTCTTGTGCAAGCATAATATTCTCAAATATACTTCTTCCTTTAACAAAACCTGTCTGGTTAGGGGAGATAAGGTTTGGCAGAATAGGAGACAATCTCATACACAACAATTTTGAAATCACATTGTTCACATAATTACTCAAGCTGGTAGGCCTGAATTCAGAAAACTTACTGGGATTCTTGGTCTTTGGCAGTAAGACCAAGCTAGAATGTGAGAAGTATTTGGGTATAATGTGACCACAAAAGAAAGCTTGAATGACTGCTAGTAGGTCTGTTTTGATTATCTCCCAACAGGACTGAAAGAACTTGCCATTCATGCCATCAGGAGCAGAAGCTGAGTGTGGACTCATAGAAAAAACCACCTGTTTCAATTCATTGATATCATACATATTTAGTAGATTGTGATTTTGCTCCTTAGTGATCATTGCAAGGATACACCTAAGGACATCCTCATTAATGTGTTTCTCCTCCCCAGTAAAAATTTGTTAAAAGTGATTACAGGCAGCTTCAGCAATGGCCTCCTCTCCCTGATCTCAGTCACCCTCCTCATCCTTCACCTTATGGATGAAAAGTCTTCTTCTCCTCCCCCTCAAGAGAGCATGGAAGTATCCAGTGTTAGCATCCCCTTCTTGAAACCAATGAAGCTGAGTTTTTTGTCTCAAGATAGAGTCTTCCAGTTTAAGAAATTTAATATATTCAGCATTTAGGCCATGGAGATTGCATCTAGTAGCATCTAAAGTCTGGTTAATAAGATCTTCTTTAGCTATTTTAATCTTCTCCTCATAATCCTTCACTTTGGCACGAATATCTCCAAACTGGACTCTGGACCATCTGCTAAGAGTGGAGAATGTCCTCTTCATTTTCTGATGAAACACCCACATAGGGTCACTTGTGATATTCCTCTCCCAACATCCCTTGAATGTCTCCGAAAATCAGGTTGCGCAGCCTAGCAATTCAAAAACTTGAATATCTAATGGCAGTATCAGCTTTGGTACTCATTTCTAGCAATAGAGTGCAATGATCAGAACTCACTGTAGGCAAATGAGTGTTGGTGGTCTAAGTCATTAAATCAAGCCATTTGTCATTCACCATGGCTCTATCTAACCTCTTCCAAATTCTAAACATTACATCTCTATTATTAGACCTGGTAAATTTCTGCCCAACAAAACCCAAATCAATTAGTCCACAACCTTCAATCACAGAAATAAACTCCATACTCTTCTTCATATTATAAGGAATGCCCCCAAATTTCTCATCAGTGGCAGTGTAACATTGAAATACCCCACCACACACCAGGGATCATCATTAAATCTGTTAGACAAATGTAACATCCTCTCCCAGAGAGGTCTTCTCAAATGATCTCTACACTTGGCATACATAAAAGTGGACATAAATTTATGAGGAACTTGAACATGCTTGATCTCACAGGTGATTTGTTTTTCATCATGCTCCAGGATGTTGCACTCCACCTTATGGTTCCAGAGTACCCAAATCTTATCATTAATGTTAGCCACTGCTTTGTCCATCCCCAGTTGAAGTCTACAATGCTATAACTGAACATTAGTAGAGAAGGGTTCAAGAATGACAATAATAGAGAGATGATGAATAATTTTGAGGGACTTAAGTCTTTCTATAGATCCCTGGGTATGAATACCCCTAGCATTCCAAATGATTGTGTTAATCATTGGGAGGATCTGGAAGTGAAGAGCCCGGTGTTTGGCCTACTTGAGGTGGTAGGATGTTTGGTAGTGAATTGATCAGCTTGTCTCCTTATCTGATTTGAACCTCTGGGAGATAGTCCCTGTTCCTGACTGAGCTGCTGGATTTCCTCCTATATAGCACTATCATTAGTAGGGCTAAATGTCCTGATGAGTTGGTCACAAGTGTCATCGGCGTCCTCTTTATCCTTCCTAGGAAAGGAGTCCTCATCCATTTCATCCTCAGAGTTAATCACCCCATATTCATCATTCACTGAGCTAGGGAGAGCAAGATCAATGTTGAATTGACACTCTTCAGCTGCAACATCAGTAGGAGTCCCACTGGGGGGGGTATTAAACCGAAAATTTAGAGGAGTGACTGTCATACCCTGATAGTCATCCACTAGGATAAATTTATTGTAGGGACCTTCCTCCTGAGCCTTACACACCCCAGGACTGTCAGCATAGAACTCAGTAGTGATTTTCCCCAACTTCACAGAGTTTCTTCTTGAAAGCCTCCCTTCTTTTCTTGCTAGGTTTGTTCATGTTCTTAGCTCCACTAGAACTAGCTAGAGAGCCTAGATCTTTGGCCATGCCACCCAAAGACTGACTCAGCTGCACCCCTTTATTCAAATTGGAATATAAACCCTCCAGGGGGTGGGTCAGGCCCCCTCTCAACACCATCTACAGGACTCAGCCTTGTGCTTTGTTGTTGTCACTTGTTATTGGTAGCAAGAGTATGACTGGACACCCTCCCCCCAATTTGGACCCCATCCTGTAAGATAAAAGGTTTCTCCTATCTCTCCATCCTCCCACCAGAAACTACAACAGCAGTGCCAGCAATGAGGGGAATTTGGGGTTGGGAAATCTCAACATCATGATCTAAATCAACAAAGGGGGGTTTGGGAAGTTGTTCCATATTGCTTGGAACAGTCAAGACCTTTAGGGGGTCTTTAAAGTCAATACTTGTGCCTTCCATGTTATTCTTCTTATTTGGGGCATCCTGATCTTTTTGACTGATAACATTTGTCTGCACCTGAGTTTGTCTCCTCTTGTTACCCTTTTTCCTTTGAGTTTGCCAATGCTCCTCTTTTTGATGATTTTTACTTGCTTCCTTATTCTTGTTGTCTCCATTATTTCTTGGTTGCTTCATCTGCTGCTCCACATTGTGTGTCATGGGGTTACCTTGATCATTAGGTTTTGTTACAGGTTCTTGATCCTTTTTGTGCTTGATCTCATCCTCTCTCTTTTTTATTAAACATTTGGAAATGGGATGGCCCTGATGTTTGCAATGTCCACAATAGTTAGGTCATACTGGATCAACTGCCACTTACCCACTGAAATGTCATTCTCATCAAAACCAAGCCACACATGTTGTGGTCTGTCTTTGGTGATGTCTACTTGGACTCTGACTTTAGCCACACTCCCTCTGGTCATCTGGATAGAAGCAGAGTCCAGGTAGAGTGCCTTACCAATAGGAGCAAGTAAGGCAGAAATCACCTCCATATAGTAGCAATGCCATGGGAGTTCAGCTTAGGTCACCCAGACAGGGACTATGGAAGTCTCCTCTTCAGGCCTGAAAGTAGGAGTCCATAACTGAAATCTCATTAACTGGCCTTCAATAAACATTCTCTGCTTGGTCCACACTGTAATATGATCAGCTTCATTGTAAAAATCAATGTAGATATGCCTAGAATTAAAATGGGCTATTTTCACACCACCAGTCAATTGAGTTTGTGCAATAAAACTCCTCCTGATAACTTCCATTCGAGGCATAGTGTTGGAAAACTTTCCAATTAGAGTAAATCTACATCTCTCAGCCAACTTACCCATGAATTCTTCCTTCTTAAAAATGACAGCCGGATGGCCTTGTTTGGTGGTTATTTTGGGAGGGGTGATGGTAATGGGTGTTTCATTTTAAGCTTGGTTTATTCTTAACTTGGTAGCAAAGGATTGTATAATAGTAGGAGGGGCAGTTTTGTTGGAAGTAGGATTATTTTTGGCATGGATCAAAGGATTAGAGGGGTTTTTGGTTCTGATAATTTCATTAGGGGTTTGGTCTTTTGTTTTTTGAGGATGATAGGTATCAAAGTTGGTGGATATCTTAATGGGAGCTTGATTGGTAGGCATTTTTTGGTTGAGGTTGAACAAGAACATTATCTTTGGCCCTAGTAGTTTCCTTAATTCCTTCAGGTGCCTTCCCAGACACCCCTTTACCAGCAATACCATCACACAAATAATCAAACGAAGCACTCTTATTCTTGGTCACAGAATCAACAAAGATACCTGAGGTCGAGGATGAGTCTATTGGATCCTTCATGCCGTCCATATAACCCTTATCCAGGCTTGAGATATTCCTTTGATTCTGATCAACCTCATTCGACACATTTCAACTTCTATTAACTGCATTGATCTGCTCATCCTTCTCTCCTTGAGCTATCCCATCAGTAGGATTCATCAATTACACTTGGGCCTCTAGGGGCCTCTAGTAATTGAGATTGGATCGAAGGCTGAGTCTGGGGAACCCTAATTCCCAAATTCGTCAGGTTCGATCTAGTAACTTTTGGGGCTTTTTGGTCTGTGGGATTCTCCTTGCTTCCAGGAATCAATTGACATATGCCTTGCCCCACGAAGCTCACCGGAGTTCCATCGTCGTTGCATGGAACCCTAATTCCCAAATTCGAGGGAAATGACATGTTAAAATTTGGGGCTTTCCTTTCTAAGGGATGCACCACCTTCTCCTAAGCATTTTGACCTATGCCATGACCTTTGAAACTCACTAGAGCTCCGTCACCGTCGCCAGAAATATCTCCGCCACCAATTCCACCGATGGAAATGGCCCCAATTTTACAGGGTGTGCTTCCAAGTCTAGGGATTCTTCCCCAATGTGACTTATGTCGCGAATATCACCAAAAGTTGGCCTAATCTCAAGGCGCATTTCTGGCGATTCTCGTCAAAATCGCCTTGTCCGATCTCTCAATTGGCACGATAGAAAGGACTAATTTTTGGTCCATAGATGGATCACAAGGTGTAGAATCCTCTTCATTCCTTGGAATGACTCGAATCTGTCCTAAATTTAGTAGAGAAATAATTTCTTAAGCCCTTGACAGTTTCTCTTCGAAAATCGCTATAGTGATCGTCGGACTGTTCTGTGAATTCCTAGAGTTGTGGGATACATCTACGCACGGACAAGTAAAGATTTAAGTTGGGGGTGTTGATGAATGGTAAATTTGCACTCATCTAGGGCTTGAATTATGCATAAAATGTGTCCTTGATGCCCTATTTTGTGCTATAAACTGACATAAATTATTGTTTTTGCAGCAAGGTGAAGATTTAGGAGCACTTAGAACACAAACATGCAATAAAAGGTTGAAAATAAGCAAACAATGAAATATGAGACACTAAGCATCGCAAAAAGGTACTTGGCGAGTCTCCAAAGTACCCTAGACCTCGGCAAAAGATCACCCAACAAAATGCAGGTCAACTAGAAAAAGGGTGAGCTACAAGAAGGATTGGCGAGTCACAAACTGTGTTGGCGAGCTCGACTTAGCTCATACAATAGGCCACTAACTTGGCCTGGAGTCACTGGTTAAAGGGAAAACTCAAGCTCCAAAAGATGTATTGCCAACCGGATTGGCGAGCTCGACATGGATTGCCAAAGTTCCACATCAATTCCACTCAAAAGGAGCAGTCTATGATGCTAAAGAAGCACTATGCGAATTGTCGACTTGATTGGCGAGCTCAACTAACATCGTCGATTAGAATTTTGAGAAAGATATTCTGTATTTTTTGTATAGGGTATAAATAGCTCAGGGGTTGGTATATCTTAGTAAAGGGGTTAACAATAGAGTAGTACATTTTTTCTAGTAGTGAGTAGTATATTTGGGAAAGGAGCACAATTTTTATTGAGGGCAAGTTTTCTTTTCTTCGGGAGAGTGTCCCCTACAAAACATACCAATATTCATTGGATATAAGGGCTTTGTTGAACTTTTTTTATTTCTTTTGGATTTCGTGTGCTTGAAGGCTAATTCAATGGAAAGGCATCTATTTGGTAGATTACCCATGCTCTATTTTGATGATTCGTTAAATATCCCAATACTTCTAGGGGAATCATGTAGACTAATATGTAGTAATTAGTTGTTGGGTGCTTGATTTTACTTGAGTTATTGATGAATTCTTATGAGTTTTCTTATTTAACCATGTTTTTATGTATGGATTGAGGTTGGAAACTTAGTCTTAGACTAGGATCTTCATGTATTCTTGAAAAGGCTACATGATAATCTGTTGAATTAATGAAATCTCCTTGAGTTAGGTGATTTTTGCTAAGGTTAAGGTGTTATGTATTGAACTCATAGTAGATTGAAAAGTTACTGTGGAAAGTTGATCATAAGTTTGAGAGAACCTTGATCAAATGTTAGATCTACCTGTCCGACCCATGTAGATTCATCTTTTAAGTATTTTCAAATACCCATGTCAATCACTACTTATATGTCTACTTATCTTCCCTAGAAGCTACTTAAACTCTCTTGATATTTGCTTTTATTACTTTGTTTTAGTGATAATTTTCCCCCAAAATTTACTTTCAGATTATTGTTTGTTTTTATGTGTTGTTTGATCATACTATGAAAGATTAAAGTACCAATGCTACTACTTGAATTTAAATTCTAACCTTGTCATTTCTCTGTAGGGTTGACCCCTACTCTAAGTTGGGTAAATATACTTTTGATGACCACAAAACACTTGAACTTGTAAAAACTGTGTTGATGCATTAGTTTATCATCGACAAACACATCATCATGCACCCTATAGAGATAGTGATGCAAAATTTTTAATGCAAAGACAACTGCCACTAATTAAAGATCATGAATTGGATAGTTTAGTTCATGCACTTTCAATTTCCTTGAAGCATATATTATGACCTTTCCATGTGGCATCAAAATACAACCCAAACTAACATGTGAGGTATCACAATAGATAACAAACCCATCAAGACCTTCTGGCAATGCCAAGATAGGAGTTGATGTAAGCTGCTCAGACAAGATATGATAAAACTTCATCTAACTGAGGACATGACCTTTAGATAGAAAGGAATGGAGCTCACTTATTAGGGTAGAAGGCTAATAGGCTAGTAGGGGTAGGTTGATGTATGGTCTTGTGATATAGTAGATTAGTAGGAGTAGTCGTGTCTTTATATCCTGTGTTATCATTATTCATCTTATATTTGTTACTTTTATCGTATTTACATACTATAATTTGCTTTTCATTATTAGCCATTTTCCGTTTTTCTTTTCCCTTTTTTTCCATATCTAGTATTTTTTGCTTATGGGACTTGATTTTTTAGACGAGGGTTTTTCAAAAATAGTCTCTCTATCTTTATGAGGTAGTCTTAAGGTCTACAGACATTTTGCCCTCCTAGAGCCCACTTGTAGGATTTCACTGGGTATATTGTTGTTGTTGAAGTACCATCTTTTGAGTCAATTTGGTCAAAGGTGATGCAATAGATGAGAACCACTCAACAAACCTTCTATGATACTCGGTCAAGCTCAAGAAGCTACCAATATCTGAAGGAGACAATAGTATAGGCCAATTCTTTACTGCATCCATTTTCTTTGGATCCACCATAATTCCATAATCAGGCACTATATGACCATGAAATATCACCTCACTCAATCAAAACTCACACTTGCTAAATTTTGCATACAATTGTCTATCCCTCAAAGTTTGAAGCACAGGCACTATATGACCATGAAATATCACCTCACTCAATCAAAACTCACACTTGCTAAATTTTGCATACAATTGTCTATCCCTCAAAGTTTGAAGCACAACCCTCAAATGATCCATGTATTCTTTCTCACTACGGGAATAAACCAAAATGTCATCTATGAAGACTACCACAAATATATCAAGATACGGTTTGAATACTCTATTTACTAATTCCACCACAAATATATCAAGATATGGTCTAAACACTCTATTTATGAAGTCCATGAACACTGCTAGAGCATTGGTCACCTAAACGACATAACAAAAAATTCAAAATGGTCATACCTCATTCGAAATATCATCTTAGGAATATCACACTCCTTCACCTTAGTTGGTGATAACTGGATTAGAGATCAATCTTGGAGATGTAACTTGTCCTTTGCAATTGGTCAAACAAATTATATATTCTTGAAATTGGATACTTGTTCTTTATGGTCACTTTATGCAATTGCCGGTAGTTTATACACATCCGGAGTGATCCATACTTCTTTCTCAAAGACAATATGGGGGCACCCCATGGTGCCCTATTTGGCCTAATAAAGCCCTTCTCCAACAAGTCTTTCAATTAACCCTTTAACTCCTTAAGTTTCGCTAGGGCCATAAGGTAAGGAGGAATAAAGATAGATTGGGCACCAGAAGAATATCTATGACAAAATCTATTTATCTTTCAGAAAAATATTGAAAAAGTCATCGAGAAAGACATTGGGAAACTCATTTACAATGGGGACTGACTCAAGAGTAGGAGTTTCAAAATGGACATCTCTAACCTTTACAATATGATAGATACATCCCTTAGCAATCAATTTTCAGGCCTTGAGACAAGAAATGAGTCGACCCTTAAATATGAAATCACTGCCTTTTCATTTAAGAATTGGCTCATTAGGAAATTAAAACTTGACCTTACGGGTTCTACAATTAATAGAGGCATATAAAGCACGTAACCAATACATACCCAGGAAAATGCTAAAATCAACAATATCAAGTTCAACAAGATCAGAAGGAATAACTTTATGTAAGACTTGCATGACAGTTTCTATAAACTCTCTAGGCTAAAACTGACTCACCAACGAGAGTATAAATTGAAAAAGAATCTAACAAGAATTTAGGGCACACATCAAATCTATAGCAAGAAATAGAATAATAAATGATAAGTTGGCACCTGGATCAATCAATGTATATATATCAAAGTTTAAAACCCACTACATAATTGTAACAATGTTGGGAGTCTCATCCATAGATTTTATAGCATGAAGGGAATAGAATCAGTTGTTGTGTTGAGTACCACCTTGCTGAGCTCCTTCTTGCCCTTGTCCTCCTTGAGAAATTGGACCTTGAGGACATCCTTATTTACCCCTACTATCAACACTTGGGCATACAAAAAGTTTGTGGCCCATCTAACTACATCTAAAATATGCTCCGTACCTATCAAGAATTTACCTCCATGATTCGTCCCATATTAGGAACACTGGGGAAAAGTAGATCCACCACTACCTTGAGCTTAAGGATGTTACACCTTATTATTATCAAACCTTTGATTAGATTCTTGAGATGACCCTTGGCCTTGAAACTTGTGGCTTTGTTAGAAACGACCACTACCACCTTCAGATTCACATTAGAGAATCCATCTTCAAAATGATCCCTCTTAGACTCTCTCACCCCTTTTATCCTTAATATTTTCAGTCTCAATTTGCTCAGCATATGTCATGAGCCAAGAAATATCCATCTCTTTCACAAGAATGGTGGTTCACCATTCCTTCACCACTAACTCGAATATTCCCAAAATAAACTTGCTTATTCTAGCCCGAGGATTGCCCACCAAAGAAGGAGCATACTTGGATAGCTTGATAAACTTGAGGGCATACTCCCTCATGCTTATGCTCCTTTATTTGAGATTAATATACTCTATCATCTTTGATTCACTTAGCTCAAGTGGGAAGAAACAATTAAGAAATGCGGCTTTGAACACTTCCCAAGTAATAGGACCTTCATGAAACCTCTTGTCCTTCTATTGAGTAAACCATACTTGAGCTACCCCTTTGAGTTAGTAGGATGCTAACTTTGCTTTTTCTTCTAGGGACACCCCCATGATAGCTACCATCTCTCATCAATGAACTTTTGTGGATCCTCATCTATGTTGGAGCCATAAAGTTTAGAATGGTTCGTTCTAGTAAAGACCCCCATTTTGTAAGCCAGGGTAAGAACAATAACACCTTGTTTGGCTTTATTAACCATTTCTTGAGCTACATGGTAATAGCAGTCAAGAACTCTACATTAGTCATTCATGCTGCCAAAGGGTTATGGGGGGCATGGGTGACCAAAGGAGCTTGGTCCTCATTGGTATTGACTCTTCTTTGCATAGGTGTTGTTCTTGGAGGCATTTTCTGAAATTGCAAGGATCATTGTTAGAGAGGGAATTCTTAAGGTACACTATGGCATGGCATAGATCATGAAAGAAGTGAAGGTTTCTAAAACTTCTCATAGCATCCTGCTCATAGATGTGGTGCGTTTTACACCAATGAATAAGACTTTACTTGACACGATATGTTGGACTCCCTAGGATACTTTAAAATCGTGTGCTTTGACATCAAGTTTATCATAACTCAAGATAGTTCCTGGGTATGACACGATGACTCGGAATCCCGAAAGAATCCTAATCAAACCTCTTAGCATATCATACCTCTTAGCATATCATAAGTTATTTATACTTCATGAAACAAATACTTAATAAAGTGAAAGATAGAAATAAGATACTAAACTAAGATCAATGAAGTAAAGTAATTAAGGGGTAGAAAAATTAAACCCACCCGCCCAACCCATTGAAGTATGGGCGGCTTAATAACTTGCTCATTTATTATCTTAACCCATCTCAACCCATATAAAATTGGGTTGATAGGAAACCCAAATTGAGTCGAGAGATCTTATCAAAATATTTTTAAAATATTATTTTAACTTGATATATTTTATATAGCCAGAATAAAAAAAATATAATTTAATTAAGTACTAAAATATTAAAAAAGACCAAATAAAATAAGTAAAAGTTGGATCAGGTTGGGTCTTGACCCTCTCTATTAATCATTACTTAATATATTTTGACCCAACTAAATTTGAGTTGGATTTGGTCTTGACCCATTTATTGTCTTGACTGTTTATTATCCGCTCAAATTTGACCCAACTCGCCCGATTGCTATACCTGGCTCAACAACTTAGACCTTTGCACATGACATCCAACAATGCTTCTACATACTAAACTAGGTGGGAGCTAAGACAACCCCCTAACCTACCCTCAAATAAAGTATGAACAAGACTTGAAGTATCTCAATGACATAAGACAAAAGCTAGAAGTAATAGAATTTATCCCCGGATCATGAGGACTCACCAATAATCTTGAAGGTGCAAATTGAGTCCAGCCACGAAAGTGAGTAGTATGGTTGGTCGTCCCTACATTGTGATATAATGTAATCAAAGAAGTATGAATTAGTACGTTTGAATATACTAAGTATGTAGCATGCAATGCAAAGAAAAATAGATAAGTAGTGCAAAGGCCAAGTAAGGAGCATGATATAATATGAGGTGTAAAAACAAAAGTAAGCACAAAAATGGTTAATGCACAAATGAATCATAAAGATAGTCATGTATCGTAAAGTACATGCATATTTGGTAAGTAACCATAATTGATAATAAGATCATGCGAGCTATAACATTAAATTTTGGTGTTGCCCCTATATAAAAAAAAAAGAAGAGAATCTACTTGCCAAAGTAGAACTCTACCACATTGTGTGAGTGTCATGAGCTATATACAGATCCACTAGCAAACCATATTGGTAACATAAGCTTATAGTGGCATGTAGTTATGAGACTTGAAGCTTTATATAATGTCCCTCCAAGTTGAGCTCCCACCTCAGTCCTCACTTGGTGCTAAGTCACATCCCATGAAATACATGTCATAAAATCATACTTCTCATAAATTCATAAGCTTTTCATAATCTTAGTTCATAACATGTAAAGTAGGAAAGGTAAGCAAGTGAACCAATCCAATTCATAAGGATCCATGCTCATAGAATAGCTCCTTTTCATGAAAATTAGGCAATATGGATGTAGACCTTCCATCATTACCTTTCACATCTCAATTGGGTAACTAAGTCACCATTTAGGGCCTAGGTCACCCTTCATAATCATAAACTTGCCTAAATTCTTGAAACATCATATACATTGAGTTGAAAATTAGGATAAAGTTAAGGGGTTCGTATTCAATAAGCTTAAAATCATAAAACTAAAGTAAATTTATGCATAATCATGTAATTGGGGATCAATTTAGTCAAAATTGGATGAATTCCATATGCAATTTCATAAACCCTAAGTTGCATGTAGGAAATTTCAATCATAAATCATGTAATTCATATAATTTGAAGTAATTCATGCATAATTGAGTAATTAATCACAATATATAACATAATTTAAATGTTTGAAATCAGATCATGAAAATCCTTAATATGCCTAGCTAAATTTTTATTTCAAAAAAGAGGAGATTTGGTTGGGCTCCATGGCTGAAAGGTACCAATGGATGAAGCCCCACGTACCTTGAGTGGATTTGGTGAAGAAAATCTGGAATTGGATAGTTGAACTTGGAATCCCAACCTTGGAGCCTTCAATGGAGTTTGAGAGTTGAGAGAATTGAGAGAAACTGAGTGTTTTAGAGTTAGAATAAAATATTTAGGTGAATATGACAAAGGTTGGGATGGTTATGGGTAGTTATAGATGACAAAATTTCCATTCACCAAAAACTATCGGGGTGAACTATAAAAGGGGACTACAGATCGTAGACCCATCTATGGTCCATAGATATGGAGTTTCATACATTAGTTAACTTTCCAATGCCTCAAGATCCAAACCACAAGGGGCTTTTACAGTCTGTAGTTTCATTTATGGACTCGTCTTGCATGTTTGTAGAAAAACTTCAGAGACTGTGATTTTTCGGTCAAACAATCTATAACTCAAACTACAACTTGTAACTCATTATACGCTCGTAGAATGCCTCTCGTAAAATTCCACCAACACTTCGTCAATTTCACCACCTCTGACCCAACCATGAAACCACCCCCTTTTACAGCCCATTAACAAGATCACGACTTGTAAAGAGTTCTTGTCCTGTTGATCCTTATTTTACAATTCTGAAACTTAATCTATGATCAACCCTATGATCCATAAACATAACAACAACCCGTAAAACATCTCATACACTCAACCCAAAATTTTCTAGACTTTTACCAAGTGTACGGGTCATCTACAAGACCTTGTCTATGACTCGTAGGTGTAATGACCCAGAATTTTGTATGACCTCAATGGAGCATGGAAATTTGGTTTCGGAAAAGTTTTGGACAAAGGTGACACTTCATGGGAGCCCTCACGGTCCGTGTGAGGTCACACGGTCCGTGTGGAGCCTCCATGAAGTAGGCCTTAGCCTTTGGAGGATGTGTGGCCCTTAAATATGGTGTTTTAAACTAAAGCGCACCGCACTTGAACCCCTCACAGTTCGTCTGACACTTCATGGATTGTGTGATGGCCTTGGCTTCAAATCCCACAGTTTTGGAACCAAATATGGTCACACGACCATGTTAACGGCTCGTGTGGGGTGTCATGGCCCGTGTGGCCATCCGTAAGGCTTCCGCAGTAAAATTTATCTACGTATGGAATCACCATCTTATAACTTGATCGTGGAAGTTTTCAAAGGAGAGAGGTACGGGCAGTGTCACAGCCCATGTGGCCTCCTGTGAAGGTGACTTTGTTAAAAAATTCTAATTATGGGATCTTCAAGCTCAAGCTAAGTTCACATTCAAGCCTTCAATTCAAGCTTATTTATGATTGTTTAAGTCCATCATGGGTCTCCTACATCAAGTCAAGTTTAAAGGAATTCCATTTACTAAGTTGCTCACAAGTGCCGATAGAAGGGTCAACTTTAAGTGGACATATCTCTTAGCACAAAAGAAACTGGGTGGCCCACGACCTATCAAATTGAAGCTCTTTGAATTATCTTTCCAACGTACTGGTTTCACCTCATTCCGAGTTCGGATCAAGAAGTTATGCTCGTTTTTGTAAAATCTGTCTGTGCAGAGAATCTATACAAATTTTTAATTCCGTACCATTACTGGCTCTTATGTAATTTTGGGTTATTTTAAGGGTGTTTCATGACCTTTTCTCCTATCCTAGATCCCTAAATCAGCTGATACACTTTCATTTGAATTCATTCTCATTAGAAACACTCTCACTCTAAAATCAATTCCGAAAAATCCTCTCTAAGTTCTTCTCTCAAGACTCAAGCTAGTCATTCAATTGGGTTTCAACTTCAAGCAAAATTCTTCTCAAATTCACCTTTCTAATCAAGGTATGTGGGATTGATTCTTGGTCCCTTTCAACCAAGAAGACCCAAAGTCTTTTCAATTGATTTTCATAAATTTTGCTTTCTTTAAATATGGGTTTGAGATTTATGATTTTATAAATTCAATTGAAGTAGGGGTTGTGATTTATTGATGATTTTAAGTTGATTTAAGCCCTTATATTATAGTTTGTATTGAGATTATGAAATTATGAATGTGCATGTCCCCTTTAAAGCTTGATTTATGCATGGGTGATCTATATTATGATTTAAATATGAATTTAAGTATGGATTTACTTCAATTTCATATTATATTGTTGATTTTAGATTGAATCTATATTATTCATGCTATTCTCACATCATTCATTACATTTGCATTCATGAACGTAGGTTTTTATGGAAATTATGAAGTGAGTTATGCCCAATTATGTTTTATGATATGATTTTGATAAGATTATGGGTTATAACAAGAATGTGATCACATATATGTCAATGATTATGGCTCTTTGAGCATTTTGAGTTCTTGCACCATTCTGTATAGGTAGATGAGTTATTCCTTGCATGAGTATCATGATTATGATTTATGGTTTGGCATTTGAGCCTAATAGTGCATTAAACGAATTTTAAATGAATATTGTATCTCTTGAAAGCACGTATATGTATAAGTATTCTCGTGGGATGTTTTGACTTAGCACCGATGGATTAGGGGCGTCAAGGGTATCTCCAAGGGTCTTCTCCCTTTCCTCGAACTATGTGCCAACATAGGAATGGAAGTCATTACCGAAATGACCGGGTTGTAAGGAATGGTTATTCGTTTTGCTTTGACATGATATGATTTTGGAAAATCCTTTCGAAAGGGTGTGTTCCGTAAGGATGGTGACCATCCACCGAAATGGGGGTCACGTAAGGTATGATGTAGATTACCTTTGGCAAGCGATCTTCTCCCTATCGATGGTTAATCTCTATCGGACTAGCTCATGTAATAGCTAGCATGGGTCTAATTTGTTGGTTATAGTCTATCCCCACTATATATATATATATATATGAGCATTATTGTATTTCATGCATCATGAATTTCATGGCATATTGTATACTACTCTTCTTTGGATATATGATTCTTTCCATATTATGTGCCCTTGCCATCTAACATTGAAGTGCAGGTTTCATAAGTCATATGCATTGCATGCCTGCATACTTAGTACATTCAAATGTACTAACGTATACTCTATGCCTACATGATATTACCATGTAGAGCTTGTGTGTTACGATCATCCACTACTTGACGGGTAGCTCAAATTCGGAGAGTTGATATTGTGGTGAGTCCTACCTTCTAAGGACAAACCATCCTCTTTCTACCTATATTATTTTCGTTTTATATTCTTAAATGAGGGTGAGCTTGGGACATGTCTTGGCCCCCGTTCCATCATATGACTAGAGGCATTGTTGAATATCTTGTAGATTCTCACAGATTCTATATGCTATGTGTTGTATTTGAAGCTTATGATTTCGGTTATCAATTAGATATGGCTATCATGGATTGACTATGGGAATTATGATATGTATGTATATTTGAGGTGGAAATGTAGAAGATCCTAAGCCCTATATTACCCCCATAGAGTGAGTCATACTTACTTGCCCCTTAGTTCTTATGTGCTATGTGTTATATGAATCCATGTAAATCCTTTTCCCTTTGATATCCCATAGCGTGAGTCTTACTTTCCCATCCCTTAGAACTATGTGTTTACTATTTGAATGCGCTTCCGAACCGATGATGTGGATTTGGATACTTTGAGGCTTGTTTGGGGACTCTCGGGTTCCCATTCACCGTGTCACTTCTAGGCCCTAAGTCTGGGTCGTGACAAAGATGGTATTAGAGCACTAGGTTTATAAATGATCCTCGGAGTCCAACATGCTGCATCAAGTAGAGTCTTATTCATGGGTGTGAAGCACGACACATCTATGGGTAGGAGGCTACAAGGCGTTTTAGGAAATGTTTCACTTTTCATGATTCTTATCGTGCCATGGTGCATATCTTAAGATTTTTTATCTACATCCCTCCCTATTTAATAGGGAGAGTTACTTTGAGCACGTAATATAATCTAGGGAAGGAGGATGTTGTAGCAATCTTTGTAGATGAGGTCTAAAAGGGAGTTGGTGAAGGATGTGCATTGTTTGACATGCTTGCTCCTTTGGATATTCGAAGTTTTCTGGGGTTGGCTGGTTATGCTGAAAGGTTTGTTGAAGGTTTCTCATCTATAGCATTTCTATTGATCAAGTTGACTTGAAAGAAGGCCAAGTCTGTATGGTTGGATGAGTGTGAGGTGAGTTCTCAGACTTGGAAGGTCGGCTTACATGGGCTTCTATTTTGACTTTACCAGATGGCTTAGATAGGTTGGTGGTGTATTGTGGTGCTTCTTGGTTCGGGTTGGGTTGTATACTTATGAAACATGTTAGGGTGATAGCCTACACATCAAGGCAATTGGAGGTGCATGAGCGTAAGTACCCGACTCATAATCTTGAGTTAGCGGCGGTGGTGTTTTCCTTGAGGATTTGGAGACATTATTTGTATGGGGTGCATGTTGATGTTTTTACTGACTACAAGAGTTGCAATAAGTGTTCACTCAAAGAGATCTTAACTTGAGACAAAGAAGAGGGTCGGAACTTCTTAGGGGCTGTGACATAAGTGTACAATGCAAATTCGACGAGGCAAATGTTATAGTTGATACTCTTAGTAGGTTTTCTATGGAAGTGCGGCTCGTGTTGATGAAGGGGAGAAAGAGTCGACAAAAGATGTTCACCGTTTGGCTAGATTGTGTTAGGTTGACCGACTCTGATAATGTTGGTGTTCATGTTCAGGATAGGATCAAATCTTTTGTGGTTGTTGATGTTAAGGCTAAACAAGACTTAGACCCATCATTGGTTGTATTGAAGAGGTTGGTTGTCAATGAGATAGAGGTTCTTCCCAAGGGGGAGATGGTGCACTTCAGTACCAAGGTTAGTTATGTGTTCCGGATATGGATGGTCTTAGGAAAATGATCATGAGTGGAGCCTATAACTCTCATCATTTGATCCACCCAGGATCTACTAAGATGTTTCAGGATTTGAAGGAGGGTATTAGTGGTATGGTATGAAGAAGGACATAGCTGAGTTCGTACCCGAGTGCCTGAGCTGTCAACAAGTGAAGATAGCACCAAAGGCCTGGTGGTATGGATCAAGACATTGAGATCCCTACTTTGAAGAGGGAGAATGTAAATATGGATTTTGTGGTTGGTTTGCCCTGGGTCGAAGGTAATTTGACTCCATTTGGGTTATCGTTGACCGGATGACTAAGTCGGCTCATTTCCTACCAGTCAAGATTACTTTTAGCATCGAGGATTATGCAATGTTGTACATACAAGAGTTGGTGAGGTTGCATGGTGTGTCTAGGTCTATCATATCGGATTGCGGTACCCAATATACTTCTCACTTTTGGAGGTCGTCTCAAGGAGGACTTGATACTAAGGTAAAGTTGAGCACCGTCTTTTATCCTCAAACAAATGGACAAAATGAGAGGATAATTCAAATTTTGGAGGACATGTTGAGGGCTTGTGTGTTAGAATTCAAAGGTAATTGGGGTGATCATCTACCACTTCTTGAGTTTGCTTACTACAATTTCCTTCATGCTAGCATTGGTATAACCCTGTTTGGGGCTTTATAGAGTAATGTGTAGATCTCCAGTGGGGTGATTTGAGTTGGGGGAAATGACATTGATTGGTCCGGATTTAGTGTTGGAAGCTATGGAGAAGGTGAAGTTGATTAGGGAGAGGTTGAAGAAGGCCCAAAGTCGCCAAAAGTCCTAGTGGGGTGTTAGAAGGAGGGATCTTGAATTTCATGTTGGTGATTAGGCGTATGTGAAGGTTTCACCTATAAAGGGTGTGATGTGTTTTGGATAAGAAGGGAAAGCTAAGTCCTCGGTATATAGGTCCTTATAAGATTTTTTAGTGGATTGGGAATGTGGCTTATTGGTTGGGTTTACCGTGGATTGGGAATATGGCTTATAGGTTAGGTTTACCTCCGAATTTGAGTTCTATTCACCCGGTTTTTTCCACTTGTCTATGTTAAGGAAGTTGGTTGGTGATCCTTGTACTATTGTGCCTTTGGGAGGTGTTGAAGTTGAGAAGAACTTGTCTTTTGAAGAAGTTCCGGTTGAGATTTTGGATGGGCAAGTGAAGCAGCTTCGTAACAAGGATGTAGCTTCGATGAAGGTACTTTAGAGGAATCAACATGTGGGAAGTGCTATGTGGGGAGTGGAATCAAGTATGATGCGATGATACCTTTATCCTTTCCAGTTTACTCAAGGCTATGATATTAGGTTCTTCCTATTCTCAATGGTCCTAATTCATTCACTCTTGAGTTTCATGACATGACATGCATACATATGAACGAAAATGATTTTGAAGATGTTTTGAATAATTTAAATACGTTTTGATATTAGTTTGAAGGACTTTATGATTTTCAAATGATGAACTATCATTGTACCTTGTGTTTCAGACATTTCATATTCTAAGTCGAGCCTTTCAAGCCTTGTTCTTGCACATTCGGGGATGAATGTTCCCAAGGGGGAGATGATGTAATGACCCAAAATTTTGTACAACCTCAATGGAGCATGCAAATTTGGTTTCGAAAAAGTTTTGGATGAAGGTGATGCTTCATGGGAGCCCTCACAGTCAATGTGAGATCACACGGTCCGTGTGGAGCCTCCATGGAGTGGGCCTTGGCCTTTGGAGGATGTTTGGCCCTTAAATGTGGTGTTTTAAACTAAGGCACACGACACTTGGACCCCTCACGGTCCGTGTGACACTTCACAGACCATGTGGTGGGTTGTGTGTCCATAGTTTTGGGACCAAGTATAGACACACGGCCAAGTTAATGGCCCGTGTGGGGTGTCATGGCCCGTGTGGCCATCCGTAAAGCTTCCGGAGTGAAATTTTTCTAAGTATGGAACCACCGTCTCGTAACTTGATCGTGGAAGTTTTCTAAGGAGAGAGGTACGGGCAGTGTCACGGCCGGTGTGGCCTCCCGTGAAGGTGACTTTGTTGAAAATTCTAAGTATGGTATCTTCAAGCTCAAGCTAAGTTCACTTTCAAGCCTTCAGTTCAAACTTATTTATGATTGTTTAAGGCCATCATGGGTCTCCTATATCAAGTCAAGTTCAAAGGAATTCCATTGACTAAGTTTCTCATAAGTACCGATAGAAGGGTCAATTTTAAGTAGGCATATCTCTTAGCACAAAAGGAACTGGGTGGCTCACGACCTATCAAATTGAAGCTCTTTGAATTATCTTTCCAACACATTGGTTTCTCATTTCGAGTTCGAATCAAGAAGTTATGCTTGTTTTTGTAAAATCTGTCTGTGTAGGAAATCTATACGAATTTTTAATTTGTGTCATTACTGGCTCTTATGTAATTTTGGGTTATTCTAAGGGTGTTTTATGACCTTTTCTCCTATCCTAGACCCCTAAATCAGCTAATACACTTTTATTTGAATTCATTCTCATTAGAAACACTCTCACTCTAAAATCAATTCCTAAAAATCCTCTCTAAGTTCTTCTCTCAAGACTCAAGCTAGGGATTCAATTAGGGTTTCAACTTCAAGCTAAATTCTTCTCAAATTCACCTTTCTAATCAAGGTATGTGGGATTGATTCTTGGTCCCTCTCAACCAAGAAAACTCAAACTCTTTTCAATTGAATTTCATAAATTTGCTTACTTTAAATATGGGTTTTGAGATTTATGATTTTATAAATTCAATTGAAGTAAGGGTTGTGCTTTATTGATGATTTAAGTCCTTATATTATAGTTTGCATTGAGATTATAAAATTATGAATGTGCATGTCCCCTTTAAAGCTTGATTTATGCATGGGTGATTTATATTATGATTTAAATGTGAATTTAATTATGGATTTACTTCAATTTCATATTATATTGTTGATTTTAGATTGAATCTATATTACCCATGCTATTCTCGCATCATTCATTGCATTTGCATTCATGAACATTGGTTTTTATGGAAATTATGGAGTGGGTTAAACCCAATTATGTTTTATGATATGATTTTGATAAGATTATGGGTTATGACAAGAATGTGATCACATATATGTCAATGATTATTGCTCTTTGAGCATTTTGGGTGCTTGCACCATTCCATATAGGTAGATGAGCTATTTCTTGCATAAGTATCATGATTATGATTTATGGTTTGGCATTTGAGCCTAATTGTGCATTGAACGGATTTGAAATGAATGTCGAATCTCTTGAAAGCATGTATATGTACAAGTATTCTCATGGGATATTTTGACTTAGCACTGATGGATTAGGGGCGTCAGGGCTATCCCTAAGGGTCATCTCCCTTTCCATGAACTATGTGTCAACATAGGAATGGAAGCCATTACCGAAATGACTGGGTCGTAAGGAACGGTTATTCATTTTGCTTTGACATAATATGATTTTGGAAAATCCTTCCGGAATGGTGTGTTCCGTAAGGAAGGTGATCATCCACCGAAATGGGGGTCCCGTAAGGTGTGATGTAGATTACCTTTGGCAAGTAATCTTCTCCCCACCGATGGGAGGTCTCTATCGGATGAGCTCATGTAATAACTCGCATGGGTTTGATTTTTCGGTTATAGTCCATCCTCACTATATATATATATATATATGAGCATTATTGCATTTCATGCATCAAGAATTTCATGACATATTGTATACTACTCTTCTTTGGATATATGATTCTTTCTATATTGTCTACCCTTGTCATCTAACATTGAAGAGCAGGTTTCATAAGTCATATGCATTGCATGCCCGCATACTTAGTACATTCAAACGTACTAATGCATACTCTATGCCTACATGATATTACCATGTAGGTACTGTATGTTACGATCATCCATTGCTTGACGGGTAGCTCGAATTCGAAGAGTTGATATTGTGGTGAGTCCTACCTTCCAAGGACAAACCACCCTATTTCTACCTATGTTGTTTTCTGTTTATATTCTTAATTGAGGGTGAGCCCAGGATATGTCTCGGCCCCCGTTCCATCATATGACTAGAGGCATTATTGGACATCTTGTAAACTCTCGTAGATTCTATATGTTATGTGTTGTATTTGAAGCTTATGATTTCAGTTATCTATTAGATATGACTATCATGGATTGACTATGGGAATTATGATATGTATGTATGTTTGAGGTGGAAATGTGGAAGATCCTAAGCCCCATATTGCCGCCATAGAGTGAGTCATACTTACTCGCCCCTTAGTTCTTATGTGTTATGTGCTATGTGAATCCATGTAAATCCCTTTCCCTTCGATACCCCCATAGAGTGAGTCTTGCTTTCCCATCCCTTAGAACTATATGTTCACTATTTGAATGTGCTTCCGAACTGATGTTGTGGATTTGGATACTTTGAGGCTTGTTTGGGGACTCTCGGGTTCCCATTCGCCGTGTCACTTGTAAGCCCTAGGTTCGGGTCGTGACAATAGGAGCGTCTAGAAATCGTAGACTGGGCTCGTAGTCCCTGACACCAGAAATAGATCTGCACTTCTCTTTCATAATTTGAATTTCCAACTAACGGGGTATTACATTTTATCAACTTTTTAATTTCAACTTTCCACAAGACATGTCTAAGACCACAAGAGTAAGGGGCATTTTAGTACATTTGACATATCTTTAATTTAAGACCACAAGATTCAAAAGTTTTTTTTTTAATCTTCTTAAATTCCATGTTAGGCCAAACAAATTAGAATGAAGGGAGTATTATATGTCTCACTCTCACACAGTCAACTCCGCTCGACCCTTGCCCTATCCTCAACCACCTACCCCCCTAAAAAATACATAAATTAAAAGAACAAGGACAAAACTGTCCTATTTCAAATAGGTCAAGGGTAATTTGACCCTTTTTTTCTTGTTATGGAAGAATCGTTAGTAAGAAAAGTATTTTTGAACTATTTTGCTAGTTGGAGGGCATTTTTGAGCTAAAAATGTAAGGAAAGATAGAATTAACTTATTTTAAATAGTTCAGAAGTATATTTCATTTTCTTCAGTATACAATGGTTATTTAGAAAAGCTAAAAAAATAAATATAATAAACATAGAAGGGCAGTCAGTATAACATTTGGTACAATATAAGATAAGAAGAAGCTGTATGACCTGTGAAAGTGATGTGGACAATGCTTAAGAAGTATGAAAGATAATCTTGATACCAGTAACATTTACAACAAACTTATTAGAGAACAAGCAAAAGTTTTTAGCTATATTTACAAAACATGTTCTTGTTATAATGGAGGGGTGAGGGGAAGGAGGAATCCCTCTGTTTGTTCAGCTTGTGATGAAATTTTCGTGCAATGATAGTTTTAATATAAAGCCAAATGAATTAAACAAATTCATAACTATTTTACACATGTATTGTCACCACATCTATGTAACTGTAGAATAGAAAGAATGCTAAATGCTAAAAACAATTTACACCATCTGCCAGCATGTGCAGATGCATTATAAGACATTGTATCGCGGAGTTTTACCAAGAAGGTTTCTCCAACAGGAGATCCTTCTTTAACAAAAATGGCAGGATATCCAATTGGTGCTTCCACCCAAGCTTCAGAACCTTCTGTTGAATATGATTTTCCTGTCCAAATATGCTTCCATGATGAGCTTTCTCCTATCGGAAAATAGGCCTTAACAGTTTCCTTGCCTTTGTCGAGCACAGGTACCACAAGTATCTCTGTGCCAACTAGGAATTGCTCATATGTTAAGCTATGTACATGTTCATCTTCTGGATAGTGAAGGAAGAGATGTCGACAAATTGGCAGCCCTTTCTGAGAGGCTTCCTGAGTAATCCAAAAAAGTACCAACTCTTAGATCTTTTTGGTTTAAAATTCTAGCTTTGAAAAGCCAATTCTTGGTAGATTGTACATATGTTACCTTAACTAGTTGAGTCCTGTAAAACTTCCATGCTTTGAAGACCTTCGCAAGACGTGCAAAATGTGACAGAGTTTTATTATTAGAGTAGAACTGGCTGTTGCAAGATGGCTTGTTACCCTGAGTGAATGTTCAGAAATGACAAAACATGTCAAATATTTCAGCATGAGAGTGAAAAGAAAAGGAAATACTCACCCCGTTTCAATTTGTTTGTCTGATTTTGACTTGATGCGGAGTTTAAGAATGTAAAGAGGACTTGAATTTGTGGTCTTCAACTAAATGTACCATTATGCCTTTTAATCTTGTTGTTTTAAACGTGTCATGTGAAAGTTATAATTAACGAGTAGATGAAAAAGGAAAGTAGCAGTCTTGTTTATACTGACTAAAAATGGAAGTAAGACAAACATCTTGAAATGGGGAAATACAAGCACAGAAGATGTGCTGAAACTTACTTCATGTGTCCGGAACACGGTGGTAAAGGCAGCTAATTCCATCCATCGCAAGAGAAGCTCTTCACTTCTTCGATACTTAAAAAATGGTAAGTTTACTGCACAATAGCCTCCAATGTCACTGTGATTAAGAGCATATCCTGAAAGTCCTCCGCTAAGCAAGCCAACGACAGCACTTTTGATGCCATCATTTTTTTGCCAACTTACCATTTGGTCTCCCTCCCAAAAAAGCATTGCCCATTTAGGAGTATCCCTATAACCAGCCCTCATGAAGAAAACCAAACTATCCTCTGGTTCTTCTCCCTCTTCACCTACATGCCTGCTTTTCCATTCATCCACGAATTCCCTGTTGATTTTGGCCCATAATTCGGGATATCTATTATGTGCTGCAATTGGATCTTCACCTAGATAATTAAAAACATTACATATTAGTACTTTGTTGGACATGAATGTTGAAGAAAAAAATGACGTTGTTAAGCTAATTCCATCTGTTTTGAGATCCAAACATTACATAGGTGGCGGACCTGAATATAAGCAGGCATCCACAGGAAGGCCTTCGCCAAAATCTGCCATCCATCCTCGTACTCCATCATCTACCATTTCTTGCAGAATCTGCTTGAACCAACTTGCGCTACATGGATGTGTCAAATCCAGCATCCCTACATCAAATGCTGTATTCGGAACCATATAAAGTTCCCCATTCTTGTCTTTTACTAAGATATCCAGCTTCTTTGCCTCCTCAAAATGGTGTCTTCTTATGTTTGGCTTTTTATCCATCTGTAGTTTTGAACCAAAACTTGTAAAGGTTGTCCACATATGTAGTTCCACACAATAACGATAAAAGTCAGTATGATAAATACCGGAGCTAGACAAGGATTGCAATATGTCATCACTTTGATATGTTGCGTACTAAGGTCTTGAATTAGTTGTTTCCATCCTGAATATCTAGTTTCGTCTGCTTCCCAATTCCACCAAAGTTGTGATCCAATTACTGTCTCTCTCTGCCCTACCCAATCCTGAACAAAAAGAGTATATGGAAAAGATGTTACATTCTTGGATAATTCATCCATTTTTTAATCAATTTGAGTATTCTTTATGAGGCCTAGAAGTTTTTAAATTCATTTATTAAGATGATCTTCTTTTGGTGTACCTGCAACCAGAATGCTGATATTGGGACGTCATATCTTTGCATTTCATTCCAAATACTCCTGACTGTGTCTGTGCCACCTTGCATTCCCACCACTGCACCAGAGATGATCCACTCTGGAAGAAGTGGTGGCCTACCAGTGCTTCCTGTGAAACATTCAATGAGCTCGGAAGGTGAGTTCCCGTGTAGTATACGACCTTCAAATGAGTCCCCATGTAACTGCAACAACATTTTAAAGAATGAACTTAAGTGATCAGTATGAGAGTTGAACAAAGTTTCTACATTCTTTCGTGCGCTACCAAAATTTAACTCCTTAGCTTGAGTGAAGTTACGATACAAATATTCGAAAAGCAGGAAGACAGGAATTGTCGAAAATTACCTGTATTTGAATTCTATCATCTTTTGTTAGATCAAACACTGAATAGTCATAACCCTCCAAGTACATTGACCTCATCTTTGATGTCATGTAGAATGGCGAAGGCGCATAAGTTGTGCTCCAATCACCTCCTGCCCTACATGACACAATAGTGCTTACATTTTAAAAACTTGTCACACTGTACATTGATAATACATAAATAGACACTCAAATATCGATTGGCAAGTATACACTCCAACTTTGAGAGTGCACATCTAGGCATCTCAAAAAGAAAATTAAAGTACCTGTAGCTCACTAAATTGGCTGCAAAGGTAATAGGTTGATCGCCTCGTCCAATCCCTTGTTCTTGAACAAAAATGGGAACCCTCTTTCCTTTAAAGTTCATATGAGAAAATTGCTCTCCAAAACCAAATATTTTCTCATTCCTTTCACTTGAATATGTTACACAAATCCTATTATTAATAAGTCCTTCACTACTTTTCATCACCACATTCTCCTCAGCTGATGATAAAACAGTAACAGACTTTTTTAATCCTTCAAACCACCCACCTTTACGTCTCCGAATTCGACCAAATTTTAGAGAAAAGTTGCTATAACTTCTTGGAGAAACTCTTTTTGGAGGAACTAAATCTGTTTTCCCAATTCTCACTTGGAAACCAACTTGATGAGGTTCTTTCTGATCAAACAGAATCCAATATCTTGCACAAGTTGAATTTTCCTTTCTTGAAAATCTAACCTTTTTCTTTCTTTTATTCACACCAAAAACTTTCCCCGTGATCATTAAAACAGGAAACAGGGGATTCTTTGGCATGCAAAATGGTGAAAAAGTATGATCTTTATCAGATTCATTTAGGATCTTTATGTCGTCAATGGTTTGATTATTTGATAGGGAATGAACATGTTTATCTTTGATGACGAATGAACCTCTGCTTTCTTCCACTTCAGTTTCAGCAATTGCTGCAGAAATGAAAGGCTCACCAGGGAGAGTGGATCATAAGGGCCTTGTAGGCTCAGATTTGTGGGAGATTGAAATAAATCCTCCATTTTTTGATGACCAATTCAACTGGAAATCTTTTCCAATGGGGTAGATCTGATGAGAAGGGAGTTTATGAGAATTCAAGACTAAAGTTCCATATATGAATGGGAGTGAATTTGGGGTGGAAGGAAAAGGATTATTGAAATGTTTGTGATGTTTTCTAGTGATTTTCAAAGTTGTCATGTTACAAGATATCAAGTGCTGATTCTATTTGTACGCATTGAACATTGGTGGTATATTCACGGGTACAGCGCTTCAACCAAAATTTACTATTATGTATATATAATAAATTATTACAGATTTTCATTGGTTTATAAAGATTCTGGTAGGAGGTTTATTGGTTGGAATATTATAAAAGTAGTAGTATTATTACCTTTTTTTTTTGGAGGGGGGAGCTTATAAATGTCAAATTTTCTTTTGAATGGACACATACTTGGAAAAGTATCTGAACGGGACTGCGGAAACTTTGACCAAGTCCTCTTCGTTAAATCATTAAATAAGTGTCAAAATATATTTAAACAATTATTTTTTATTTTGAGTTTCATATCTAAAGTATTAAGTATCAATTTCATACATAAACTATAAAGAGTGTGAATTTCATGTCTAAATTATTACTTATTAATTTAAGAAAACAACCCTCTTTTTATAAACTAACTATGATATGTAAACTATACTCACGCTTCACATGGACAAAATAGGAGAAGGAACCTCTTCATTTTCCCCAAGGTCATGTCTTGATGGCATAAGTTAGATTTAACCAAACTATGTTATAGCTTAGCCATTAAACTATGATCAATTAAATCTTAGCCTTTAAATCCAACGTATGTCATATATCATCCATCAAAACAAGAACTTGGGGGAAATGGAAGGAGCCTCCTTCGACAATACATTCCATATCGACAAAAAAATAAAATATGAAATATTTTTCTTACCACACTCCATTATTTATTATTTTATTTTATTTAGAAAAAACAATTTACCCCACCTATCTGATCCTCCACTTTCATTTTTTTCTCATTTTTAGAAAATTACTTTTTACTTGCTGCAAGATTTTTTAAAAATAAACTTTTTATTTATGTTATATTCGGGATACAAGTTGAAAAAAATATTTTTCTAAAAAATATTTATGCATATCTATAACAAAACGAGAAAAATATAAAAAAAGATAAAAATAAATTAAGAGCGGAGGTTTAGATTGGGTGGTATAGAATTTTATTTATTTTAAAAATTAAAAAGTAACATCGATTTCTTTTTAGGAATGATTAGAGAAGGAGGTGAAGTTTGAATTTTTTTAAAAATATTTTATAAAAATTTTTTTAAAAAAAAAAAAAGGCGGGGGGAGGGAGTAGATGAGAAAAGTACTTTGAATTTTTATGTTTTTTAAATCATATTTTTTTGAAAGAATGTTAATACTTTATTTTTTATCTTTTAACTTATATTAATAATTTATTTAATTTTTGTCAAGGTAGAATATTTTATCCATGTGAAATGTCAGCAAAGTTTTTTTTTTTTAATAAAAAAGAGAGTGTATTACACATATTACTGGGTGTGTTTCTGAAATTAATAAGTGATGACTTAAGTATAAAATTGACTCTCAATAGTTTAGATATTAAACTAAAAAAAAAATAAGTGTATTTTTGACATTTATCTCTTAAATTATTTCTAAAAGGAGATGGGTTTTGTACAAGTTAAATATCTCTATAATTTTATTTAATATTTTTTTAAGTTTAAAATAAATGAACTTTTAAAGTGTTGCATAGTTCTTAATAGAGTTAGTCAATGACATTAATTAATAAGTAATTTTTTAATATTATTCCTTTGCTATTTCCAATTTTTTTTAAAAAAAAATTAGAGATAGTTGACAATTTCATTAAAGAAATGGATAAACAAAGAAAAATAATAATAAGAAGAAGAAAGGAATACTTGCGTTACATTTTTGTTCCCCGCCATCAACCATAGTAAGACATTATTTCTCTCTCTTTTATTTTTGTTGATGATAATTCAAAGACGCATTTAGCCAGCAATATAGGAAAGATTCACTTTCGTATTTTGATGGGGTTTGTGAAAAATGCATGGAGACGAAATATTGGCTAAATTAAATGGTTCACTTATTCCATATTTGATTGGAACAAAAGTAGATTGCAATTATATTTTTATCTTACATCAAAAGAATTAAATAACAATTTCAGAAAAACCAATTCTAGAATAAATTATTTCTCAACCAAACAAACCCTAAGTTAATAATAGGAATTTGAGGATTGGTGAACATAGCTAAGTCTTGATATACAAGATTCTATTTTTTCAGTAACTCATTTTTAAAAGGTTCAATATATATGTGTGATTTTTTTTTTCCCAAACAAATACATGCTCAAGTTGAGGTGATTAACAATTAACATGCAAGCAACCTGCCTTGTGTTTAATAATTATAGCGTCTACATGAAATATTTGGACAAAATTAAGTATGACAGGTTGAAGTAGTAATTTTATGCTTCATTACTCTTTTTTTTCTAGCTTTATATCAAATCACCCAAGATATTTTTACCTTTACACTTAAGAGATTTAAAATTTAAAAAATACATAAAATCAATTTTTTTCCAAATTACAAAGAATTGTATGTGTGGACTAGATGCTATCAGAATCTCCCCTAATTTTGGGTAATATTCAGAATTTGGAGTCAACTACTCTACCCATCATATAGTAGAGCCTTCCATTTAAATTAAATCAAATCTTTGATCAATATGAATAAAAGTTGATATCGAAACTAATATATTTCTCCAGACATATTTAATATAATTAATTTTATTTTTCAAAGACTCTATTTGTATAAGACGTAAAAGAAACATACTAGTAAAGCAAAATTTTATAATCAATTACATGCTCCGCCAAAAGTAACATTTGAAATTGAAATTTTATAATCAACTATAATAATCTTCAATCCACCAATTCTATAAACCGTGAAAAATAAATGAGACAAATAATATTAGAACGTTCCATAAGAAACTTGGATCAGTGTTGCTGAGAGTGGATTGTATCTGGTTGATATCCAGGGAAAATGCACCAATTATGAATCTAGATTCACAGGTGGATGACAAGAGCAATTTAGGCCCAATAGGATAATAAAGGGTATTTTTATATTATTTTCAATAATTCGATGATATTTTAAAAAAAAAATTCATTTTTTAATTTCAATCACGTCAAATCTCCTCTAAATAGTCCCAAAATTCAAGTATGAGTTTCTCTTAATGTTTGGTGTATTGTTGACTCGCAAACGTTATAAGCATAAGAGTTTCTCGTTTTGTGGTTGTGTTGGAATGCTAACAAACTCAAATTTGTAATGGTGGTATGCATAAAAAGGTTTCTTGAAGCAGCAACATCTTAGTTGATCGGACACCAACAATAAATAAGACAAAAAAGTTAGCTCATCAATAGGAATATCCTATTAGAAGATAATGAATTTAAATGTGGTGATACACCTTTTTATTTAGTAACTTTTCACTAAATTGTGTTTCAATTTTTTTTTTCTCCTTTTCTCATTTGGTGATACACTTTTTTATTTAGTAACTTTAAATTATGTTTCCACCTTTTCCGTCTCTTTCTTTTGTCCCATACAGATTATATGTATAACATACAGATGAAAAAATGATACTAATTTTAGTATTTGATCTTCATTTCATAACATATCCATATTTATAATAGCATATACATACAATAGCTTAATAAAAGTATAATATATATATAAAGTTAAATATAGAGAAGGTGATGTGGCACCTCTCTGTGGCCAGCATTCCTATTTATCTTTTTTCTCTTTTTTTTTAATCCATAATGTACTAATTAAAATAGCTTAAGAAAAGCCTAACCAAAGAAATAACAGGAATTTTTATTTATTACTTATGACATAATTATTTATTTAATACAAGGGCGGATCCACAAAGAATTTTGTGGGTGCTCTAGCACCTATTGTCCCAACATAAAATGTATATAGGTATGTAAAAGGAACTACAAAATCTATATAATTAATCAGTAAGCACCTAGTACATAACTATTAGATGTGGCTTGTTGGTTAGTAAGTGGGTGTTGAAGCTCTGTAACAGTGAGGTTGTGAGGTTGTGAGATTGAATTATATATTCCATCTTCTCTCCATGGAATAAATTTATATGTTTATAAAATTATTTAGTTTATTGCGTAAAGCATATGATATTCGTAAGTATAAGCAATGTTATTATTACTCATTTTAATTTCGAAATATGAAGAGTTATCTAGTACATTAATATTAATATTAAACATAATTTTCTCATTAACTTTTAACATGATTGTGACTTCCATTTTGGAGGTCTAAGTTTGAAATCCCTTGCTAGCGAAAGCAAGGGATTTGCCTACTATGTCGAGCTCATCGCACCGATCTTGCCTAGTGTGGTTTACCTCTCCTGTGTAGTTTGCATGCAATTACATGTGAGCGAGGATTTTACCCTATCCGCACCTAAAGGGTAGCGGCTATGGATTTCCATTGCCATACAAAAATAAATGAAAAATAATGATTTTATGTTAACAAAAGTGAAGCATCCACTACCTTCAGATCCTAGATCTGTGTAACACCCGATAAATTACCAAAATACCCCTAGGGAAGAGATGTGCATAAAACGCGTCTTCCGATGCTCGGATTGAAAATTCGAGAGTGGATTCGTGATCAGCACTGAAAATTGAGTGGGAAGAGGGTCTCGGTTGATTTTTAGAGCGATCGAGTCGAAAGATAATTTTTTGTTCCAAAAGGAAAAACAGTGTGCCTGCGCGATGGAACCGCGTCGCGGACCTGTCGCGGAGTCACACTTATGTTTTTTCTGTGATTTTTTGACGGAGTTGAATTTTTCGAAAATACACTGTCCGCGACAGGTCTGCGTCGCGGACTGTGTTATTTCAGGTCGGGAAAAAATTCTTTTAAATTACAAAGGGCATTTTAGTCCATTCCTATTTATCCTAAACGTTCCCCTATGACCAATAAAGGTCGGTTTCTAAGAAAAGGATTTCAAAAACCCCATTCTAAAGCGTTCTTCCAAAAAGTCACTAAAGCTAGGACTTGAAGGAAATTGAGGTTGAAGAGATCAAGAGAAGGTTGTGCAAATTTGTGTTAGCAAAACTTTCCAAGTATGTAAGGCTAACCTAAAGCATGAGAATGTTCTCCCATGTGCCCTTCTGAGTATAAAGTATGGTGTCTTGACATGATAAGGTTAATGTGAAGAGTTTGATGCATGAAAAAGTTACGTTATTTTATGTATAAACTATTTTCTAACATGAATTAATGATCATCACTATTTTATTTTACATCATAATTCATTTTCATGAGTGCATTTTAAAACCCTATCATTATTGTGTTTTGGGAAAAAGCATGCATAATGAAATAAGGGGATATGTCTAGAGCCGTGACGATTATGATGTTACGATGATGTTATGATGATGTTGATGAGAATGATGTTTTATGATGTCTTAGCATTGAGATTTAATTGCTAAATGAGTATCTTGAGTTCTGATGTTGATGTTGATGTTGATGTTATGAGGTGAGGTACTATGTCCCTACGGGACTGATGTTGATGTTGAGGTTTTATATTATGTCCCTCTGGGACCGATGTTGATGTTGAGGTATTATATCATGTCCTTATATGACTGATGATGAGGTATTATGTCCCTATGGGACTAATGAGGTTGATGTTTTATGAGCATGACGAGTTCTGGGAGGAGTATTGAGCACCGAAATGGGTGGTGAGTGAGTCCCGCTCGAACCCATTAACTACGTGGCCTGCGTAGGGAGAGAGGATTGAACCGCAATGCGGATGACTCCTGTCTTGTCCCAAATGAGGACAGAGGTTTTTCTTGTGGATCCACTAAGGTTATGTCCTTTACCCCGGATAGGGTATTGGATGGATATGGCAACGGCATCGCTTCGTTGTATCATCACCGGCTCATAGGTGATGGTTGTCGGTTAGAGAAACTCCCAGTTAGGTTCCAGTTGATAGAACTCTTATGTTGATGTTGATGTGATGTTTGAGTCGAGTCTTTGAGTCGATGTGATATTCCCTCGAGTCGATGTGATGTTCCTTTGATGTTGAGGTTCCTTGAGATGAGCTTGATGTGATGTCGATGATTGATGAGAGGTTGATGAGTCAATTGTCTAATCCAATCTCTTGCCTTAGATAGACTTCTGATATCCTGTATGGAGTATGATGTTGAGTTGATGTTTCTTTATGCTGTGTACTTACACTGTAATTCAGCTATTTTATATGCCAGTACATTCCACGTACTGACGCCATTTGGCGCTGCATCGTTTCATGATGCAGATACAGGAGCTAGAGGACTTCAGCAGGCACACCGTTGAGGTCAGAGATTTCAAGTTTAGACTTTGGTGAGCCTCCTTGCTATCCGGAGGAGACCCTTCTATTTTATGCTTCCTTTATTGCATTGAGTTCGGTAGCCATGGCATGTCATGGCACCATTCTTAGACAGTTGAGTTAGGTTAGAGGCTTCGTAGACATGATGTCGAGGTTGATGTGGATGTTTCCCTTATGAACTGAGTAGTACTTTACTTACTCAGTTGATATTGAGATTGATGTTTGGCCATTTGGCCCTTATCTGAGGTATTCTATTTATGATGTTTCCACTATGTTGATGTTGAATGATGTGATGAGGCTAAGTGGTTCGCTCGGGGACTACCAATAGTCGCTGAGTGCCGGCCACGTCTAGGGTACCCTCCCAGGGCGTGACAAACTTGGTATCAGAGCACAGAGTTCAAGAATCCTAGGGAGTCTATGAATTAGTAGAGTCTTGTTTATGCGTGTGTTGTGCACCACACTTCATAAACAGGATGCTACAGGGCATTTAGGAAATGGTTACCCTTCTTTGATGTTCTGAGTTCGTGCGATAGAGCTTGGCTCTATGAAACCCTCTTTCTAATTCGTGCGTTACGCGTTCGCAGATAATGCCTCCAAAATGCACTGCTGTCCAAAGAGATGCTTCAGTCCCTAACACTGAGAATCCCTTACCAGAGGCTCCTAATCAGCATGGAACAAGGAGACGGGGATGACCTGCTAGAGCTGCTGAGGCTCCACCAGCACCTCCTGTTCAGTCAGCCTCCACTTCAAAAGCAGACTTCAGGGGAGCTATTGTTATGCTCACGCAGTTAGTGGCCTCTCAGAGTAGCAGTCGCAGTCCCCAGGCCCCTAGCTCCAGCTCCCAAGAGCCTGCAGCTGCAACTAGGCTCAGAGATTTCCTGAGGATGAACCCGCCAGTCTATACGGGGTCAAAAGTAGAGGAGGACCCACGAAACTTCATTGATGAGGTGCATAAGATCTTGAGGGCTATGCATGCAAATGAGGTGGAGGGAGTCGAGCTGGTCTCTTATCAGCTTAAGGATATTGCCAATGTCTGGTATAACCAGTGGGAGGATGGTAGGGGTGAGGATGCTGATCCTGCAGAGTGGGAAGAGTTTGAGAGTGCTTTTCTCGATCACTTCTTTCCCCAAGAGTTGAGAGAGGCAAAGGTCGAGGAGTTCCTAAATCTAAAGCAAGAGGGGTTGACGGTCAAAGAGTACAGCTTGAAGTTCATCCAGCTGTCCAGATATGCTCCAGAGATGGTCCTTGATATGAGGGCAAGAATGAGGAAGTATGTGTTTGGGTTGGGCAGGCATGTAAAGAGAGAGTGTAAGGCAACATTGCTGATTCCAGACATGGATATTGCTAGACTTATGGTCTATGCCCAGCAGACTGAGGAGGACAAGAAGAGGGACAGAGAAGAGCAGCAGAAGAAGAAAGCCAAATCGGCAGGGCATGAGCCTAATCAGCAGAAACAGAATAAAGGTGATAGAACCTTCTTTCAAAAGAAGTCTTCTAGCCATGCACCTTCGATGGTGAGTGCACCTGTTTAGCAAAACAGGTATGATCAGAGATCATGTGGTCATCAGAACTTCAGAGCACAGGGACCTCAGTCCCAAGCCAGTGTTGCTCAAGGTCCGAAGGGAAGGCCACCTTATGGCAGATGTGGCAGGCTGCATCTTGGCGCGTGCCGTGAGGGCACCAATAATTTCTTTACCTGTGGACAGCCTGACCATTTCCAGGGTGAGTGCCCTATGAGGAATCAGAGGTGGAGTGATAGAGGTAATAGAGCTCAGTCTTCTACAGCGCCCCCCTGAGGGTAGTCATCAGAAGGCAACTACTGCAAATGCAGGAGGCGGGACGAACCGTCTGTATGCGATGGGTAATCGATAGGATCAAGAGGTTGCTCCAGATGTTGTTACGGGTATGCTCTGAATCTTTTCTTATGATTGTTATGCATTGCTTCACCCGGGTACCACCTTATCTTTTGTGACTCCGTATGTGGCCAATAAGTTTGAGATTCTTCCTGTGTGTTTGCTTGAGCCTTACACTGTTTTGACTCCTACTGGTGAGTCAATCTTGGCTAAGAGGATCTATAGAGACTGTATAGTGTCCATCTGTCATAGGGATACTTTGGCCAATTTGGTAGAGTTGGAGATAGTTGACTTTGATGTGATTCTTGGTATGGATTGGCTCCATGCTTGCCATGCATCCATAGATTGTAGGACCCGAGTTGTTAGATTTCAATTTCCTAATGAATCGGTCCTAAAGTGGAAGGGAGGTTATGTTGCACCCAAGGGTAAATTTATTTCTTACCTGAGGGCGAGGAGGTTAATCTCTAAGGGGTGTATCTATCACCTTGTACGAGTTAAATCTGATGATGTTGAGTCGCCTACTCTTGAGTCGATCCCGATTATGAATGAGTTCCCCGAGGTGTTCCTTGAGGATTTACCCGGAGTCCCTTCCGATAGGGAGATCGACTTCGGTATTGATGTACTTCCTGAGACGCAACCCATTTCGATCCCACCACATAGGATGGCCCCTGTTGAGTTGAAAGAGTTGAAGGAGCAGTTGAAGGATCTGTTAGAAAAGGGTTTTATTAGACCCATTGTTTCTCCTTGGGGTGCTCCCGTTCTGTTTGTACGAAAAAATGATGGGTCTTTGAGAATGTGCATAGATTATAGGCAACTGAACAAGGTCACAGTCAAGAATAAATATCCTCTTCCCAGGATAGATGACTTGTTTGACCAACTTCAGGGTGCCTCATGCTTTTCAAAGATAGACCTCAGATCGGGTTACCACCAGTTGAAGGTGAGAGAATGTGATATTCCAAAGACAGCTCTCAGGACAAGATATGGCCACTTTGAGTTCTTGGTCATGTCCTTTGGGTTGACGAATGCACCTGCAGTTTTCATGGATTTGATGAATAGGGTATTCAGGCCCTACCTTGATATGTTCATGATCGTGTTCATTGATGATATCTTGGTATATTCGAGGAATGAGGAAGAGCATGCTAAGCATCTTAGAGTTGTCCTTCAAACTCTTAAAGACCATGAGTTGTATGCGAAGTTCTCCAAATGTGAGTTTTGGCTCAAATCAGTGGCCTTCCTAGGCCATGTAGTGTCAGGTGATAGGATCCGAGTAGATGGTCAGAAGATTGAAGTGATTGCCAGCTGGCCAAGACCGACCTCTCCAACTGACATAAGGAGTTTCTTAGGGTTGGCAGGCTACTATCGCAAATTTATTGAGGGATTTTCTTCTCTATCCGCCCCATTGACCAAACTGACCCAGAAAAAGGTCAAGTTTGAGTGGTCTGAGGAGTGCGAGAAGAGCTTCCAAGAGTTAAAGACTAGGTTGACTACTGCACCTGTATTGACCTTGCCTGACGAGACGGAAGGTTTTGTAATATACTGTGATGCGTCAAGAGTTGGGTTGGGATGTGTGTTAATGCAAAGAGGTAAAGTGGTGGCTTATGCTTCCAGGCAGCTTAAAATTCATGAGAAGAACTATCCGACCCATGATCTTGAGTTGGCGGCAGTGGTGTTCGCATTTAAAATCTGGCGCCACTACTTGTATGGAGTGCATGTGGACGTGTTTACGGATCACAAGAGCTTACAGTGTGTCTTCAGTTAGAGAGAGATCAACCTGCAACAGAGGAGGTGGTTGGAACTGCTCAAGGATTACGACATGAGCATCATGTACCACCCAGGTAAAGCTAATGTTGTTGTTGGTGCTCTTAGCAGGTTGTCTATGGATAGCACAACCCATGTTGAGGAAGAAAAGAAAGAGTTAATAAAAGAAGTGCATAGGTTGGCTCGACTAGGAGTCTAACTTGAGGAGAACAACGAGGGAGGAATTAATGTTCAGAATGGGTCTGCATCGTCCCTAGTGACTGAGGTAAAAGAGAAACAGGATCGAGATCCTATTATACTCCAATTGAAGGAGGATGTTCAGAAGCAAAATGTGATGGTCTTCTCCAAAGGGGGAGATGGGGTATTGAGGTACCAGAGTAGGCTATATATCCCTGATGTTGATGGTGTCTAAGAGAGGATTCTGGCTGAGGCTCATAGCACTAGATACTCCATTCATCCGTGCTCCACCAAGATGTATCACGACCTGAGAGAGGTCTATTGGTGGAGTGGAATGAAGCGGGATATCACAGAGTTTGTTTCAAGATGCCCAAATTGCCAACAAGTAAAAGTTGAGCATCAAAGGCCAATTGGCTTGGCCCAAAACTTTGAGATTCCAGAATGGAAGTGGGAGATGATTAATATGGATTTCATCACTTGCCTACCGAGATCAAGGAGACAGCACGATTCCATATGGGTAATTGTGGACAGGATGACGAAGTCAGCGCATTTCCTGGCAGTCAAGACGACTAACACTGCCGAGGATTATGCCAAGATGTATATCCAAGAGATTGTGAGGTTGCATGGAGTTCCCTTGTCCATTATATCGGACAGAGGAGCCCAATTTACTTCTCATTTCTGGAAGACTTTCCAGAAAGGATTGGGTACCAAAGTGAACTTGAGCATAGTTTTTCATCCACAGACGGATGGTCAGGCAGAGCGCACTATTTAGACGGTAGAGGACATGTTGAGAGCATGCGTCCTTGATTTCAAAGGAAATTGGGATGATCATTTACCATTGATTGAATTCGCATATAACAATAGTTACCATGCGAGCATTCAAATGGCCCCTTATGATGCCTTGTATAGGAGGAGATGTAGATCACCCATTCGGTGGTTTGAGGTTGGAGAGGCTGAGTTGATTGGTCCTGACCTTGTCCACCAGTCCATGGAGAAGGTGAAGATTATTCGAGAAAGATTGAAGACTGCCCAAAGCCGTCAGAAATCTTACACAGATGTGAGGAGAAGAGACCTAGAGTTTGAGGTGAGCGATTGGGTTTACCTGAAGGTATCACCCATGAAGGGTGTCATGAGGTTTGGGAAAAAGGGAAAATTAAGTCCTCGCTACATTGGTCCGTACCAGATTGTGTGAAGAAATGGGAAGGTCGTCTATGAACTAGAATTACCTTCTGAGTTAGATGGAATCCATCCGGTGTTCCATATTTTGATGTTGAAGAAATGTTTGGGAGATCCTGCCTTGGTAATTCCTGTGGAGAGCATGGGAGTCAGAGACAGTTTGTCCTATGAGGAAATCCCAGTCCAGATCCTTGATCGACAGGTTCGCAGACTGAGGAACAAAGAGATAGCCTCCGTCAAAGTTCTGTGGGGGCAGTGTTCTTAAAGGCGCTCGCCTCTGCGCCTAAGGCGAGAGGCGAGGCGAGGCGACAGGCTATCGCCATTTGAAGGTGAGGCGAGGCGAAGGTGTAAAAGGCGACGAAAGGCGACGGAAAGGCGAGAGGCGCGATGGCGAGGCGAGGCGCAGAGGCGCTCGCCTTTTGATTTTTTTATTTTAAAGCACTTATGCGACAAAATTTTAGAAATTAAAACTAGGGTTCGACTTGACACTCACACGCAACGCAGAACTCTCTCTTCTTCAGCGAAGCTTGACGACGCAGCTGTTCTTCTCCTCAGTTCCGGCGACTCTGTTCCTTTTCCGGCGACACGTTCTTCAGTTCTGACTTCCGGCGACTCTGCTCCAGTCTCCAGCAAGCTCCGGACTCCGGTAAGTCGCCTCTTTCTTCTTTCATTTTCTTCTTCCTTTCTTCTTTCTTCTTCGTTCATTCTTTCTTTCTTTTTTCTTTCTTCAGTTCAACAGTTCAGCTGTTCTGATGCTGAACTTTGATTTTTTTCCCCTTTATTTCTTGGTTCCAACTTCCAGTTCCTCCATTTACTGCAGCTGTGCCCATGTTTTTTAAAAAAAAATTATAATCTAATATATATGTTAAGTTGTTAACTGTCCAGTACTCCAGTGGGCAGTGGCCAATTTTTTTATGCTAATTTATATGAAATATTTGTTAATATATGTTATTGCTATTGAGATTTGGATATTTATATATGCACTTAAAAATTCCAGATTTTGGTATAAATTGGCGCCTCAATTTAAAAAGGCGAGCGCCTCGCCGCTCGCCTCGCCGCGAGGCAAGGCAGAGCCTTGTCGCCTTTTGTCGCCTTTCGCCGTCCAAAACACTGTGTGGGGGAATCAATTTGTTGAGGAAGCCACATGGGAAGCTGAAGAAAAGATGAAAGCAAAATACCCGCACCTGTTCGTGCTCGAGATTGATGAAAGTATTGAAGGTAACATTCTTACGTTTATGTAAATTGATGTCCCTACCATGATGTGATGTGTATAGTATTGATGTCTGAGTAAATGTTGATGAGGTCGATGAGAAGTCGAGGTAGTGATGTTACCGAGTGAGTATCGAGGTGAGTCTTGAGTCGATTCGTGCCAAAATACCATTCCTACTCATCATTCGAGGACGAATGATCCCAAGGGGGAGATAATGTAACACCCGATAAATTACCAAAATACCCCTAGGAAAGAGATGTGCGTAAAACGCGTCTTCCGATGCTCGAATTGAAAATCTGAGAGTGTATTCGTGATCAACACTGAAAACTGAGTGGGGAGAGGGTCTCGGTCGTTTTTTAGAGCAATCGAGTCGAAAGATAATTTTTCGTTCCAAAACGAAAAACACTGTGCCTGCGCGATGGAACCGCGTCGCGGACCTGTCGCGGAGTCACACTTATGTTTTTTCTGTGATTTTTCGACGGAGTTGAATTTTTCGAAAATACACTGTCCGCGACAGGTCCGCGTCGCGAACTGTGTTATTTCAGGTCGGGAAAAATTCTTTTAAATTACGGAGGGCATTTTAGTCCATTCCTATTTATCCTAAACGTTCCCCTACGACCAATAAAGGTCGGTTTCTAAGAAAAAGGTTTCAAAAACCCCATTCTAAAGCGCTCTTCCAAAAAGTTACTAAAGCTAGGGCTTGAAGGAAGTTGAGGTTGAAGAGATCAAGAGAAGGTTGTGCAAATTCGTGTTAGCAAAACTTTCCAAGTATGTAAGGCTAACCTAAAGCATGGGAATATTCTCCCATGTGCCCTTTTGAGTATAGAGTATGGTGTCTTGACATGATGAGGTTAATGTGAAGAGTTTGATGCATGAAAAAGTTACGTTATTTTATGTATAAACTATTTTCTTACATGAATTGATGATCATCACTATTTTATTTTACATCATAATTCATTTTCATGAGTGCATTTTAAAACCCTATCATTATTGTGTTTTGGGAAAAAGCATGCATAATGAAATTAGGGGATATGTCTAGAGCCTTGACGATGATGATGTTACGATGATGTTATGATGATGTTGATGAGAATGATGTTTTATGATGTCTTAGCATTGAGATTTAATTGCTAAATGAGTATCTTGAGTTCTGATGTTGATGTTGATGTTATGAGGTGAGGTACTATGTCCCTACGGGACTGATGTTGATGTTGAGGTTTTATATTATGTCCCTCTGGGACCGATGTTGATGTTGAGGTATTATATCATGTCCTTATATGACTGATGATGAGGTATTATGTCCCTATGGGACTTATGAGGTTGATGTTTTATGAGCATGTCGAGTTTTGGGAGGAGTATTGAGCACTGAAATGGGTGGTGAGTGAGTCTCACTCGAACCCATTAACTATGTGGCCCGCGTAGGGAGAGAGGATTGAACTGCAATGCGGATGGCTCCTATCTTGTCCCAAATGAGGACAGAGGTTTTTCTTGTGGATCCACTGAGGTTATGTCCTTTACCCCGGGCAGGGTATTGGATGGATGTGGCAACGGCATCGCTTCGTTGTATCATCACCGGCTCATAGGTGATGGTTGTCGGTTAGAGAAACCCCCAGTTAGGTTCCAGTTGATAAAACTCTGATGTTGATGTTGATGTGATGTTTGATTCGAGTCCTTGAGTCGATGTGATTTCCCTCGAGTCGATGTGATGTTCCTTTGATGTGAGTTGATGTTGAGGTTCCTTGAGATGAGCTTGATGTGATGTCGATGATTGATGAGAGGTTGATGAGTCAATTGTCTAATCTAATCTCTTGCCTTAGATAGACTTCTGATATCCTGATGGAGTATGATGTTGAGTTGATGTTTCTTTATGTTGTGTACTTACACTGTGATTCAGCTATTTTACATGCTAGTACATTTCACGTACTGACGCCATTTGGCGCTGCATCGTTTCATGATGCAGATACAGGAGCTAGAGGACTTCAGCAGGCGCACCGTTGAGGTCAGAGATTTCGAGTTCAGTCTTTGGTAAGCCTCCTTGCTATCCGGAGGAGACCCTTCTATTTTATGCTTCCTTTATTTCATTGAGTCCGCTAGCCATGGCATGTCATGGCACCATTCTTAGACAGTTGAGTTAGGTTAGAGGCTTCGTAGACATGATGTCGAGGTTGATGTGGATGTTTCCCTTATGAACTGAGTAGTACTTTACTTACTCAGTTGATGTTGAGATTGATGTTTGGCCATTTGGCCCTTATCTGAGGTATTCTATTTATGATGTTTCCGCTATGTTGATGTTGAATGATGTGATGAGGCTAAGTGGTTCGCTCGGGACTAGCAATAGTCTCTGAGTGCCGCCACGTCTAGGGTACCCTCCCGGGGCGTGACAATCTGCTACTGATTTAATAGTATTTTTCATTTAATCCCTACCCTTTTGTCTGAATCAAAGGGAAACCCTTCTTTTTTAAGCAAAGAAAAGTTATTTTCTCCTTTTTCCAACCAACAGAAATCATTCTCTCTGAACAAAGGATTTTTAGTAAAGGCATTCTCTCCGATTGTCAAAAATTTTGTTTACTTCTTCTTTCTAGTGATATAGTTTTTAACGAATTTTGTGATTTTTTAAAACTATTTTCTGTTTCTACAGTTGTTCATAATTGTTATGAGTGTTTTCTTCTGCGGTTTCAACTGTTTATAATTCTTATGAGTGTTTTCTTCTCTAATTTCAGTTGTTCATAAATTTTATGAGTATTTTCTTCTTCGATTTCATTTAAACTTACGGTGTACAACGAAGATGAAGGTGAATGCAACAAAAAAAAATTTAAAAAAAGGAGTTTGATGGTTATTTTTGTGCTTGGATGAACTGTGTGATGATTTATAGAGCTATTGGCAATCCGATAATGGTCTGGTGGTGGTGATTCATCGGAGAATAACAGATGAGACTCTGAAAATTTGTAGTAAAGTTGTATTATAATTATATTAAATACAAACGATATTTGTAATACAATTTTAATTTAATATATCCATTTTTATGACTTCGATTATTGTTATTCTAACAAATATAATACCTTTGTTACAATATAAGTTTAGTTAAATAATACTAGAATACTGAAATTCATACATAATACTTATGACACATTTGTTTTTAAAAAAAATTATATATTCTCCACGTGCATTGAAACATGCCTATAATATGTTGAATTCACAATGTATTATAATTATGATTTATTTTTTCTCTTATTAATGGTGCTAAAATATATTATTGTATCAAAAAGATATTCCCCACATGCATTGAAACATGCATATAATATGTTTAATATATCGAATTCAAAGTTTATTACCATTATCGTTTATATTTATTTTTAATTAATTATGTCAACAAATATTATACATGAATTTTAGTCATTCAAGAACTATTTAAATCAGTTTATATGTTAATATATAAAAATTGTGTCATAAAGTCATTATACATGTATTTATATAATACAAATTTAACACGTAAATTATTTTGTGATGGAGGCTGGAACCATTTAAAATTTATTAGGAGAGCAAAAAAGTTACAAAAAATGATGAAAGTTGGAGACGTTGAAAATTTATTAGGAGAGAAAGAAAATTGTAAAAATTGATGGAAGAAAGAGAAATATTGTAGAAATTAATGGAAGAGAGAAAAGAAATTAATGGAAGAAAGAGAAATGAAGAAAAAGAATAAATACATTATTTTTTGGCTATTTCGGGTAAAAAAAATTGTAGCTATTTCGGATAAGAGTAAAACTTATAGTAAAATTTGTAATTAATGATATATAATATAGCAATAATTACACCCACAAGCCATTAAGAAAAATTATTTACAGAAAAAGTAGCACTTTATCTTTCTATTACTGAAAATAAATAGCCATTTGGGATTTTTTTATTTTTTTTTTGTTCTTTTCCTTTAGTTCAGTGGCCATTTAGGCCTTTTTTTCATTTAAAATCGGCTATTTGGCCTTTTTATAATTTTTAATTTATTTATGCTTTTTTTTCCTTCTGATTTTTTTAAATAATTATTTTTTAATTTTTCTTTTCCTCTCACACTTTTTCTTTTTGATTTTTTAAAAAAAATCTTTTTTTATTTTTTTAGCTATGCTATGTTAAATTTATTTATTTTTAAATGTCAATGTTTTTAAATTTTTTAATTTGCTCTTTTTTAAAAAGATTTTTTCCTTTTTTCATTATTTCACTTTTTGTGAATTTTTTTTGTCATTGTATTATTTCTTGTTTATTCTTTTATTTTATTAGGGTGCAAAAGCATGATAGTCAAATAAATATTGATATAGATATATTACATAATTATTTATACAATATAGATACACTTTATGAACCATTTATATAGGGTCTATACATTACATATCTATTTATATAATGTCGACACACGTTTGTATACAATTTATACAATATCAATACACATTTACATTTACATATTATATACAATGTTGATACATCACATAACTATTTAGATAATATTGATACACGTTCATACATATGTGTGCAGAATCGATACATGAAAATAATACACAATTTTACACACACACAATATTAAAATATTTATATTAAATCTAATTTTGGCGATTAAATTATTTAAATTTTTATTTTTTTTTAAAATAAGCGACGGACATTGCCACGCTATCCATCGCAAATTATATAAAAAAAACTAAAAAATATTAACTTTGCCGGAAAATTCCGCGAAAAATTGAGATGGACATATAGTTGATGTCCATCGCTTTTAGTAATTAAAAAATATTAATTTATAAAGAGACAAACAGCGTCCCTTAGTCCGTCGCTTTTTTTTCGTCGTTTTTACCCCTGTTTTTAGTAGTGATAAGTGATTGTTGTCGGATAAGAGAAACTCCAATAAAAGTTCTATACTGATAGTACTCTGATTGAATTGGATTGGAATGATTGAATTGTCTATGATGGGTCATTGTCTACTCTTTATTCTTGCTTTAGATAGACAATTGACATTTTTATTGAGTATTTTTGCCTTGATTATTGTTCTACCTGTATCTATTTTATTCAGTCATTTTACATACTCGTACATTCCACGTAATGACGTCCATTTGGACTGCATCGTTTCATGATGCAGAGGCAGGTACTAGAGATCATCAACAGACGCACCGTTGAGGGTCTATTGCATTCAGCTGAGTTGGTGAGCACTCCCTTACTCCGGAGGATTCACATTTATATTTTCATCTATTTATTTTGATTTGAGGTAGTCATGGGTCTGTCATTGACACCATTTAACAGTTGATAGAGGCTTCATAGACTAGAGTTTGATTTGTCATGAGTTTGAACATTTATTTTGGCTAGTTTGTTTCTTACTAGTCTTATTGAGTTCACTTGATCATTTACTTATTGAGATTTGTTCACCATTTTTCATCCTTGTTTTCTGCTGATTTGTTAAACTATGATTGAATATATGTGATGAGGTCAAGTGGTTCGCTCGGGGACTAGCAATAGTCTCTGAGTGTCAGCCACGTCTAGGGTACCCTCCCGGGGCGTGACATTTTCTTCATCCAACGATTGCCACTTTTTTCTAAAGAGTCAATTTTCCTTTTTTTTTTTTAATTTTTTACGGATTGCATATATGTGAAAATTATTTCTAGATTTTACAGATTTGTAATTTTAAGTCACTATTAATTTTAAATCCAATTTTAAATTAATATTGACTTAAAATTCAGATTAAATAATTTTAATTAATATTGACTTAAAATTAATTGAACTTATTAAAATAATCTTAAATAACGTAAAATACTTAAATAAAATATAATTTCAAATCACTTAAATCGATATTGACTTAAAATATGAATTTTTAAATAATTTAAAAGTAATAGAGATTTTAATTTAAGTGATTTAAAATTAATACAGATTTTGATTTAAGTAATTTAAAATTCGAATTTAAAATTAAAATAAAAATAATTTAGACCTAATAATGACAGTTATATCTTACCTTGATTACCTTAAATGACCATATTAACTGCAGTACGATTGTTTAGTTTTGGTTATAATATAATCACTAATTACACTTTTTTTTTATTTTTACAACATCTTCATTGATTACATATTTTTTTATTTCATCCGTGAAGGTGTTTCTTTCATATTTGAAATGATTTTGATAAATTCTTCCATAATCTAGGTAATTCTTTCAGACTAATAATTTATGAGATTTTTTTTAATTAATGAGATTTTCCGGATTTGTTGTCTTTTCCTTTTTTTATTTATTTCAGATCTTTTAAGGATTAAATTCTTTTTAAGGAGTCATTTAGTGCTATTTTTAAGGAGACAGTTATTTATGAGACTTTTTTAATTTATGGTGTCTAAGATATTATATATTTGTTCCTTTATTTATAATTCTTTTTGTATTAATTTTTTTTCAATTTTTTATGTAGTCTCCATGATCAATTTTTTTTTAATCATTTTTTATGGATTGTATATCTGTAAAAAATTATTTTTATTCTGATTATAAATGATTTCTTATAACCATGCATATTTTTTTCGTGTGCTATATTTTTTAAGAAAATCGTTGGTTTTATTAAGGGTATGTCAAGTTCTTACCAATAAACCAAATATATCACTTAAAATACCAAAATATGTATCCACTATTTTTCACGTGTGCTGTATTTTTTAGGAATACTTTTGGTTTTATTAAGGGTATGTCATACCAATATACCAAATATATACCATTTAAATACCAAAAACATATATCCACTATATTTTACGTGTGCTATATTTTTTAAGAATATTGTTGGTTTTGATTAAGAGTATGTTAAATTGTTACCAATAAATCAAATATATATCACTTAAATAACAAAAATATATATCCACTATTAAATGAGAGTACATTGAAATTTCCAGTATTTTATTTGTTTTATTCAGGGTTTTTCAATGATATCATTTTTCACGTGTGCTTTATTTTTAAGAATTTTTTTTTATTTCTTTCGGGGCATGACAATATCATACTGATAAACCAAATATAGATCACTTAAATGCCAAAATATATATCCGCTATAAAATGCAAAATACACTGAATTCTCAATATATTATTGGTTTTATTCAAGACATGTCAAGTTCATACAAATAAACCAAATATAGATCTCACACACACACATATATATATATATATATTACTATAAAATGCAAATATACTGAATTTTCAGTATATTGTTGGTTTTACTCTGGGGAGTTTCAATGATATCCATGTGTGCTGTATTTTTTAAGATTGTTGTTGATTTTATTTAAGGGCATGTCAAGTTCTTACCAATAAACCAATAAATCATATTTTTATTGTTATAAGTTTATAAGTTCTTTTGGCGCAAAATAGTAACTTATAACTTTGTTGAAAGTCAGTAACCAAACATTTTCCCCTATGAAATTAACTATAGGTTTAATATTATATTGACATCTTATCGTCGCACAAAGTGCAGATAAGTTCACTGTATTTTTAATTTATTAATTAAATAATTATTGCATATAATGGATTTCAACTTTACCAGAGAAAGGAAGTAGAATAATAGTGAAAGAAAGCAGTGAGAGGGATAGTAACCCGTGCTCACGGGAGTCAAAAAACCTAACCCACACAAGTCAATAAACAGGATGAGTTACTAATAAAACCGCATATCTCAGAAACCATTCCGTTTTACCAAAGAATGTAAAAATTAACTACTCCCTTTGTCCCATTTTATGTAGCACCCTTTTCTTTTTAGTCCATCTTAAAAAGAATGTCACCTTACTCTAATTGGAAACAATTTACCTTTAAAATTCCCTTAACGAAATGATTCCGTGGGTGTCACATAAAATGGGACAGAGGGAGTACTACTTTGATCTGTAAGAAAACAAGAAAAATAAACTAGCTTCAAAAAACTGAAAATTTACTCACGGTATTTGTATATCTGACGCTTAAAAAAAAAAATCTTCCTCACTTGTATGAAAAACTTAGTTTGCATTGCAAACTAGCATTTTGATTAGACATACCAATAACATCATAAGAAAATATCTTCACAAAACATATGAAATAAGTATGAAATTTATGCGTGCAATTAAACAAGCAGAGACCCTATCCAAAACAGTGGGCATGGGTAAAACCCAGACTTTGCTTTGGGAAGTCGACAAGAATTGCTTTGGATAAAAATTTTAGAAATGGACGTGACAATTCCAAGGTTTAGCTCCTACTGAACAACAGGCCACAGCAAGAGTAAGCTGATGAGTGATGGCCCATAACAACTAGTATTTCTATTTTTTCTTTGTTTTGGGGTGCACCAAATCGCAGTTTACAACTCCCAAAGCAGCAATTAAACAGGGCTGACTTCTTTTCTAAACATAGGAGATGGTCTAGTTCCATGGTGGATCACCTACAAGCGGTAGTGAAATTAGATTTCCCTGAATAGGATGCGTCATAGGCTCATACCAGTTATAGGTTAATAAAAGAACCAACGCATGCAGATTGGAATATTTTAACATGAAGTGATTCGTTCGATGTAATGCTCCTACAGAAGCCAAAAAGCCATTCATAAGTCTAAAGAGTTGACATTATCAAGATAATGGAAGGAACACATCATGTGCTCAATTGGAGTACACACGTTTTTCCGCTTAAGCACATATAAGTTTAATGAGTTGTCACAGAGTTGCAAGCAGGTCAATTTGACCAACAACAAAAAAGTATAAGCAGAAAACTTGATTTCATATTGGAGAACTGTGTTATATATACACAATAGAGTACATCTTGTCGAGAGAAGGAAACACGACACAATTTCTATCTGAAATTCATAAATATATATCCGGAAGCACTTCACTTGACCAAAAAGGGAAATCAGATGAGTGTAACATGGAAATCCTTGGAATTCGGTTTGTAGAAGTGCTATAATTAGTATAATTTTCCCTGCTCGACAGATCTAGGTTGTACCAATTCTAAATCATGACACCACCCAATTCAAGCCAAATGGATAAAGTTCCTCTTTTGCATAGTTTTCTGGAAAGACAATAGGCCCTTGAGAGTCGGCTTCTGTAACTTTTGAGGATATGAAGTTGGAAGAGTCTAAGGGAAAAGAATAACTACAAGCCAAAGGTACGGATAGGAATTTGTACAAACTAGCCAAGGAGAGATAGAAGGGCCCATGCCCTTGACCAAGTAAAGTGCATCAAAAATGAGAGAGGCAAAGCATTGATGGAAGAGGCACACATTAGACGAAGATGACATATATACTTTCGTAAACTCTTGAATGGAGATGGAGACAGGAATATTATGATGGGGGTTTTAGAGCACTCTAAGAGTAGTCGAGTTTTAGGGAATTGCAGGGCTTATTAAGTTTGAAACCGAACCTTAGAGTAACCAGTAAAGTTATTGTCATGTGACCAGGAGATCAAGAGGTTCAAGCCTTGGAAACCGCCTCTAGCAGAAATGCAAAGTAAGATTATGTACAATAGACCCTTATGGTCGGGCCCTTCCCTAGACCCAGCGCATAATGAGAGCTTTAGTGCACTGGGCTTGCCATTTTCCTGAGTTATTAAGTTTGAGGAGGTTATATGTAAGATGATAAAGGGGAGGGAGATCAAGCTAGACGATATCCCAGTAAACTTTTGGAAGAGCGCGGCTAAGCCACACTATAAAGGTCTAGGAAAGGACGGTGAAGACGCGAGTATAGGTGGATGTGTATATTACTAAGAACCAATTTAGTTTCATGTCAAATCGTTCAATGATTGAAGCCATTCATCTTGTAAGAAGATTGACGGGCAATCTAGAGAGAGGGGAAGACAGTTACATATAGTGTTCATCAACCTAGAAAAAGCATATGATAAAGTCCCCAAGGAAGTTCTAGAGAGATGTTAGGAGGCTAAAAGTTTACCTATACCTTATGCTAGGGCAATTAAGGACATGTACAATGAAGCCAAGACTCGAGCAAGGATAGTGAAAGGAGACTCAGAGCCCTTCCTCATCATGATGGAGTTGCACTAGGATTAAACTCTTTAATCATTTTTCTTTGTTGTAGCGATGGATGAAGATGAACACACACAACATATCCAAGGGAAGGTGCCATGGTATATGTTATTTGCAAATGACAAAGTATTGATCGATGAGGCACACAATAGAGCTAACAATATGTTGAAGGTTCAGAGACAAACCTGGGAGTCTAAAGGGTTCAATGAGTAGGACTAAGACAGTATTTGGAGTGCAAGTTCAGTGATGTAACTCACGAGGCAGATGTGGAAGTGAAGATTGGCAGTCAAGCCATCTCCAAGAGAAGAAGTTTCAAGTATCATGGTTCAATTATACAAGAAAATGAAGAGATCGATGATGATGTCACACATTGTATTGGAGAAGGCAGATGAAATGGAGTCTGGATTGTTATCCTGTGTGATACGAAATGTCAACAATACTTGCAAAAAAGTTTTATAAAGTGATTTTCAGACCAACTATGTTATATAGGGATGGAGAGTTGACCTATCATGAATTCACAAATTCAGAAAATGCAAGTAGCAGAGATGAGGATGATGAAATAGATGTGTAGGCATATTAGAAAATATGATCACGAATGAAGATATACGAGCCAAAGTGAGAATGAACCTAGTAAAGGACAAGACAAGGAAGGCGAGACTGAAATGGCTCAAGCATGCAAATAGGAGATGCACAAACGCCTATGTTAAGCGATGCACAAACGCCTAGGTTGACTATGATGGGTTTTAGGAGAGGTAGAGGAAGGATTCTTTACAAATATTAGGAGAGGATATCAGACAAGACATGGCATACTTATAGCTTACTGAGGACATGATTCTAGATAAAAGGATATGGAGGTTGATGATTATGGTAGAAGATTAATAGATAATCAACCATTGCAAAGTATTATTATTAGCTAGCATTTGGCCATAAATATTCAAATATATTTGGCAAGTCCTTTCTGGGGTGAAGTTTCACCATGTATTTGGCCATAGTTTTTTGAAAAAAAAATATATTTAAATTTTAACTGTTTAAATAAATATGTTTTATACCCGTAAGTTTTAAAAACTATTAAAAATATTCTTAAGTTTGTATAATCATTTTATATATTTTGTAAAAGTTAGCACAATGAACACAACTAATATGAATCCGAAAAAAGATGAAGAAACCAAAAGGAAAATATCATTGATTTGTATACGAAAAACTACTATTACTACTTATAAGTGAAAGTGACTTCGAAGTGCAAGCTTGAATAAATATTGTATAAAACACACACATACACACATATATAACTATATAAATATTGTCTATCGAACGAGGACTGAAATTCAATCCAAAACTATAAATGATAGGTTTTTTATGAAACATAAAAGTTTGGAATAATTTTTAAATTTTTAAAAGTTCCCAAATAATAGAATTTGACCCAAATAATAGTTTTTTCTAGTATTTGGGAATTTGAATTGTTTGACAAATAATAAGTTGTACGGCCAAACAATATTTGTCAAGTTCCTTCCAAATATTTTTTTGGCAATATCTATGGCCAAACAGGTCCTTAGTAAACTCTCCTACTATCATATTCTTCAATTGTACTATTACATGTTGTTTTCTTTGTTTATTTTATTGTAGTATTTGTGGCTACTACCAATTTTTCTCCAATATTTTCTATATAGTTTCTTAACTATTGTATTGCCTTTTCATATTGATTTTGATATGTTTCACTAAATTCGAGGATCTGTCGAAAACAACCTCTTTACCTTCAAAGGGTAGGTAAGGTTGCATACATACTATAAAAAGAATGCAAAGAGAATTTTAAGATGCACTTCAAGCTGCTTGAATTTTGAGTTGGTAAAGTAATACTAGTTCAACAATTAGGAGTTAACACAAAGTTAATACGCTAGTTCTCCAAAATTACATGGGGTCAAGTTAACTATGCTATTGTCTTTTTGTATTTCTGAACACAATAAAGTTCCCCCTTATTTTGTACTTCTTCATGTCATGATACCAAACAAATCAATATCAGACCTATCTCTATACAAACAGAAGGTCAAACTTTTGCAATTTTCTTGGACCTAGTTTAAGAAAGTAGCAAACTTCAAATCTACGTTTAGTACCCTAGGCAGCTCAAACATCGAATGTTTTACTTGGAGTCATTCTTGTTGTGAAAGCCAAATTTCTAGAGTGTGATGAAGTTATAATATCTAAAGGCAACTAATAAATAGTAAATGAGAAAACCAACCAAAATTTCACTCCAAAAGAGTGCTAGTGAAATACTACAAAAATGAAACAAGATTCAAATGCCTTAGAAGATGAGAAGGCAAGTGAGAGGCGTGTTACAAATGAACCAAAAGCTCTATTTATGGAAAATGAATTCTTCCTTTTGATGTCATCAATGGCATCACTAGTATCAAATGTCAAACTCCAACTTGCGAAACCACTTAATGATTTTCCAAAATTTATACTACAAATTGATTACCTTGACATTTTATGCCAACGAAAAGTTTTTCCATCCAAATTTCCATACTGATTCTTATGGAATCTTGTCAAATTTAACAAATCTCTACCTAGGCAAGATTCTCTATTTTCAACTCTCACAAAACAACAAATTTTGATTGTGTCTTCAACCTCAATCTTCAATGTTCAACAACATTGACAATTCACTTTCGTCAATATATCGACACTTCACAAAATGATATTGAATGTCGATGTGTTTCGTGCTTGCATGATAAACATGATTTTTTTGCTAAGTGAATAGTACTTTGACTATCACAAAATATTGTGACCCCTTCATGTCCAATACCAAGCTCTCAAACTTCTCAAACTCCACTTGCTTTTAAGCACCATCAATTTGTCTATCATCTTCAACTTTTACCTAGTTTGTAAACGCAAATTCATCAAAGCTATCAACCTTGAATATAGTTTTTCTTGTCTCTAGACACAATCAACAATAACCTTACTCTAAAAGTAACCTCATAAATATAGCCTTCTTTGCTTTTGGATCTAATTTTAACTCTCTTACATGATAAGATGCAATTGAGCCAAATACGTACAAAGAATCATAATCTTCAACAAGTTTTTCATTCCATGTTGCTAATGGTGTCTTGCCACCGACAACAATAAATGGTAAATGATTAATCTAAAATTATCTACCTAAGCCACATTGGACAGAATACACCAAACCTTCTCCAACAAAGACTAATGTATATGTTCTGCCACTTAATCTTGTCGTGGTCTATTTTGACAATGCCATTGTCTTCACTAATTTTGTGGAAAAGATATTTTTGTATTCTCCACCATTGTCTACATGAAGACACTTGATCTTTCTGCCACTTTGAGTCTCTATCATCACCTTCCATTTGAGAAAAATTCCCAAATAATTTATCTTTAGTTTTCACAAAATTTACCCTTTGTCTGTTATGCTTCGACACAGTGCTATCAAAACTCCAAGTTGCAAGTTTCTATTCCTCTTAGCAATCCTTGATTTGATTAAGATTTCAAGGATTTCCCTCCAGCATGTTCCAAGCGCATATTCATACCCAAGTCATTTATGCCGCCTTGTCATAATTGTATGTTACTATTCTTGTCCTAATAATTGCACTACCTTGATATTGGTACATGTTATTGTTTCTTCAAATTGCCTTCATTACGGCATTACCATCCGTGCATCGAAGTATATTCTCAATACCCCATTATCTACAATGACTTTGGACCCCTTCGATGCTAAGGCTCTTACAAAAATGAGATTCTTCTTCAAATCCAATACCTATCAGCTGATCTTGAGAACAACCTCTCACAACCAGTGCTTCTACTTCTCCATCTTTGAGAGATACTTCATCTTTCCTATGAAGCAAAGTAGCTTCAAAGTGCTTATACTCATCAGGAAGCAAACAACTTTAAGGACATATTGCCGTCACTAAAATTTATGTTCGTATTCTACAAATCTGTTGTCAACTTATTAAAATTGGTAATATGATCATTCATTCTGGTACCGAAAACATATGTGAAGTGTAACAATCTCTTTCATGTCAAGTTTATTTTGACTTTTTTCTTCAAGAATTTCTCCTCCAATGCATTCCACAATTTATTTGCAGACAGTGTTTTGAGAAGCAAGAAGCGTGAAGCGAAGCGTGAAGCGAAGCGTGAAGCGAAGCGTGAAGCAAAGCGCATGCTTTTTTCAAATAAAGCGCTACTAGTATAAAGATAAAAAAAACATTAAATATGCGTAGATAAATAATCAAGAACTCAATAGAGGTAACATATTAAGCAAATCTTTCAACTTTTTTTGTGCCATTGAATAAGAAAATACAATTCACTACAAGCAAAAAGCCAAAAACAGATCAATAACTCAGTGATTTCAGTGACTGAACAAAAAACAGAGCACAACTAATACTGTAAATACACACTAATATTTAAAAAAAAATAGCAGCAAAAAATTTTTTTTAATAAAAAATAGAGCATGATACACACTATAAAGTATAAACAGAACATAACGACATAACCAGAAACTGGGGAAAAAAAGAACAGAGTAGAAATTATAAAAGGAATATCCTAGCAGTCTAGCACAGTCGTAGACACAGAAACAACAGACACACAGAAAGAGAACTAAGAAGAAAAGAAGAAGAAGAACTCACCTGGAGTCGCAAAAGAGTCACGAAAATATTTGGCTAATTTAACTCAGGTAAATCTTTAACTATTCTATAAAGAAAAATTAAAAGAATCCTAACCGCGAGCTTTTTCTCGCTTCAAAAAGAAACGCGCTTCACGCTTCAACAGTAGAAGTGTGAGCTTCTTCCATTGCTTCTCGCCTTAACCAATATAAGTGACAACAGTGTGCTTCGCTTTTATGCATGCTTAAAGCGACACAGCGTGCGCTTTTCACAACACCGCTTGCAGGAATTCGTTCTCTTGCAAGATCGAACGGTACCACAAGCAACATGGTTGATAATCTTCCAATCTTCTCTTATGTTGTTAGATTTCTTTTCTTCTATGGCAATTCTAGCCCTTGTGGAAAGGATATCAAGGACTTCGTCTTGCCACATTCCGAAATGTCCTGACCCATCAGATATTTCAACTACAAATTTCGCATTTGACGCAATTCTTGTCATAAGCAAAGATGCCAATGATGAGGTATTATTGACACCTGACGTGGACTATTCATTTTTCTTGTCTTCCATTTCTACTGTAAATACTATTTATTAGCTAACAATTGGTTTCAGAGCCAAGGTTTTATTTGAGTATGCCATGTGGGTGCTGTGATACGAATTTGTTGAATTTGATAAAAAAAAATCTATAAAAACTAGTATAGACATTTGGTAACACCTCTCACTTGTCTTCTCATTTTATAAAGCATCTGAGTCTTCTTTTCCCTCTTGTTATATTTCACTTGTATTCTTTTGGAGTGAATAATTTTGATTGGCTTTATCCTAGGAATAGGCAAAAAATAACATTTTGCCAAACCTTGTAAATTTTTTGTGTTCTTTTTTATTATTGTCATCAACTAATTATTAGTTGTCTTTCAATATAACAATTGTGGTTTCACCACTCTAAATATTTGGCTTTCGCAACAAGAATGACAATACATGTAGGATAAAAACAACTAGTTTCCAACTTAGCTCATGTACCATTTGTAAAGTCAAAATATGATATGTAAGATCTGAGAAACATCATGACACTGAATGTTTGGTCATGGTGGACAATGCTCCTCCCATTTACCATACATGATAGGCAAAGGTTCGTAAATTGAGACCACACTAGAGAAGTCAATCCTTCATTTATCATCAAAATCTGAAGTTCACGTGTTAATATGGTGATTGGAATAACTTCTTCACTCCATTGACAACCCATTATTGCTATTAGTCTGCATTGGCAATCTTCTAGTCACCTATCACAAATGTCTGAACTAAAACCCTAAGAAATTAAGCAACTGAAACCACAATGAGGACATCCCACAAGAGTTGAAAGGTAGGTTCTTCCCAACAAAATTAATAATTTTATTTGTTTTTTGATTAATAAATTTGATCCCAAGGAATCCAACAAAAATGTGTGGTTGATCTCTAACAAAACTCTAGTACTATGTTTTCTGACACCAGAAAGAAATTACAGGTCATTGATCGTGCTTTAGACTTGGTCAGAACACTAAAATTCAATAAACAACAAATCACACTCTTAATAGGATTTCATAAATGCATTTGCCAATGAGGGGACTGCAACACTTATTCTAAAGAAAGAAACCATGGGATGCAAAATGTATTACCTTAATTCATGAAGTAATTGGTTGGATGTCTGAATTATGAGTAAAAGAAAATCATCCATCTTTCCTGCTAAAATCAATTTTACTAAGTCATTAACTATGTTAGAAACATTAAGCCAAAATATCTAACCCTAAAATATGAAAACATAACAAGCGGGAGCAATCAGCAACAAGTTTTGACAACATTTTCACAGTAAGAGAAAAGTAAAAGACGAGAGGAACTACTTTCTCTTTCTTCGATCAACAGAAGCATTCCTTGGGTCAGTTTTAGCAAGGCCAGATCCAGGAGGGATGGCATACTGCATCGGGGAAAGAGCTGCAGCTGTAACAGGTGTAGGAGCAGGAGGTGGAGCAGCTGGAGGAGCTACACTTGATGGTAGTGATGCAGGTGGAGCAGAAGTTGGTGGAGCAGATGAAGGCTCCGGAAGCGGCCGTGGTAAAATATGCTTCAACCGGTTATTTCTGTAGTTCTTCCAGAAGTAAAATTGCTGCCTATGTGCCACTTCCTAATAATAGTTACAAACATGTAAATCAGATCCCATTACAGATTCATGTGCCAGAACTTTAGGTTGGCAAACAAAGTGCAATAGACAATAAAAAGTGAAATGAGATGAGAAGTACTCGGGGCGAGGATTGACCTAGACAACCCCATTAAATAATTATAAGTATTGTATCCAGAAACTATGAGAAAGTTATGAAAGGGAAATAAGGCAAATGGCTAAGATGATGAAGTAACATGTATTATAAAGTGCTTGGCTGCATTTTTTGTCCACAGAAATGCATTTACACAGAGTGGAACAAACTTTCTTTTTAGTGAGTGACAGTCTTAACTAACTAAAAGGAATAGCAAAAGTGGAGCAAGAAACCAGGATAACACTTGACACAACTTTTTACCTTGTTGGCGGGATGCGCCATTGCATTACGAAATGTTGGATTTTGGAGAAGCTCAAGAAAGAATAGGCAGTGTGGATACCTGCGTTAACATCAAGAAAGGGAAGACCAACACAAGTTAGTTAATGATACCCATAGTCCACAGCAAACAGAAAAGGCACAAGGACCATCAACCAAATAAAGCATGAAAGTGCACTGCATCTAAAAAAAGTTGCAGCAGAAATAACAAACACAACTACTATCATATATTAATACTAGAAACTGACTTACATTATAAACTTTATGTACTCAGGTCGTTGCCAGTATTGAAGGTATTTCAAGTACCCAATAAACGCGTCATCTTCAAAATATCTATTTTGAGCCAAATCTGCCTCAGAATCAATACAAAATCAAAAGGGGGGCAGAAATATTGTTACTTTTGCACCACAATTTGAAACACAATGCATTTCACACACTTAAAACATAATGAAGAAGAATAGAACCATCCTATAGCATATATAACAAGAAACTAACAACAATTGGTCACATTTTGAGAAAATACCCAAAAATTATCGAGAAAATACCCAAAAATTATCATGTCTAAATAAGAGAATAGATAGATAGATAGATACAGTGAATATAAGTAGGATTAGCGAGGCATTGAACAAATTCGAGTTCCAGTAAGAAACGTTGGCGCCCATCATCCGGATCTTTATATACACTTTTCTGCCTGCAAATTAGAACAGAAAAAACAGTTGATTAATGGGACTAACAATCAATTGATTTGAGGAAAGGCAAGATGAATTGATGTGCGTACGGTGATTCATGGCTATCTGGATTCAAGGTAGAAGCCATTCACTAGACCCTAACTAATTCTCCTTCTTCTCAACTCTGTTTTGCACTACCAAAAGTTCAGAGGGTTATTACAAGCCAAAATTAATACCGAAAAATAAAGAAAAAGAAAAAGAAACAGATACACAAGAATATTGAGACAAAGCTATTCCTATCTAAATCCCATCCTAGGCAAACTCTTCATGTCTTGAACTTTAGTTCAAAACCTGCTTAACCATTAAAGAAACACAAACAAGATACAAATAACACAAAAATATACCACAGTTACGTAATTCTTGCATCAATGAGCAAACAGAAACGGTAATAATGTGTACATAATTTTAAAAGTTAACAGAATAAACACATGTGGAACACTTGAAATAAAGCACAGAGAATGGTGTATGCAAGAAATAATAGAATGCTAATAAAAGCTACTAACCAGTAAAGGAGATAACGTAACTGGAGAGAGAGTTTGAGAATAGTATGTATCAGTCCTCTTTTTTTATTTCAAGTGCACAATGATAGAGCTGTCTGTAAAAAGGGTTTAAGGGTCTTGTTTATATAGTGGAGCAGATCAACTAGTAAAGGAGGACAAAAGACCAGAAATCAATTAAACCATTTAACTTTGCCATAATAATAAACCAAATTAAGTTAAGTTTACCCTAAATAAAAGGAATCAAATTATAAACCAAGAGATTCAATCAAAAATTTGCCCAAAAAAACCAAGTAAATTGAGCAAAGAGAGTTATTGAAGGAGGCAAAAATTCGAAAATCATTATGCAAACAATTAAGTCAAATAAATCAAATGCCAATATTCATGAATTCACTAGCTGAATTCAATACAGGTAATCATGGATTGCACATAAAAATTACCAAATATCAACAAGAAATCACAGATGAGAATTTAAAGCCGGTTCGGACTTTTTCTAGAGAAAGATTGAGGTAGAGGGCTCTGAACATATGAATCTTTTTTTAATTTGCACCGGATATCCGAGTCTCTTAGAGCCCCTACTAATCCCGGAGGTGCACAGGCAGCGAGGAGTTTCCCGCAAGTGCACCACAGTTATAATTTAGGTTTTACCCAGTCCAGTGGGTTTCGATCTTGAAACCTTTCCAGGCCAAACCCTGAGGGTTAATCTAAAATATGAACCTTAATCTTAAGCAAGGTAAATATAAAAAAGGCCTCTATCATGCTAACACAGTTAAATACTGAGCTTAAATATAAAAAATGGTACAAGTACTCAGAGCAATACACAGCAAGTTATTCCATCTAATAAGAGATTTATTATGCATGCAGAAAACAACTAATTTTGTTTGAAAATCTGGAAATGGGAGTGTCACATGAACACAAAATAGGCATTAGAAGAATATACCTGGACGGATCCATAGATCTTCAAAAAACTTGCCGGAGGTAGTCGGCGATTCAAGGTTTCACCAGAACTGAGGCGGCGGCTTTTCAGGGTTTCTCCGGGAGTGAAGAGGTTTCGGGGGGTTCAGCCTGAGGGGAGAGGGAGAGGAGGATAAGGGGTCGTCCGGCAGTGTGGAGTTTTTCACCGGAAAAGAGAGAGAAGAGGAAGGGTGGTTCTGGCCGGCGTGGGGTGACTGTCCGGAGGAGAGGAAGGGAAGGAGAGAAGAAAAAGGGGCGTTGGTCTGGTGTTTTCGGGCGTGGAGAGGACAGGAAGAGGGGGCGTGGAGAGGACAGGAAGAGGGGGCGGCCAGTGGTGGTCACTGGCGGAGAGAGAGGAGGGAAAGAAGGACGGCGAGGGGGACTTTTTGGCCGGGGAACGGGTGAGGAAGAAAGGTGGAATTCATGTGGTTGCCGGCGATGGAGGCGAGGAGAGGAGTGAGGGTGGGGTCGTGCAGCGGCTTGGTCCCAAAAGAGAAAAAAAAGAGTGAAAAAAATGATGGAGGTGTTGTGGATTGAGTACATATTAAAAGAGAAAAGGATGAAAATTGCTCTGAGTTTAGAATAAGTAATTCTTTTATCTTTTACAGCTTGTTTGGATGATGGTTTTCGTAGTATGGTATAGTTATTAAGAGAATTACTTTTATTTTAATTATTTTATTAATTATATGGTATGATATGATTTTATTTTATGGTACTATAATCATCAAAATCCTCACTTTTTGAAATTATATCCCTATTTAAATTTAAATAATTATAATTTATCATTTATTTTTTATTAAACTTTACCTTAATATGTATTATTTTTTTTATTACTTTCTCCGGATCAACTTTTAAAACTTCTTTTCCACCTCCCGTCTTTTCTTTCACGTTTTAGTGTAGTTTTTTAGGTTCGTTTATTTAAAAGTTCTTACTTTTTTATTTTTTGTATTGTTTGTATAGAATGAAGATATATTAGCTTGTATGTTTCCCTGATTCTATGTATTTTTTTTTAAAAGTTATTATAAAACTATTGATAAATTTAATATATATAATAATTAAGGATATTTTGTAAATTTATAAGTTACGATACAATACCATACAATCAAATCAAACAACAAATTATTATTAAACAATAACAACTCGTACAGTCTACCCAAACATTGTCTCGTATGGTACTGTACGATATCATACCATACCATATAGTACCATACATTATGAAACCATGACAAACTACCATCCAAACAAGCTGTTAATATGGAGCATTAATAATTCTTCATATTTTAAAAATTGATACACTTTTAATATTCTTGCAAATACTCATCCAATTTTTAATGACCTTCTCTTTCGTATCTAGGAAACTTTTCTCCCAAAAATTCAATTTTTCTTATTAAATCAGACTTTTGATTTGTCTTTTCCTTTTCCTTATTAAATCAGACTTCTTCCTTTTCCTTATTAAATTGGAGTTTTAATTTGTCTCTTCATTCCTTCATCATATCAAACCCTATTATCACAATTTTGTTCTAATTTCATTAAAAATTTGATTCATTTTTGGAATTAACCATGTTAAAGGCGTAATAGTGGTAGAGAATCAACTATTACTTATGGTGAGAATTTTTTTCATCTCTAGATCTTTGTTATTGCTTTTGAGATCATGTATTCTGTACGTATGAAATAAAAATGCGATAAGAAGATTACTATACCACTGCTCTAGCAAGGTTGTTCTTCATAATTGAAGAAAGTATTTGTTCGTTAAACATCACTTTCTAGTCACCATTTATCATGACAGGCCGTAAAAATAAAAGGAAAAAGGATCAGATGTACAACTGAAATTCTATGCACAATTTAAGAGTGTAATAGATGGTTGGATTCTCTTGATCTTTAACCAAATATCTCGATAAAAGTTCTTTATAGAATACACTTTAATCTCCTTTTTAGTCCTGAATCTAGAGATTAGGATATTGGATGGTTAAATTAAAATAAGAAACTGCAAAGTATTGGGAGTAAGAAGTTCAAGATAATCTTACTATTCACAATCTGTGTTAGTGTCAATAGTGAAATTAAGAAGAACACTACAGAAATCAGGTAGAGTGGCAATGGCAGTAATGTTTGAATTATAAATAATAATAAGATTGATTATGCATTTGTAGACAAACTGTCGAGTCTCGATACTGGACCTAGCTATATTGTTTAGGTTTGTTATAGCAAAGTAGTACGGTGCATCTGGAATGGGATTTGGTGTGCCATAATTCACGAAGTTGGAGCACTCTAATACCAATGTTGTCACTGTGTTGCATTCTTCAGCAGCTCCAGCTTCATAAATTATTAAGGCAACCCAAAATCATCATTATATATTTATTGAAGAAGATGATGACAAGAAAAGACAGAGAAAAGACAAAAGTGGCAACCTAGAACAAGAATCTATCGACGTCGACAAGATTTAAGGCATATTTATATTATAGAAAAATATACAACTAAAGTTGAGCAAGAAGTAAATTGCAAGCTGTATAGATAGAACTTTTGGGGCCTTTAAATTCCCACATATATGATTACAGTGATCCCCATGAAGTTCCTTCAAGTTGCCTAGACTTAGATAGTAATCTGATTGATTTTTGAATATGAGTTCAACTCTATCCGAGTATTAATTCTAAACCTTCAAGTTTAAGAGAATGGCTTTACTTGTCGATTATTATTTTCAAAAACTTGAACTCCTAAAATTTCTAATTTGATGAATTAATTTTTGATTATATGATTACGAGCATTGGATTTCTTTATTTTAGTTGCAACAATATTGTATTCGATTATTAGGTTGAAGCATTCATTATGTTAGTTTGTTTTATACTTTTGCCAACTACAACAACTTATATGATATATATTAAATTTTTTTCATTTCAGATCCGATACTCGAAGATTCATTTGTTAGTATGAAAATATATCATGGGGGTGTCATGAAACGTATTCTAGACAAACATTACATCAATGGCGACATAGGCTAATAATTGATTATATTAACTTGGACATGATGAATCTTCAAGAGTTTAAATAAATGATAGAAATTTGTGGATATGCATCTGATAGAATAACCTTTTGGCATAAGTGTGGAAAGTCGGGTAAAAGATGAAGATTGATTTCTACAAGTTTTGAAGCCTATGCAGTTAGCAAAAATATCTGAAAACAGAATGCGAATGAGATTTTCTTTGAGCACTTGGAGTCTTATTTTAAAATGGACAATAATGATATACCAAATCAAGCAACCATTGAAGATTATGACAAAGAACGACTTATTCATGAAAATTCATTTCGTGATGATTTTTGTGACTTGGAGGCTGATTTTCCGATGGCAAGTTAGTCAATGGCAATGAAAATTAAAATAGAGTATTGTAGGTGAAACGGATCTTTTCAATGATAAAGTAAAGAGAAAAATGACAGTTGTAGAGGGAGATTTTGATTTTTGTGATTCTACTGACACAAAAAGTTTGCATAGTGTTTCTGAAACTGAGAGCTACAAGTATCTTAAATTCAATTAAAAGATTGACAGTGATAATCCAATATTAGCTCTAGGGTTGACTTTTGGAAGCAAAAGAGAGTTCAAGAATGTTGTAGCAACACATGAGCTAAAAAAAGGAAAGTACAAACAATTAAATCATCCTTCATTGCAAGAAAATACCTAAAAGAAATTGAATCACATAGAAACGATACCTTGGCTTATTTGAGAGATAGAGCAAGTGTCGATCTAAGAGCTAAAGTGACTTTATCACAAGTTAAAAGAGCAAAAATGAAGTCCATTTCGCTCCTCAATGGTGATATGAAGGATCAACACAAAATGATGTGGGACTATTGCAATGAAATGAATTTGGACAAATCCAAGAAGCACTATTCGTATGAAGTTCATGGCTAGCCAGACAGATTTCAGAGAATATATATTTGTTTTGCTACTTGCATGTTTGGCTTCAAGGCTGGCTGTAGAAAAATAATAGGCATGGATGGTTATTGGTTGAAGGGTCCTATTTACAGAACTCAATTGTTATTTGCCCTTGGAATTGATGGTAATAATAATATATTTTTCATTTTCCATGCCATTGTTGAGAAAGAAAATAAAGAGACATGAAGTTGGTTCTTGATTTACTTAGCTAACGATTTGAATGTACACTAGGATGAGGCTAGTTGGACCTTTATGTCTGACAAACAAAAAAGATTCGTTAAAGCTTTTAATAATATTTTGTCATATGTTAGTCATGGATTTTGTGTGAGACATTTTCATAACAACTTCAAAAAGGCAAATTTTGGTAGCTTTTCATTAAAAAGGCACTCCAGGCTACTGCAAAGTCTACTACTATGCAACAATTTACGTATGTATGAATCATATGTTTGAGTTAGACCTTGATGTTGCTGCTTGGTGTAATGAAAAAGAACCTAGTCAATAGACAATGTCTTATTTCTCTTCTGATGCTAAATCTGACATGTTATTGAATAATGTGTGAAGTATACAATAACATGATACTTGATAATAGAGACAAGCTAATTTTGATAATTTTAGAGAAATTGAGATATCTACTCATTGCTAAAATATTAGACAATAGGGAGAAAGCAGAATAATGAAATTATGCGATGTATGTCCCAAGATTAAAGATATATTGCTTAAAAATCAAAAAGCTGTTGGAGAATATATTCCGAGAAAGTCAAATCCATGGAACTATGAAATTGTAGGGGATAATATTATGGATAACTGGGCAGTGAACTTGGAGAAGAAAACATGTAGTTGCAGAAGATGGAGTCTCACAGGAATCCCTTACAAGCATGCAATTGCAGCTATTTGGGCTAATCAGAACGACATGCTTGATTAGGTTCATGATTACTACAAGGTAAAAATGTATCGAAAAACATATGAACATGCAATTTTCCCGATGAATGATCCACAAACGTAAACAAAATCTACAAACTTCTTATGTTGCCTCCAAAGAATTTGACAAATACAAAGAGAGAAAGAAAGCAGAAGAATAGAAGAAAAGAAGTTGATGAAGTAGGAGCAAGTCGAACAACGATGAAAAGGAAATAAAAATCTCTAGATTGTAGTATTTGTCACAAGCCTGCTCAAAATAAAAGGACTTGCAAAACTAAAGTTGTGCAGCCTAAGCTTACTTCTCCAATTCGTCATAAACTATTTCTATTATCTTTTAACATCATATTTGAATTATTTAGTCATTTAATTATCTTTAACTTACATAAAGTACATGTGTTGTGGTTCCAGGTTAGACGGAGTTGTCTTAAAATTCAACAAAAAATATGAAACAGAGAGAAGTAGGACAAGGAGAAGAAATAAATTCTTATTGGGAAAATTCACAACAAACCTAACAAAGTGGAGTTACATTATGAAAAAAAAAACAATAACTTTTTTGGTAAAACGATAAACCATTGTGTGCTTTTCAAATTTAAACAATATTTTGCTATTGTATTTAGTTTCTTTTCTTTTTTGGTGGAGTTTTTATTGGGAGTTGGTGTTGTTTTTGGTGCAATTCTAGTGTTGTTTTGGTGTGAGTCCGTTGTTGTTTTGGTGCAATTTTGGAATCTGTTTTTGAATTTTTTTTCTTGTGCAGTTTTGGTGCTATTTTGGTAATTTTTTGTTGTTATTTTTGGTGCAATTCTGGAGGTGATGTTGCTGCATGTCTAATGTTGATTTAAAGGCTAGCCCGATGATGCTATTTTGGTGTTATTTATAGTTATTTTGATACTTTTTTGGTGCAGTTTTAGTGAAGTTTTAGATCTTTTCTGCTGTTATTTTAGTGCAAGTATAGTGTTGTAGTAGTGTGAATCTAGTCTAGTTGTTTTGGTGCATTTGCGGGTGCTGTTTTTGTGCCATTCAGGTTCAATTTGATGTTGTTTTGATGAACTTATCATGCTGTTTTGGCACATTGTTGGTGCTGCTTTCATGAAGTTTTTGCTACAAGTTTAGTCTTGTTCTATTGCAAATCTGAATTATATTGGCCAATATGTAATGCTTTATCTTTAGAATACATCACATATTTGCACTATTGGCGCATATTATATCAAATTTTTAAAGCTAACTTCTCAACAAATTGAAATCAAACACATCATATATTTATTCATATTAAAATCCATTACATCGCAAGATGAAAAGATACATTTTTCTTTACCACGAAAGTAACATGCGGTTGAATTTAAAAGGGTGATTTAAACTTGAATTTGATAAACTTTCGCAATATACCATATTGAATTTGGCTTGATATTTTTCTCTTCAACTTCTAGGCTTCTCTAGATTGTCATGTGCCTCCAATTTTCTTTGAGCTCACTAATATTTTGAATATGTCATAGAGGAGCAAGTTGATGTAAGGACCCGAACCTCAGGAGGCCTTGACGATGCTTGAATTTAGAATTTTTTATGTTTTGACCAAGGTGACACTCCATGGTCACCTCCACGAGTCGTGGAGGGGTGCACGAGTCGTGGAGGCTTCCTAGGGGTGGCCTTTGGCCTTGTGTGTGGCATGACTTGGCTTATGATGGAGTTCAAGACCAAGTGGACCTCCATTGAGCCCTTCATGGCTCGTGGCACTCACCCCTGGCTGTGAAAGTGGCTCGTGGTAGGTGCCCTTGGCTTGAAAACACTGTGTGGCTAAGGCACTTACCACAGACCCCTGTATGGCCCGTACAACCCACCACGACTCATGGTGGGGTCCCGTGAAGGTGTTGGTCCTGAAAAATTCTGAGTATCGAAGTACTATCTCGACGACGAGGCATCTCCATGGACGCTTGTACGTCCGTGAAGAGTTGTACAAACTGTGTTGCCCTTTCACGAAATCCTTGGGCACTTTTTAAAGTCCACCTCATTAAAGGTCCTTCCGTAATTATGATTCATTTTTAGGGTCGTTTATGATATTCTAATCTATCTTAAACCCCTGAAAAGACCTATACTCCTTTATCTTATTTCAATTTCATTCATTATACTTAGACTCTAGACTTTATACTCTCCTAAAAGCTCCATTCAAGTGAATTCAAGGAAGGCTTTCTTCTCAAATCAATTTCTTTTTAATCCTTCTAGCTTTCCCAAGGTATGTGATATTGATTCATGATTCTTTTCAATCATGAAGACCCCCAAAACTTCTTATTTCTTAATTTATAAATTTTAAGCTTACTTTGAATATGAGTCTTTTAAATTAGTGTTGATTTGACTAAATTGAGTTGTGGGTTGTGTTTAATTGATGTTTTTAATATGATTTAAGCTCTATTATGTTGGATTACTTTGATTTATAAAGGTTTGAATATGCATGTCCCTTTAATTTATGAATCTATGCATGAGTAATTTCAATTATGTTTTAATTAGTGATTTCTTCATGGATTTCAAATGATTTTATCTTATTATATTGTTTTAATTATGAATTCCTAATACACATTCTATTCTTTCATTCCTCATGGCATATGCATGCATGAACAAGTATTTTCATGAGATTTATGATATAAGTTAAGACCCAATTATGGTTATGACTATGTTTTCAAGATAAATATGGTTATGACATGACATGTGATCACATAATGTCTATGGTATGACTTTTAAGCAATTATGGGTGTTTATACAACTATATATAAGTATGAATGAACTATTCCTATGCATGCAAGTATGAATTGAAGTATGATTTGGCTTTTTAGCCCAAGTATACATGATTATGAAATGCGATTTGGCCTTTAAGCCTAAGTATACAATGGTTATGGTTTGAAAAGACTTATGATCCTTTTTCAAGCATGTATATATGTATTCTCGTGGGATGATGACTTAGTACCGAATGTGATTGGAGGGGGGGGGGGAGGCTATCCCAAAGGGCCCTTATATAAAGTCTCCTTTCGCTTAATTATGTGCCAAACATAGGTTCATGTTTATGTCCCTTTATGGGATGATTATGTTATGAATCTACCTTTGACAAGTAGGTCACCTCTTTATCCATTGTGGGGAAGACAACGGAGTTCCAAATAATAGCTCTCTTGGTCTTTTGTCGGTTGAGGTTACATTCCCGCTATGTTTCTATATTTTATGACATTCATACATCATGGATTTAAAACATATTATTATGTTATTCTTTCTTGTATACTTCCTTCTACATATGTGCCCTTGTCAGCTAACATTGATTTACAGGTTATTCATGTTCATATGCATTTCACACCTGTATACTTAGTACATTCAAACGTACTAACACATACTTTTTGCCTATATGATCTAACCTTGTAGGGACCAGAGACTATATCCATCCACCTCTTGACGATTAGCTTGGATTCTCTTGAGGATTACTACTGGCGAGTCCTTTTCTTCAAGGACACAAATCACCATTCTATCTACTTGTTATACCATGCCTACTTATGTCATTATTTTGAGTGTGAGTCCGGGATATGTCTTGGCAACCGTCCTATTTTATACTAGAGGCATTGTTGGACATCGTGATATCCTACGGACATGTGTGTTATGTTTATGTTTTAGATGATATGATTATGTACTATGCTATGATGACATGATTATGTTGAGATGTAATGATGTTAGAAGTTTTAAACCCCTGTTATCCCCATAGCGCGAGTCATATTTACCCACCCCTTAGTTCTTAGGTGTTATATGTTTTATGATCATGTAAATTCTCTACCCTGTGACATTCCCATAGCTTGAGTCCTGACTTCCCATCCCTTAGTCTTATATGTGAATTGTGTGCTAATAAGTCCCTTACCCTTATCCCATAGCTAGAGGCATCTATCCATCTTAGTCTCATATAATGATTATGGTTAGTATGTATACGTGCTTCCAAACCGATGATGTGTATACGATAACTATGAGGATTATTTGGGGACTTTTGAGTTCCCATTCGCCATGTCATTCCTAGGCCTTAAGCTCGGGTCATGACAAGCTTGGTATTAGAGCACTAACGTTTTAGAATGATCCTCGGGTCGAGTAGAGTCTTATTCATGCATGTGAAGTGCACCATACGTATGAGTAGGAGATTATGATGGTGTTTTAGGAAATGTCTCACTTCTTCACTATTTATGTCGTGCTATGAAATATGTCTTGAAATTTCCTAACTCTAATGACATCCTTGATGCATTACAGAAGATGCCTCTAAGAAGAGCTCCTCTCCCAAGACATGCCCCTGTCAATGAGGACCCAACCCCTTAGGAACCCGTAAGGGAGCCAGTTACTCAGGATGAATTCCGAACTGTTTTTCCCATACTAACTCACGTGGTGACCAACTAGGCTAGGGCGCTAGGCAGGTGATTCCTCATCCCCATGTCCTAACTCTGGCTGCTAGAATGAGAGATTTCACCCAGATAAATCCTTCAGACTTCTATAGTTCTAAAGCTTATGAGGATGCCTAAGAATTTATTGATGAACTCTCTAACTAGTTGAATGTTATACGAGTACATTCAGAGGAAGAAGCTAAGTAAGCTACTTATCAGTTGAAGGATGTGGCCCAAGTGTGGTACATCTAGTGGTTAATGGAAAGGGCGGGTGATGATACGGTTGGTTGGGAAGAATTCAAGTTTGCTTTTCTGGATCGCTCCATTCCCCTTGAACTTAGGGAGGCCAAGCAGATAGAATTTGTCAATCTCAAACAAAGTGGCATGATAGTGAGGGAATATTCCCTCAAGTTTACAAAACTCTCAAAGTATGCTCCTATTCTAGTGGCTTACTCCCTGCAAAAATGCACAAATTCATTTTTGGGATCTCTATTTTGGTTGTAGAAGAGTGTAGTACGGTTATGCTTATTCGGGAGATGGACATTTCTAGACTTATGACTTATGCTGAGCAGATCGAAGGGGAGAAGCTCAAGGAGAGAAAGATGAATGACTCTAAGAGAGCTCGCTATGATGGTGGGTTCTTTAACTCTCGAAGTGGTGGTGGTAATGGTCATTTTCTACAGGGCCAAGGATCAAATGTAAGAGTTTCCAATTACAGAGTGCCTCCTCCTAAAACACAGGTTGAGGTGTTCCAGGTCATCTAAAATGTGATAAGTGTGGAAATAACTATCCCAGGAAGTGCTTGTGGGGTTCGGGTGCTTGCTTTGGATGTGGTGAGACGAGCCACAAGCTTGCTTATTGCCCAAAAGCCCCAAAGAAAGGCTAGATAGCTCAGGGTGATCAAGGCAAGCCAAGGGTCCAACAAGATATTTCTCCCAAGAACAACAGGTTCTATATTTTGCATGCAGGCATGAGGTAGAAGAGGCTCTGGATATGGTGACTGGTATGTTAAAAGTCTCTGGTTTTGATGTTTATGCTTTGCTTGATCTAGATGCAAACTTATCTTTCGTGACTCTTCTTTTGGCTGTTAAGTTTGGTTCGAGTCCTAAAATATTGAGGGAGCCTTTTTCAATTTATACTCCCATAGGCGAGTCTATTGTTACTCAAAGAGTCTATCGGGGTTGTCTTGTTTCGTTCTTGCATAAAACACTTTCACGTGATCTTGTGGAACTTGAGATGTTTGATTTTAATATTATTCTTGGGATGGATTGGTCGCATGCTTCTTATGCCTCTATTGACTGTAGAACCCAGAAAGTCAAGTTTCAGTTTCCAAATTAGCCTATTCTTGAGCGGGAGAGTTGTGACTCCGCTTTTAAAGGTCGGTTTATTTCTTATCTCAAAGCTCGGAAGATGATTTCTAAATGGTGTATCTATCATATTGTGAGGGTTAGGGATGCGGAGTCTGAGTCATCTACTCTTGAGTTGGTTCCCGTGGTTAATGAGTTTCTGGATGTCTTTCCCAAAGATTCGCCTGGAATTCCTCCCAAAAAGGAAGTGGATTTTGGCATAGACTTCTTCCTGATACTCAACCTATCTCCATATTTGTTCTTATTATTATTTCAACCGCAAGTACTACTTTGAGATTGACATTACGGTCATGACCTGAGAAGTTACTCTTAGCATGGATGACACTCAGAAACTATTACTGGCCCCAAGAAAATCGCTTAGCCTGATCACTAGTTCATTCAACAACAAAAGACTTAACAAATCAAAAATAATATCAAAAAGTGTAACATAACCAATGACTCAATAGATAATGGCCAAAGGCCAACAAATCAACTCCAATATATAACATATTGATAGTCTGATAGGAACAAATAAGGAGATAAGATTCTTTACATCAACCAATTACTATCTAGTCTATGAAGCCTCTATCACTACTATCTAAATAGTGCCAATGACAAGTTCATGACTACCTCACATCAAAATAAAATACGAACTCAAAGACTCTAAAATGGTATCCTCCAAATGTAGGAGAGGACTCACCACTTTATTAGGGTAAAGGATGAATTAGCCAATCATGGATCCAAAACAACCAATTCAGTCTATATAGAGGATCATAAAAAAGAATTCATCCGATTTATGGTTCAATTCTCACCTACATTTGGCGACGTAGTTATTGAGTTCAATTGTTACTTACTTTACTTAATTCAGTACTTGATGCTCCTCCCAAAACTCAATGCTCATAAAATACTATCCAATCAATTTAACCAATCAACAAGTATCATATGGACTCTTATCGATTCATCAGTGTTTTTATAATCAAACCTTTCAACCGATCAATCTATCCATTCAACGAGTCTTATTTACATTCTTATCGGCTCATCAATTCTATCACAATCAAACATTTCAACCAATCAATCTCAATCACATTTTTTGAGAGTAATTTAAAAAATATATATTTATGAAAATATTCAATTTTATTCAATCATTTGGGTTCTAAGTTATGAAATACAAAAGAGCTTTCAAGTTTAGTGAAGGCTACATTCATACTCAATCCTATTCACATTAAGGACTTTCATAATTCATGCTTTCAATTTCAATCAATATACATAGACATTCAATTAAAGTCAAAATATAGCTTGGGTTTTTGTAATAGAAGATTCAAATCATTTATTACAAGTGTTTAATTCATGAAAGCTATCGATTATATAGGGTTATACAAGAATATGCTAGGATTTAAAAAAAACTTTCGAAAAATTCATTCATGAAGGACTCCAATCAACGACTAATCAATCAATCAACTATTTGAGGCACATGGATGAATACAATCCATGCTTTAGTTAGTTTTACATACTTGAAATGAAATTGAACAATCAATTAGTAAGAAGTTTGCTTGAATTCCTTAAGCCCTAACCTCTTCTCCTCTCCTTAGTCTTAGTTATTTAGTTAGGATGCGTAAAAGGGACTTAACAATGTCTAGAAAACCCTTTTAAGGTAAAAAAAAATGACTTATCTTAATCGTGGGTTAAGTAAAGGACGGGCAGAAAAAATTCTAAAATTCTCCTCATTAAAACTGCACAATTTGAATTAGGATGAACCCAATCTGCATCGTGCTGGGGTTTCATTTTAGTTCATCTTTTATGAAAGCTATTGATAACCATCTGGAACAGTCAAGAATTAAAAAAAATTAAAATTTTGACCTATTTTGGGGAACCACCACATTGCAGAGCTGTCACCCATTTTTCTACGATTTCATTATAAAAATCATTTTTTACCCGATTGACATAAAATTCGACCAAGACCATTGTCCCACTCAATTTTTCACACTGATGGTGATTCTGGCCTCAAATTTGTCAAAATAATTTAGAATGATGTGTTATGCATACAATCTCTTATATGAAAATATTTTGATAATTTTTCAGGGTGTAACATTATCTCCCTTTAGAATTATTATCCCTAAATGATGAGTAACTAGAGATGGACTCAAGGCAGAATAAATAACAATCAAGAGTCAATCAATCAATCAATCAACCATTTTAACTCTCTAGACAATAAGTTATTCACACTCAAGAATGGACGTCATTTCAGATCAACAATAAGAACATTACCTTAAACTTCATTATTAATGGACATGAATGAAACATCAAAACTCAATCGACTAAATCATTCAAATATCTATACAATCAATCATTCGAATTCAAGAACAAACACATCAACTCACAGATTGAGAACCCTCACTAGAAGACATCATATCAGGGATGAGGAAAGGATTGTAGTCCATGACTTCCATCAACCTTCCTCATGACTTCAAGAGAAGATCATTAGTCCAATATAAGGATAGGACCACTTTAACTCAAGAGATAGGGCTGATAGCTTTTAAGTTTGGCGACTTTTAATATAGGAGTGATTTTGATAATTTTTCAAGGTGTAACAACTACATACACTACTGGTACACTTAATAGTAGTGGTCTAAAAAATATTGGATGAAAAATATTATTATAGCAACCAAACAAGTGTATGAAACCGTTGCTATATGTGTGTACACATATAGCAACAAAAAAAAATTATCTTCTTACTTTCTTTCTTTATCACATCATGTAGAATTCTAATCAATTTTTACTATTTTCTCATTATTCTTGAAATGAGTCAGTGCATCTTTTTCGTATCAATAGCTAGTTTGTCCATACGCTTTTCAGTGTCCAACTGCAGAAGTCACCCCTCAGAATTTTCAATAAAAAAATTGATTAACTCATCCTACGTTGTAAAAGAACCTTCACCATTTGCTCTTCCCAACGAAGGACTAAGAAGCAAAATTTAGAATTACCGATTCCAATGAAGCAGTAGTAATCTTTACTTATTTGTTGTTCTACTATGTACAACCTTTCCATGAGGTAGCAGGAAAAGTAAAGTTAGGTGCAGCTTTCCAACTAACTATATATGTGTTCATAGTTTCTTCCGTTGATTTTAAGAATTTTGAATCTGGTCGACATATAATAGTGCTGACTACAATACTTCCTACGCCACCTATCACTTCGCAATCAATAGAAAATAATAATAATAAGTACTTCCTCTATTTTATATAATTGAATTTGTGAGGTAATACACACACATTAATAAAAATATTTAAAGATATAATTAAAATCATAATTAATATTTAAGGATGTAATTTAAATCATAATTTTCTCTATTTTTACTTGTCCACCATACTATTTTGAAATGTCTAACAATATTTGTCCAGTTTATAAAATTAACGACTAATTTACCATTTTGTGTCTATTCCCTTGTTATTAAATAGTGTTTATTTTTTAATATTTAGATGACTTATATTTAATAGGTGCGATTTGATAAAATTACCTCTAGTATTTACTGCTTCTTAATCCCCGTATCAAGTCAGTACTGAACAACTATTGTTGAATAAAAAAAGTAATTTAAAAGGCTGTGTAATATCTTGGCAAAATATAATTAAGTTGCAGAACATGTACGAAGATCTTCTGAATATTGATTAACACTCTATGATAAATAAAATTGTCATTTACTGTTTTGCTCACATTATCATTTGAACTTTTTCCCTTTTATTAAAAGAAAGCGTTATAATAGACAAAATTATCATTTACTATTTTTAAAAAAATATTATTTAATTATCTTTATAATATTTAAAATTAAGGAGTCCTAAAATATATAATAAAAAGTATTAGAAGAATTAATAATTAGAAAATCCTAAAATACTTTCTGAGAGAAGATTTCTAAATTTTCTCGCATCAACATGTATATATGTATTAATTAATATTCTTAAGTTATTTGTTATTAGATTAGATCCAAAAATGACAGTGAAATTTTCTTATATTTTGTTATTTTTTATTTTCAATTGTTTTAAAAAATTATTCTTCACTTGTAATTTTGTACTAGACTATTATTTATGAAAGTAAAGTTGGATAAATTAGTAAAATCCAAAAAAAGTATTTCAGTTTATATATTATAAATAATGCAAAGTCACGTGGTAAATAATTTTCAATTTTCTTCCATCTCAACTTTATATTGTCATCTTCTGTTTTACTTAATTCTTTTTGTTATTGTTAATTTGTTACAAATAGTTACCTTATATTACTATGTTCATATTTACCTATAATGTATTCTATTTTTCATTACCTTATTATTTAGTGTATGTTTTTGTGTTCCAACATAATTTTAGCTTTTGATATCAAGAATGAAATTTTGTCCATCACATTTAATTTTACTCCTTAATTGTTAGTCTAATAATGAGTGATCATGTTCCACTTTAAGGATATATTTTTATCCTAAAAAATTTGCGTTATACTAATAAAAAAAATTATTTTGAAATTTTGTACTTAATAATATAAAGTGCACACAATATATACACACACACTTTATTTAAAGTGTGAAGGCCTTAGAAATGTTGTTTGAACTTCTTGTCCTTCATTAAAGTATTCTGTTTTAGACAAAATCGTCTTTCTACTATCTTAATTTATTATTTTATCTTTTATTTATTTAATTTCAAAATTCACTTTTGAATCAGATTTCTTTATATTTAGAAGGGAAAAGGGTCAAAAATGCCTTTGTACTATACAAAAGGAACAAAAATGTCCTTCGTTTAGACTTTGGGCCATTTATGCCCTTGTACTATCAGATATAGGTCAAAAATGCCCTGATTTAAACAGCACTAACGAAAAAGGGTAAAAAATGCCCTTGATTTATACTTTGGTCCGAAAATTCCCTTTCTTATTGTTGGTGGGTATCAGGGGTGTCCAACCATATGTATCATTATGTGTTCTACGTCAGCTTAGTAGACGACAGATAATACCTATCACTGCGGACATGAAAGACTTTGTATATGAAATAAGACCAGGGACTGCCCCTCCTAAAGGATTAGCCCAGAAGATTTGAGATGGTTATCTTGTCATGGGATTTGAAACTATGGTTAAGGAGCGTGATAGGGGGAGAGGTTCACCCAAGATACTTTGATTGGTTTAAAAAAAACCTCCTTTGCAAGTTAGACCAAAGAGATTTGTAAAAAGGTTGATTAATCATGAGGCAGAGATAAAATTAGGGGCCTGTCAAGCCCCGGGAGGGTATCCTTGGCGTGGCCGGCACCTAAAGACTATTGCTAGTCCTCAAGCAAACCACTTAGCCTCATCATATCATTCAATCAAATAAACTCTACTGAACAGCGGAAAATGTAAGTAAATGGGCACATCTCATCTAAAGTCTCAAAATAGATAATAATAAAGGCTAGTAGAAAGAACGAGCTCACAATCTCAACATTAACGCTCGACCATCGTTTATGAAGCCACTATCACTACTCATTTGGTGCCAATGACAGACCCATGACTACCCAAATCAAAATAAAAGAATAGTCCAAAGTCTAACTCTAAAGTAAGATGAAATAATCATGGTGGGTCCTCCGGAGTAAGGGAGGCTCACCAAATTAGCTGCGAATCTCAGACATTCAACAGAATGTATGTTGACGATCTCTAGTACCCGCCTCTGCATCATAAAACAATGCAGTCCAAAAGGGATATCAGTACTTGGAATCGAAGTACTGGTATGTAAAACAGTTGAGTGAAACAGAAACAAGTAGAATAATATGAAAATAACATCAACTCAAAGTAATCATGAAATAACGTCAAACTGCCAAGTGTCTATCTATGCAAGAATAAAGAGTAGACAAGTGACCCATCAACAACTCAGACTCATCAATCATCTTAGACTCGTCTCAAAGGAGCTCACCTCCTCTCCTCTCATCTCATCTCATCTCAGAGGAGCTCACCTCCTCTCATCTCATCCCATCTTGACTCGGAGTACTCAAGATAGGAAATTTATGGGAGTTTCTCTAATCCGACAACAATCACTTATGAGCCAGTGAATATACAACAATCTCACTGATGTTGCCACAACTGTTCCAAACTTGCCAGGTAGGGAACACTCCGAAACCATATCAGCTCACCCAATAGGAGTCAATACTCAACTGGTCCGCTATTGCTTTTAGGGACTGTTACTCTCGAGGGAACCATAATATATGTGATGGTTCTATACCTTACCTACGTTTGGTGGCGTAGTTAATGAGTTCGAGTGGGACTCACTCTTACCCATTTCAGTGCTCAATACTTCTCCCGTGACTCAATGCTCATAAAACCTCCATCTCAACCAATCTCATAGGGACTCGAACCTCGTAAACGATCAGTATCTCATAGGGACTCGAACCCCATCATCATTCAACCCATGGGGACTTTAACTCTTTCATCGATCAATCTTATCAATGACTCAAGATTAGAACAATCATTAGGAATCAATCGAATAGACACATCGGTAGAGTTCATTTATAGAGACT